>CM069139.1:70884878-72084878 GCA_035221665.1 Okamejei kenojei | reverse complement strand
ATGGCCCATTTCTTCTCTCCAGTGATGCTGCCTATCCTGCTAAGTTACTGCAGCAATTTGTGTCTATCTTCTGCTCATGGTAAGATGTCTCAATCTGAAGCCAAGCCATCTAAATCCACAGATAGACACAAAATGCTGGAGAACCTTAGCGGGTCAGGCAGCCTCTCTGGAGAAAAGGACCAGGTGACGGTTCAGGACGGAACCCTGCTTCAGACTCATCTAAATCCAAAATTGGCAAAGGAATCCTTTGTAGCCACCTGAAACCTTCACCAGATTGGTTGCAATCCCTTCGGGAATACTCGGAAAGCAAGTAACAAGGACACTAACAGGAGTGAGTCAACAATTTAATGCTATTTTCTATTGAATAATGTATAAAATTATGTGACACATTGATAGAATTAGGAATGATGCAGAACAGATGAGCAATATAGATGTTCCTATCCCAAGGCTTTTTTACCCTGGAGCCTGCCATGTTTCTCTCCTCTAATTCTCTTTTGGAAGTCGTAATTGAATCCTTTCAGGAATAATGTTTCAAAGCACTGCAGCCCACTGCATGTTGGCTTTGCTGGTTTTGTGAAATATCTTAAATCAGTGAATTTTGCTTCTTGACCCTCTGCCAATTATTTAAAAAAAAATCCTTTTCATCATTTAGATCCTTTGTGATTTTGAAGCTTTTGATCAGCCTCATTTTAAGAAAAACTAGCCCAGATACTCAAGACTATCCAAAAAACTGAGGGTCCTCAGTCCATCTATGGAACTAGTTTAGATGATATCTACTGCAGACTTCTCCAAGGCCTTCACATTCTTCCTACACTCTGATATCCAGAGTACAATGCCCAGTGTCTTTGCAATTCCCAACACGATTTCCTTTGATTCCCTTATTACCTTGTATCCCACATATATTTTTGTAAAATAGCCACCCTGCAATTTTTTTAAGTTTGGTTATGGTTATCGTAAGGGCCCCTGTTCCTGCAACCTCTTTATAATGCTTATTATCTATTAAGGATTCGCTGAAGAACACTTCCAATAAGAAAAACAACAATTCATGATTTATAATATAATAACAAGGAAAGGCAGGTACCGATTTTAACCATTCATACCTACTTTCTGTTTTCACATTTTTGTATTCAAGTTATTGCTCCCACCTTTGGTAATGTGCTCCCACCTTTGAGCAATGCTGCCCAATGTGGTAAGACAGGGGTTGCAGAAGGGTTTGTCTCACATGTTGCATACTCTGTGTCCTTGGGCTGTATTGGCAATGCAGTATGACAGGCAGCAACAATGCAAATCACGAACTGTGAATTAAATGATTTTCAAATGCGGAACCACAATTCATTTAAAAAAAAAGGCTAATTTGATTGAATTTCTACCTTTAGAATCAGATCTGATCCAAATTGGCCAACATAATAATGATGTGGAGGCTTCAAAGGGACTGCATGCTGGGTTATGGGCTGATGGATCCCTTTGAGTGTTTCAGGTTTTAGTTTTAAAGATCGAGAATAAAAGCAGGCTCTTCGGTCCACCGAGTCCTCGCCGATCATTGATCACCTGTTCACCCAAGTTCTATGGTATTCCACTTTCTCATTCACTCCCTGCACATCATGGGCAATCTTTCAGATGCTAATTAACCCACAAACTCCATACAGACAGCACCTGAAGTCAAGATCGAACCGGGGTGTCTAGTGTTGTGAGGCAGCAGCTCTACCAACTGTGCCACTGTGTGCCATCCAGACTCCCAGGAAACTGAAGGTCACTCAGAATTGCACACCTCCTTTGTAAGCTTCCCTTGCACAAAAGGTAACGCTCAGACTCACAGTAACATTTCAATTAATTGCCGTGTTACATAGATTTGCTAGCCAGCAGTCAACAATGGAACGTTTCCTAGATCATCATCACTTTTTTGCATTTCTTTTATTTATTTGTTCTAAATCTCTCTATGTTACCACCTATATCCTGCCATCTAAATGGCGTCAAGTTGGGAAAAGGGGAAGTACAACGGGATCTGGGGGTCCTTGCACATCAGTCTATGAAAGTAAGCATGCAGGTGCAGCTGGCAGTGAAGAAAGCCAAATGGTATGTTGGCCTTTATAACAAGAGGAATCAAATATAGGAGCAAAGAGGTCCTTTTGCAGTTGTACAGAGCCATAGTGAGACCACACCTGGAGTATTGTGTGTAGTTTTGGTCCCCTAATTTGAGGAAGGACATTCTTGCTATTGAGCGAGTGCAGCGTAGGTTTACAAGGTTAATTCCCGGGATGGCGGGACTGTCATATGCTGAGAGAATGGAGCAGCTGGGCTTGTACACTCTGGAGTTTAGAAGGATGAGAAGGGATCTCATTGAAACATATAAGATTGTTAAGGGTTTGGACATGCTAGAGGCAGGAAACATGTTCCAGATGTTGGGGTAGTCCAGAACCAGGGGCCACAGTTTGAGAATAAGGAGTAGACCATTTAGAACGGGGACGAGGAAACACTTTTTCTCACAGAGAGTGGTGAGTCTGTGGAATTCTCTGCCTCAGAGGGCAGTGGAGGCAGGTTCTCTGGATGCTGTCAAGAGAGAGCTAGATAGGTCTCTTAAAGATAGCGGAGTCAGGGGATATGGGGAGAAGGCAGGAACGGGGTACTGATTGGGGATGATCAGCCATGATCACATTGAATGGCGGTGCTGGCTCGAAGGGCCAAATAACCTACTCCTGCACCTATTGTCTATATCTCTCATTTCCTTTTCCCCTGACGCTCAGTCTGAAGAAGGGTCTCGACCCGAAATGTCCCCATTTCTTTTCTCCAGAGATGCTGCCTGATCCGTTGAGTTACTCTAGTATTTTGGGTCCATCTTCTTGCAAAAGACAAGATCTTGTACAAGAAATGTGGTAAAGTCTGGTCATTCTCTCTTTACTCATGTGGATACAAGGAACTGCAGATTCCGGCTTACAAAAAAAAAAGACAAAGTGTTGGGGAAACTCAGGCAGCATCACTGGAGAACATGGATAGGTGACGGTATGGGCTGGGACCCTTCCACAGACTTTGTCACTCTTTAGTGAGGCTAGTTCAACAAAATGAATTGAGGACAAACCCCAAGCTTTACTTTAGTAAACTGCTGTGGGACCTTTTAGCCCGAGTGAGAGGAAAGGCTGCCTTATTCTGACATCTAAAGTGAAATCCGCACTGAAGTTTCAAGAGCCTATTATGAGCTGAGCTGCCTGGAGTGGGTATTGACAGCACAATCAAAAGGCCTTTTGAAAAAATTGAAATCTTTGCCCCTATGAGGTCCCTAACCTTCCATGCCTTGGCAATTCAAATAGTAGTCTAAATGCCTTCCAGCAGCATTCCAGATTGTGCAACAACATTCCCCATCAGCTCCCCTCTAGACCTCCTGTCTCTCACCTTTGACCAATGCCCTGTTGTCTTAGACAGCTCCCACCAAATGAAAAACACAGATTCTTATGATCTACAGTATCATGTATAACTCCCTCATAATTTTATCAAGTAACCTCGATTACATGTGCCCCAGATGGAGTGGCAACTGCAAATATGCTGCCCACTGCAGGTCCTCTTTTTAACATCTTACCGATGCATGTTAAGAAAATCTTGGCTCATTAAATATTACATTAAATGTCCTAACCAAATTCAAGTTGATGCTGTTGGCACAGCATCAAGAAGCTAGTCAATATTCTTCATTGAAAATAGTTTGGGTACTTGGATTACCTAATGTTATGGGATGAAACATGCATTCTAATGTGTCACGAGCCAAAGGTTTCTTGCTGCCTTCCATTTTGTCAACGTCAGCTTTTCACGTGGTGTGAGTTTTGTAGCAGTGAACTTTGCAAATACAATAGTAAGATTAAACGAGAACTTACCAGTTCGAAGTTTGATCGTTATTTTATGAGGAGTTACGATGAGGGATTACGTGAAGAACCCGCCTGGCGCTGGCAAACGGCATACTTCAAAGCAGCGGCATGAAAAACACAGAACACAAAATAGCCGAAGTAACATAGTAAGGCTCATAATAGACTTAGAACTACCAGATGATTATTTATTTTATGAGGGTGGGGAGTGGAGGGCACGTAATCCCTCATCGTAACTCCTCATCAAAAATAACGATCTTAAAAACCTCGATCATTTAAACTTCGACTGGTAATCTCAAATTACTTAAGGTTTACCTTGGTTTTGTTTTCATTTGGTAGATTCATAAACATATATGATAATGTAATTTGTATCCACATGCCATTATAACGTAACATTTGCAATGTTTGCACTCTTATATTGATACTAAAGTTATCAGAATTATTATTTTTAATGTTTAAGTTTTTTTGAATCATAGATAGAGTTAAAGTCCATTTCTTAAGGCATTTCAAGATTTTTTATCTCCTGCCTTTATATTTTTTACAATTTTGGACAGATTATATATACATATACCCATATCTATATCTATATCTATATCTATATCTATATATATAATATATACACACACACATATATATATTTTATTAACATTTACATATATATCCCTTTCCATATTGGGATATTATGAATGCATCTGATAACTTCTTGGTTAATATATTGTCCGTTTATAAGACGGTAACACTCTGAGCCCTATAATTGGCTCTATCAATTAGATACTTAGAAAATGCAATCCACAAGGAATTCACATATATCTAAATGAAAAAATAACTTTACTGTATATACAGACCTCCAATTTCTTATAACAAAATATAGTTATTTAGACTTATTTCCGCAAATTGCAGGTATAACACTTCTTTATACATAATTATTTTATTGATATATCGTAATATTGGTTTACATTCATAGACTTCTTTGACCATCAGCTGTTGAGATGGTCTAGTCAACCTGTAGATAGTCAAATTCATATTTTCACTTATGGAGGTTTTTGTACAACAATAAATTACTGCAGGGTTTCTCAACCTGGAGATCCCAGTGGGTGCAGCAGCATCCAAAGAAACAAAGGGAGACAGGCAACGACCTAGGTCGAGACCCCTTTTTGACTTCAATAAATTACTGCCATTATGAATCATCACTAGCAGTTCAAAAATCACACAATATAAATGAACCATAAAGGACCCATATTGGGCCACCAAAATGCCTCTGGCAGTGTCCTGCTACATATTCATCAGACACTGCCCTATTAAACAAAAATGAGGAACACAAAGAATCTTTTCCTCATGTAATTGGGAGAAAAGCATCCACCTTCACTGTTCTTAGATTACCCACAAGAATATTCGAAAGATCGGTGATTTAATCTGTATGCAATCAGATTAATCGTAAGTAATCCATATTAATGACAATATGTTTTTCTTCCCAAATTTGTTATCTTCCGATACCATTGTCTCTTCCTTAGAGATAAACAGGTGGACTAAACTTTAAAACATACCACATCTGTTTACTTAGATAATCCCATAATTGTTGTTTGATTTATCTTGTGACCCACAAGAAATATTTAAAATCAGTGATTTAATCTGTATACAACCAGATTAATTCGTAAGTATGCAAAATAATGACAATATATTTTCCTCCCAAATTTGACCATAGTTAACATATGCCACAGCCGTGGTATTGTTCATCTTGATACGACATGGACAGTTCCATAATAAAACAATCGATCTTTTTTATCCATAACTCCTTATACTTCAACAATTAATACGAATGTTTGGAAAATTCTTAGGACAAATCATTTATGTTTGCCTGGTATAATTGTCTGCAGTCCGCTTAACAAAAAACATATCAATTATTGTTATAAGAATAGATAATATTCTTATCTTTACCCAAACATTCACAGAAGCTGTACATCATCTGTAACACTTGCTTCAGTTGTAATTTTATAGTTGAAGCAGCTTATGAACCATTTTTACATTACTAATAATGATAACGTATCATTTGATATTTTGCATAAGCCTCTTCACAAAGCATACATATTCTATAAGCTTCTGTATTCCTTCTTTTGGAACTTTATTTATATTTTCCCCTAACCTAATGGAGGAACAAAGTATGTCAACAACAATAATACATATTTGTATCATGGAACAATTTTCCCCACTCTTATGGTGCTTAAATTACTTCTGAATTCAGAATAGTAATTTAAAAATATTTTATTAATGCCTGAGCATATGCTTTATGTAATGGGTCAAGTCCTACCTACCACCAGGTTTGTAATGGCAGGCACTAATTTGCAGCTGCTCTTTATCTCTTCTAATTTAAATGTAATCGAGATAACCCATACCATGTACCTCATTAGTGCAAGTGCTGATCTTTTATCAGTATATTGTTCCTTCAGTGTTCAGTTTAACAACTTGAACTGATTGATTGTTTGGACAAGTTTTAACTTGCACAGCTTGACCCACTTTAATTAATTTCAAGCACCTGTAATATTGATTAACACTTTGTTAATCACAACAGTTTTCCATGTTCTAGATGTTTCTATTTTCTTACACTGTGAAAGTGTAAATAATGATATTATTGTATGGTTTATACCATGAATCTTTACGCTAAGGTAATTTTATAATATACATGTACGTTCCCCTTCTTTTTAAAATTTACTTTTGAGTGCAAACCTGAAATCAGTTTTTCCCTTATACAGGTGAACCAATCCTCCTTAATTGGAGATTTCATGACTTATTTTGTAACCAGATGTTTGCACCTCTTCAACGTACATCAAGCCTTCTTTTCCCCAATTATATAGGTTAAGATAAGGCTATGTTTGGATAATACCACTTCTGCCTTTATTTTGATCCATCATCAAATTTTTCATTGGATCATAGTTTTTTCACCGTAAGATAAAAGATCTTTGTCTTTGTTTTGATCCATAATCAAAATTTTTATTGGATCATAGTTTTCCTTCCCAAAGTTTAAAGATCAGTGGTCTGTTCTTTTGTAATTAATATCTTTGATTTATCATAAGGCAGGTATTCTATAGTAATCAGGAGTTTAATATATCCTGATTTGTATTAATCTGCAACCCTATGATGCAGATTCGGTAAATTATATATATTTCTTCCTATTAAGCTCCACAACTAATGGCAATTTATTTTATATTGAAAGTATTACATATTTGCACCATTTTGAAACTTTGAAATTGTATTTCTTATATCTCATATATTTGAGACATGGACATTTATAAATGGATTAACCATTGATATTTAAATAAAACATAAAAGTTTTATCGTATTCTTGAAGTTGGTGAGATACCATATAATTAATGTAGGCAGCTAGGTTTTTCCATAGCCTCACCACTTCCTTTAGATATATCAAAAACTTTTGCTATCTCAGGCACACCTGGCCTCACTTTTATTTTATATTTTATTTGTGGTGTGCATTCATAATTCACATCACCACTTGCAGGGTCTGTCTTTTGCAGCCCTGATCCACTTGGAATTATATCCAAAGAGACTTCCTCCACCCTATTCCAGGGTCAGAGTTTTTATTTCTCAATTTGGCACATAGCCATATTTTGTATATTCAAGCCCCTCAGGGTCTTTTTTGGGGAACTGTTTGGGTACTGTGACCCTGGTCTTTAGTACATTCAAGCCCCTCAGGGTCTTTTTTGGGGAACTGTTTGGGTACTGTGACCCTAGTCTCTTTTAATATTATGGAGTACTTTCTCCATATCGCGAATTTTATTAACTTTTTAAAAAAAAACAGTCTTTCTGACTTTTAAAATATCCTGCCAAAATTGTGGAGCATTTAAACCTTTCTACCGTATTTTAAACGGTACCAGTATCGGAACCGGCCCGTAATTAATCTTTCGTCCCGATCGCTGGGTATTCCCCTGGGACGTTCTTTTTTAAAACTCCGTTATTTTAACAGAGTATATCTGTTCAATTTAAATTTTTAGTTTGTTTTTAAAACCTATAAAATCCTGGTTTCCACCAGGCACGGAGTTTTCCAGTCCTAAAAATTTTTTTCAACAGCACTTACCTGCCGGTTCCGAACCTACCGCTGTCGAGGAGCTGTCTGTGCAGCTCCTGCTTCTGCCGTCAGCGTCGACGTAATGCCGTTTGCCAGCGCCAGGTGGGTTCTTCACGTAGTCACTCACGTGACTCCGAAGTATAATTATTAATATTGCAGCCAAGGTTATATCCTGGTGTAGAACAAAGAACAAATCACAGACACATTAAGACAGCGCAAAAATATTAAGATGGCACGCCAATAAAATCTGAAACCATTAAACAAAAATGACAATTCCAAAAAAGATGGGACTGAATGGAAAATTTCTATAGGATGTTTTGGCCCAAAAGAAGGCAGACAGGCCTGGTTTTGAGCATCAGAAGCGACGTGGAATGGAGAATTTCCATTGTTAATTGGTCTTGTTCTGGAACACCATGATAACCAGCAGGAAGAGGAGCCAAGAAACACGTCAGCTGCATGGTAACACTAGCATGGGTTCAAGTGCAGTTGCTTGAGCACAGAGATAGACACAAAGTGCTGGGGTATCTCGACGGGTCAGGCAGCATCTCTGGAGGAAAAGGATTGGTGACTTTTCTGGTCGGAACCCTGCTGCAGCACATGTACCATTCTGGTTATCCAGTACAGGACTGAGAGGGTGCCACATTGCACAATGTGTATCTTTCGGATGGGATGCTGAAATGAGTCCCTTTCTGCCCCCCAAGGTGACGTGAAGAATTCCACGGAACCACTTCAGAGAAAGGCAAGAGAGCTCCTCCAGATATGCAATAGTTGTCACATAATGAACATCATTAGAAAATAGTTTATTTGGTCATTAACACTTCATTGTCTCTGGAACCGTGCAGTGTAAACATTTGCTACTGTATTTTACTTCGGAGTCACGTGAGTGACTACGTGAAGAGCCCCGTACAGCCGTTCGTGCGTCATTACGTCAGACGCTTTCGGGCAGATGACTGTGGAGCAGCGCAGCTCCTCCAATGGTAAGTCTAAACAAGTTTCAGGTAAGTGCTATTTCTTACCTGTTCTAGGTTTCCTTCAGGAACCTCCGGGGTTCTTGCGGGATGGTCGCGAGGCCGATGAGTGAACCAGCCTAGGGCTTTGGGGGGGAAACCCTGGTCTGACCGCGGGAATGGGGAGCTGGCGAATGTCGGGTTTGCGATTGGAGTCACTGATAACGCGGTCAGTGACTCCACATGTTGGGTTTCCGGGGAGGGGATACCCGAGAATAGTGCGGTTCCAGACCGCAGTAGTCCCTAGGGGATGGGGCTTAACGGACCTCAATGGTCAGCCTGAGTTTCCGGTGGTGGGGAAACTTAACTGTATGTGGTTCCCAGACCACAGTAGTCCCCAAGAAATGGGGTTTAATTCAAGTAAATGAGTAACCCGGGTGCCCGGGGATTGATTTCCGGGGAGGGGAAATTCACTTATGGGGTTCCCTAACCACAATAATCCCCAGGATATGGGGACAGTTGACAAAATAGAGTAATTAAGAAAGATTTGGTAGGTTCACCTCTGGGGATGAATTTAGAGAAACTCCTTTAGGCAGGAGGTGGATCAGTAGTAAAGTTATGGCAATGGCAGCCTATGGCAGAAACTGAGCCAGCAGCACCTTTGGGAAGGGTTGCATCATGGGAATGCCAAGTTATGGCAGTGCCAGCCTATGGGAGAGGTTGTGCCAACAGTACCTTTGGGAAGGGCTGCATCATTGGAATGCCAAGTTATGGCAGGCTAGCCTATGGGAGAGGCTGTGCCAGCAGTACCTTTGCTCAGGACTGCTCATGGGAATGCCAAGCTATGGCAGGCTAGCCTATTGGAGAGGTTATGCCAGCAGCACCTTTGCTCAGGGCTGCTTCATGAGAACACCAAATCTATGGCAAATACTGGTCTACGGGAAAGGCCGCGCCAGCAGCACCTTTCTTCAGGGCTGCTTTATGGGCGCCAGCAGTACCTTCTTCATGCTGCTTTATGGGAATAGCTGTTTAGTAGGGTATTCCCATTTACAGTGATCATGGGGGATGAGGGGTCATTGTTAGGATAAGGCAATATAACAGGATCTGTTAAGTCTTAAACTATATTTAAGAAATTGGGCTCCTCCATCCAGCTAGATTAAGTCTATGGCAAATACTTGTAGGATCTTGGGATTCACTTTTAGGTATTCAATTGGCTGTGATGCCAGCCTGGGCAACAGATTGCTGTCAATAAACTCTGGTAACAGGTTTACTAGTCGTTAGATTAATTGTTAATAGTATAGATGTGATTCAGCTGTGCAAGTAAGACAACTTATCTTGTTAAATGGTTAACTATTAAGTGCCTTATAGGTCATTGTTAACACACCTTGTTTCTCCAAGTGAAATTAATAAAGTCACAAGGATGGACAAACAGTATTCATTACTGCTCCAGTTGTTGTTAAGTAAATCTTCAATTACATTACAATATGGTGCTAATGGCCCTAAATAGGAAATTGTGTCAGCAGTGCTTTTAGCAGGCCTGCTTAAGGTCTCCCTCGTGTAGGAGGAGAGCATGCTGCGCCAGTATTATTCTGACGCTGGGGCCATGGCAAAGTCGGCATATTGCTGAAGCTGCGCCAGCAGCACCTTGTATCAGGGCTGCTTAATGGCTCCCTCACGTAAGAGGAGAGCACGTGGGATCGGTATAGTCTAATGCCGAGTCTGAGGGTATAGCCATAGAGCTTGCCCAAAGGATTCAGGGCATGTGCCCAGAGGTCCATGCCTGGCCAGAAAGTTACCATCCCAAACACATATGCAGTGAATACCGCTCTAAGGGGGGCATTACAGTAGGCCGTCGAAATCTTCTATTCAGGTAAGACCTTTCCATAGGCGAAACCTGGAGGACAAAGCAGAAGCTATTGGAACGGGCAAGGTTTCATAGCTTTGGCAGTAAGAGGTTCACTGAAGCTGGTGGCAGCATGAAGGCTGACCGGAGGTTCCATGCACTGTACCTGTGCTACTCTACAATTAAGGGACCACTTACAGCTTGGTAAGGTGTACACTTAGTTATACCTTACAAATGATTGAGACATTATCAGCTATTTGAGGGGTCTAATCATGTAAAATGGTCTGTTCTAGCTTTTCAAGCAGGTTAGAATTGCGCAGGTTCAGTAGAAGGACCAAGATTGTCTTACAAGACCGTTTCGGAAATCGGGCCACAGTTGCTGTTTACAGCAGATTCCAAGTTGCAAATATCATCTCGAGTCTGGAGGTGGAGCAGATTTGCATGATTTGCAAAAAATATCTGTTGTGGGTATCAACTATCTATAGACCTTATGGGCATCGTATGGGTAAAGAGTGATTGGACAAATGTGCATATTGTGATGTTCAGGTTGATACATTATGATGATGGCATATGTTAGTGACGAGGGTGCAATCAGTTAAAGACCCATGGAATGGTTACATATTTTGTTGTCACAGGAGAATCATTGGTGTTGAATTACACTATATTATGAAATCCTGGTTAATGGAACACCTAACATGGTTCATGTTTATTTCACTGGTTGCAAAATATGTGGCATTACAGTGGCGAAACATACATTTTCGCTAAAAGGGGTAGGAACGAGTTTTATGGCTCCCATTTTGTTTATCAATTGAGGTTTCAAATAAAGTCATTAAGAGGCCGCTTAAGGTTCCTATTGAGTGATTATGCACATTGATTCCTGGTTTGTCGCGAATAATATACCTCTATTTGGTTATTTTAAACGTAATTTGCTGGTTCAGCCTGAGGCTTGGGAAATCAGTTGTTGCATGATAAACTCAAATTATGTTCTGCAGGTTTAATAAACTGCCCTAAGTTTTGGGTTGTTACATCTATCCTTCTATGTGTTCAAAGTGTTTGCATAACACCAAACCATGGAATTTTCTTTTCCAGGAGATTAAAGAGTTTGGTATGCTTATGTTCCATGGAAAATGTTATTGATTGCTAATGTTTCGAGTTTATGCTAAATTATCGTTTGTTAATTATGGAGTTATACGGCCATTAATTGGGTTATCAAAGGGTAGACTATCTTCAACATAGGTCCCAGGACCAATATAATGCCATATGCGATGTTGACATTTGTGAACACTGTTTCACCAGGAGGCTTCAGCTATATCCTTAAATTTGGCTGGAGTTTATTAGGTAGTTATCCTTCTGGCACTGGTTTAGTGCAGCAGGTTCAGTCGCTACATAATTGTGATGGTACAGGATGATAACGTCTGTAAATTATAATATTATGTTATAAATACTTGAGCAGACCAGAAGGGGGTCAGGTCTCAAAATAGCCACAGGCATACCAGGGGACCTTTGATAAGGTAAGCACACATATATACAACAATATGTCAAGGTCATCAAGAGCTTGGAGTTCTGGACTAGCAATGTTGTCACAATAAATAAATAAATAGATACATAAATAAATAATTTGGGAGAACTTATTGTTCAGGCCATTCCATATGGGGAAAAACAGTTGTGTTATGTACTAATGGATTCATATTCCAGATCTCCTTACACCAGGGCTGCTACAACATCAGCAGCAAGGGTATTTATGTTCCGCTGGGTTGCATTGTTACGGCTGCAGCATGGTCCAACGAACGAATCTCCAAACATCTGTAATGACCCATTGCTGAACCAGGGTTATTTATTAACTCTATTTATGTTCTGGTTATATTTTCCATCTGGGTGAGAGATGGAAATATTATTGTTTCATTTAAACAGCATCAGCATGTTTTACATCTATGACTGTATGCATTATGAATGTTTTCCCTTCATTTGTCAATGAAGCAGGTGTGGTTGTGTACACTCGTTTCACACGGCATGATATCACAGAGCTTTGAAGTCTTCACGCAGTCACTCACGTGAATCCGAAGTAAAATAGTAAGATTAAATGAGAACTTACCAGTTTGAAGTTTGATCTTTATTTTATGAGGAGTCGAGTTGAGGGACTACGTGCCCTCTGCTCCCAGCCCTCATAGATCTCATCTGGTAGTTCTAGTCTTTGTTATCTTACCATTATACTTCAGTCATTATCTGTGATTTCACACCGTTGCTTTGAAAATTGACACACGAATGGCTGTACAGGGTTCTTCACGTAGTCCCTCAACTCCTCATAAAATAAAGATCAAACTTCAAACTGGTAAGTTCTCATTTAATCTTACTATTTTCTTACATCACAATACTTCAAAATTACATCTGGCTTCCTCTCTTTTTCTTCTTCCTCTCCATGCAAACCCCGCTATCCTGGCATTGGTTTATCTGTGACACCAGGAGAGGGAGTTAAAATGATGCTCAAAACTGCCACAGGGATAACTTTATAGTGCTGGAGTAACTCAGTGGGACAGGCAGCATCTCTGGAATGGATGATGTTTTGGATCGAGACCCTTCTTCGGACTGAGGGTCAGGGTAAAGACTTTGTGATGAACAAATTGGAGGTGATTCAGGTCATTAAGTCATAAATGGACAGTTCGGTCCACTGAGTCACCAAATCATCACCAAAGCCCAAGATCTGGACCTCTGTGCTTCTCTTACCAATTGGATCATTGACTTCCTCACTGTCAATCAGTGTGGTTGGGAACGTTTCCTCCTCATTGACCTTCAGCACAGGCACACCTCAAGGTTGTGTGTTTAGACCTCTCCTCTCCTCTCTTTACACCCATGAATGTGTGGCTATGCTCAGCTCGAATGCCATTCATAAACTCGATGGCAACATTGTTTGAATCGCAGGCAGTGATGAGTCAGCGTACATGAGAGAGATCAGAGTACTTTGTTGAGAGTAGAACCTAAAATTGATTTCAGAAAGGGGGAGACAGGGGATCAGGGGCAAGTTTTCATTGGTGGTATGCAGTGGGGAGAGGTGGCAGCGTTAAATTCCTGTGCGTTCACATCTCAGATGACCTGTCGGGGTTGAAACACAGATGTAATCACAAAGAAGGCGCTCCACTGCCTCTACTTTCTAAGAACTTTAAAGAGTTTAGGAATGTCATCTAACACCCTATGAAACTACAGGTACTCTGTAGAAAGTATCCTGACTGGCCGCATCATGCCCTAGTTGGCAGTTTCAAATGCACAGGTGGAGAGTGGTGGACTCGGCATAGTCCTCCCCACCATTGCATGCATAGACATGAGGTGCTGCCTCAAGAAGATGGCACCTATCACCAAGGATCACCACCCTCTTTCTGCTACTGTTGGGCAGGAGGTATAGAATCCTCCCACACCATCAAGCTTAGGAATAGTTACTTTCTTACAACTATCAGATTCTTGAACCGACCTCCACAACCCTAATACCACCTTGACAATGGAAGCACTACAATTCTTGCACTATCATCTACTCATTTTCTAATTGTGTATTTTTGCACTAACGTCTTGTTTTCACTGTCTTTTAGACACTAGGTGTAATTTATGTATAATTTATGTTTTGTGTGTTAAGGGCCTGTCCCACCAGCATGCGACTCCATGCGGTGAGCGCGACCTAACGTGGTCGCTTGAGCCGTCCAGCCTCGCAGGGCCGGTCCCACTTCGATCGCCGGAGCCGTATGGAGTTGTGTGGAACTGGTCCCGACATCGCGCGGGGTTCTGAAAAACTGACCGTGTTCAAAAATTCCAAGCGGCAACGGCCTGTTGGCCCGCAGCCGCCTCGACGTCTTAGGCACCGCCTCGCGTCGTGCCTCCGTGGCCCTCTCTGTGTGCCTCCGTGGCCCTCTCTCTCTGTGCCTCCGTGACCCTCTCTCTGTGCCTCCGTGACCCTCTCTGTGTGACCTTCTCTGTCCTTGCGAACTTACCCGGACTTTGCTCCAACTTCGTGCCACGCCGCGCCACTCACCCGACCTCCGCGCGGCCCCCGCTGCCAGTTTGGTCGCGCTCGCCGCATGCTGGTGGGACCGGCCCTGTACGGGTACACCCGACCTCCGCGCGGCCCCCGCTTCCAGTTTGGTCACGCTCACCACATAAAATTGCATGCTGGTGGGACAGGCCCTTTAGTCTGAGTCCATGTACCTGTGGTGCTGCTGCAAGCAAGCATTTAATTGTTTCTCTACACCGTAGTGTGCATACGTCTATAAACTCAACTTGACTTGATTGAGTTTGATGACCAACACAGGCACCCATTTACACTTATCTAACATTAGTCCCAGTTTGTTCTCCACACATTCTCATCAGCTCCGCTCAGACTCTACCCCTCAACTGTACACTTGGAGCGATTTATAGTGGCATGCCAAGCCACATGCCTTCAAGATGTACAAGGAAACCCACACAGTAACTCGAAGAATGTGGAACCACCGGTGTAATCTCTATGGGATGAATAGTCTATAGGCAGATGCAGGTGTCCACCGGGCCCATAAATGGATAGGCAATGGTATGGTTGACTTAAGGGCCTGTCCCATTTGGGCGACTGCAGAGCGTCAGTGACTGACGCCCGTAAAACCGTCAAGTTGCACGACATACACGCTGACGTATTTTGTCATGCGGGTGACGCCCGGTTAGGGTTGAGGCTGTAAAATATTCTTCCTTCAATGCATGAATTTTAAACATTAATATATTAAATTTACTTCAATAAAATCAATTGTGCAAATGAAAAGATGTCTGAGTCGTTCCGTTTTATTTATAAATGTATTGGTCCGCTTCCAGATCCGATCACCAGGGATGGATTCAGTGAGTGTAGACTGAACTCCCCTCTCCACTCTTCCCCCTTCCCACCCCCATCCCTCCTTCTCTACTCCCCCCTACCCTTCTCTCCTCCCCCCTTCGTCCCTCCCCACCTTCCTCCCTTTTCCCCGCTCCACTCTTCTCCCCCTTATCCACTACCCCCTCCCCTCACATCCCCTTCCCCCTCCTCCCCCCCCCCCCCCCCATTTGGGGACCCAGCCTGCAACCAGCGATCCCCCGGACACTATCCCACACACGCTATGGACAATTTATACAAACCTGTGCGCCTTTGGAGTGCGGGAGGAAACCCTAAGCCTGACCCTAACCGTAACCATAACTCTAGGTTGATAGGCTTGGTATAAGTATAAATTGTCCCTAGCGTGTGTGCGATAGTGTGTGGGGATCGCTGGTCAGTGTGGACTTGGTGGACCGAAGGCACTGTATCTCTGAACTAAATGTGACACAGGGGCCCCAGGGGTTGGACTCGAACCCCCAATGTTCTGCCTGCTCCTCATGGGAACTAAATGTTGGCCACAATTTGTCCCAGAGGTAGATCTCTCTTCCAATGGTCTCTCCAAACCCCCAGAGGCAGTGGGCTTTTCTACTGGGTACAGGCCATGTTGTCAATGTACCAGTGCCACCCACCTGCTCCGGCCACTGGGTCTAAATACCCACCACCCATTTTAAAGCAAGGCAAGGTGGGGCGGAAGGGGGTATTGTTCCCAAAGTCTGCATTTATCCCATAGTCAATGTTACTAAAACAGACGATGTGGCCTTTGTGCAGTGCTATTAGTGGGATCTAGCTGTCACAGGCTGGGTCCACAAATGGGGGGCGTCGGGGAAAGTGTGGGTTGGAGAATGGGAGAAGGGGAGAAAGGGATGTGAGGGGAGGGAGTAGTGGATAAGGGGGAGAAGAGTGGAGCGGGGAGAAGGGAGGAGAGGGGGATGCCCCCCATTTGTGGACCCCCCCCCCCCCCCATTTGTGGACCCCCCCCCCCCCCATTTGTGGACCCCCCCCCCCTCCATTTGTGGACCCAGCCTGTGACAGCTAGATCCCACTAACAACTCGTGGCCAACAGTTTAGTTCCCATGAGGAGCAGGGAGAAGCTAGGGTTAGGGCTAGGGTTAGGGTTAGGATTTGGGTTTTCTCCCGCACTCCAAAGACGCACAGGTTTGTATAAATTGTCCATAGCATGTGTGGGATAGTGTGCGGGGGATTGTTCATTATCATGTGTAACGAGGTACAGGTGAAAAGCTTTTGTTGCGTGCTAACCAGTCAGCAGAAAGACAATACATGATTACAATCGATCCATTTACAGTGTATTGATACATGATAATGGTCGTTTTAATATTTTAAAGATTCCATTTGTTTTCACTTAAAAAAAACCCTGTTAGTCTTATTTTCCGTTATGTCAAGCAATGATAACACCTTTAATGTACGTCTGAGATATTTAAAATCTATTAAAAGGCCTTACGGGCTTTGGCAGAAGAGAGAGCTCCATCTAAGGCCTTATTGAGGCTGTCAGGAACCAGACTGGCACTACACATCACTGCTGCAGCCTGTTCCCGACTGAGGCCAGAGGGTAAGTTGGTAATGTGGCGGCACTGTACTGGGTGGTGGGCCATCATTGACGCAGTTGGTGGTGTATTGGAACAGTTTGTAGACGGTCACTGGCGGCCTCCCGTCTTTTTCAGCCGCCAACTCAACCTGGCGGAACATAAATACAGCGCGTTTGTCTGGGAATTGCTCGCTTTATACCTGGCGGTGAGGCATTTCTGTTATTTCCTGGAGGGCCGGAACTTTGTTGCGTTTACTGACCATAAGCCCCTCACTTTCGCCTTTGCCAAGGTGGCCGACCCTTGGTCCGCCTGGCAGCAGCGCCACCTCGCCGCTATTTCCGAATTCATGGCGCACATCCGCCACATCGCCGGGAAAATAACCTGGTCGCAGACGCCCTTGTTATGGCCATTGTCGATGCGTCCCAGGGAATCGATTACTCTGCTTTGGCAGCAGCGCAGCTAGCGGACGAGGAGGTGAGGGCGTACCGAACTGCCATCACAGGGCTGGTGCTCAAGGACGTGCCTTTGGGTTCCGCTGGCATCGCCATCCAGTGTGACGTCTCCATGGGACAGCCGCTGCCTATTGTTCCGGCGGACTGGCGTCGTCGGGTTTTCGACGCCATTCATGTTTTGGCCGGCCCACCCATCCATCCGGGTGACGGTGGCGTTGGCTGCTGCAAGATTCGTATGGCATGGATTGCGGACGTGTATTCCCTGTCAAACATCGAAGGTTCAGCGGCACGTCCGGGAGCCAGTTCAAGACTTTGCAGTGCCTCACCGATGTTTCGACCACGTCCACATGGATTTCGTGGGACCGCTGCCTCCATCCGTGGAATTTCACACTTGTTTACGGTGATGAACCGTTTCATCCGGTGGCCGGAGGCCATCCCGCTTGTCGACACCTCGACCCTGTCCTGCGCGCGTGCCCTGGTGGCCTATTGGTTTCCCCATTTTGTGGGTACCACTGGACATCTCGTCCAACTGGGGTGTCCAATTCATGTCAGCAATGGCTCGCCTGTTAGGAGGCTCAGCTCCACCACTCAACGGCCTATCACCCCCAGTCGAATGGGTTGGTGGAACGTTTCCACCGCCGGCTTAAGGATGCTTTGAAGGCTGGCCTCACCGGTCCCGGCTGGATGGACGAGTTGCCGTGGGTCATGCTGGGGATTTGCATCGCCCCAAAGGGGGACTTGCAGGCTCCATCAGCCGAGTTGGTTTACGCCATTCCACTGACCGTGCCCGGGGGGGGGGGGGTTTATCCCAACTGTTTGCGGCCCCCAGGAGTCACTGTCATCCAAGTTGGTCTGACTACGGGAGAGGATCGGCGCCCTGTCTCCTGTCCCAACGTCTCGGCATGGCGCCGGCTCTTGCAGACGGTCAGTATGTCTTCCTTCACCCCGACGCCCACAGGACGCCCTACAGTGGCCTTACGAAGGTCCTTTTCGTCGCCCACAACTTCTGAGGGGGTGGGGGAAACCGTGTTGGTGGCTCGTTTGAAGCCGACCCATTTGGACCTGAGCGAGCTAGTCCAGGTGGCCCAGCCTCGCCGTCTCAGGTACCTACTTCATCCTTACCAGAAAATAAACCTTTGCGTGGGGACGTATGTACGAGGTCCGGCCGCCTCGTTCGGCTGCCCGTCCATTTTTGTGCCTCCGGTTCTGGGGGGGGGGGGGGGGGGGGGGTAAGGGGTGGTAATGTGGCAGCACCGGGTGGTGGGCCACACACTGCACATAACCTTCAGCTCTGGGGGGGGGGGGGGGGGCTCACGTGTCCCAGTGACGAGAGGTACGGCTCGCGGTGTGGTCATGGGTGCCCCTGGGGTTTTTTTTTTGTAAAATATTTTTATTAGAAGTAAATATATTAAGAAGGAATAACATAAAATCAAAAAAGAAAAAAACATATTATTCGTCACATACATTCTTAATATTTTTAAAGTTTACAGTCGTTCTTATTTATACTTCTATATTTTTTATTATTTTATAACAGAAAGAAAAGAGAAATAATAAAAATAAATAAAATAGAAGTAGAAAATCGATAAAATGAGTGGCGTATTAAGCAGGATATTCTTCATCGGAGATATATCTGTGGTCTATTGTATATAGTTCTTCATCTATTCCTTCATTCAGGTTTCAGTCAGGCCCTCGAACCGGACCTCCTTGACCCTTTAAGTATTCAATAAATGGAGACCATATTCCTCTGAATTGATCTAGCTTGTCCAAAAGGACAAATCTTAGTCTTTCCAGGTGAAGTGTCTCCGACATTTCTGTAATCCACATTTTGATTGTGGGGGATGTAGGACCTTTCCAAAATCTTAGTATTAGTTTTTTACCAATTATTAAACTATAACCAATAAAAATTATTTGCTGTGTTGTTAGTAGATGATCCATTTCTATTCCTAATATGATTAATTTTGAGTCTGGAGTCAGATTTGCATTAACTACTTTCGAGATTATGTTAAAAATTTCTATCCAAAAATTAGTAATTTTTATACATTTTGTGAATGAATGCGTTAGATTAGCTTCTAAATATTGACATTCATCACATATAGCAGAAACATTTGAAAAAATTATGTTTAATTTGGATTTCGAAAAGTGTAATCTATGTAAAACTTTAAATTGTATCAGGGAGTGTCTGGCATTTAATGAGCAGTGGTGCATATGTTGTAAACTTTCATTCCATACTTCTACACTAATTGTTTGTCCTAATTCGTTTTCCCATGCTTGCCTATATATTTCCGAGTTTGGTAAATCATTTTCCAGTAAAATATTATAAATATATGATATTTAAGGGTTTATTGCGTGCGCACGGGGTTGGTGAGTGAGGAGAATTAGTGTAACAATAAAGAACAAGAATTTCGGACAAACTTTGTGTCTGCCTCATACTTTAACGGACAACTCTGCGTCCGTCACAGTCACCCATTCCTTCTCTCCAAGGAGCTGCCTGTCCCGCTAAGTTACTCCAGCATTTTGGGTCTCCCTTCGATTTAAACCAGCATCTGCAGTTCCTTCCTCCACACTGCTTTTTATTCAAAAGAAAAAGATCAGTTCGAATTAGAAGGTGGTCCACATCTATGAGTTCGATCTGTTGGACAGATTCTTGATATCCACCCCAGGAAATGAATTCCACAGGCACTAACTCATTTGGCCTTGTTTCTAAAGGACTACAGCAAAATCTATAAAGACCAGGCATCACAACTGGAGTCAGCATCTCATCTTATGTTATTAATTATCACTAACGGTAAATATAACCAGCAATCCTAAACAACATCAGTTTATTAGATTACAAATAGCCAGAAGACTTGGTACTGGCATCCCAGTCTCAGTTACCTGAGTCAGACAGCAGTGTTTTGTCTCCAATATATTAGGCAGTGACTGAGTAGAACTGTGAAATTTGATTCTTCTTTTTCATCCCTTTCCAATTCTAGCCTTGAAGCAAACTTTTTTTGTGTGTGAGAATCTTGTAAAGATCTGCTTAACTCTGTTGGTTGCACTGGTGGTCGGATTTTGAAGAAGTCCCAATCGCAAAATTCATCAATCCCAAAATTGGACAAGTACACACATACACTATTCTCATCAGCATGCCTGTGGTTTTTCATGCATCGGGGATGCACACGGGGATTTTTGGGATCTGTAAACAATTCCAACATTTATTGTCCACCCCAAATAGCCCCTGAGAAGATGAAGAAAAAGCTGCCTTGTTGAACCTTTACAGGACACAGCATGGAAACGGGCCCCTTTTGACCCACTGAGTCCATGCAGACCACCAATCACCAATATACACTAATCCTACACTGATCTAAGGCAACTTTATTCTTCCATATTGTTGCCCCAACCCCCAGATTTCTACACTCACCAGCAGCTAATGATTCCTCCAAGATATTATACCCAGGAACATCGAGCTGTCGGTCCTGCACTTCCCTCAGGATTACCACGTCATGGTACACCACATTTAAAGTAGGCATGCACAGCAATCAAATGGTATGTTAGCATTCATAGTGAAAGGATTTGAGAATAAGAGCAGGGAGGTTCTACTGCAGTTGTACCCACACCAAGTTTTGGTCTCCAAATGTGAGAAAATACATTCTTGCCATAGAAGGGGTACAGAGAAGGTTCACCAGACTGATTCCCCTTTTGTATGAGGAAAGACTGGATACAGCAAGTTTGCGGTTGATACTAAGCTGGGGGGCAATGTTAGCTGTGAGGAGGATGCTAGGAGACTGCAAGGTGACTTGGATAGGCTGGGTGAGTGGGCAAATGTTTGGCAGATGCAGTATAATGTGGATAAAGTAAGGTTATCCACCCAGACTATTATCTAAATGGGTGGCGGATTTGCAGCGCGACCTGGGTGTCATGGTACACCACTAGGCATGCAGGTGCAGCAGGCAGTGGAAGAAAGCGAATGGTATGTTAGCTTTCATAGCAAAAGGATTTGAGTAAGGAGCAGGGAGGTTCTACGTCCAGGGTCTTGGTGAGGACCACACCTGGAGTATTGCGTACAGTTCTGGTGTCCAAATCTGAAGGACCCCCAGGTTCACCAGACTGATTCCTGGATGTCAGGACTGTCTTATGAAGAAAGACTGGATAAACTCACTCTAGAATTTAGGAGATTGAAGAGGGGATTTTCTTATAGAAACTTACAAAATTCTTAAGGGGTTGACAGGCATGCAGGAAGTTTGTTCCCCTCAAGGGTTCACAGCTTAAGGATAAGGGGAAATCCTTTAGGACCCTCACACAGAGTGGTGGCGTCTCTGGAACTCTCTGCCACAGAGGGTAGTGGAGGCCAGTTCATTGGCGTTAGATGTGGCCCTTGTGACTTAGGGGAATCAATCAAAGGGTATGGAGAAAAGGCAGGTACGGGATACTGAGTTGGATGATCAGCCATGATCATATTGAATGGCGGTGCAGGCTCGAAGGGCGAAATGGCCTTCCTCTAATTTCCTATGTACTTAGAATTTCTGAGGGGATCGTATAGAAAGTTACAAAATTCTTAAGGGGTCGAATAGGCTAGATGCAGGAAGATTGTTACCGATGTTGGGGAGGTCCAGAGCAAGGGTCACAGTCTAAGGATAAGGGGGAATTCCTTTAGGACCACATTTTTCACCAGTCTCTGGAATTATCTGCCACTGAGGCCAGTTCATTGGCATGTGGCCCTTGTGGCGGAAGATACTGAGTTGGATGATCAGCCATAATCGGCGGTGCAGGCTCGAAGAATGGTGCTTAGCACCTATTTTCTATGTTTCCTATATCATAATCCCATTGTGCTGATCCATACTATCAGGTCATCTGGCAAGGCTCCTTGCATTAAATAGTTCCAGCTACTGCTACTGACTCCTTCCCTCTCCTGTATCAGACTGTACACAATTTTAGCATCATATCTGACCATTCCATATCTATCTGGAACATCACTTAGTTCAGTATTCACCTCCATAAATATCAACTCCTACTCCCCGTGTGTTTCAACTCATACACTACCAAAACAATCTGTGGGCGTAATCGTAAGGCACAGACATAAGAGCAGAATGAGTCAGCCTCATCAATCCTTTGGGCTCCCTCCGAGAATTATCCCAGGAATGTGTGGGTTAGCATGTGATGAGCGCTTCTGGACTGTACTCACAGGTGGCACCTCATTTTATCAGTGTGTAGAAGATGCTTCCACTCTCTACGACCAGGGCCAGCCTGATTACCCTGTGAATCAGTGGAATTCATTGCCTGAGAAGGCTGTGTAAGCCATCAATGGATATTTTTATGATGGAGATTGACAAATTCTTGATTAGTACAGGTACGGAGATGGCGGAGTAGACTTAATGGGTCGAATGGCCTAGTTCTGCTCCGATATCCTATGCACCTATTAAGCCTACTCTGCCATTGGCTGATCTGTTTTTCCCTCTCAACCCCATTCATCTGCCTTCTCCCCATAACCAGTGATGCCCTTCCAAATCAAGAACCATTTCAATGCAATCCTGGTAGGCCTCTATCATCCCATCCATGTGAACCATTATGCGTCTGTTGGCTCTTGAGGAATTAGTCACACTCCCTGCTCTTCTTCTACGGTCCTGGAAATCGTCTATCTTCATCCAATTCCTTTTGAACGTTATTACTAAATCTGTTTAACCCATTAGGCAGTAAATTCCCACTTAAAAAGAAAATGCATTTCATTCATGCAAAAGTTGATGTTAAAAGTGGAAAAGACTGGATGAAATTGAGCCAGTTACACTGCTAACTCTCGACTTAAATCTCACCAGTGGAATCAAACCCCTGGCTGTCAACACTGCTTGTTCAATGATGATTGACAAGTGTAAGGACAGCAACCACCTTGTGTCCTTGTCTTGGCAACTGTATTTGAAAGGTGTTGCATTTTTAATGGGCCTGTGAGTAGGTTGTGGTGACTTCAGGGAATTAAAATGGATAGATGTGATGAGCTCGAATCTGTCACCATGCTCCCTGGGACCCATATGGCATCGAGCAAGCTCGACAGATCTGAGTCATGGTTTGCACTCTTCTGCCTGCTCAGCAGCAACCAAGTCCCAATGAGGCTTTCCAATTCAGCTGATTCTCGTCCCTTTTGGAGTCGACACTTGGTGAAGAACCTCTTCAAAAGTCACCCTCAAGGAAGTTCAGTTTTCAAAAAGAAAAAACATTTCCATGCATGTGACATTCTCGGATTGCCCCAGTGCATCACAGATTAAAATAGTTTTGAAGCAGAGTCTTGTGGTTACACAGGCAATATTACTTACTTACATGGCAGCAATATTCTATCAAAGACAGTCACAAAATGCTGGAGTAACTCAACGGGACAGGCAGCATCTCTGAAGAAAAGGAATAGACAATGTTTTGGATCGAGACCTCTCTTCAGAATAACAAAGGATCAGTTTCAACAAATTCTGTGGTTGCAACTAAATTCAAACGTGTCCAATATCCAACAGCAAAATCTCCTGCCTCACATGTCACACCTCTGTATTGTGGGATCAAGCTTCACTTGGTCTCCAATCAGTTGGAATGCCACTCATTTCAAACATAGCTGCCTAGACAAGGCCACAGGTGCTTGCAGTCCTTGCTACTTATGGGTTCTTTATTTATTTGCGACACCATTGGTTCTTCTTTCATGTATTTTGAGCATTTGGAATGTCTCAGTAGGGGACTGTTGTCTTCAGACTTTAGAGATGCAGCATAGAAACAGGCCCTTCGGCCGGCCCACTGGGTCCATGCTGACCAGCGATCACCTCCGGCTGATACGTTCACAGAGACGCAGCTTTTGCAGCACCCTGTCTTACCAGAAACAACAATGCCGGGAATCTCACACCTTTGTAATCCCACAGGAGCCAACTAACCTGCAAACCAGTATGTCTCTGGAGTGTGGGATGAAACCAGAGAACCCGGAGAAAACCCATGCGGTCACAGGGTGGAATGTACAAACTCCTCCGTACAAACAGCAACAATGGTCAGGATCAAACCCGGGTCTCAAGTGCTGTAAGGCAGCAACTCCACTACTATGTCGGCTTTTGCTTGTCACGAAGAAAGTCAAAGAAGTATTTGCTCCCATTTATGGTCACTGAGGGATTAGTCTCACTACCCACTCTGGGTGTGTGTGGGCAGGTGGAGGGTTGTGAGAGGTGTGAGGAAGGGAGGGGTGTGTGTGTAGGGAGGGGTGTGTGGGGGGGGGGGTGGGGTTTGGGGTATGTGGGGGAGACGGGTGTGGGGCAGGGGGGAGAGAGCTCGGAGTAAAGACGGGGGACGACCCATGTGTGATGGGGACTCACAGCGGGCGCTGGACGCTTCACTGGTAGTTCTCGTCCACCGGGAGTCTCTGCTTTCCATTTGGCGACATCGGCATCATCTCTGACTCCGCGCTGGCTGGGCAGGGTCGGCCCGGGCCGGGTCGGGCCATCCAGAGATTCCCGCAGTTGCAGTAAAGACACGGGGGGGGGGGGAAAGAGAGCTCGGGGTGTGTGTGGGCAGGGGGAGGGTTGTGAGCGTGTGTGGAAGGGAGCGGTGTGTGGGAGGGAGGGGTGTGTGGGCAGGGCATTGAGAGAGTTAGGAGAAAAGACCAGGGAAGAGCCTTGGGGAGTGTGCTGTATTACGGGGGAGGGGGCAGGAGCCAGCGAGGGGGACCAGAGGGGAAGGGGTTAGGGGTGTGATGGGGACTCACAGGGGGGCGCTGGTCATTCTCCTCCGCATGGCTTGTGGACTCAGCACCACCTCCGGGGATTTATTCTCCTTGCCCCGCCGGTGATTAACAGCAAATATTAATAGCGGGTGCCGGAAGGGGCCTTGCGTTCATGGTGAATGACAGGCGAGAAGACCAATCTGCTGATCTCACAATTTTTTAAACCTTAATAACTTTTGTAATCTTCCACCGATCGGAACAAAACTTGGTGTGCTTGGAGCAGAGGAGAACGATGCATAAGATGGCCACTAATCCTAGCGATATAGGGTAGCGTTTTTGCACAAATTTAAAAACAACGCAGACCAGATGTGGTCAAGTAATAGTATAGATAGATAATAGTCTCCAACCAAAATTATTGATTGTAGAAAAAGCATCGTAATCACTTGACTCCTACTCAAAGCACATGGCCCATTGCCATCTCAGTGAGATGCCAGAACTTATTATTTCCTTTTGGAATCCATTTCAAAGAATGAAGTAAACCAATAATATCCACGTTAGTCACCAGCGCCATCTGATCAAGCACATGCCCTTGACCTGGGGAGAGGAAGAGCAGATAGACACAAAATGCTGGCGTCACTCAGCGGGTCAGGCTGCATCTCTGGAGAAAATAAATAGGTGACGTTTCAGCTCGGGACCCGTCATCAGTCTAAATGTGTAGGAAGGAACTGCAGATGCTGGTTTAAACCGAAGACTTGTTCCGTTTTAACGTCTGATGAAGGGTCTCGGGCCGAAACGTCACCTATTCCTTTTCTCCAGAGATGCTGCCTGACCCGTTGAGTCGCTCAAGTATTTTGTGTATAAACCAGCATCTGCAGAACCTTCTTACACAAAATATCAGAGCAGCTTTGTTTGAGTATTCCATCAACATCTGTTTGCTTTGTAATCGGTTCCAATCCACAATATTGTCAAATAAATTTTATTAAATTGCATCCAACTTTCCAATAGCTCCTTCCTTTTTTTATTTATTGTGCACTTGTGTGTTCTGTTATTTCACACACATCATCATCATTGGATTTAGCTGCTACATTAGGTTAATTGTTTTCCAACCCTCATTTAAAACACTGGTTAACATGGAGACCTCTCCCCCACCACAGCGCCTAGCCCTGATTGGCACGTGCCCAGTATGGGTTCCTTAAGATCAGAGACTGATGCAGTGAGTTTGGGTAACATTGTACTGACTTCAGATCTACAATGCTAAGGCAATTATGTTATATCTTATTTTAGTCACTTTTATCATTTTGCTGCCTGGGGCAATTTCGTTTTCAGAACAAATGCTCCTTTGTGTGAAGATAAGCTTACAAAGTTAAACCACACTGCAAACCCAGTTTGGTTGAGCTGAGCTGAAATGGAATTATTTATTTACTCTCTATCATATTCTTGCACCTTTCAAATACACTTAGGTCTCACACACTTTTGGAAATACACTCATTCCTCGTTATCCACCAACACGTTCCAACGTTTGCTCCCGGATCCTATCTGAATATTTTTCCAACAAATATATCGACATAAATGTGCCTATTGAGGAACCATTCTTTGTATGTACTAAGATGATGATTAGGTTTCAGACCATTTGTGTCAGGGGCTCCTGCCTTTGTGCTATTCACATAGAGTGCTGTCTTTCTGCACACAGTTGCACTTGATATTTTCAAAACTAATCGCTATTTGGAAGTTTCAAAAGAAAATAGTTCAAAAGAAAATAGCAAAAGAGAATCATTTTCTCTCAGGTATTTAAATAATTTAAAATATTAGAGTCATAAAGTCATACAGTGTGGAAAAAGGCCCTTTGGCCCACCTTGCCCACAGCGACCCATCTACTCTAGTCCCACCTGTCCGTGTTTGGCCTATATCCCTCCAAACCTATCTTAACCATGTACCTGTCCAAAGGTTTCTTAAATGATGTATGTTAATGTTATAGTATTTTAATGCTCTCTGAACATTATTGGTCTGTTTATTTGTGTACAAGGCAGAGCACCATGGAGGTAACTGCATTATTTGTTATCCATGGGAGATCGGTACCTCCTATCCCTCATGGATAATGGATAATGAGGACGGTGTAAAGTATACTTAATTTTCAAACTGGGCCTCGGAGTAATTGCTAGGTCATTGGAACAATACAAGTTTCATCTTTAGAGGTAAAAAGTGCTGGAGTATCCTAGTGGTGATTCAAGATGGTGGTGGCAGCGGATGGAGGAAAATAACCATGCCTGTAAGCAGGTTGGGATCTGACCTCCCATTCCCTCAAAAATGCTACGAAATTGGCTGTGGGAGACGTCCCGGGGGCACAAAGGCTGAATGGTGGCTGTGTAAGGCAAGGGGTGATACTTTGTCACATCAGGTCGATGTGTTCGGATTGAGGCAATGGTGAAGTGGGCCGCTGGAGGCCCTGCAGCAGCCTGGGGCTCGAATGGATTAGATCCCACTCCAAGAAGCTGAGTGCACAGATGGGACACAGCCTGCAGCGGTATGGAGCGGTGAGGGACACCAACAACATCGCTTGGCCAGGCCAACCCTGCAATGCTGCCAGGAATATGGGTCTTTACCGTCAAGTTAAAACTACATTTTTAACAATTTTAGACTTGAAACATGAAAAATGGTGCTAGAAACATGGCGACTCGTGTACACTGACTCATTGTAATCTACTATTACTATACACTTGTACCTAACTATGCTTATGTACAGTAATATTTGTACTGAACTGCATGCAAAAAAGGGACTTTCACTGCACCTCAGTACATGTGACAATAAAGTATCTTTGGTTCCAGTAGCATCGTTGGAAAACATATATAGGTGATGTTTCAGTTTGTGACCCTTTAGACTTTAATCTTTAAGTTAGAGAAGACAAATGAGCCAAAATAATCAGTGTCCAAGGTACTTAGTGGTACTTATGTTTGTGCTGCATAATATTCTTGGGAACACCTTAACATTCTGGCCAGCAGATTTACATTGGTCTTAGGAGTGTGGTAGGGTGCCAAATCTGCATCAAAGCAAAAGGATTTGCTTTGATGCAGTCCCCAGTTCTGTTGAAATAGCTCTTCACATTATCCTGGGGGGTAGGATGCTAATAATAAGAGAATTTCCTGTCTCAATCTCTTCTCAATCCTGGAACAATCCTTACCCCTTGAAGCTAGTATTCAAAACAGAAATTTTGTAATTCACTCTTTATGGAGAAACTTCACAAAACAACTTATAGATGGAACATCTCCAAAATTATGAATAATTGTTTATTTTTGTATAAAGTTCAAATAGATGGTCCAACAGAGATGTTAAAGGGATTTAGGAAATTTAAAAGATGGAAACCATTTCCTCGGGTGGATAAATCCAGAGAAAAGGGGCACAATTTTTCTTGGAGAAGATCCCAGTCAACACCTCTTCACGTGAAGGTGAGTGGAAATTACAGTGAACCAGATGCACCTGGTTGACCTTCTCCTATCTTGTTTTTGAATAAAATGTGCAAGTTAGAAACCAACCACCAAGCCCATGATATCCACGCTGAATCTCTTGCCTTACCTGACCTTTTCCCACACCTCTTTGTCCAACCCTCAGTTATAGTGTTCCATTTGCATCTTCCACATGTATTTATCTGAATGGTGATACTTTGTGGAATGATATGCAGAAAAATAATTTCACTATATGTCTGTACATGTGATGAGAAAGAACCATTGACTATCCTCTGGGTCAGAGAATTCCATAGATTAAGCACCTTGATGTGTTAGTGTAGATACACTGAAAGTGGACACAAAATGCTGGAGTAACTCAGCGGGCAGGCAGCATCTCTGGAGAGAATGAATGGGTGACGTTTCGGATCGAGACCCTTCTAGGCTTTGGAACAAGATGGGAAGATGAGGTTTAGATGAAGTTCACCTACAGTGTAATGGAACGATAGAAGAGACTCGAAACCTGGTCTTGCTGTGCCCCAGGTGAGGGCTAGTTGCAGAGTTCATGGTCAAACAAGGAAAAAGGATTTGCTTTGATGCAGTCCCCAGTTCTGTTGAAACTGCTCTTCACATTATCCTGGGGGGTAGGATGCTAATAATAAGAGAATTTCCTGTCTCAATCTCTTCTCAATCCTGGAACAATCCTTACCCCTTGAAGCTAGTATTCAAAACAGAAATTTTGTAATTCACTCTTTATGGAGAAACTTCACAAAACAAGTTATAGATGGAACATCTCCAAAATTATGAATAATTGTTTATTTTTGTATAAAGTTCAAATAGATGGTCCAACAGAGATGTTAAAGGGATTTAGGAAATTGAAAAGATGGAAACCATTTCCTCGGGTGGATAAATCCAGAGAAAAGGGGCACAATTTTTCTTGAAGAAGATCCCAGTCAACACCTCTTCACGTGAAGGTGAGTGGAAATTACAGTGAACCAGATGCACCTGGTTGACCTTCTCCTATCTTGTTTTTGAATAAAATGTGCAAGTTAGAAACCAACCACCAAGCCCATGATATCCACGCTGAATCTCTTGCCTTACCTGACCTTTTCCCACACCTCTTTGTCCAACCCTCAGTTATAGTGTTCCATTTGCATCTTCCACATGTATTTATCTGAATGGTGATACTTTGTGGAATGATATGCAGAAAAATAATTTCACTATATGTCTGTACATGTGATGAGAAAGAACCATTGACTATCCTCTGGGTCAGAGAATTCCATAGATTAAGCACCTTGATGTGTTAGTGTAGATACACTGAAAGTGGACACAAAATGCTGGAGTAACTCAGCGGGGCAGGCAGCATCTCTGGAGAGAATGAATGGGTGACGTTTCGGATCGAGACCCTTCTAGGCTTTGGAACAAGATGGGAAGATGAGGTTTAGATGAAGTTCACCTACAGTGTAATGGAACGATAGAAGAGACTCGAAACCTGGTCTTGCTGTGCCCCAGGTGAGGGCTAGTTGCAGAGTTCATGGTCAAACAAGGAAAAAGGATTTGCTTTGATGCAGTCCCCAGTTCTGTTGAAACTGCTCTTCACATTATCCTGGGGGGTAGGATGCTAATAATAAGAGAATTTCCTGTCTCAATCTCTTCTCAATCCTGGAACAATCCTTACCCCTTGAAGCTAGTATTCAAAACAGAAATTTTGTAATTCACTCTTTATGGAGAAACTTCACAAAACAAGTTATAGATGGAACATCTCCAAAATTTTAATTGCCAGTTCCATTTGTTGGTAACTATGCCTGCACTCACCCTCTCCTTAGTGTTCATTGACACCAGAATCGTTAATATATCCTGGAGACACAAGGGACTGCAGGTGGTGAAATCCTGATCAACAGACCACCGGTTGGGGAAACTCAGTGGGTTGAGCACCATTTGTGGAGGGAAAAGGAATTGTCAATGTTTCCAATTGAAACCCTGCATCAGGACTAAGGGTGGAGAGGGAAGGTAGCCAGTATAAGTAAGAGAGGGGGAGGGGTGAGACAGGGCTAGTGGGTTGTTGGTGGATTGAAGAGGGGTGAAGGTTGACGAGCAGATGGTGTCGGGTAGGGATAGGGAAGCGTGGAGTTGGGAGACTCGCCACCTGCACCTACTCAGACTGACAAGGAGGTTAAAAAGTGAACTAGTGGAGGAACTCTGTGTGCCAAACATCATCTGAGGAGACAAAGGGACCATTGGTGTTTTGGGTCTCGACCCAGAATGTCAACGATCCCCCTTCCTCCACAGATGCTGCCTGAAGGCTTAGAGGGATACAAGTCAAATGCAGGCAAATGGGACCAGCTTAGATGGGCATCTTGGTCGGTATGGGTGAGTTGGGCGTATGGGTCTGTTTCTGTGCTGTGCGACTCCATTAATGCTTAATTCTCCCAGCAGTTTGTTTTTTGTTCCGAATTCCCAGCAACAGTGTCTCTCTTGTCTCCATTCTGACAAAGAAGTGAGAGGTGGGGGGAGTGATTGTATTTAAAAGGAAAATTTGTGTAATCTGATTCTCGCCAGCTGCATGAACGTTTAGAGGTAAATATGGGGCTGTCCAACCGTCCAGCCATGGTGAAACGAGATACTTATTAACTGATTTGCGTCAGGCTTCTACTGTGTATTTGGAAGCATGGCTGCCAGGTTTCTCAATGGTTCACAAGTTATAGTAGAATTAGGCCATTCGGCCCATCGAGTCTACTCCGCTACTGATCTCCTCATCCCATTTTCCTGCCTTCTCTCCATAACCCTTGACACCCGTTCTAATCATGAATTTGACTATCTCTGCCTTAAAAATATCCATTGACTTGGCCTCCACAGCCCTCTGTGGAAATGAGTTCCAGACTGAGAGTCAGGGGAGAGGATAGTGTGTTTCTACATTCTTATTGTACCGGCTTCTCAAGAGTAGTTCAATAGCTCCAAATCACTTTGAGATGCCCTGAATGTCCATAAAACGGCACTCATTCTACTCTTTATATATTTAATGGCATATCGCTGGAGTTCAAAAAAGCAGAGAGGAATGTTACAATAATTCCAGCCTCCAGTAATTTTCCATTGGAGGCCGTTTAAACGATACTACTTGTGCCAATCCTTTGTTACGGATTCCAAATTAATAGCAGGTCTGTGGTTTGTGAAGGTTCACGGGATCTGGTTAACTTGAGGCGACAGTAGCCTTACCTCGCCGGAGGTGCGATTGTTTTCCGGGTCGTATATCAGGTCTCTCTGCGGCCTAACATCGTGGAGCTGGAGGCCTTGTTCGGGACTGACTTTGAGCCCCACCCATGGGGTGTGGGCCTAACATCGGAGCCGATTCCTTGCCTGGGATCGACTCTCAAACCGCGGCCTGCGGACTTTAACATCAAGAGCTCGCAGTCTTGGGAGAGGCCGAGTCGGGAGCTCCAATGACGCAGAAGCCCCGACCCAGGGTCCGATCGCCGGCGCTGAGGAACTGACATCCCCCCCGATGCAGGAGCTTGATCGCCCCGATGAGGAGAACCGCTGCCGGCTAAGGGAGCCAAGATCTCCCCGTCAAGCGAAGGCTCCAGGCTCCTGACTGCGGGAGAACAATGATGGGGAGAGATTTAATTTTTTTTCGCCTTCCATCACAGCGAGGAATGTGTACGAGTCACTGTGGTGGATGTTCATGTTAAAATGCATTTTGTCTGTTCTGTTACTTTTTATTAGTATGACTGTATGACAAATTTCTCGTATGTTGCAAAACATACTTGGCTAATAAAGTATGATTATGATTATGATAATGAAGATGCTTGTGACACCACATGAGTGGACTCCCAATTGTCCTACAAATTTATAGCAAGGCCACCAAACTTTTGCAGTCCATCCCGCTTGAAATTAGGGCCAGCATATCATTTGCCTTCCTAATTGCTTGCTTGACTTCCATGTTTACTCACCAAGTCTTTTCCATCCCAACTTCAAGATCCACTAACAAATATCGACATATAAATGTTTTCTCCCCACAAAAAGGAGAATCTAGAACAGGGGGATATAGTTACAATATCGGGGGGCAGCCATTTAAAACTAGGGTGTATTGAGGGTGGGAACTCTTTGGAATTCTCTGTCAGAGAGATGTGGCGGCTGAATCGTTGGGGATACTTGAGGAAGTAAATCATTTTTTGAAAATTCAATTAAATGACTACTATCGGGAACTGGCACAAAAGAGGAGATGAGGCCTTAATGAGGAGATCAGCCATGAACATAGTGAATGGCATAAGGGTCCACAGGTCCCTATGTTTCATCTGAGTTACTCCAGCTCTTTGTGTCTATCTTCGGACCCGCTGAGTTACTCCAGCTTTTTGTGTCTATCTTCGGTTTAAACCAGCATCTGCAGTTCCTTCCTAGACTAATGTTTTATTGCTAAGGCAATTATGTTATATCTTATTTTAGTCACTTTTCTCATGTTGCTGCCTGGGGCAATTTCATTTTCAGAACAAATGTTCCTTTGTGTGAAGATAAACTTGCCAACTTAAACCACACTGCCACCCCAGTTTGCTTGAGCTGAGCTGAAAAGGAATTATTTATTTACTCGTTATTATATTCTTGCACCTTTGAATTACACGTAGGTCTGACACACTTTTGGAAATACACTCATTCCTTGTTATCCACTGAGCCAACTGCACACTCCAATGTTTGCTCCTGATCCTATCTGAATATTCTATCTGAATAATTGTGGCCTGAAATGAGGGTTATCATTGACTGTAGATAGGCACAAAATGCTGGAGTAACTCAACAGGTCAGGCAGCATCTCAGGATAGAAGGAATGGGTGACGTTTCGGGTTGAGACCCTTTTTTCAGACCTTGACTGTAATTTCTGGCTGATCTGCCTTTCAGAGTCCTCTTTCCTCATCCTGTTGAATATCTCCCAATATTAGTAGGATTAGTTTAGTTTAGAGATACAGGCCCGCTGACCAGCGATCCCCGCACATTAACACTATCTGACACACACTAGGGACAATTTTTACATTTACCAAGGCAATTAACCTACAAACCTGTACGTCTTTGGAGTGTGGGAGGAAACAGAAGATCTCAGAGAAAACCCACGGAGGTCACGGGGAGAACGTGCAAACTCTGTACAGACAGCACTCGTGGCCAGGATCAAACCCAGGTCTCCGGTGCTGCAAGTGCTGTAAGGCAGCAACTCTACCGCTGCACCACCGTGCGTTGTAGGTTCCTCTATTATTTGTGACTTCCTCTTGGTATTCAAATTCAGGACATTGGGGTTGCTGGAAAGGCCAGTAGCTATTGATATTTTTGCTCGTCCTTAAACTGTTTGGCTTGCAAGCCCACATGAGAGAGTCTAATCTGTCGGGAGTCAAATGTATGCTGGGCAGATTGGTATCGGTTTATCATTGTCACAGATGCTGTGAAAAATGTTCTTTAGCGTGCTATCCAGATCAATCACCCACACCTGACCACAAATAAACCACACACAAGCACAACATGTAGTGTAAAAAGAGAAAGGAAACAGAGTGAAGAATATAGTGCTACACCTACAGAGCAAGCACAGATAACGCAAGTGCAAGGGCTGAAGTGAGGTAGACTGGGAGATTGGGGAAAAAAAAATCCTTAGCTTATGAGAGGTTTGATAACAGAGGGGAAGAAGTTGCTCTTGAATCTGGTGACATCTACTTTGAAGCTTTTGTATCTTCTGCCTGATGGGGAAGTAGAAAAGAGTCAAAGACCGGACTGTGAGTGGTCCTGGATTATGCTGGCTGCTTTCTTGAGGCAGTGTAAAGAATACATGGAGTCAGTGGGGGAGGCTGACTTTCTAATGGACTTGGCTGCACTCACAACTCTCGGCAACTTCTTGCAGTCTTGGACAGAATAGTTGCTAAACCGATGCATCCCGATAGTGCTTTCAATGGCACATCTGTGGAAAGTGGTAAGATACATCTTCTGATGAAGTAGAGCTGCTGGTGTGCTTCCTTAGCAGTGTTCTTGGAGCATTTGATATGGCCTATATGTGATACCAGGCACGTTAAGCTCTCAAATAAGACCTTGCAAGCCAAGAAACGGACCACCCAACGAAGGTAATAGTGGCTGATGTTTCCTTAAATTGCAATGTGTTAGTATTTGGACACTGTTACAGCCTTGTTTCCTTTGTGTGACCCGCACCATTGACGATTCAGACATGTGCCAGATTTTTAGTACAGTGGTTGAAAGAATTTGGGACAGTGATTGACATCATTTGTGCCTACTTTATTATTGTACACAATAGCACACCATCACATGGAAGGTCCAGTGGAAAGGCATGCCATCCTGAGAGACTTGTGTGACCCGCACACCAAAGTGGGTTTTAAAAGGGACCTGCAATGAGATTAAAATTTTCTCTGCCTTTTTTTCCGACCAAAGTAAACAACCTCCAGTCTCCCCTCATTCTTTTCCATTGACCCTTTTCCTGCCCACTCCGTTGACCTGTCCAGACCCCGTTGTAGACTCCTTGAACCGTCCTCTCAAGGCTTAGCTTCGTGGCGCCCGCAAACCTGCTTACTTAACGCTCTGTCTTTTCAAACAAGCCTTAAAACAAGTTGAGAACAGTTGACTGGCCACAACTAATCCCCAAGGCATGCCACTCACCAGCCAACCTGAAAAAGAGCCATTCATTCCTTCGTGCTGCCTAAAATCAGTGCTCTGTCTGTGCTAATATGTCATCCCTTTAAACCCATGAGGCCATTTTATGTAGCAACCTTTTGTGATGTACTTCACTGAACAAAATTGCTTGGCACAGGGACTACATATATTCAAAGAACATTTGATTGTCCCGTCTCACAGTAGAGGCTTTCAACTTACAAAAAAAAACAAATGACACAAATATATCATTCATAATAATCTGACGGAAAGCTGACGGAAGTGTGATGCCTGCTTTTTCTTTTCTTGCTTTCCAAATTCCTTGCCTTTTTATGATTTCATGATGTTATTTCACCTTCACAGAGGCAGGCACAAACACAGAGTGAAACAGCTCTGCTCCCTCATCGCCTTGTGGCATTGTGGTTGTCAGGATATATAAAGAAAGAAAGGCTTTCTTTGCTAGATTCCAGGAACTGCAGATGCTGATTCACAACAACAACACAAGGTGCTGGAGTAATACAGGGGATCGGGCAGCATCTCCAGTGAATGTGGATTGGTGACAATTCGGGTCGGGACCCTTCTTTGGACTGATGGTGATGCGGGGTGGGGGAGAAAGATGGAGGAGGTGGGAGCAGGCCAAAGCCTGGTGAGTGGGAGGCGGAGAAACTAGGAACTACAAATGCTTCTTTTCAAAAAGCGACAAAAAGTGCTGCAATAATTCAATGAGCCTGGCAGCATCTCTGAAGAACAATAATAGGTGACATTTTGGGTCAGGACACTTCTTCAGGCTAATTGTTTGAGGGGGGGGGGGGGGGCTTGGAGAGGCAGGACACAGGTGAACACAGGTGAAGTGGATTCTCGCTAGGCAGATGGTTGGAATAAAATACCAGAGATTAAAACAGAAGGTGTGAAACCAAAGGACTGAAGACTTGCGGATGGTGAAGCCAAAGGAAAGAATGTGGGTGGAGGGGGGAGGAGAGAGAAGAGGCAGGACAAAGGTGAACACAGGTGAGGGGGGTGGGGAGGGCTTGGTAGGCAGATGCTTGGACAAAGGTCAGAGGTGAAGGTGTGAGACAAGGAGAGAAGAGGCATGAATTGTGAAACCAGAGGAAGGGATATAGGTGGGGGAAAAATGGGCGTGAATCTAGGTGGGGACAGGGGCAGAAGTTTTCTAGTTAGCTTTCACAGACCAATGAAGTGTATTAGGACAGTTGCTGATATAATTTGACAGTAGGGTGACCAAGTGTGAAACGGGATGGATTGGGAATGGAAGAGCTTTGATGGAGGGGTGCGAGATGCGTTTGAGAGTTGGGGCAGGTATAACATACAAAGGAACAGAATGTGCATTGGTTTTGACCCATGAGAAGCAAGCCCTTAGAAAACTTGACATGAAGAGCTTTGTGGAAACATGTGAAGGCAGTAATAAGTGAGTTTTGCTCTGAAGAGCTGAGGGCCGTGGCCATTTGGTGTTGGTGCACAAGAAGAGTGTTATGTCTGGAGCATTCTTTTCTACAAGGGTGGTTGATAATATTATGTTCTAAAGCATGTTATATATTGTTAAAGTAACTGGGGTTTTTTTGGTGCCTGAATTCTTTTGTATTCACTGAATTTTTATTCACTGAATTTTTATTCACTGAATTTACATTCACTGAATTTACATTTATTGAATTTGTATTCACTGAATTTGCATTAATTGAATTTGCGTTCATGGAATTTGCTGAATTTGCATTCACTGAATTTGTTTTCACTGAATTTGCACTCATTGAATTTGCATTCACTGGAATCCAATTTCAGTACAGATTTCATTGGACATTGTCCAAATTGTAGAATTTATGCTACAATCAAGAGTTCCTGGAAAATCATTGGAGTGAAAAAATAGTAACCTACTGCTTGGCAAAGAAACAAAGCAGTTGATTATATAAACTCCACTCCCCAATGTGTTTGCAATGGTTGGTTTTCAGGCCGTTCCGCCGAATCTCTACACCAATGATCCTTTGCAATTCACTTTGTGGATGGCCTCTGCTTTATCAACCACACTGAGGAAGAACAAGGCAGAGAAATAATCACTCGATATCAACAGACCGAAGCAAGCCCCCCGATTCATGACAGAGACATGCACGTATCCTGATTTCAAACTGTAGCACCAGGCGTGTGGAAGTCATTGTACCAGAAGTGCTGGAAGGAATGGGAACCTTGACACATGTTTTAATTACTATCCAGATAAGTTTGTGCCTGGTTGGACTAACACAATGCTTCCTTCATTCGTTATCCCTTCCCATCTACTCAAATTTTCTCTGGTCCCTTCAATTAATGCCTCTGAGATTTCTCCTGCACCCACTCCATTACCTTGGATTCCATATGCTCTCTCAAGGTTCAAATGTATTTACTCCATTTACTCCATGAATAAGGAATATCCCTCCTTCCACAAAGACTTATTCCATGTTGCTGAAATATCTCCCCATACTGCTGACATTTTCCAAGCTTGGCTTCAAAAACATTAGAATGGATTCTCATAAATCTAATAATGTGGGCAAAATGAGGACTAAAGTTGTTGACCTTGACGAAACAAACAGGCATCCAAGAGCTCATAAATATTCAGCTTGGAAAGGGAAGAAGGATACGATAAATATCCCATTTAAATCATGGTTTTCACAACTTTAATCTACAAAGTATTTTAGACAGCAATATGTCGTACTCATTGGCTTATTTTAGTTTAGGTTAGAGATACAGCACGGAAACAGGCTCATCGGTCCACTGAGTCTGCAGCGACCAGCGATCCCCGTACACCAACACCATCCTGCACTAACTATGCGAACACTAGGTGCAATTTACAATTTTGCCAAGCCAATTAGCCTACAAACCTGTACGTCTTTGGAGTGTGGGAGGAAACTGGAGATCCTGGAGAAAATCCACGCAGGTCACAGGGAGGACGCACAAACTCCGTACCGACAGTCAGTATCAAACCAAGGTCTCCGGCGTGGTAGGCAGCAACTCTACCACTGCGCCACCATGTGCCATAAAGAAAACTGTTGGGGCCCAATCAGAAGATGTGAGAGGAAAGATGGATTAGTATTAAAAGCTTGATGGCCAGAGCAGAAGAAAAAGTTCAGCCGATTAACTACAGGGTTAAACTATTGCTGCATTTGTTGTATAAGCGGGGATAAACAGACAGGAGTTATGTTGTATATAAAAAATGAGGATGTTATTGAAACATATGGAATTTTTATAAGTTTTAAAGGGGTATATAGAAGTATATAAAATTATAATAAGAATAACAACTTCAAGTTCCTGGGTGCGCATATCACAGTAATGCAATCATAAAGAAAGCTGATCCTGATAATAGCAATGTTACAACAATTTGAGATTTAAAAAATCAAGTCTGCAATTTATCCCATCAGATAAAGCATAAAAAGAAGTTTAATCTGACACCTAATTCACTTTCATATCTTCAGTATTAAACAAGTTATGGCCATTTTCATACTCGGAAATTAGCATCTTGTTCCCCATTGACTTCCATTGACTTAACACAAAAGCTGTGATCGAGGACAGTCAAAAGCCCATAACTTCCTTAAAAATTAAGGGAGCAGAATTAAATTTTTAGTTATTATAGATTGAAGCATTCTGAAACAAATATAAAACATCTTACTTGGATGACCTGACATTAAAGCCTATAATTAGTTAGTTACCTAATTGTAGCTAATCACAAAATTGACTGTTGTGACGGAAATAGTAATAAACACCCAGACTGCCTTGAAAATTCAAAAATTTGATATTCTCAAGATCAGAACTTTAATATTATTGTATTATATGCTGTAAGTTCGTAACAGATAGGTAAATAAATTACAATTTCTAGCAATAGACCAAGTCTTTATGGAGAAGATCAGTTGCTAGCTGGTGCATTGGCAAATCATAATCAGTAGCATCATCATACTCCTCAGATTGTAACCAATAAGCAACTCTGTACACCTTGTTTTTCCTCAACTTTTTAATTTTGGCATTGTAAACTACAGGTTTTTGCTCTTCAAACAACGCATGACATGTCTTTCTGCACACTACTTTCCCATTAAGAATGTCCTTTAGATTCCATTTCTTAAGAAAAGGATATTTTTTAATAGCCTAAGTATCCAAATAACAAACTAATCCCATTCACACAAGAATTCACAATACAATATGATTTTTAAATTTCACTGTCATGAACATATGCCAGATGGAAGGAATTTAATGTTTAATTCCCATAAATTAATCTAGAAACATCCACTTGCGATATAATCAAAATTATTATTTTTTGCACAATAAATGTGGCTAATCTATTGTGTATATTTAGTATAAAAATATTGATTATGGATGGACAATTACACAAAATATAGACGATTTAGATGCTCTTATGACATTGAATCATCTTGCGAGTGGGTGTTTCTGGAATGCGATCGATTGGAATGATGCATTTGCGGTGAATTTGAACCCTATATCGGCAGGAAAGACACTGCCGGTTCGTATGTGGCCCAAATCACATTTTCTCAACGTAAAATTAGATTAAAGCCACCCCAAGCAGCAAGATTATATGTAAAATAAATGACTTGCCCTTTCTTTTGTCCTCATATCGCGATCCGCCACGCTGTGGGCGTTGAGGGCGTTCGAAGTCGCTTTTTATTTTAATCAAACTATTAAATTGTACAGCGATTTAAAAAAAAAAAAAAAAATGTGAACAGATGTCCAATCGATTTTTCTTCATCGACTTGCAGCCCGAGGAAATCCCTCTCCAATAAGCGATACAAACATGCATTTTAATCCCGCCCCCTCCCCCCAAAGGCAGCAAAGTCGCGCACAAAGCCAGTGGCAGAACTGCAGCGCCGCTGAAGATAGTTTTTTTAACATCGCTACTTATAGCCTCTACTTCCTTAGAAGATCGAGGAGATTTGGTACGTCAATGAATACTCTCTTGAACTTCTAGAGGTGTATGGTAGAGAGCATATTGACGGATGGCATCACGGCTTGGTTTGGCAACTCAAATGCCCAGGAACGAAGGAGATTACAAAAAGCGATGGACACTGCCTGGTCCATCAAGAGTTATAAGGTCAATAGGTCATAAGTGATAGGAGTAGAAATAGGCCATACAGTCCATCAAGCCTACTCCGTCATTCAATCATGGCTGATGTATCTCTCCCTCCTAACCCCATTCTCCTTCCTTCCCCCCTTAACCTCTGACACTTGTACTAATCAAGAATCTATCTCTGCCTTACAAATATCCACTGACGACCTCCGGAGCCTTCTGAGAGGGGTACGGCCGTCCGCACCATCGAAGGGAGATATAGCAGCGCTTCCTCAAAAAGGCAGTCACCACCCTGGCCATGCTTTCATTTCACTCCTGCCATTGGGAAGAAGATATAGTGGGTCTGAATACCATGATCTCCAGGTTCAGGAACAGCTTCTTCCCAATATTGAACTCTACAAACGCCATATAAACTGCAAACTACGACCTGCCTTAACTGCACTAAAAACCTCGGGCTTTTGATTTGTTTTGCACTTATATTGGAATTTTTTATTTGTTGATTTATTTGTTTATTATGTTATCTATTGAGTACTGTGTTTGTAGACCTGTTATGTTGCTGCATTTATGACAATTAACCACTTTTGTCTTTCGACTTTCTTGACAAAGTATTTTTCCCAAGTTGGAAATGTCAAATACTAGAGGGCATACATTTACGGTGAGATGGGGAAAATTTAAAGGAGATTTGCAAGATGTATTGAATTAAGTTTTCTAAAACAGCACCATGCCAGAAACATATTAAGGTCATTTCTTGATGAAGAGTTTCCTTTGGGGGTGCCCGTGATCTCCTTGAAAAAGTGCTAAAAACAAACTGCTGGAGGAACTCAGTGGGTCAAACTATATAGGGTGGGAGGGAGGGAGGGAGGGAGAGTAGAATTTGTTGATGTCTCGGGTCAAGACCCTGCATCTGCGCCTTTACCACGATGAAGGATCTCAACCCAAAACGTCGACAATTCTCTTCCCCCACAGATGTGTAGTTTTGTTTATTGCCACATGTACCGAGGTACAGTGAAAAGCTTTTGTTGTGTGCTAACTAGTCAGCATAAAAACAATACCTGATTACAATCAATCCATTTTACAGTGTATAAATACAGTACATGATAAGAGAATAGTGCTTGGTGCAAAGTAAAGCCAGCAAAGTCCGATCAAGGATAGGCCGAAGATCATCAAAGAGGTAGATGGTTGTTCAGCACCGCTCTCTGGTTGTCTGGTCTGCTCAATCCACTGGGATCCACCAGCAGTTTGTCTTTTGCTCCAGGTTCCAACAATTGCAGTCTCATGTGTCTTCTTCAAATGGTGTTGGTTAGTTATATCAAGAGGAGGAGGCGCTAAGGTTACAAGCCGGTGCACAATAATAGACTGATTGAAGCACCCTTGTATTTTTGGAAAATTAATTACGAATTGAATTGAATAAATTTTATTAGCCAAGTATGTATACATACAAGGAATTTGCCTTGGTGCTTTGTTCGCAAGTAAACATCAACATCATACATGATAAACAGTTGACAATTAAAAATAAAACATTATAATTTAAACATGTGAAGAATGAAATAAAATACCAGATCTAGTCAAGTCAAGAGTGTTTTATTGTCATATGTCCCGGACGGGACAATGAAATTCTTACTTGCTGCAGCACAACAGAATATGTGAATATGTAAACATTGTATATAACAGGAAAAATAACAAATATAGTGCAAATAACAAATAATAATATAGTCTTTTGCAGTTCAGAGCTCATAGCTTATTCGTTGTGTTTAATAACCTGATGGCTGTGGGGAAGAAGCACTTCTTTCTGATGTGGTGAGATAAGTGTGTGGCCAGGATGGTGTGGGTATTTGATGATTTTGGCTGGCTTTTTGAGGCAGCGACTACGGTAGATCCCTTCGACGGTGGGGAGGTCAAAGCCAGTGATGGACTGGGCAGTGGTCACAACGTTTTGTAGTCTTTTTCTCTCCTGGATGTTCAAGTTGCCGAACCAGGCCACGATGCAACCAGTCAGAAAGCTCTCTACCGTGCACCTGTAGAAGTTTAGAAGAATCCTCTTCGACATGCCGAATCTCCTTAATCTTCTCAGGAAGTGGAGTCGCTGATGTGCCTTCTTTACATTTGCATCGGAGTGCTGGGTCCAGGAAAGATCTTCTGATATATTGACCCTCCCCACCATCACCCCATTGATATAAACAGGATTGTGAGTCCTCATCCTTCCCCTACTAAAGTCCACAATCAGTTCCTTGGTCTTACTGATGTTGAGAGCCAGGTTGTTGAGCTGGCACCATTTGGTCAGTCGGTCAATCTTACTTCTATACTCTGACTCGTCCCCATCTGTGATTCGTCCAGCCACAGTGGTATCAACGGCGAACTTGATGATGGAGTTTGCACTATGACCGGCTACACAGTCATGGGTATAGAGTGAGTAAAGCAGGGGGCTGAGCACGCAGCCTTGAGGTACTCCCATACTAATTGTTACTGAGGATGAAGTGGTTCCTCCAATTCGAACAGACTGTGGTCTGTGGATGAGGAAGTCGAGGATCCAATTGCAGAGGGATGCGTAGAGGCCCAGTTCTGTGAGCTTGGAATGGATGTTGGTATTAAACGCCGAGCTGTAGTCTATAAACAACAGCCTGACGTAGGTGTTTTTATTGTCCAAGTGCTCCAGTGCGGAGTGGAGAGCTACTACTCGTGGAAAGTTTTTATGTCTGGCTGTGGCGGCTTTAACAGTCCGGAGTCGCCTTCCAGAGGGAAGTGCTTCAAAGAGTTTGTGGCCAGGCTGGGAGGGGTCAAAGATGATCTTACCCGCTCACTTCCTGGTCCTTGCAATGTACAGTTCGTCGATGGGGGGAAGGTTGCAGCCAATAACCTTCTTGGCTGATCGAACGATTCGCTGCAGCCTCCGGATGTCGTGCTTGGTGCTGAGCCAAACCAGACCATGATGGAGACAGACTCTATGATGGCAGTATGTAACTGGACCATCATTGCCTGTGGCAGCTCAAGTACTTGTTATAAGATATCCTGAGTGTGTAATCATTTATACACCCTGTTAGGATGTAGTTAATCTCAGGTGATCAACATTTTATTTTTTCTCTAAACTAAATATAAGAGTTAAATATTGTTTATCCCTTGGGGTTATACTGAATTGGGTTTCAGTTTCATTGCCAGTGGTTTTGTTGCCTTGGGACTTATGGATTTATGCTTTGCAGAGTAATGTGTTTTTGCTTTGGAAGTTTTGATGATAAAACTGAGCTAATGACGAGGCAGGGTGAAAATCATTCAACATCTGCTGGTTGGAGGAAATTCAATCGTTCTTGGGCAAAGTTCACAAATTCCTCCTTGGACAGTCCCTCAGAGTTAAGTGTGATTTACCTCATCTCCAGTTCTGAGGAGCAGAAAATGTCTGTGTTTCTCTCGGTGCGGATGGACTTGACCCAAGTCAACGTGACGCCACTGAGGGTCTGATGTGATTGGAGGTGGTTTCTTATACACAGACTTAGCACATATGCATATGTGACATACACATGTGAATACATGCACAGATACATACACCCAGGTTACTCTCAGACTCGCACACACACATACACATAGAAACCTACCAACAGGTATCTGCAAGTGTAAATATACGTTAATGTTCTAGATTGCCAATAAATCTTTTTCCATCATATATCTTTGTTCTACCAGTGGTTGGACATCGAACATTCTGCATGGGATCAACAGGAAGGAATTGTGACAATCAAAAGGAAAGTTATATCCATGGAATCAGCTGGGAAATTTATTTTTGGATCATAAGAGGACATGGAGTGAGGTGCCAAACTTGCAAAGATCCATATTTTGAAAAATCCTAAGCTGTCACCATGGTTATCTAGACTTAAAGGGTAAGTAATATTTGGAGATAAGGGGGTGATTGCAAGAAACTGCAGGGCAATTGACCATTTGTGCAGAGAGAATGAGAGAATGGTCATGAGAAAGCTATGCAGGGCATGACATTCTGGGGTCCTTTGGCGGCTTGACAGTTTGCAATGTTTATTTCATAGCTTCAGTAATTTCACATAACATCTTCTGTTGTTTTATTTGTAGTGTTTGTATTTCTATCCTTTATTTTCCAATGTTGGGTTGGAATAAGTGTCTTAGAAGAGTTCTGATGTGCACTGCTCTGAGAGCCTGGTGAGATTTTCTCCTCCTAGACACATTCAGGCCATATTCAGACGTACAGGAGAAACTGGCTGCAGATTGCTGCCCAGCACAGGGCACTAATAAGGAAAGTGGAAGAGAGTGCAGTACCCTGCTTTTGAAGGAATTACTATAGGAGGTGATTGCGACTGATCATTTTAAAGCGGCTGAGAGATGGAAGAGGTTTATTTTAGTTTAGATTACTTTAGAGATACAGTACGAACCAGCGATCCCTGCACATTAACACCACCGTACACACACTAGGGACAATTTTTACATTTACCAAGCCAATTAACCTACAAACCTGCATGTCTATGGAGTGTGGGAGGAAACCAAAGATCTCGGAGAAAACCTATGCGGTCACGGGGAGAATGTCCAAACTTTGTACAGACAGCACCCGCAGTTGGGATCGAACCCGGGTCTCCGGCACTGCAACGCTGTAAGGCAGCAACTCTACCGCTGCACCACCATTTCTGCGGCAAAGAAAAATCAAAAATGAAGAAACTGCACGTGGCTGCTAACATTGAGGTTGCAGAGGGAAAATAAGGAGGGTTTTAGAAACAAAGAACTGCAGATGCTGGTTTACACAAAAGGATATAAATGGGCAGAAAAAGGGTTATGACCAGAAACATCATGTTCTCCAGAGATGCAGCCTGACCCGCTGAGTTCCTCCAACACAGTGCTTTTAAGGAGGATGCTCGCAAGCTTCAGACAAAAGAATGGCCAACTACTGGAAAGGGGTAAAATAATTTAGGAAGTGGAAGAAAAGTTGCTGGAAAAATTGCAGGAAAAACATAAAACTCAAAGAAGAAGAAAGATTGGAAGAGAAGGATGTAGCGATAGTTACATTTGTAAAAGAGTCGTCAGAGGTTCAACAAGAGGGAGGAGATGGAAAGAAAGGAGACAAATTGCAACTACCTGGAATCATAGATGTTTGAGTAATGGATTGAGGGAAGAAATGGAAAGTGGACAGAATTAAAATAGGATGCGTAGGCCATGGAGAGAATCATTAAAAAATAGAAATAGATGCACAAGGAGTTGAATTTCACAACTCTGCATGATGAAAGAGAATAAATTAATCATATAATTAAAGAGAGGCAGCACTCTGGGTACAAGAAAACAAATCAGTGAGCTAGCATGTGCTGGTCATCCAGTGTCCATGAGAGGGATTGCAGCAGAAGATACAGAGATGGTGACGTTCATGCTATAACATATATAACATATAACAATTACAGCACGGAAACAGGCCCTCTCGGCCCTTCCAGTCCGTGCCGAACATTTATTTTCCCCTAGTCCCATCTATCTGCACTCAGACCATACCCCTCCATTCCCTTCCCGTCCATATACCTATCCACTTTACTTTTAAATGTTAAAATTGATCCTGCCTCCACCACTTCTGCTGGAAGCTCATTCCACACAGCCACCACTCTCTGAGTAAAGAAGTTGCAGAGGAAGAGAATATTTCAGATATGTGAAAACTGTAATACAACATAAGAGTTTCAAGTCTGTGTTACTGTGAAATGTGCAATATTAAGGCAAGAATTTCTCCCTGTCATTTTGCTGAAATCTGGTATTGCCGCTAAATGCTCAAGAAGAGGTTTCCAATCTGACAAAACTGTGAAATGTGGATCGTAAAGTTTCCAGTCTGGTGTTCCTGAGCGATGTGCAATATACTGTAAAGGTATAGTCACAGTGTGGTGCTGCATGGGAAACATGCACCATTTAAGAAGAGGTTGCAATCCACATTTTATAAAGTGAAATGTGCATCGTGATGCCAGGGTTCCAGTGTGGTGTTATACGGATATGTGCACTGTAAAGGAAGATCTTCCTACCTGGCATCACACTGATATGCAGCATAAAGGAAGATGTTCCATTAAATGCAAAATGTGGAGTAGTTAGGATGAGGTTCCAATCTGGTGCACCTGTGAAACATGGCATAAAAAGCAAGAATTCCACTCTCTGTTCCAGTAAAATAGGCAAAGTTGAACATTTAAATTGCACATTTGCCTGCACATGGTCCTTATCCCTCAATTAGCCGTATCTTCACCTTCCCCATTAACGTTGCTATTATATCTACTTCCGACACATCTTCTGACACCATGTTCCAAACACCTACCACTCTATGTGAAGAAAAGCTTGCCACATAAGTCCCCTTTAAACTTCCCCCTCTCATCTTGATGCTATGCCCTCTTGCATTGGACATCTCCATCCTGGGGAAAAGACTGTCTCTCTATCTTCTCTATGCCTCATCATTTTATTTACTTCGATCAGGTTGTTCATCAGCCTCCAATGTGCCAGAGAAAGCAATCCAACCTCTCCTTTGAGCTAATACTGTCCAACAATCTGGTAAAATTCTTCTCTACTCTCTCTGTAATGTAATTGATCAGGTAATTCCTCGTATTTCAACGCCCGTCCACATGTGGCACCTCCAACGGTGATGTCCTTCCTCAGCACAATCCTGGAGTGTAAGGCAAATTATTAGAGATACAATCATTTGTGTGCGGACGGGGCACCGAAGGACGTGAAGCCGGAGCGAAGAAGTGGAAGCCAAGATGGACAGATGGGACTTGTCAGCCTGGGAAGGCAGTCCATCTAGGAGAGGGAAAACTCTCCACTGCCTTGTGTCCACATCCAGTCATGGAAAAGGCTCCAGGAGTAAACCTAAAAAAAAATCCAAAGTCGGAGCCCCTAAGGCAGTTCGTCGTTGTCTACAACCTCGCTCTGGCAGCTCCTGTGACGGTGCCGGCGCCAAACTGTAACGGCCCTGCTGTTCCTTTGGATCGATCAGCAACGGGCAGAGGGGGGATGTGCTGCATGGGCAACAGCCTGTCCTCCTCAGGATGACATCGCTCAGACTTGCATCCGACCACACATCACCTGCAAACCTACACCTACAACCTGGAGAGGACACTCCAGCTTCGCCTGCGGCGTCGACACAACACTCGGAGCAACAGTTACCGGTTATAAGTCATCGCTAGATTGGCATAAAGCGAGGCGCCAGGGGTTGCTCTCGACAGTGGGAGGCATTTCCGGTTCTCACTGGACAACTACCGCCCGCCTCAAGCTGGCCAGCCCCCGGCCAATAAGGTGCTGCCCCGCCACGGCCTGCTATCCTCACTGAGGTGCACAGGGATTAGGAACCATCCGAACAGCAGATCGCAACCTTCGCACCTACAAACAAAAGAACACATCAAAAGAGACCTCTCTGAAAACCTACAGGACATCAGTGTTTGCAGGAAAACAGCTGTCATAAACGACGAGCCCAAGAGACTCAACGTAGACATAGTCGCCCTTCAAGAAACAAGGCTGGCAGACAGGCACACTGAAGGAGAAGGACCACATGTTTTACTGGCTGGGGAAGGACTCTGACAAGCCCAGAGAGCATGGATTAGGCTTCACAGCCCGCTGAACATGGTGGAACCAGACAGTAATGGCTCAGACCACAAATCGTGGTCTTCCTGCCTTGGGCAGTTTTGTGTGGGCAAAATGGACAGCGAATGCTTGAGCTGCGCACTTACCATGACCTGTGCATCGCCAACTCGTACTTCCAGGCAAAGCCCCAGCACAAGGGTTCCTGGAGACACCCACAGTCAAAGCATTGGCATCAACTGGATCTGATCCTAGTCAGACGTGCCGCCATCAAGAACGTTCTCCACACACGCTGCTACCACAGTGTGGACTGCAACACAGACCACTCCTTGGTGTGTTGCAAGATCGGGCTGCAACCAAAGATGTTTTACTGTACCAAGAAGCAAGCGAACCCCCGCATCGATGTCAGCAAGATGCCCCGTCCAGACCTCGTGCAACAGTTTGCAGAGGCTTTTGAGAGAGAACTTGGCACCTCGTGTCCTGGAGACTCTGCTACAGAGAAATGGGAAATTCTGTGGGACACCATGCACCGCACAGCCTTGGCTAGCTTTGGGAAGAAGACCTCGAAGACACACGACTGGTTTGAAGACCGAGATGACTCCCGTCATCAAAGCCAAGCGCACTGCCCTAGCCGAGTACAAGCGGTCAGCCAACGAGACGAACCTGCAGATCCTCAGGGCTGCTAGAAGCAAGGATCAGCAGACTGCTAGGCATAGCGCCAATGACTACTGGACACAGCTTAGTGAGGACATCCACACGGCCGCCTTAACAGGGAACATCAGGGGAATGTACGTTGGCATTAAGAAGGCACTAGGTCCAGTCCAGAGCAGGACAGCCCCCCTCAAATCCTCCACTGGGGAAGTAATCACAGGCAAATGCCAGCAGATGGAGAGTTGGGTGGAACACTACTCAAACCTCTACTCGAGAGAGAACACTGCTTCCCCCTCAGCACTTGATGCCATCGAGTGCCTGCCGACCATGGATGAGTTAGACGCAGAGCCGACGGTAGAAGAGCTCAGCAAGGCCATTGACAGCCCGGCCTCAGGCAAAGCCCCAGGCAGCGACGGGATTCCCCCTGACCTGATCAAGCATTGCAAAACTACCTTACTGCTTCCTTTGTATGAAGTCCTCTGCCATTGCTGGCAAGAAGGAGCTGTACCGCAGGACATGAGGGAAGCCACGATCATTACCCTCTACAAGAACAAGGGCGAGAGAAGCGACTGCAACAACTACAGAGGCATCTCCCTCCACAACATCATCGGCAAGGTCTTTGCTCGGGTCTTCTTGATCCGCCTGCAGAAGCTGGCAGAACGTGTCTACCCAGAGTCACAGTGCGGTTGCCGAGCTGGAAGTGGACATGGCCTTCTCCATTCGCCAGCACTTGAATGTCATCATCGCTCAAGTTGAGCCTGACCTAAAAATTCCAGTGGATGAATTTGATGGTAAAGTAGTTTATGGACAGAAAAGAACAACGGGAGGTAGCACGTTTAAGGGTCATGTTGATGCTTTGGCACCGACCATGCAAGAGCAGAGGTGCAGAGAACAGCGGATGCCCCTGTTTGCTGCTTTCATTGACCTCACCACCGCGTTTGACCTCGTCAGCATAGATGGCCTATTTAAGGCTCTGCCAAAGATCGTCTGCCCACTAAAACTGCAGAGCATGATAGAATCCTTCCACATCAACACGAAGGGGACAGTGCAGTTCAATGGCAGCTTCTCGGAGCCCTTCGACATCCGCAGTGGTGTCAAACAAGGCTGCGTCCTCGCCCCCACACTCTTTGGTATTTTCTTCGCTCTACTCCTGAACCATGCCTTCGGCACTGCAACAGAGGGGATCTACCTGCGTACTAGATCAGATGGCAGGCTCTTCAACCTCACCCGCCTCAGAGCAAAGACACAAGTACGTGAAAGTCTCATCAGAGACATGTTGTTTGCTGATGATGCTGCAATTGTGTTCCACACCCAGCAGGATCTACAGTCACTGAGGGACCGCTTCTATCGGGCATGCAAGGACCTCGGGCTGACCATCAGCCTGAAGAAGACGAACGTCCTGGGGCAGGATACAGAGGCGCCACCTGTCATCACCATCGACGACTACGAACTCGATGCCGTCCATCGGTTCACGTACCTCGGCTCCACCATCACCGACAACCTCTCCTTGGACACAGAGATTGATAAGAGGATCGGGAAGGCAGCTACAACTCTCGCTCGCCTCACAACTCGAGTGTGGACCAACCCAAAGCGGATGGTGAAGACAAAGATAGCAGTCTACAACACCTGTGTCAACAGCTGGCTGCTGTACGGCAGTGAGACATGGACTACATATGCCAGGCAGGGGAGAAGACTCAACACCTTCCACCTTAAAAGCAACCGCCATATCCTGGGCATATCCTGGCAAGACAGAGTGTCCAATGCCGAGATCCTGTCTCGCGCTGGCCTTCCCAGTACGTACACTCTACGCAGGCAGCGCAGCTTGCGGTGGCTGGGTCATGTCCACCCCATGGAGGATGGCCGTATTCCAAAAGACATCCTCTATGGAGAGCTGACATCTGGGAGGAGAACCATCGGCCGCCCCCAGCTACATTACAAGGATGTCTGCAAGAGAGATATGAAGGCTCTTGACATCGATGTGGAGTCTTGGGAGAGCCTTGCAGATGACCGCATGAGGTGAAGAGGTACCCTGAACCAACATCTCAAAACGGGGGAAGAGAAACTGATGAACGTAGCGGCAGACAAGCGGGCGCGCAGAAAGGAGCGCAGGAACTTCAACAAACCAGAGACCACACACCCACAAATGTGACCTTTGCCACAGACACTGTCACTCTCGCATTGGTCTCTTCAGCCACAAGCGATGCTGCTCTAGCCGAGGTTTGGAGCATGCAGCCAACAACTAGGATGCATCATCCATGGTTAGTCATGACCGAGGGCGATCTACAAAAATACACTCTCTCTGAAGTCTCCACGTCGTCTATGTATAAAGAAAACAATAATATAAAGGGAGAATTTCCCAATCTGCTTATTTTCAAATTTAGTGTCAAAAATACAGTGCAAGGAAGAGTTTCCAGTGAAGCTTCACTGCAAAGTATGCAGTATAAATGGCAATGTTACCACATGGGGTCAGTAACTCTGTAGTACCGTGAAATATACAATATAATGACAAGAGTTTACAGTGTGGTGATACAGTGAAACATGAAGCAACTAAGGTCAGGTTCCGTTGTGAGATTAGTGTGAAACATTTGATGGAACTATAAAGTATCCAGTCTGCTGTTGCTGTGAAATGTGCCGTTAAGGCAAAAGATCTCTGCCTGGTATGACAAAATAAACAATGTAAAGGGAGCGTTAAGCATAATGTTACTGAGAAACATTCAGTTGTAATGAAGAGTTTCTTGGCTGGTGTTCCTGTGAAATACACAATACAGATGAATTGTTAAAAGTGTACCATTACTCCAAATCATGCAATACACACACATTTCCTGCCTGGAATTACCTTGAAATATGTAGTGTCAAGGGAGAGTTTCTTGTTTTGTGCTGCAATGTTACAGAAGACTTCCAGACTGATGTGAGATTGAAATGTACAATATCAAGATGCATCAGTTCATGAATTCATAAATTATCGGAGCAGAATTAGGCCATTCGGCCCATCAGGTCTACTCTGCCATTCAATCATGGGTGATATATCGTTCCCTCTCAATCCCATTCTCCTGCCTTCTCCCCATAACCCCTAACACCTGTACTAATCAAGGATCTATCAATCTCCACCTTTAAAATATCTATTGACTTGACCTCTACAGCCTTCTGTGACAATGAATTCCACAGATTCATCACCTCTGACTAAAAATACACAATGTGAAGGACAAGTTTCCACTCGGTGTTGCTTTGAAAGCTGTAGCAGAACAGGAGAGGTTCCAGACTGATTTTATAGGCAGGTGGTGGCACGGTTGTGCAGCGGTAGAGTTGCTGCCAGCTAGAGACTTCAATAGATAGAGGGTTCAATCCTGACCAAGGGTGCTGTCTGTACGGAGTTTGTATGTTGTTCCCTGTGACCTGCGTGGGTTTTCCCTGAGATCTCTAGCTTCCCCCCGCACTCCAAAGATGTACAGGTTTGTAGGTTAATTGGCTTGGTATAAATGTAAAATTGTCTCTAGTGTGTGTGGGATGGTGTTAGTGTGCAGGGATCTCTGGTCGGCGCAGATTCGTTGGTCCGAAAGGCCTATTTCCGCGCTGTATCTCTAAACTGAACCAAGAAGGGAGAATTTCTGGTCTGGAACTTCTGGGTAATGTGTGACATTCAGAGAAATTCATGTCTGGAGTTGCGGTGAAATATGAAGTGAGGGGTAACTCAGCGTGACAGGCAGCATCTCTGGATAGATGGAATGGGTAACGTTTCGGGTCGAGACCCTTCTTCAACTGCAGAAGGGTCTAAACCCGAAACGTCACCCATTCCATCTATCCAGAGATGCTGCCTGTCCCGCTGTTACTGCAGCATGTTGTGTCTATCTTCGATGTAAACCAGCATCTGCAGTTCCTTCCTACACATGAAGTGAGGTGTTCTAGTCTGGTATTCCTACAAACGGAACAACTCAAACAGATGGTTCCTGGAACAGATATATGTTAACGTGCATAGTAAATAGTTTAGAGTAGTTTATTTTCACATGTACTGAGGTACAGTGAAATGCTGTATAATAATAGATAGAAATACTGAGAAACATGTGACAAATCAGTAGCGTTGATAAGCCTGAAATACTGTAAAACGGAGAAGATTGAGAGATTCTCCTGTCCACAGTTACTGCAAAATACTGTGGTACAAGCAACTAGGTGAGTATTCATTTGGGAGTTACCCTGAAACAACAGGCCAGCACAGAGTTAACACATAACATGCAATATCAAGGCAGATTTTCCAATCTGCAGTCTCTGTAGGTTATGCATTTTGATGTGAGAGTCTCCAGTTGTGAGGTACTATGAAACGTGATCTAAAGGGAGGGCTTCCTGTACATCTTACTGTAGAACATGCCTCATAACAGAATCAATTCCAGTCTGTAATAACAGTGAAAGATGTAATATATAGGGAGCAATTCGAGACTGGGTTATTGTGAAGGATAACATATTAATGCAAGGTTCTCAGGCCAAAGATACTCTGAAACATGAGGCCTGAAGATAGATTTGCCTTTCTGGAGAGACAGGAACATGTAGCAAATTGAGAAAGCCTGCTCGTCCAGAGTTATTGCCAGACAGAGAATGACGAAGGAAAACTATGAGTCTGAAGTTACTTTGAGGCTTGCAATGAAAAGAGTATTTTCGTAATGTGTGGTGAGCAATCCCAGGTGGAGGTTTTGCGAATCGTGCTGTATTAAGGGGGGGGGGGGGGGGGGGGGGGTTATTCGATTGTTACCGAAGGTCATTAAATGTAAATGAGTAGCTTTCTGTCAGGTGTTACTACAAGGTATGCAATGTAAGAAAAGTGTGCAGTTTCCGTAATGAATGCAATTTAATGGAGAGTTTGCAGTCGGGTATTACAGTGAAGCATGTATTAATAAAGGGAGTGAATATGAACATTTCCCAGTCAGGAGACACTGCAAATTGTGCTATATTGCGGTAGATTCCTGTCACACATGCAGTATTGAGAGAATTTCCAGTCTGGTGATCTTGGCAAACATGCCGGGCCAAGGAGACTACCCAGCCTACATTACTGTGACGTATGCACAAGGGACAATTCCCACTGTGGAGTAAATGCACAATAGACATAAAGAGAGGATCTCCAGTTGTTTTACTGTGAATCATGCATTAGAACGCGTGAATAAACGAATGCTGGAAACACACAGCAGGTCAAGCAACATCTGCAGGAAGAGAAACAGTTAACATTTTAGATCCAGTATCCTGGACCTGGGGCATTAACTGTTTCCCTCTCGACAGATGCTACCCGACCTGATGAGTGTTTCCAACATTTTATATTTCTATTTTAGGTTTCCACCATCTGTACCTTTTAAAAAATGATGAATATGAAGAATGCGTTTCCAGTATTTAGTTCCTGTGAAATTAGCAATATAAAAGGAGAGTTTGCTGTCTTAATGTCTGCTGGATATGGGGCTTCAAGGCAGAAGTTCTGGCCACCCTACTGGTAAGCATCCAATGCAAAGGAAAGACGTTTCATCGGCAGTTCCTGGAAAAGATCAAGGGAAAACTCCTAATCTTCAGTAACTGCCAAAAACAAAGTTTAAAGGTAGAGTTTACAGTCTGTAATTACTGTGAAAGATTCAAGATAAAATGAGACTGTCCAGATCTGAGTTGTTAGACATACAACGGGCGGGCGGCAATGTGGCACAGCGGTAGAGTTGCTGCCTAAGGCCCCTGTCCCACTTAGGAAACCTGAACGTAAACCTCTGGAGACTTTGCGCCCCACCCAAGGTTTCTGTGCATTTCCCGGAGGTTTTTGTCTATCCCCCTAATGGTCGAAAGTGGTTTCCGTTTCAGAAATCGTTTTTTTTTAGTCGAAGCCGGTTGCGATGCTTGTTGAAGGTGGTTGCCGGAGGACAAAAACCTCCGGGAACCGCACGGAAACCTTGGGTGGGGCGCAAAGCCTCCAAAGGTTTCCGTTCAGGTTTCCTAAGTGGATCAGGGGCATTACAGCACCAGAGACCTGGGTTTGATCCTGACCAAGGGTGCTGCCTGTATGGAGTTTGTACGTTGTCCCCGTGACCTGCGTGAATTTTCTCCGGGAGCTCCGGTTTCCTCCCACAGTCCAAAGACGTTCAGGTTTGTAGGCTAATTGGCTTGGATAAATTGTAAATTGTAAATTGTCCCTAGTGTGTGTAGGATAGTGTTGGTGTTAGTGTGCGGGGATCGCGGGTCGATGGGCCTGTTTCCACACTGTATCTCTAAACTAAACTGCATAAAGTAAGAATTTCCAATCTAGAGTTACTACAAAGGTTGGCATACAGAGGGCGTATTTAAGTCCAGCGTTACTCAGTATCAGTATTGGAGCTATAGTACAAGGGTCACACTTGTGTTCCTTCATGTTTAGGGGCTGAGATCCACTTTGTTATCAGTCTGTTCACTAAGGCGAGATGCAAGATTTGTATCACTAAGGTCCTTGACTAACCAGCCCTCATGTATAACATCTCCTCTGACAATAAATAAACAAGGTAAGACCCTGGAACATGTAGACAGCTTCCCATATCTTAGGAACTACCTGTCAGTGAAGCAAAATGATGAATTGAATACTTTATTTTATTTATTGTCACATGTGACATGTCACAGTGACATTCTTTATTTGCATAACCAGGGTATGCAAATAGTCGCCACATAAAGAGTGCTGACAAAGTTACAAAGTATCCCACGTCAGGTCCTCCTCTGTTCTCTCCCCCTTCATGATGGTTCCCACTCGCTGGCTCCTCCTTTGTCCCTGGCAGCATATCCTCCGACTCTGTTCGGCGTAGGCCATGGCCGCAGGGCTCCGCTGCCTTCTCAGCGCATGCGGCCGCCTCCGTTCCCGTCCAGCCCTCCGACGGAGCCGAACAAGCTCTGGGCGGCTCTGGCCACCCGCCAAGCCTTCGGGGCTTTCTGTGGCATCGAGACCCGCGATGCCTTGATAAAGGCCATTGGCTGGGATCGCAGTCTGTAACGCAGCTTGTCAGGAAGCTTTTTACTGTCACCTTCGGTTTGCCAGTACAGACCTTGACCATTTTGGATCAAAACTCATGGACCACCGGGAAGCATGTACTCTTGCCCACCTCTATGTTTAGTTTAGAGATACAGCGTGGAAAGAGGCCCTTTGGCCCACCAAGTCTGCGCAGACCGGCGATCCCCACACACTAACACCATCCAACACACACTAGGGACAATTATATCAAGTCAATTAACCTACAAACCTGTACCTCTTTGGAGTGTGGGAGGAAACCGAAGATCTCGGAGAAAACCCATGCAGTCATGGGGGGAATGTACAATCTTTGTACAGACAGCACCCATAGTTGGGATTGGCGCTGTAATGCAGCAACTCTACAACTCTATCGCTGTGCCACCCACCTCTACGTTTGTATGACTGGGACAACCTACAACAGACTTCAATCAGATCCTCACTGACTCCTGGGAATCCCTGGCCCATGACTGCTCGACATGAAGAAGCAAGATTCAAGATGGTATCAAGAAACTTGAGGCCATGCAACAGGAGCTCACAGAGTCCCTGAATAAACAGCAGAACCATTTCACAACCTACCACCTGCCTCATTTGGTACCTCCAGACACACCTGTTGCAGAGTGTGTGGGTCACATGTTGGCCTCATCAGTCTCCTGAATACCAGGACACCTGGACAGTACAGGTATTCGAGCCTCACTGCACCAGAGACCCTGGTTTGATCCTGAACTCGGGTGTTGTCTGTGTAGAATTTTCACATTCTCCCCGTGAAACCGCCGGTTTCCCCTGGGAGCTTCAGTTTCCTCCCACATCCCAAACACTTGTGCGTTTGTAGGTTAACTGGCCTCTGTAAAATCACCCCTAGTATTTAGGGAATGGATGTGAAAGTGGGCTAATATAGAACTAGTGTGAACGGGTGATCGATGGTTGGCATGGTCGGCACGGCATACTCAACTCAACTCAACTCAACTCAACTAAAGAACTAGAGAGAGAAACACGTCATTCTTGGCTCAAGAAAGTCCTAAGAAGAGTGGGAGAGATGCAATGCAAAGAAGGAGCTCTCAGAATGGAGTTACTACCAAAAGTAAAATGTAATGGTAGTTTCCAGTATACAGTTAATGTGAGGGGTGGAAGATTGCAACCTTCACGTGGTCCACCCTGTTTTGACTAATGCAATCAACTCGACATGCACAAACGGAAGATCAAATAGAACAAGTTGTCCTACAAGTTTAGGCTGTGCACGCCACACGAAAGAAGGAGAAGTTAATGTGAAAGTCTGAAGAATGGGCTCCACCCAAAACGTCACCCATTCCTTCTCTCCAGAAATGCTGCCTGTCCCGCTGAGTTACTCCAGCATTTAGTGTCCGTCTTTAATTGATGTGAAGCATGCAATCTAAAGGGATTCCTTCAAGCCAAGTTATTGCAAAATATAATAAAAAGGAAGGATTTGCAGTTCTGAATCTCCCAATCTACTTCACTGGGGCACATGTACTTCATTTAACATGACTTTCTCTGCAGTGTAACACTATATAGGCACAGTTTGCATTCTCTTCCTTTTTATTAATGTATGGAATCATGCGTGGGTAATTTTCATGGATAACATGTAAAACAAGTTTTTCACAGTATCTTGATACACAGGCAATAATAAACCAATGGTAATACTAGATAGGCAACATTTAGTCTGGAGTGACTGCGGTGTATGCATAATGAAGGGCAAGTTTCCAGTCCAGACACATTGCGATGCAAATACTTTGTATTACTGTGTGAGATACAGCCAAACAAGAATTTAAAGGAGAGTTTCAGCCTCCAATAGCTCTGAAAGATGCAATATTAAAGCAACCGTTCCCATTCTGAATTCTTGCATTAGTTGTCATGTAGAGTCAGTTTCCAGTCAGGAGTTCCTATCAATTGCTCTAAGCAGCAGGAGGATTTTCAGGTCAGTGAAAATTTAAAAAAAAACTGCAGATACGGCAAATTTAAAATAAAGACAGAAAATGCTCAGCATCTGGTCAGGCTGCACCTGTGGGAAGAGAAACAGAGTTAATGCAAAACATATATTCATAAATGTTGTTTCTTTCTGGTCCACAGTTCGATGGGAAAACAAATGGTCGGCACGGACTGGAAGGGCTGAGAGGGCCTGTTTCCGTGCTGTAATTGTTATATGGTTATATGGTTATATGGTTCAATGGTGCTTTATGTCATATGTGTAAAACACAGTGAGTTTCTCAATTGAGTCACCAGACTTGGCGCCATTTTCAAAGTCCGGTCCGCGTTAGGCCTTATGGAATGGTGTCTAATCCAGGCGAGCCCCAGGCTTCTGCAGGGCCTCCACTGTCACCTTCATCTGGATGGTTCAGCTTACCAACGTTCCTCTCCTGGCCCGGCCACCTTTGTGCCCCGGGGGCATCTCCGGCAGCTGACCTTGAGGGTACAGAAGGTACGACCTCAGTCTTTCTTACCGGCCTTGCCCGGCAGCTCCCTCCTCTTCGGTTCTTCGGGAGACGAGCAGGGGCCGGGCTTGGTGGCTTCCCCCCTACAGGCCGCAGTCTGTCGTGGCTTTCTGCGTTCAATCGTCCATCCCGACGTATCCCGGTTCTGCGGCAGGTGAGCCAGGCCTGCTGTCGGGTATGGTAGTGGCTCGCTGGGAGACTTCGGGGCAACGATCTGGGAGTTGCAGCGAAACGTGCGGTGCAAAGGGGGGAAAATCCTGGCCCAGTCTTTCTGTAAATTAGTGAGAGTTTCCTGTCTCGAGATGCTGCGAAACTCTTCCATAATGTAATGGCAGAGCATCCACTTCAGTCAATCGGGCTGATAAAAGGTCCTGAGCCGAAATGTTGCCTATCCATTCCCTCCCCAGACCCTGCCTGACCAACTTAATTCCTTCAACACTTTGTGTTTTGCTCAACATTCCAGAATCCAGGTAATTCAAGAGTTCTCCCGAGTTTTTCCCTGATTCGAACTTGGAGAATGTCCGTAGCGGGTCCGTAGGAGTTCGTGGCTGTCTTGTAGCGGCTCATACGAGTAAAAAGTAACAATTTTTTTCATCACGAGTATTTTTTTACTCGTGGACATTTTTCACAGTGTTGAAAAAACGTCATGAGTTTACCGGATTTCCCGAATACCTACCGTTAGCATTACTAGCCGCTACAAGACATCCACGAACTACTATGGACCCGCCACGGACATTCTCCGAGTTCGAATCAGGGGAAAACTTGGGAGAACTCTTGAATTACCTCGGACAGTGGGACAGGCCCTTAACGGTATCAAGGGATATGGGGAGAAAGCAGGAACGGGGTACTGATTTTGAATTATCAGCATTAATCATTTTGAATGGCTGTGCTGGCTCAAAGGGCCAAATGGCCTTCTCCTGCACCTATTTTCTATGTTTCTGTTTCTATCTGCAATCTCTTGTGAGACTTGGAAAGTTTGGCATTACTCCCAAACATGCGGCACGGAAGGGAGGGTATGCACCCCATGTTACATGGGATGTGGAAGGTGAGGGACTTGTTTCCTCTCTGGGTTTACAGTGAAGCATACAATGGGAAGGAAGGTTTGCAAATCTAATTATTGTGGAACACTCAATATGTAGGTATCGTTTTCAACTACAGTCACCACAAAGGTTGTAATATTACTGGAAAGTTTCCACTCTGCAGTCACATTGAAACGTCCAATACTAATTTAGATTTTCCACTTTGGAATGGTTAGCGACTTCCTGGAAACCATGCAGGCTGATGGAGGAGTTACTGTCTAAGTTACAATGAAACAGACAGTACGCAGGGAATCAACAAAAAATCTCCCGATGAAATAAAACAAGAAATTACTGGAAAAACTCAGCAGGTAAGGCACATCTGTGAAGATCAACGTTTCAGGTCGATGGACCTTCATCAAAACTAGAACGAGGGAACAAAAGCAAGTTAGCCCAGGTAGCAGGGAAAAAGAGCACGTTTTCCCATTCAGAGTTACAGAGAGAAATACAACATAAAGAAAACATCTAGTTTAGTTTAGTTTAGTATGACACAAAATGCCGGAGAGATTCAGTGGGACAGGCAGCATTTCTGAAGGGAAGGAATGGGTGACGTTTCGGGTGGACCCTGCTTCAGACTGTGAGTCAAGGGGAAGGGAATCTAAAAATATGCAGGAGTAAGGTGTGAAAATTACAGTTCAAAGCAGACAATGACAAGGAGATGTAGAATGGTTTATTGGGAAGAAGGGTCTCGACCCGAAACGTCGCCTATCTCCTTCGCTCCTTAGATGCTGCTGCACCCGCTGAGTTTCTCCAGCTTTTTGTGTAGCCTAGAATGGTTCATTGTTGGCTCAGGAGAAGGTGACAAGGAGGCATGCAATCAGTAATCTTGATTGACAGGGCGGACTGGTCCATCTGCCGGGAGCACTCGCAATGCCTGTAAGATTATGGTGCTGAGCTGTTTTTACTGGCTATAAATGAAGCCCTCGAAACCAAAGAGAGTATACAGCTCCACTGAAGATTGAGTGTGTTTATTGCTGTGATGAGACCGTCTTTTACCTGGGCAAGAGATGTGCCTATGTCTACAAGGCAAAGAGCAATACTGTCACCCCTGTTGGTAAACCAAATAAAACTTGTGTCATTTGGGATAAAGTGACTCTTTCTCGTTGTAACAGTGGCATGGTCTGTGCCAAGTTCAAAAGTAAAGGGCCTGTCTCACCAGCATGCGACTGCAAACGGCGAGCGCGACCTAACGTGGTCGCTTGAGCCATACGGCCTCGCGGGGCCGGTCCCACTTCGATTGCCGGAGGCGTATGGAGTTGTGCGGGGCCGGTCCCGACATCGCGTGGGGCTCCGAAAAACTGACACTGCCCAAAAATTCCGCGCGACAACGCAGCGTTGCATGTGTTTTGGCCCGCAGCCGCATTGAGGACGTACACAGCGTCTCGCCGTCGTACGCATTGTCTTGACGTCGTATGCAGTGTCTTGACGGCATACGCCTAGCGCGTGGCGTTGAGCGATGACTTCACCGCCCTGGCGTGCCGTGGCACGATGACATCACCGCCCGACGCCGTCCAACGTCCAAATTCAGTCGGCCCGCCTCCTGCCCAGCTGATTGGTGAGTATGATGTTGGACCAGCCCCACACAACTCCATACGCCTCCGCTGTTCGAATTTGGACCGGCCCCGCGAGGCCGTACGCCTTAAGCGGCCACGTTTGGTCGCGCTAGACGCATGCAAACGCATGCTGGTGGGACAGGCCCTTAACCTGCCTGCAAAGGCTATTGGGCATAGGATTCAAGTGATGCTGTACCCATCAAGAGTTTAACGTAAAGGTGTACATAAATTGTATATGTATAAATATGTATATATATAATATATATAGTATAAATTGTTATATATATGTATGTGTATATATATATATATATATATATATATATATATATATATATATATATATTATTCATATCTATATATATATATATACATTCATTTATCTATTTATTTATCTATCCGTCTGTCTATCTATTTGTTTTATATATATTTTATACATATAAAATGATGGGAGAGGGATGGAGAGCAAGGGAAAGCAAGGGTTACTTGAAGTTGGAGAAATCAATATCATACCGCTGGGTATTCTAGGATATTCAATATCATACTGCTGGGTATTCATCTGCCCAAGCGATGCTAGAAATTCGAAGGAAAAACAGAGAATGTTTTTTTTCTGCAAGTCAGGCAGCATCTGAGGATGTTGGAAAACGGTTAACTTTTTTATTCTACCACTCTTTCTCAAGTTGCTGCAATCAGTAAAATGCAAAGTGCTGGAGTAACTCAGCGGTTCAGGTATCCTCTGTAGAAGGAATGGATAGGCAACGTACCAAGGTACAGTGAGATTCTATGTTTACAATTAAATTCCTGCCACATTACGTAAAATTACTTTCATATATAAATACAATCCCAGATTAAGAACAGAATGTATAGAAGCAGCCCACTGAGACCTTAGCAGGTTTGGGGACAATTTCAGATTCCCAGTTACAGATGGCCATAAAGGTCCATTGCAGATGTCGCCTTGATCTGGACCGTCCAGTGAACCGTTGTCCCTCTCCTCGCCCAGCCACTGTTCAGCCTTTGTGTCCCGGAGGTGCCTCCCATAGCCGACTTTATGGTCTGTGCTGTGGGATTAAGCTGGGTGGCAGTCTCTTAGACTCATAGAATCATAGAGTGACTTGGCCCAACTTGCCCACATCACCCAGCTACACTAGTCCCACCTGCCAACATTTGGACCATATCCCTCCAAACCTCTCCTCTCCATGTACCTGTTTAACTGTTTCTTAAATTTTGGGATAGTTCCTGCCTCAACTACCTCCTCTGACTGCTTATTCCATACACCCACCATCCTTTGTGTGAAAAATTTTTCCCTCAGATTCCTATGAAATCTTTTCCTCTTCACCTTAAACCTATGTCCTCTTGTCCTCGATTCCCGTACTGTGGGCAAGAGACTCTGTGCATCTGGTCTTGACTGGATACTGCTGACTGCCACATGTGATGAGGGACACACTGAAGCCCGGTGCAGCCAATGCAATAGCCCTGTGGGGAAGGATCACAGTCTAGAATGAGGCCACCCATGCAGCAAGGGGCTGGTCCCTGTGTCACAGTCTCTTAAACGGGTCCAAAATGCAATGGTTAAGGAGTGACACAGGTGCATGGTAACAGAATGTTCATAAGTTATAGGAACAGAATGAGGCCATTCGGCTCACCTAGTCTGCTCCAACATTCAATCATGGGTGATCTTTCCCTATCAACCCCGTTCTCCTGCCTTCTTCACATAATCTTCACACCCATACAAATCAAGAATCTATCAATCACCACCTTAAAAATATCAATTGACTTGGCCTCCACAGCCTTCTGTGGCAGGAAATTCCTCATTGTCTCCTTTATAAAGGTACGTTCTTTTATTCTGAGGCAACGGCCTCTGGTCCCAGACTTTCACTCGTGGCAACATCCTATCCACATCCACTCTGTTTTTAAATGTTTGACTATGGAATACGAACCATTAATATTTGTGCTGCAGGAGTCGCAGGGGAGCCATAACTAAAGCATGGAGCGCCACAATTGAAGTGTTGCACACCATGTAATTGATTTATGTAATAATATTTTTATTAGAAGTAATCCATCATAACAACGGTATAACAACTTTTCAAATACACAACCAACTTATTTCAATAAGTATACGAATGTTACGAATAATTCTTATAAACTTCTAATTTTTAGAAAGTAGAAAAAGAAAAGAATAGATTTTAATCAATAAGAATAGTGATTAAATAATAATTTTGATTATATAAAGAGAGAAAGAGAAGAGAGAAAAAATATATATGTATATATTCTTGTTATATATATTTAATTAAAACAAAGTATTATATATTACATTATATATTGCCTTTATAAATCAGAGCATTGAATATAAGAGTAGGGAAGTAATGTTAAAATTGTACAAGGCATTGGTAAGACCAATTCTGGAGTATGGTGTACAATTTTGGTCGCCTAGTTATAGGAAGGATGTCAACAAAATAGAGAGAGTACAGAGGAGATTTACTAGAATGTTGCCAGGGTTCCAGCAACTATGTTATGAACAAGTTAGGTCTTTATTCTTTGGAGCGGCAGAAGGTTAAGGGGTGACTTGATTGAGGTCTTTAAAATGATATGAACAAGATTCAAACAAGAGGGCATGACATGAGAATTAAGGGACAGAAGTTTAGGGGTACTTCTTTACTAGGGTGGTGGCTGTGTGGAATGATAGGTGGTGGAGGCAGGATCGATTTTAACATTTAAAAGTAAAGTGGATATATATGGACGTGAAGGGAATGGATATTAGGGGAAAACAAATGGTTGGCACGGACTAGGGCCTGTCTCCGTGCTGTAATTGTTATATGGTTATATGGTTATATGGTTATATATATATTAAAAAAAGAGATTATAGTAGTCTTAATAGTGAATAACACAATTTCAAATAGTGATATCAATTGAGACATGTATACAAATCAAACAAAAAACAGAGTTATTTTCATCTAATCCTGCCGGGTACCCATTGAGTTGTGATGCCAAGAACAGCTACCCCATCAAATATTCTGTATATGGAGACCATATCTGTTCAAAGAGTTCGTATTTGTCCATTAGGACAAATCTGATTCTTTCCAAATGCAATGTCTCCAACATTTCCACTGTCCACATTTTAATTGTGGGGGCTAATGTTCCCTTCCAAAATATCAATATAAATTTTTTCCCAATTATCAAACAGTAATCCAAGAAATTTCTTTGGTTTACTGTTAATATTAGATTTGAATCCGGAACTCCTAATATTATTAATTTTGGATCTGGGTCCAGTTTAATTTTAAGAAGTACAGAGATAACTCTAAAGATTTCTGTCCAATAATAATTGAGTTTTATACATGTTATAAAACTATGCGTTAAGTTAGCTTCCAAGTTCTGACATTTATCACAAATAGAAGAAATGTTAGGATAAATTCTATTTAATTTCGTTTTTGAATAATGTAATCTGTGTAATACCTTAAATTGTATCAATATGTCTAGCATTTAATGAGCAACGATGTATACGTTGTAGGCTTTCTTCCCAAATTTCCTTCGTTATAGATAAACCTATTTCATTTTCCCATGTTTGTCGATATATTTCCGGTTGGGATTTCCCTATCCAAGATAGTATTGTATATATACGCTATTAATTTTTCTATATTTGGGTGTTTATTAAACAATTCATCTAATAATCCTGGTTTTCTATTTTTATAGTCTTGCGTATTTGACTTAATATAGTTTCCAATTTGTAAATGCCTAAATATGTTATTTGACTGCAATCCATAGATATCCTGTAACTCTTGAAATGAAAGAAATGTTCCTTTCTTGTAAAGGTGTTCTATCCTTTTAATTCCTAAATCATTCCAGTGTCTAAACCCCTTGTCCAATACAGAGGGCCTAAACAAAGGATTATTCATAATTGGCAAACAAAGTGACAAATTATCCATATGTAGGGTCTTAACTATTTGTTTCCAAATACGTCTTTTGCTATGAATTATAGGGTTGTCACCATACATTTTTTTTTGTACTTCCCTTGTGGCAAAAATAATCGAACCTACATCAAAAGGCAAACAGTCTTCCTTTTCCATCTTTACCCAGCTTGGCTCATGATCTAAATTTACCAACCAAAAATTCATATTCTTAATCTGAACTGCCCAGAAATAATATAAGAAATTCGGTAGTGCTAGTCCACCATTTATTTTAGATTTACATAGATGTTTTTTACTCATTCGATGATTTTTATAGTCCCAAATAAAACTATTAACCAAAGTATCTTTTTTTTAAAAACATTTTAGGGAGATATAAAGGGATGGTTTGAAATAAATATAACAATTGTGGCAAAAAAATCATTTTTATAGCATTTATTCTACCGATCATTGATATAGGTAGTGTTTTCCAATATAAATTTTTTTTTTTAGTTTATTTAATAATTGAGGGTAATTATATTTAAATAGACAGTTATAGGACTTAGATACATTGATTCCTAGATATTTGAGTTTGTCCGTGACTATTTTAAGTGGGAATTGTTCTAATATATTTAATTTTATTCCAGTTATAGGCATAATTTCACTTTTATTCCAATTCATGTAATTGATTTAGCCGCCAATTTTTTCCTTCATTCTCTGGCTGTGTTTGACCTTGACCAATGTCGGGCAAGTAAAATTGCCGCGTTCACAGCTGAATCAATTGGCTTCGGCAAATGCCCCTTTCACACCTGCAGCAATTGTTGTCGGAAAGAATGGGGCCATCAGCTAATACAGGCCTAGCATCCGCTGTTGTGACTTCTGTTACCCGTGGTTCAACATGTGCCATCCTGTGCTTTCAGATAAATTGTTCCAGCTTTGAAGCCACAAATAGTGCAAACGTCTTGTTGTGATGGAAAGTTCTTGACCATTGAGATTACAAGGAAATGGCAGTGGCAACGGTATATATGGCCATTAACCTCAATTGAATCCAAGGCAAGTGGTAGTGTTGTCTTCATCCTGTTTTGAAGAGCACTCAGGCACCCAAGTACATAATAGAGATGAAAAAAAGTCACACAAAATGCTGGAGTAACTCAGCGAGTCGGGTAACATCTCTGGAGAACATGGATGGGAGACGTTTTGGACCGGGACCCTTCTTCAGACTGATTATGGGGGGCGGGGGAATAGAAAGCTGGAAGAGAGGAGGGGCAGGACCTAGCCTGGCAGGTAATAGATGGATACAGGTGAGAGGAGGGGATTGATAGGCAGATTGTGGACATAGGACAGAGATGAAAAGACAGAAGGTATGAGACAAAAGGATTGAAGAGTGGTGAATTGTGAAGTTAAGGGAAGGAATGTAGGTGGAGGGTCGGGGGCGAAATGGGTGCAAGTCCAGGTGGGGCACAGGGGAGGGGGGTTTGGGGGGCAATAAATCACCTTGCAGGTACTTTCAACCATGAGAGCAACATCAATACGACCAGGAGTGTGTTGCATTTCTGCCTTGTGTCGTAGCGATGGGTTTACCATCAGAGCAGCATTGGCAGTGACTGTAGATACCGGAATTGTATCAGGTGGGTGTAAAATTCCAATGTTAATGTTCCTTCAAAATGGTACACAGGGCAGAGTGCAGGAATGTTCCGGCCAATGACAAACAAATGCAACTGACCTGGATCTTTTGCCCGATGGGTGAGCGGAGAAGAGGAAATGATCAAGTAGTGAAAATGGTCCCTGATTATGTTGGCTACTTTTCCAAGACAGTGTGAAGTGTATATGATGTCAATTGAGAGGAGGCTAGTTTGTGTGATGGACTGGGCTACATCCACATCCCTCAGCAATTTTGGGCCGAGCTGTTGCCAAACCAAGCTGTGATGCATCCCAACAGAATGCTCTTCATGATGCATCCTCAAAATTTCATAAGAGTCCTTGGAGATGTGATGAACTTCTTTAGCCGTCTGAGGAAGTAGAGGTGTCGGTGTGCTTTCTTGTATTGCACTCTGTCAGTACTTACACAGTACAATAAACTAACAAACTCACAAGATAGTAAATCTTAAGAAAGAAATTAGGAAGGCTAAAAGAATATATGAGGTTGCTTTGGCAAGAAAGGTGAAAGTAAATCCAAAGGGCTATATTAATAGCAAAAGGATAACGAGGGATAAAATTGGACCATTAGAGAACCAGAATGGACAGCTATCTGCAGAGCCTGAACAATTTCTTTTCTTCGGTATTCACCAAGGAGAAGGATATTGAACTCTGTGAGGTAAGGGAAAAAAGTAGAGCAGCTATGGAAACTATGAGATTCAAAGAGAGGAAGTACTGACACTTTTGAAAAATATAAAGGTGGATAAGTCTCCAGGTCCTGACAGGATAAGGACATTGAGGGAAGTTAGTGTAGAAATAGCAGGAGCTATGACAGAAATATTTCAAATGTCATTAGAAACGGGAATAGTTGCGCATGTTGTTCCATGGTTTAAAAAGGGTTCAAAGAATAAACCTAGCAATTATAGACCTATTAGTTTGACGTCAGTGGTGGGCAAATTAATGGAAAGGATACTTAGAGAAAATATATATAAGCATCAAACAGGTCTGATCAGGAACAGTCAACATGGAATTTGTGCCTGGAAGGTCATGTTTGTGAATTTTTTGAAGCGGTAACTGATGAGGGTAAAGCAGTGGATGTTGTCTATATGGATTTCAGTAAGGCCTTTGACAAGGTTCCCCATGGAAGGTTGGTTCTTCAATGTTTGGGTGTTAAAGGCGGAGTAGCAAGATGGATTCAACAGTGGCTGAATGGGAGATGTCAGAGAGTAATGGTGGATGGCTGTTTGTCAGGTTGTGACCAGTGGGGTGCCTCAGGGATCTTGGGTCCACTGTTGTTTGTCATGTGGATGATACTCTCAAAGTCTACAGAGAGATTTGGGCCCTGAAAGATGGCTGCTACATCTTATCAAAATAGGACGTACATGGTAAATGGTAGGAATTGAGGAATGCTGTGGAACAGAGGGATCTAGGAATAACTGTGCATAGTTCCCTGAAGGTGGAATCGCTAAAATTGTACAAGGCATTGGTAAGACCAATTCACAATTTTGGTCGCCTAGTTATAGAAGGATGTCAACAAAATAGAGAGAGTACAGAGGAGATTTACTAGAATGTTGCCAGGGTTCCAGCAACTATGTTACAGAGAAAGGTTGAACAAGTTAGGTGGAGCGCAGAAGGTTAAGGGGGGACCTTTAAAATGATGAAAGGGATAGACAGAGTTGACGTGGATAAATTGAGGGTAAGGAAGATTCAAACAAGAGACATGACATGAGAATTAGTTTAGGGGTAACGTGAGGGGGAACTTCTTTACTCAGAGGGTGGTGGCTGTGTGGAATGAGAGCTTCCAGCAGAGGTGGTGGAGGCAGGATCGATTTTAACATTTAAAAGTAAAGTGGATGTGTATGGTCTGAGTGCAGGTAGATGGGACTAGGGGAAAACAAAACGGACTGGCCTGGTGGTAATTGTTATATGAAAGGGAGAAATAGGTGTGCATCCAGATGGGACACAGGGCAGAGAAGGGGAAAGAGGTGCCGAGATGTTGTAGGTAGTTACCTAAAATTGGAGAATGTAATGTTCATATCGTTGGATTGTAAGGTCAAGTGAATCTCCAGGCTATGTGGTGTATCCTTGCAATTTATGGAGGATTCTATTCATTGCCATGTGCAGATATGCTCTTTTTCTGCCTCCATCATGCCTGCTCCTCCCATCTTTTTTATCCTCATGCCCCTACCAGATAATTGAGCAGACAAGTATGCAGGTTGAAACCCTCTCTGAAGTGTAATGGAGGGCACCCACTAGTCCAGGAACAGAAATCTCTGAAGACTCTGATGCCTCCCTTCAAAAATCTCTTGATAGCCCTCTGGTGTAATGGATGCAGGCAAGGAGTCAAGAGAGGGGGAAATAGCCCTGATCATTCAAGATCCATTGCTCTTCATCTTGCGTATGGTGTGCACAGCCTAAAGTTGTAGAACAACTTGTTCTATTTGATCTTATTTGATTGTGCACACCAGGTTGGTTGCATTCGTCGAAACAGGGCAGACCACGTGAAGGTTGCAATCTCCCACCCCATCCATTGCTCTGAGAGGCATGATAGCCAAAACATGGCCCACTGAGAATAAATGTTAAGTTTTATTCCCCAAAGGAATAAAAAATGAAAAGGACTGCAGATGCTGCAAATCTAAAACTTAAACAGAAACCGCTGTTAATGCTCGGTAGATCAGGCTGCATCTGTGGGAAGAAAAACAGAGTCAACATTTCAGGTGGAAGAGCCTTCATCAGAACTTAGACAAAAGTGCTGGAGAAACTCAACGGGTGAGACAGCATCTATGGAGCGAAGGAAATAGGCAACGTTTCGGGCCAAAACCCTTCTTCAGACTGAGCCATAATGGGCTGAATGATCAGCTTCTATGCTGCATTTTTCTGTAAATACAGTACATGGTTTTCCCTTCAGACTAGCCACTGTCCTTATGATACACGAGGCAGAAGAAACTACAGATGCTTGAATCTTGAACAAACAGGAACCAGTCTGAAGTATTCATAACAGTTCTCAAGAGAGGAATTGCATTCATCCCATTTCATAAGTTCATAAATTCATGTGAACGGAGCAGAATTAGGCCATTTGGTCCATCATGTCTACTCCGCTATTCAGTCATGACTGATCTATCTCTCGCTCCTAACCCTATTCTCCTGCCTTCTCCCCATAACCCCTGACACCCGTTCTAATCAAGAATATATCTATCTCTGCCTGAAATATATACACTGACTTGACCGCCACAGCCTTCTCTCTTTTCTCCTTATTCCCCTGTATCCCATTCTCTCTCATAAATTCCCCCTTGATTCCTTTTGCTCTCAATCTCCACCAAGGGCTAATTTACGAAAGGCATTTAAATATCTAGTACATGGAAACCAGAGCACTCAGAGGAAACCCTCACAGTCAAATAGAGAATGTGCCCACTGGACACGAACACGCACATGTACACCCACACGCACAGACAAACCCACACGCACACGCACACACCCACACGCACACGCACACACCCACACGCACACACCCACACCCACACGCACACACCCACACCCACACGCACAGACAAACCCACACCCACACACCCACACGCACACACCCACACCCACATTGCACAGACAAACCCACACCCACACGCCCACACCACACGCACCCACACGCGCACACACCCACACGCACACACCCACACCCACACGTACACACCCACACACACGCACACACCCACACCCACACGCACACACCACACGCACACACCCACACGCACACACCCACACGTACACACCCACACGCACACACACGCACACACCCACACGCACACACCCACACCACACACCCACACCCACACATCCACACCCACACACCCACACCCACACGCACACACCCACACACCACACACCCACACGCACAGACAAACCCACACCCACACCCACACGCACACACCCACACACACACAACACCCACACCACACACCCACAGGCACAGACAAACCCACACACACACAGCCACACACCACACACCCACACGCACAGACAAACCCACACCCACATGCACATGCACAAGCAACACACACAAACACATGCATGCGCACACACACATATACACGCACATGCTCACATACACACATGCAGACATGCACACGCACACGCACACACACATACAGCACCTGAGATCAGGATTGAACCTGGATCACGGGAGCTGTGAGGCAGCAGCATTACTCACTGCATCATCATGCCACAAGGGGGTGGTTTGGGATCATTGTTGACATTGATAAAAAATCAGTGCTCCGCAGCCGCTCAATGAAACGTAGGAGTAATTTCAAGCAGAAAACAAACTGCTGGAGGATCTCAGTGGATCAGGCAGCATCCGTGGAAGGAAATTGACAGTCGATGTTTCGAGTCAAGACCTTTCCTATGGACTGAAAAATGGAGGCCAGTATAAAGCAAAGGGGGAGGGGGCGAACTGGCACACATTAGGTGCATGGAGGTGAAGAGGGGGTGAATTTGTGGATGGGGAGAGAGGGATGGGTTTTATGGTGGATTTCCTGTGGAGTGCGTTTTCTGGTGATTCACTGCCTCACAACCCACTCTTATAGACCTTAGGAGACACAGAAACAAGGTGAGACCACCTCCACAGCAAAAGTAGGTGAACACCCCATTAAATTCTTGTGCAGTGGCATCACATTCCTCATGTGTGGCCACATTATTTCCCAACAGACAAATGTGATGCAACTTTAGCAGAGAGGTCAAAAAGCTCATTGCGCTATTAGTCTGTGCGCCCTCAATGCTACTGATAAATGTCAATATAAAGAGAGACTGCCCAGTGTGAGATTACTGATGGACATCTGTATCAAAAAGAAAATGCAAAGTGCTGGAGGAACTCAGTGGGTGAGACAGCATCTATGGAGGGATTGGACAGCAATGTTTCGGGTGGAAACAGTTCTTAATGCACGCCACAGATGTTGCCCAATCCACCAATCTACTCCAGCACTTTGTGTTTGTTCAAGATTCAAGCATCTGCAGTTTCTTGTGCCTCTTGTATCATAAGGACAGTGGCTAGTCTGAAGGGAGAACCATATACTGTATTTACCGAACAATGCAGCATAGAAGATGATCATTCAGCCCATTATGGCTCTTTAAAACGTCTATCAAACAATTCCCACCGTCATATACTCTCCCCATATGTTCAGGCATTTTCTTTCAACCTATTCCATTTTTGAACATTTAAGATTTTGCCTCCATTAAGTTTTGCGGTACTTTTATATGCAGATCAGAACAGCTCAAGTCAGTCAGTTTTGTCTTGTGCCAAAGATTCAAACTGTTTCCAAAGATTCAGGGAGTGGTAGATCACATCACTGAGATCCTGGCTCAAGTGTATGAAACACAAAAAGTCACCCCCTCCTGAATGCCCAGCAAAAGTGATGACATTTCCTTGGTCCACAGCATTCCCCTGGGGCAAACTCTGATTAAGTTCTGATGAAGTGTTTAAGAAGGAACTGCAGATGCTGGAAAATCGAAGGTAGACAAATGTGCTGGAGAAACTCAGCGGATGCGGCAGCATCTATGGAGCGAAGGAAATAGGCAACGTTTCGACAGTGAGAAACTGTTATGTTAACTGCAATTGATCAGCCTAAAAGTTTCAAAAAATACTTTGCTCTATTTTCCTCGCACACCACGTACAGACGTGTAGTTTAATTAATTTCGTTAAAAACAAGTAAACGTGTCCCTAGTGTGTAGGATAGTGCCAGTATACGGGGTGATCACTGGCCAGCGCCGACTCGGTGGGACGAAAGGGTCTGTTTCCGCCTTGTATCTCTAAAGTCTAAAGTCAAGTGCTCAGCGCCAGTTTAAAAAAAGGGAGCCTTGTTCTACAGGGAGCCTTGTTCTACAGGGAGAGCAAGCAGTCGGCGTTTGTTCTTAAACTCCAGTTTAAAGGGAGAGTATTTTCTCAAATTGGCGTCTTGGGAAATGTGTCTAGCCGGGATTTCAATCTGCTCTTTCACACTGGCATCAGTAGTCAGAACCAGACTGGGAGCTGAAGACAAGTGTCACATCGAAGCAGCCAGTGTATCCAGATATCTAGGTAGGACGGGCTAATCGGACCATGTAGTATTATTCACGCACACAGCCCCGTCTGCCCGCTACCCACTTGTCACATCCACCTCGCTCTCCCATGTCCTCGCCAATTTCAGAACAATCCCAAGTTCGATTTCCAAGTGACTGTGTCTGGTTTCGCCCCAGGAAGCACTCTCTCTGTCCACTCTGGTAAGACGTTGGGTATTTTTGTTCCTCCATTGCCACAGGTGACGACAATTCAGTATATCGGTTGCTTTCAAAACGCGCTCAGACTTACTGAGGTCGCGATAGCAAGTACACAATTGCAAATGGGTTTCATGGTAGCTTGTAATGCAGGGTGACTGTGCGAGAGACTGGTCCCTTGTGGCGCTTTGGTTGAATATGACTGTGTAATTGACTTGGTATGAGAGTGCATCAGCAACACAGAACACAGCCAGGATCTGCTCCTTCGGTACAACATTGAAGGCAGAGTGGTGAGTGAGTGTGTGTGTGTGCAAACGCGCTCCGCAGTTTCAATACAAGAGGGTCATTGGTACAAGTGCTGAATTCACATCCAATGTCTGTCAAACGTTGGGGCTGAGTACGATGACGAATCACTGCAGCTCTGATTGAGAGAGGTTTTTTTTTTCTTCTCTTTGGCCAGATTAAATTAAAGCAGGGCAGACGAATTCGCTTTGGAAAAGGAGTCTATGTGTGGAGCTCCGCCAGTGACAACGGTACCAGGCGTCGCTCCGTTGGCACAGATCAACAAACATCCAGCCCCGAGTTAGAAGGCAGAGCGAGTACCGGGCTGAAGGCGAGAGGGAACAATCTGCGCCGCGGCTCTGGCGAAGGCATGGGCTCATCGCCGGGGGCAATCCGTCCCCGTTTCCTCATGTCTTACCTGCTCCTTTTCCTGGGTAAGTCAACAGCACCGCTCCGCTATGTCGCGCGGCGGGTCGTATCTGGACTTTCTGAAAGCCTATGATAAGGTCCCACACAGGAGATTAGTGGGCAAAATTAGAGGACATGGTATTGGGGATAGGGTATTGACATGGATAGAGAATTGGCTGGCAGACACGAAACAAACGGGTTCCTGGCAGAATGGCAGGCAGTGGCGAGTGGAGTGCCGCAAGGCTCGGTGCTGGGGCCACAACTATTTACAATATATATTGATTTAGATGATGGGATTAAAAGTAACAACATCAAATTTACAGATGACACAAAGCTGGGTGGAAGTGTGAACTGCGAAGAGGATGCTAGGAGGATGCAGGCTGACTTGGACAGGTTGAGTGAGTGGGCAGATGCATGGCAGATGCAGTATAATGTAGATAAATGTAAGGTTATCCACTTTAGCGGCAAGAACAAGGAGGCATATTATTATCTAAATGGTGTCAGATTAGGAAAAGGGAAAGTGCAACGAGACCTGGGTGCCCTTGTACACCAGTCACTGAAAGTAACCATGCAGGAAGAAAGCTAATGGCATGTTGGCCTTCATAACGAGAGAATTAACGAGAGTATCGGAGTAAAGAAGTCCTTCTGCAGTTGTACAGAGCACTGGTGAGACTACATCTGGAGTATTGTGTGCAGTTTTGGCCTCCTAATTTGAGGAAGGACATCCTTGCTGTTGAGGCAGTGCAGCGTAGGTTCACGAGGTTAATCCCTGGGATGGTGGGACTGTCATATGAGGAAAGATTGGAAATATTGGGCTTGTGTACACTGGAATTTAGGATGAGAGGGAATCTTATAGAACCATATACAATTATAAAAGGAGTGGACAAGCTAGATGTAGGAAAAATGTTCCCAATGTTGGGGGAGTCCAGAACCAGGGGACACAGCCTAAGAATAAAGGGGAGGCCATTTAAAACTGAGATGAGAAAAACTTTTTTCACCAGAGAATTGTGAATTTGTGGAATTCTATGCCACAGAAGGCAGTAGAGACCAATTCACTGGATGAATTTAAAGAGAGTTAGATAGAGCTCTAGGGGCTAGTGGAATCAAGGGATATGGGGAGAAGGCAGGCATGGGTTACTGATTGTGGATGACCAGCCATGATCACAATGAATGGCGGTGCTGGCTCAAAGGGGCCAAATGGCCTACTCCTGCGCCTATTTTCTATGTTTCTAATAAAAGACAGGGCAAGAATGGCAGGGCACAGAAAGAAGTATTTTGCGGTGGAGGCGGTGCGGTGAGATTTTATGCAAAGGTCTGTCTGGATGCGTTTGTAAGCACTGTGAGGCGGGATGATGGGATCATTGTGAATAGGGTCCAATGGCAGAGCTACTAGGCTGGGGGTTATATAGAATGGGCAGAATGGGTATCAATATAAAATGATGGAATTATGTGCTGGGTAATTGTAATGGGAAGTTCTGTAAAGTCGGTGTGGTTGATGGTGGGATCAGAGAGAAGAAGGGGATTTGACAGGGTTAGCATGGAGGGACTTGCCATAAAGGCAGGGATATCGGTTTTATGGTGGGATCAGTATGAGGGTGTTTTATGAATGGGATCTGTTTTGGTGTGTGTACAGGGTGTAATCAAGAGAGAGATAGATATAGCTCATTGGGCTAACGGAATCAAGGGATATGGGGAGAACGCAGGAACGGGGTACTGATTTTGGATGATCAGCCATGATCATATTGAATGGCAGTGCTGGCTTGAATGGCCCAATCCAGCACCTATGTTTCTATGTTTCTCTGGTGGGAGTCGGGATGGTGTTAGTGTGGTGTGTGCACCATAATGTGCTTCTCTATTTATGGTCAATGTGATGGATTTCATGATGGTGTCCATATGGTGGATGGTTGTTCAGTCAGCACAATGGGTGCAGTTTGGTAGGAGTTTGCTCAGTATAGTGGGCTTTCCAGTGAGGTGAATGTGTTGGTGTTATGTGGTTCAGATTTATTATTTTTTGATGGGTCAGTGTGTCGGGGTCAGTGTGTCGGGGTCTGTACTGGGCTCAGTGTGTTGAGTTTTATATTGGTTTTGCGATGGCAGAATTTCCGGATGGTGTCGTTGAGGTGGAATTTCTGCTGGAGTTAATGTGGATGGTCCTATATCATGGTGGTTTTTATCGTGGGATGTGTGGGACTCTGCATGCTGGACTACGACTCATAGATTTCAGGGTATAGTAAGACTGATGAGGTTTTTGGGGGTCGGTGCTTTGATGGTATTACAATGAGGAAAATGTAGCTGAGGTTTATAGCTCTAGTTTGGTGAGTTTTGTTCAGTCAGCATAGCAGGCTTTGTGTCAGGGTCTTTGTGGTGGAGTCAATGTGATTGATTTCATGGAGGATTCAATGAGATGGGAGCATTGAGGTTGGGCTAGGGTAGAAAATGTTATGTTGTGGAGTGGAAACCTAATAGTGGAGTTGGAATGGTGTGGCTTTATAATATAATTATCATAGGTTTCAGTTTGATTTTGGGGTCAATGTGATGGATCTTGTTAGCGGGATCAGTGAGAAGGTGTTTGGATGGGGTTTGTTTCTAGCGCTTAATGGTGAGTTCAGAGTGATGGGTTTCTATATTGGATTAGGTTTAGTCGAGGTCGAATTCATAATTTGGATGAGTTTCGGTATCAGGTTTCATAGTGGCTTCAACATGGTGAGTTTCATTATGGGAATCCACTTGGTGGGCTTTGTAGAGGAGTCTTCTCTTATGCCCCTGTCCCACTTAGGAAACCTGAACGGAAACCTCTGGAGACTCTGCGCCCCACCCAAGGTTTCCGTGCGGTTCCCGGAGGATCCCGAAGGTTTTTGTCAGTCTCCCCAATGGTCGAAAGTGGTTTCCGCTTCTTCTATGCTCCGGCGATTATTTCAAAAAATTCAAAACCGGCCGTGACTAAAAATAGGTTGCCATTTTAAAAATCGGTAATTTTTTAGTCGAAGCCGGTTGCGATGCTAGTTGAAGGTGGTTGCCGGAGGTTGCAGGTAGTGGAAGGTAAGACCTTTTTTTCACCCAGTTTTATTCCACCAGGATGGTCTTACCTTCCAGGGGCATTGCAGAGATCATTGTGATAAGTTAGATCATGGGCTTGATGTTGTGCATCTTAGGGTTTGGATGATCAGCCATGATCACAGTGAATGGTGGTGCTGGCTCGAAGGGCCAAATGGCCCACTCCTGCACCTATTGTCTATTGTTTAGGCGGATGGAACGATTGCCGCGTTCCTTCTCCGGCGATCAGTTGGTAATGGTTTGACATTGGGGTTGTGTGGTGGGTCTTATGATGTTGGGTTGTACTTTGCAATCACTATGTTAGATTTCCTGGTGTGGTCAGATTATGTCGATTGGTGAAGACAGTGTTGTTGGTTTAGTGAAGGGCTGAATAGGGAGGTCATTAGACTGGAAGTTTTATGTTTAAATCTGTGAGGGGACCTGTATGTTGCAGTCAGTGTGGAGTTCTGAACACTGAGGGGGATGTAGTGGGTTTTATGAAGGACTCCATGTGGTAGGGTTTCATAGTGTGTGTTGATGCCTATAGATTGCCAATGTGCTGCGTTGTATGTAACAAGGTCAATGTGGGTGGTTTTATTATTTTAGTCAAGATATTGTTTAGAGTTCACTCGAAGTGTCAGTGTGATATGGATTCTGGATTTGTGAACAAATGGTGTTGGTTCATGTGAACTGGACAGGCAAACATTCAGTGCCAGTGCGATAGATCTTCCTGCATGTTAGTTGCATTTCGGGTGGGAGCACCTTTTTTCCTCTGATTCTGTAAGCTGTACACTGAAGAACACTCCAGTAACTTCAGCACAAAATAACAAGATTGACAATCCAGTGCAGTTGCAAGGGATGCTTCAGTAATGTTGACCCAATATTCAACCGAGGCCCTATCTCTGGGGCATTATACTGTGGTATTTGAAAAACAATGTATTTAGTGTTACATTCTGCCAATATTTATTCCTCAAACAGATCACCAAAAACACATTAGTTTTGTCACTTCCTTTTTATGTGAGCTTACTCTATGTACATTTGCTGAAGATGTTTCTAGCATTACCATACTGTAGATATTACATACGGTACTCTGATAGCTCGAATGTTCTTCAGGGAGTGCTGAAAAGAAATATGCTGTATGTAACAATTCTTCTTATATGTCATGCTTGGGCAATATTTGACACATGGTGCAGCGGGTAAAACGTGTAGGAAGGAACTGCAGATGCTGGTTTACATTGAGGATAGACCCAAAATGCTGGAGTATCTCAGTAGGACAGGCAGCATCTCTAGAGAGAAACAAGTCTGAAGAAGGGTCTCGACCCGAAGCATCATCCATTCCTTCTCTCCATAGATGCTGCCTGTACAGCTGAGTTACTGTATTCCAGCATTTTGTGTCTATATTTGGTGTAGCAGGTAAGTGTGTTTGATGAATAGGAATGTAATGGAGTGTGCATTAGGTGATTGTTTCTGCAGGACATATGTGTGATGGCCAAGACTGCTGAAGGGTGTTGTGGCCAGGGAGAGTGCAAAGGTTAAGCTGAGGCAAATGCTGAGAACTGCAGCTGCAGTACAGAATCCTTGCCATGATGTTCCGTTTTAGAATAATTGCTGCATTAGTGGAGGCCATACTTCAAAGTGAAATGAAAGTACAAGCTGGGCACTGAGCCACATTGATTTGGACAGGTGCATGTCCTGGAGTGAATTGGAATGCCTCAAGTGTGCTTCTTAATGTGAAGCCAGAGGCTTTCTCATGGGACAATTGCCGTTTGATTAAGAACTTTCCCATTTGAGGCTTCTCATTGCTAAATGATTTCAGAACCTTGTTTCCTTCATTTGGATTCTTTTCTGCGTTTTTGTTTCTTTTTACACTGAGCGGTCTCGCAGACAGACCTGCATGGCCTCATCTGCTGGGGTTGTGCTGGGATGCTTTCCCTCAACCAGAGCAACGCTGTCAGCTCCAGATTCCTGTCCCTGTCCCCTTCTGCTTAGTTTAGTTTAGATTAGAGAAACAGTGCGGAAACAGGCCCTTCGGCCCACCGAGTCCGCGCTGACCATCAATACCCACACATTAACACTAGCCTACACATTATGGACAATTTATACCGAAGCCAATTAACTTACAAACCTGCACGTCCTTGGAGTGTGGGAGGAAACTGAAGCACCCAGAGAAAACCCATGTGGTCATGGGGAGAACGTACAAACTCCGTGCAGACAGCACCCGTGGTCAGGATCGAACCTGGGTCCCTGGCGCTGTAAGGCTGCAACCTTACCACTGCGCCACCTTGCCGCCCTGAAGATGTCAGCATGGTCTATGGATGGTTTAAGCTGAGCTGATGAAAGAATTGGTCAATAACCCCAGGCACAGCGGGTGAAGCAAGAATGGCTGCTTGGGTAAGACATCATGGGAAGGTGGAGCTCAGGGGTGGAGGGGGCAGTTTAAGAAATTTTAAAAGCAGTAACTTTGTTCCTATTTTCACTTTAAAAAGCTCATTTCCATATCTGACATTTGTTTACCAGAAATGTTGTTATGCCGGAAGGAATTTCTCAATGAAGCTTCGTTAGTATGACATGGTCTTCATGAATAATCTTCTGGCAAACTATTATACACCACTTACTGGATTGTAAACATATTGCACAACAGGAACATTGAGGCAGTATCATTTGGGTCACAGTAATAACAACAATTTGCATACATGTATCGACTTTTTGAAGCAATGAGGTATCTCAGGCATTCCTGTGAAACACTATGAGGTAAAAAATGGTCTTGAGATATTAAGGTTTAAGGAGTGGGGGAGTTGTGGTGATCATTCCAGGGTTTAAGCATCATGTGGCTGAAGGTTAGAGTGCCACTAGTTGGCTCCACCGTCTGCATGAGAAAGTTGCTCCTCACATAAAAATCTATTTATTTATACTAAGTTTACTTAAAAGAGATTTATTCTATACCTTAAAGATACATTTTATGATACATCAATGAGTTCAGAGACAACATGGTGTTTATTGCACATAAGTTTGAAAAAAAGCACAGGTCAATTTAATTGTGTACTTTAGTTTACCTGCCTTTAAACGCCCAGCCCCTCTGTTCTCCTCCTTGTTCTCCGGGCTGGGGAAGGCTGGGACTCCAGGCGCTGCGTCCCTGGCTGAAGGTTAACCACTGATTAGTTGGCTTCATAGAATCATGGAGTCATAGACATATCCAGCATAGAGACAAGCCTTTTGACCCAACTGATCCATGTTGACCAAGTTGCTTACCTGAGCTGGTCCCCTTGAGCTCATGTCCCTCTAAACCTTTCCTATCGATGTACTATCTAAATGTCTTTTAAACATTGCAATTGTACCCGCCACTACCACATCATCTAGCAGCTTGTTCCACATTCCCTGCACCGTCTGCATGAAAAAGTTGCCCCTCTCGTCTCCTTCAAAAAATTCCACATTCATCTTAAAGCTATGATCACTAATTTTAGACACCCCCACCCAGGGAAAAACCATTCAGTTCAGGTTAAGCTGCTATATTCTACTCGGATCAGGTCACCACAGAATGGGAAATGCATGGCCGGGGTGCAGAGGCGATTGACCAGGTAAGAAACCCTATCTATTCCAGAAATCATCCTTGTAATCATTTTCTGCCTTAAGAAGGAGACCAATACTTTATACCAGATGTAACCTGACCAGTGTGCTACAGAAATGGAGCATAACCTCCAAACTTCTGGATTATCTTTATTTATTTATTTATTTATTTACTAATCAAATTTTATTTTATTAGAAGTAAGTACAGGAATATGCCACCAAGGTGCCTAATATATATTGACACATTACATTTTATGTACAGCTTATTTTTTTTAAATAATGAAAAAGAGAGAATCGATAATAAAAGATAGAGAAACATGTGATATATAGTGTGTGAGAAAGAAAAAAGTGTGAAAGAAGAAAGTTGAGACAGAAAAGGAAAACAGAAGAGTAGAAAGTAAGAGATTAAGGAAATCATTATCTATATTTGTGACCATCCCTCACCCAATCCTGAAACAGTTTTGTTGCACCATATGCTTCCAAAAAGTCGACAAATGGAGACCAACTCGTTAAAAATTGGTCTGATTTATTTATTAAGAGGAATCGCATTTCCTCAAGATGTGCAGTGTCCAACATGTTTGAAATCCACACTTTAAGCGTTGGTATGGCTGTAAAAACGTTGTATAAGTTTTTTTGCCGTTGTTAACACATAATTAAAAAATAAATTTTCAAGCTTTTCTATCTGCTGCCTGACGAGAGAGGGGAGAAGAGGGAATGACCAGGTGTAAATAATCCTTGATCATGTTGGTTGCTTTTCCGAAGGGGAGTAGATGGAGTCGATTGGGGCTGTGGGTGGTTTGTAGTGATGGACTGATCCACACCTCTGCAAATTGTTACTGTTCATAGGCAGAACAGTCGCCAAACCTGTGATACATCCCGATAGGATGTTTTCTGTGGTGCATCTGCAGAAATTGGTAAGATTCATAGGAGACATGTTGAACTTTCCTCGTCTTCTGAGGAAGTAGAGGTGTTGGCGTGCTTTCTTGGCCATAGCTTCAATGTGGTTGGTCCAGGACAGATTGTTGGTGATATTTGTGCTTGGAACTAGAAGATCTTGATCATCTCATCTACAGCACTGTCGATGCTGACTGGGAAACTTATCTGAGATGTCACTTCAGGGCAGATGAAGCTGTTGCAGTAGAGAATGGTTAATTCCAAGATTATTAACGTGGGTGGTTAACTATAGGATGAAGTCCCCACCATCTCAGGTACATCTTGATTGGTTATATAACAGGCCTATATCCCAATTCAAAGGTGGACACATATATAGAAACATAGAAACATAGAAACATGGGAAAAATAGGTACATGAGAAGGCCATTCGGCCCTTCGAGCCAGCACCACCATTCAATATGATCATGGCTGATCATGTAAAATCAGTACCCTGTTCCCCATATGCCTTGATTCCTTTAGCCCCAAGAGCTAAATCCAACTCGCTCTTGATAACATCCAGTGAATTGGCCTCCACTGCCTACTGTGGCAGAGAATTCCACAGATTCACAACTCTCTGGGTGAAGAAGTTTCTCTTCATCTCAGTCCTAAATAGCCACTGCTTCTGGACTCCCCCAATATTGGGAACATGTTTCCTGCATCTGCAGGAAACATGTTAAAACCTGTCCAATCCTTTAAGAATGTTATTGTTTCTATAAGATCACCCTCTCATCCTTCTAAATTCCAGAATACAAGCCTAGTAGACCCATTCTTTAATCATATGTCATATTACCCTCCATAACCTTATCTAATATAAATCTATTTAACTGCCCTCTGGAACTACTCGTACTCCTGCCTCTTGTGGAGTTTCAACAACTTTAGTGATGTGTGTTTAAAAGACGGCTTGATGGCACACCAGTAGAGCTGCTGCCTCCCATCGCCAGAGACCTGGGTTCGATCCTGACCTCGGGTGCTGTCTTTACGGAGTTTGTACGTTCTCCCCGTGACCGTGTGGGTGTTCTGGTTTCCTCCCACATTCCAAAGACATGCAGGTTTGCAGGTTAATTGGCTCTGTAAATTGTCCCGAGCGTGTAGAATAGAACTCGTGTACGGATGAACGCCGGTCTGGTGGACCTGGTGGGCCAAAAGGACTGTTTCCATGCTGTATCTCTAAAAACTAAAGCTTTTGGGGGAATGAGCTCCAGTTTCCAGTGTCCTGTAGATGAAGGCCTACCTTCTGGCTACATCCATAAACCACCAAAGTCGCCAAAGAAATTCCACCTTCCTACCCCCCATCAGCCTTCCTTCTGGATTTCCCCATAAGAGGGAAGAGTTTCCCCCATCTTACTACCTCCGTTCCCAGCAGCATTGTAACCATCTCCATTGCCTGCCCTCTATAAACAGGCATTTGTTTCCACACAAGGTGATTCACACAAGCGCAGTTCTTTCCTAATCCGATCTTAATATACAGTTACATCTGAGGACTGGGAGTCACATTGTCAAGACCCCTGCTTTAGAAAACAAAACTCTATGCCTCTTTAAAGGATTGCCTAATCAAGAAATATACTTGGCGTTAATTGTCTAAATAACAGTTCAGGATGCAACTACCCAATTTCCCCGTGCCGGCTGTTTAAAGAACTGTCTAATTAGTTCCACTCTCTAGCCTTCCAAATGTTTCCTTGCAAGTTGCTTTATTTTTTAAAGCTCCTATTAAATCTGTTTCCAGGAACACTTTGTGGAGTACATGCCATATCACAACAGTTTGCTGAATGGAACATAATTCTCCCCTTTCCTCCAGTTCCGTAGGGAGGTAGATATTTTAAGTTCAACATGTAGCGATTTCTGTCTGTGCACTGATAACAGCTATAATTATGTAGGCATTTCATTGTTTGCAGTAATTTGAGATGTGTCAAAGTGATAAGGTATTATGTGGATGCAAGTATAGTATTACAAGGCAGAAATATCTTCTCAAACCACATGTTTTATGTAATATCATAGAGAGGCAGGAAAGCTAACTTCTTTTTTCAATGCCAGGCAGGCATAGCACCATGTTCTTTGTTGAAATGTGTCATTGATCAAGAAACACCATTACACATCACTGGCAACAGCTCCCACAAGGCCTGCGAAATTCCCTCCTTAGACATCACGCTCCTCCTTTAGTGGTGCAGCAGTAGGGTTGTTGCACTTACAGCTCCAGAGACCTGGGTTCGATCCTGACAATGAGTGCTGTCTGTATGGCGTTTGTACATTCTCCCTGTGACCGCGTGGGTTTTCTCTGGGTGCTCCGGGTTCCTGAAATGTTTTCTGCGAAATGTTGGAAATTGAGGGTGACCTGATATAAGTAAATTAAATGATGAGGGGCAGAGATAGGGTAGATAGTGAGAGTCTTTAATCCCAGGTTTGTAGGTTAATTGGCTGCGGTAAAATTGGAAATTGTCCTTAGTGTGTAGGATAGTGCTAGTGTTCGGGGTGATTGCTGGTCGGTGTGGACTCGGTGGGTCTGGAGGGTCTGTTTCCATGCTGTATCTCTAAAGTCTAAAGTCTAAATTGAAAATCATATTAACCCAGGGTAGAGCATCTTAATGTCTGCTGCTTTGTTTTCTTCTCCTCGGCAGGTTGGTTTAGCAACATAATGCTCCCTCAAATTATGTCAACAGTTTGAATGGTTCTTGTTCACTCACTGTGCAACAAGGTTCCATTTCCCCTGAAACTTTGGTCCAGCCACATTTGGGGCATTGTGTGCAGTTCTGATTGCAGAAAGTATGTGGAGGCTTTGGAAAGAAGTGGAGACGAGTTTCACCACGATATTGCCTGGACTAGCAAGTACTAGCTATAAGGAGAAGTTGGACCAACTTGAAAATGTTTTCTGCGAAATGTTGGAAATGGAGGGTGACCTGATATAAGTAAATTAAATGATGAGAGGCGTAGATAGGGTAGATAGTGAGAGTTTTGTTCCCAGGTTGGAAATGGCAAGCACTGAAGGGCATAATTTAGTTTAGTTTAGAGATATAGTGTGGCAATGAGCACCGAGTGCGCTGACCAACGATCATCCGTACACTAGTTCTCTGTTATCGCAGTTTTGCATCCTACATATTAGCAGCAATTTACAGAAGCCAATTAACAGTAAACCTGCAAACATACAAATCGATATGTCTTTGGAATGTGGGAGGAAACCAGAGTACCCAGAGAAAACCGACAGGAAGAATATGCAAACTCTGCGCAGACAGCACCAGTATTCGACTGGGGTTTCTGGCGCTGTAAGGCAGAACTCTATTACTGCCCCACTGTGCCACCCGGTAGATTTAAGGTGAGGGGGGAAAAGTTTAAAGGAAATTGATGTGCATTTGTTTCAGTGTTGAATCAACCATCTGTTGTTTATTTTACGTAGTAGATACTTACATGCAGTAGTTAGCTGCTTAGTAGTGCATACTGGTAGCATAAGTGGTGAGAGAAGGTTTTGAGGGGGGTGGCTCTGGGACACCAGAACTAACTGTTGAGCCTCCCGAGATATCGTGGGCCTAACTCAACAAAACACCAGTGAGGAGAGCTGACCACTTGATAACCCCAATGATATACTGCCATCAACATGCTTAGTTTTTGTTGTCCCATAGTTTAACTGTGTAAAGGCATTTTAGATTCTCATGTAGCATTGGGATTGGGTTAAACATTTAGCTTGTGTGTTTGTTAACATGTAGATAACTTATTGCTGAACAAGAAGTTAGTTATTGTCCTAGAGGATAAGTGCGTATAGGTAGTTTAGATACTACTTTGGTATTAATTTTGATCCAAAATTACTAAATTTTGGACAGAAATATTTAAGATAATTTTGAATGTTGTTAATATGAAACTGATCCCTGACTCAAAGTTAATAATATTGGGAATATTAGAAACAGATCAATTAATAACAATGAATCAAAGAATTTTTATTGATTACAGTTTAATAATTGGGAAAAAATTAATATTGAAATTCTGGAATTCCTACATCCCCCACAATCAAAATGTGGATTACAGGAATGTCGAAGACACTTCATCTGGAAAGATTAAGGCTTGTCCTACTGGACAAGTTGGATCTTTTCAGAGGGATATGGTCTCCATTTATTGAATATTTAAAGGGTCAAAACGGCTCGGTACGAGAGCCTGACTGAAGCCTGAATAATGGAATGGATGAAGAATCATGTATAACAAATCATGGATATATCTCCAATGATGGATAACTTTTTTAATACTCCACTCATTTCTTTATTTTTGATTTTCTACTTTTACTTTATTTTTCTCTATCTTTTTCTATCTGCAAAAAAAATGTATAGAAATACAAACAGGACATAATTGTTAACATTAATAATATTACGAATGTATGTGAGAAGTATATTATATTAATATGTACTTACGTCTAATAAAAATATTTAACAAAAAAAAAGATACTACTTTGGCTTTGGGCTTGATTTTCTTGATTGAGCATTTATCCTGGTGATATTGCACAAGTGGTTTAATGGTAATTATGTGGTTGCAAGATGTTAGATAACCAGCCGGGGCAGTAAGATTTACTGCTTTGAAGTCTTGAGTCTGTTTAACTGCTTAAAGAGTTAACTGTTTAATTGCACAACATTGCACATTGTCAACAAAAAGCCTAATTAGTAATTAATTGTAAACAAAAAGCCTATTTTGTGCCAATATACTTGTTTTGCACCCGTGCTTTAACGGGCAATAGCAGTGCTGAATACATGGTTTGTAAAATAATTATGATCAAAGCAGTCTCATAATCTAAGATGAGGATTATTACGTCGAAGAGAACTAGATGTCCGGAACAATTGAGTACTCAGTGTTCATGCAACGTGAAACTATATGGATCTCATTAATTCACGGGACGATGCTTGGGATTTGCTATGAGGAAGGTGATTGTATCCGTCATTATGTAAGATGATTGTGATTTTGCTGAGACAACTTACTGTATGTTGCCAGCTGATCCTTCACTGCAGGGTATAGCGTAGTAATCCGGATATATTGCAGTTTGATTGGTTGTGATTTGGGGATCACCCTGCATTTGACGAGCAGCAATCTGGGTAACGTCCCATGTCTAATCGGTGATGTGAGATCTTGCCATGCTGTGATCAGGAGCAAGCTACAGAGTTGGGAGTGGAAAGGTTGTGTTGTCGGGTGGTGCAAGATGTAATTTTGGTGATGGAGTGACTGAGAGAGTTGCTCCAGCAGTGCATCTTTCCCATACCCTAACAGGAAAGAGATGACGAAATCTCCCTTTTCCTGAGTTTTTTCCCCAGTTACAATCCCACGTTGGACTCCTTATGGGGTCCAGTAACCAGGTATAAATTAGGAAACACTATTTCCCTTACCACTTCATTCACCTACAGAGCTGTGAATCTTTGGAATTCACTAGCGAAGAGGGCTCAATCACTGAATATATTCAAGTTAGAGATAAATGATTTGGATATTTGGTTAAGGGACATAGGGTTACATAGTGCCAGGTGGAAGACAAACATTGATTTTATTAAATGATGGAGCAGGCACGAGGAGTCAAATGGCCTAATACTGCTTCTGTCCTTAGCTTCTCACATTCTCTTCAATGTATGGGCTTGCCAGCATGTTTTAAAATTGCATCACTCTGCCACAAACCTCACTGCCTTATTTTAAAGTCAACGGCAAGATTAGAAAGCAGAGGGAAAGAAGCAGAGGGAATATTTGATACAGTTCAGCCTTTTGAAAAAATGAGCTTAGATGCAAATGAACTATGGGGTTGACTTATAACACTTTCATGATAGGAGAGCAGCTGAGCTGATGGAACAAGAAAACCCTGAAGAAGTAATGCTCCAAAATTTGCTGCTGACCTCCATGTTAAGTCTGACCTTATGGGTCCCCTACAGTGTACTTCCTGCAGAGTGCCAACCTGGTCTTCTGTGGCGAGTTGGACCTGGTGTGTGTCAGTACCAGCACACAGGGGGATTCAAAGCAAGCTTCGCTCAAGGAGCAGCTGAAAAAACTGCCTCAGCCAGCAAAACCACCTTTCAAAGTTGTGTACAACATTCAAAATTTAATAACAATCAAAAATTAAAAGTACATATGAAATAATATGTGGTGCACTTGGTAAGCTGCTGGTAGAGCTGCTGCCGCACAGCACCAGAGATCCAGGTTTGAATGTTGAATGTGTGGAGTTTGCATGTTCTCCCTGTGACCTTGTGGGTTTCCTCCAGGTTCTCCAGTTTCCTCCAGCATCCCAAAGATGTATGGGTTTGGACATTAAATGACCACTGTAAATTTCCCCAAGGATGTAGGGAGTGGATGAAAAGGTGGAATAACATAGAACTAGTTGAGCAGGTGATCAATGCTCAGTGTGAACTCGATGGGATGAAGGATCTGTATCAGTCAATGATTCAATGATAATATACTTAAAACATATAAGTGGAATGAAAAGAGTGAAAAAACATTTAAGTAATCTTAATTGACACTTCTTGGACAGAAATTAGACAGAAATTAGACAGAAATTAGACAGAAATTAGAAATTAGACAGAAATTAGACAGAAATTAGACAGAAATTAGACAGAAATTAGACAGAAATTAGACAGAAATTAGACAGAAATTAGACATAAACATAAAGACATCAATTTGACATCAATTTGACATCAATTTGACATCAATTTGACATCAATTTGACATCTATTTGACATCTATTTGACATCTATTTGACATCTATTTGACATCTATTTGACATCTATTTGACATCTATTTGACATCTATTTGACATCTATTTGACATCTATTTGACATCTATTTGACATCTATTTGACATAAATTAGACAGATAGACATCAATTACACATCAATTACACATCAATTACACGTCAATTACACGTCAATTACACATCAATTAGACGTTAAACATAAATTAGACATTAATGTTAGACACAAATTCTGCAGTACAGTGAAAAGAAAAAGTCCTGAAATAAACAAGACATTCTAGTGCAAAAACAGAATCAGAAAATAAGTCCAGGGCAGTGCAAGAGTTGGTTTGCAGTAATCCATGACGAAGGTTAGGGTTGTGTGGGTATCTGTTCCTGAACCCAGTGGGACATCAGGCTTCTGTACCTCTTGTTGCTTCTCAACAAGTTTAGAACTTCCACAATGCGAGAACATTCAGTGAATCTTTAACTTGGAAGCACATACATAGCCAATTGGCCGCAGCTCCATGCGGAATTCCTGGCATTTTATCAGGATGAATATATCACAGGACAGTTCGGCTTCTTGTTCTGGCTGTTCCAATTATCTAATTGGCCTCTGGCGTTACATCTCTGCTTATTCATGCTTAATGTTAAGCTCCTCCAGCTCATCAATTACAATCCAATATTGTTTTCCCACAAGTTCCCTGACATTTTCCACACAGAGATTATTATTGAATAATCATTAAGGGTAAATCTGAAGAAGGGTCTCGACTCTAAACGTTGCCTGTTCCCTCGCTCCACAGATGCTGCCTCACCCGCTGAGTTCCTCCAGCATTTTTGTCTACCATTGAATAATCATTGGCTACCTGTGTGGATGTGGCCTAGTATCTATAACCCTTTGGTTCCACTTGCAAAGCTGTGTTTTATATTTCAGCGATGTCAAGCTGGCAACTTCTGCAATGGTAAACGGTGGCAGGATACCTTGTTGTGATCAGTATTTTGGTAGCTGACAAATTTTGAGAATGCATATCCCATTATCTTCAACACACACTGTGGTCACTTGCTCAGACTACTTTGACAGCATTTTCCAAACCTTCTACCACCAAGAAGAGGCACAGCAGGCGCAGGCAAGCACCACCATCTGCACTATTTTCTCCCAATTTCACACAATCCCAATTTAGAAATACATCACCGATCCCTCATGTGCACTGGGTTTAAATCCTAGATCTTCCTCCACAACAGTGTGCTAGGGGTATCTTCACCAGAAAGATCAAGCAGCAGCTTAAAGAGGCAGCAGTGTCAACATGAATTATGGATGCACAATCAGCTATGTGAGTCCTGCCAGTAATACCCACATCCTGAAAAATGATTATGGCTTCAGTTAGAGGTTGATGGAATATTTCAATGTACAGGGAGGTTCTTCTCTGCATTACACAGTATTTATTCCACATCAAGCAATCTTTAACCTGGTTTATTGTCTTCCTGCATGTGGGAGTTGGCTCTGCACCAACCTGGCCTCCCGTCGTTTGGCATTACACTACAAATAAACATTATTGTTGATGGGATGTAGCATGCAGTTCATTCTGAATTGGTTATATTTGTTTTGAATAATATTTAATTCGCTCCGTCAATGAGTCCCAGATGACTCCTATCAGAGGTCGTGAACAAATGGGGCCATCATCCAGGGGTTCTGACAGAATGCCTCGAAGTCAGTATACTCATTTCTCATTAAACCTCAAGATTTGTTTATATTTTATCCTGTGACTTGACTATTCACATTTCTGAGCTCCATTAGTTTTTTTCATCCTCTCATTGATTGTATCTTCCATTTCTCCTCTTCTCCCTCCCTCTTTTCAAGTAGACTCTTTGTCCGCAGAATAATCTTTTTGAATTATAATAATTGAAAAAAATAACTTCCCAAAACATTTTTCATCCTTATACCCAGAGTATGGCCTGGGGAATTCTCCTAATGTTCCCACACCACCCTGACTGTTCTCTCACCTTGTGACTACCATCGAAAGAAGGTACAGGAGTCTAAGAGCCATTACCTGCAGGTTTAAGAGCAGCTTCATCCCATCAATTATCATGCTATTAAACCACACAACACAATCCTAACTCAACCTGACCTCACCCCCACTAAACTATTCAGGCCCGTACGAAGCTTTTGAAAAAGGGGGGTGGCATGACAGGATTACAAAAATTTTAAGTGAAATAATGTGTGCGCAACGCACATTACGAGCGCGAAGCCCCTCACGGCCGGGGTCCAGGGCCCGCTTAATTATATTCAAATTATATTAAAAACATGATGCAAAAGGAATTGCAAACTATCGAATTCATATTTTTCAGTATTGTTATCAAGGAAAACAAAGCAGTTCCAACTGTTCAATATTATTCATATGGAGAAGAAAATAACCTAAAATCTACCTTAATTTTGCAATCTCATTAAAGATAATCCCCCTTTCCCTCTCCCCCCTCCCTCTTTCCCTCTCTCCCCTCCATTTCTCTCTCCCCTCCCTCCCCTCCCTCTCTCTCCCCCTCTCACATTCCCCCCTCTCTCTCCCCCTCTCACATTCCCCCCTCTCTCTCTCTCCCTCCCACGCAGCGTTGAAGGGCCCACGGTGGTGTGGAGCCGGCCGGCGGGGGGGGGGGGGGGGGGCGAGGGGTGGGCCCGGCTGGAGCAGCGCTTGTTGTCGGGTCACAGCCACTGCCAGGACTGGGTTTAGATTCAGTTGTTCCCGCTCCCGCCTGGTGACGGGAGAACGGTTTCCCCGGACCGCCGGCAGCGGACCCGCTCCCTGGACGCCTGGCTGACTGGCGGCAAGGCTCCGATGCCGCGGATGAAGGCGATGCACCGGCCAGGCAGTTTGACACCCCCGATAAAAACAAACAGACTCCCCCTCCCGCAACGCGATATTCCACGGAAAATGGTGGTGAGCTGACCCGGGCCCACTGTGCACGCGCGGAGAGACGGCATCATGTTGTAGCACCGGCTTCCCCCAACTGCGCAGGCGCAGATGGTCGCAATTTTTTTTCCACGCCCCAAATCATCCCATGGGCCGAAACCAGAATTTCCGGTAATTTCTTTCAAAGTGGAAACACTGATTGCGTTCCATTTTTTTTTTTTTTTTTTCTGGATTTTGTATTACTCTGGAACAGAAAGGGGGGGGTGACTGCACCCATCACACCCTCTCTTCGGACAGCCATGCAATTTTTGACAGTATTAGGTTGCACTTTGCACTTTGCCTTGCACTATAATAGTAAGATTTACCAGAACTTACCAGTTTGAAGTTTGATCTTTATTTTATGAGGAGTTACGATGAGCGATTACGTGAAGAAGGCCATCCCCACCCATGCGCGTCAATCTTCAAAGCAGCGGTGTGAAATCGCAGATAACAGTTGTTGAACTAACATAGTAAGATTATAGATGACTAGAACTACCAGATGATCTTTATGATTATGAGGATGGGAGCGGTGGGCACGTAATCGCTCATCGTAACTCCTCATAAAATAAAGATCAAACTTCAAACTGGTAAGTTCTCATTTAATCTTACTATTTTACTTCGGAGTCACGTGAGTGACTACGTGAAGACTTTGAAGCTCTGTGATGTAATGCCGGATACTAGTCCAGGCGTCACACACTGCATCAATTGACCATGGATGAGTGAAAAAGATTAATGCATTCAGCCTAGACATAATTTGTTAAAAAGCTGATGCTTTAATCATCAAAGGAAAAATAATAGTGACCCCTCCCATCCTGGGGGAAACTATGAAATAAAACATAAATGGAATTTGGCAAATACCCCCGGTCTGGCAATGGGTTATTATAAAATATATGAAAGTTTGTTCGTTTGACCATCCTGCAGCCACTAGGGTGTGGTCCAGTGAAACGTACATGACTCTTGCTGCTAATGTGGTAGCAGCCCTAGTGGAGTGAGATAGAAAATATTAGTATCTACTCCTGCATAAGCCAAAATCCCATTTGACCACCTAGAGATGGTCTGGATAGATACCTTTATGAAGTTTTTAGTAACTAACAAACATTGCTAGTGCAGAGCCTCTAAGGCTCTTGGTGACCTTGACATATTGTTGTAAATAGGTGACTACAGACAACCAAAGGTCCATGGGGTATGCCATGAGAAAATAGTTTGGGACCTGACGCCCCTGGTCTGCTCTGCTTAACTACAGCAGAAACATAAATTATTAAATTATTAGCAGACGTAACCACCCTGTCCAGTCACAATATAAGTAGTGGCTGGACCCGTTGCGCTGAGACCAGCGCCACGAGCATAACCACTTTGTAAGTGAGTTTGACCAGGGATAGAGATGTAGCTGGGCCCTACTGGCGAAGCAGTTTAAGAACAATGCTAACATCCCATATCTCCGAGTACCTGGGCCTGGGAGAATTTGTGTTAAAGATAACTTTATAAATCTGGATATCGAGGTGAGACCCGACAGAGTGGGCCCTGATCGCTGCAGCAAATATGATGAGAAAGCACATTGGCACTGTTAATGGTACTATAACTTAAATAATTGTCAAAGACTCATCTGAAATGAACTTCGAGACGTTACTTAGCTGTGCCGTATTATATGGAACATTGGCATTAAAACAAAGCACTTCCCATTTCCTGATGAGGAAATGTGCTGCTTTCTCGGTGCTAACCCTGCACTCTGCAGTGGGCACATACATAGACCGGCTTCTCAGACTTCAACTCTATAACTGATTTTATCATGCAGAGGATGGTTTCCTCAGTCACGGGGTGAACCACCAGATTTCTGTGTTTAGGATCACCATATAAGGTCCTATAATTCCCAACATTTAGCAGGAACCATAGTTGCATAGGCCAGTCAGGCATTATGACATGCCTGAGGCAAGATCTTGCTGGATTTTGTGCAAGACCCGACTGATGAGGCAAAATGGAGGAACGACATAAAGAACATTCCTCCTCAGAGTAGCGAGAATACATCTATTGCCACTGTGCCACATATTTTTGCAACTGGTGATTGAGCCTGGATGCAAATATATTGATATTTGGTGTTCCATCGAACCACAATGTCATTAAATACGTTGTGACACAACATCCATACTGTGTTGTCATAGATTCTTACGTGATGATACACCATCGTCAAATGAGGTTAGGTAAATTATCACAGGACATTTAACTTGACTGCACCCATGTGATTAACATGCCACCACCATAGTGTATCAACTTAGATTTGAGCATGCAGATTATGCATATTCGCATGAACTTTCAACTCATAGAATACAGCTAGTGTCTTATAGGTAGTTGATACCATATAACTGAAAATAGTTAACTCATGCAAAACCCATCTGCCTCCCTAACTAGAGATGGTATTCATAATTTTTTCATCTTTTAGTACTAGTATCAGTTTGTAATATAATTGAAGAGTTACTGAGCAAACATACAGGAGCAATGTTGAATATAGTTCGTCCACTATTGTGACTTTGATAGCTTCAGCTGGTAATAGAATCGGTCATGATGTTAATAACGACCGTTATGGCACTGAAAAGGTCACTCCTTTGCCCAAACGTACAGCTGAGACACAGCTGCTATATTGCCAATTACACTTGATGAATAGGAGACTGCTTGATAACAAGGTTGTTACAAGCTTCTATTGATTCCAATCTCTTGCAGCAGGGCGTAGTCACAGATAAATTTATAGTTAAAGGTAAACCCGAATAATCAATAACTATAGTTGGTATGAACTTAAAGTAACTGGATGGATGACGACCTCAATTTCTCAAATATAGTTGCGGCTGAAACAGTTGATTTTAGCAACACAGCCTTTAGAATATCATCCAGATAAGCCATAACAAGTGTTTTTGAGCTCTAAGCAGTCCCAGCACCGATTTAGTAATTTGGTAGATGACCTGGGAGCTGAAGTAACCCATTTACAACGCTATAATTGCCCCATCCAGATAAATTCCAAATGTCTCCTAGCATCCCTGTGACTGGGACCTGAATGGAATTCATCTTTGAAATCAATGCATGTCATAAGAGTTCACACCGAGAGTGGTGAGTCTCTGGAATTCCCTACCACAGAAGGCAGTCGTGGCCAGTCCACTGGCTATACCCATGATCACACTGAATGGTGGTGCACTCCCGCACCCACTTCTCTATGTTTCTATAAAGATCCTAAGGAAATAAGTTTGTTAGTCAGGAACGAAGTTCCATACTGCAACTCTATGTTGTACATGCAAGTTAAATCAAGTATAAACAGACATCCTTCATCTTTCACAATGAACAGGCCATGACTGCCATAATTCCGTGCCTGCCTTGAATGACAACTCTGGCCAGATTCCGGTAGCTGGTCTCGAAAGGTGATCCTGGCCATAATACTGAGCCTGCCTCGAAAAAACAACTCTGGCCATAATATCTGACTCTCACATGTTAGCAATTAATCTGAATCTTATCATTGTAATTTGTACAGAAAACAAGCGTAAATATTACCAACTTGTAAATGGTCCACATACCGCATGTTTTGGAAGAACCAGACCCACCTACCTTCATGGCTACCGGTGGTCTTATGGTAAGCCCAAAGGCCCCTGATGTGGGTTCTATTCCTGTCCTTGAGTAAAGAGTAGGACTGGTCGGGTGTGTGGTTTCCATATTTCCTGAGACCGGCTTGGACCATGGCCAGCTTTCAAGCTGCCACCAGCTTCAGTAAACTGCGTACTGCCAATGAGGTGTGGGGTGTGTTGGTGACGAAAAGAGGAAGCTTTATTCGTCGTCTAGATTAGTCCGACAGCTTTTGCTTCCTCATCCAGGTATACCTGTTGGATAAGTCTTACCTGAAGAGAAGCTTCGGCGGCTGGTATCTTTCCTCCAACGTCACCCCTGATAGCGCTGTTCACTGCCGGCCGTGAGGGGAACTCTGGCCCCTTCCGGGTTTTCTGCCCACGGCAGTAACCCTTTTGATTGCGAGAATTTCCTTGGAGCCATATGCATGTGCTCCGGTATGTTCCACGGACATACTTCGAATTTGAAGTCAGTTACATACTGACCACTCTCACTCCCCTCCACAGAGAGGGAGATTCGTAGGCAGCCCTGAAAACAGGTGCTGCCGCAGGCCCCTGAGGATACCTGCGCTGACATGGCCCCTCCAGCGGGCCTATATCAGGCTATTTGCTCAGGGTCAGACTGAATACTGACCCTGAATGCGCCCCTCCTCAGAGAGCGAGACATTGTGCAGCCCTGAAACAGGTGCCGCTGCCTGCGGGTTCTCCATAATACCTGGGCTGATAACTCCCTCCTTTGGAGTATATCATTGTGGAGCACCTCTCCATCAGGTGCTCCATGTGGGTTTGAACGTTTAAAAACGTTACCCATGAAGGAGGGGATCCTCTCCTCCTCCTGGCCCGACTCGTTTGAGTTAAAGGGCCTCTTCCCTACGCTCCCCTCCGCAGAGAGGGAGATATAATTTAGTGGCTAACCCTCCAAACGGGGTTGCCTAGGTGCTACCGGCACCAGTCTGAAGCAGCTGGCTCCACCGCCAGCGACTCGAAAGGTGAATTTGACCGCCGCACGCTACTCGCACTTCCACGGTCTCAGTAGCAGGTTCCCCGTGGTCCATTTCCGGGATTCCCCGTGGTCATGACCGGGATTCCCTATGGTCCGTGACTTGGGTTTCCCCGCGGTCCATAAAGGTTCCCCCGTGGCCCGTCCGGATTTCGCCCCAAATCCAGCAGGCAAACTCTGTAAAGAGCTTCCTGCAATACAAAAAACAACCCTAGAAATAAGTTTAAACTTACCTTCCAGGTTTAAAACTTACCTCTGGCAGGAGCATCGCCCCTGCCAGTCAACCGTGTGCAATGCGACAGACGTAATGACGCGCATGCGTGGGGACGGCCTTCTTCACGTAGTCACTCACGTGACTCTGAAATAAAATAGTCTGATTACATCGTATAACTGATATTTTATTGTATTTTTGCTTATTGCTTATTTATTTGTATATTGTTGTGTTAGTGCGCCTGTTAAGTTGCAGCAAGGAACAAGTTCATTGTTCTGATCCTGGTGCATATGACAATTAAACATTCTTCCTCTTGCAAGGTAATGTATATTCCTTGCATTAGGGTTAGGGTCAGGGTTAGTGTATTCCTTGCCACTTCTCCCATATCCTTCCCGCAAGAACATCTGCTTACTTTCTTCTTTCCGACACTGAAGCACAATTAAAATGGATTGCATTACCATTCACATGGAGAGGCATGCGATTTCCATTCGCAAAACTAACCCCTCAAGGCAAATGGAGATAATGCACTGACGCCTAATAATATGAGGTTTGCTACTATAGATTTAGATCTAGAGCACAGCTCCCCTGAAATGATATATATAATTTATTGTACATCTGTCACCATATACAAAAAGGACACTTTTGCTTCTTCAGACTGAGTTAGAGTAACTAAACATGCTAGCAGTGAATGCCGACACTTTGCATTTGCATGCTGCTTTTAATTTAGAAGATGGTTGCTTTATGTGTAGGAAGGAACTGCAGATGCTGGTTTAAACCGAAGAAAGACACAAAATGTTGGAGGAACTCAGCGGGACAGGCAGCATCTCTGGAGAGAAGGAATGGGTTTCTTTCTGGTTGTTTTATGGTTGGGTGTGTGAAAGATGGATACCTAGAATGGAAATTGCTGACTTTTAAGAAGGGTACATGACCTCAACTAGTAAAGCTGCTGCCCCACAGCTCCAATGACCTTGGTTCAGCGTTGGACTTGGGTACTGTTGGTGCCCAGTTTGCACGTCCTACCCTTGTCTGCATGGGTTTCCCCAGGTTTCCTGCCACATCCTAAAGGCATGGTGATGTCAGCTAGATACTGCAAATTATGCCGTAGTGTAGGTAAGTGGAAGAAAGAACCAAGCTAGAGTTGATGAAATAAGATAACTTGCAATGGATCAGGGGAAGTGAGAACATTAAAAAAATGGGATTCATGTTACATCTCTGCTGGGAAACGGAATTAATGTAAGAGGCCAAATGTTGTGTTGCGTCATAATAAATGAAGCTGATTGAAAGTGGAATTTAATAGAGGTTATTAGAGGAGGACCAAGTGATGAAAATATTTGAGTAAAGCATTTCATGGCGGGAGACCCAGAAATTAAAGTACAATGTGGTTAATATTAGCGGTTTCTTCTCTGATTCGTTGCAAATGTGTCCTAGTCTCCTGTTGCTTTGAGCTTAGGTGTTTTCACAATAGGACTTAGAACCAACATTTAGCAGGTACCTTGAGGCAACATGAATTCATTTTTTCTTTGTCATGAAATTCTCCCATGTGGGTGCAGCACCTCTCCACAACACTGAGCTATGTTAAGCTGCCTCCAGGCAACTTAGTCTCCATCAGACTGGCTGAGAAGCTGCTGGAATTGGCGCTCAACACCCCCTTGTGTGCCTGGGTACTGGACTTTCTCACCGCCAGGCCCCAGGTAGTCACGATGGGAGGAAATACATCAAAGTCCCTCACCCTGAACACAGGATCCCCCCCAGGGTTGCGTCCTCAGCCCCCTACTGTACTCCCTGTACACACATGACTGTGTGGCTAGCTTCAGCTCCAACTCTATAATCAAGTTTGCTGACACTGTGGTGGTGGGCCTGATCTCCGATAACGATGAGAAGGCCTACCGGGAGGAGGTGGCTGATCTGGCACTCTGGTGTCAGGACAACAGCCTCCTCTTGAATGTCAAAAAAACTAAGGAGCTGATCGTGGACTTTAGGAAGTCACAACATCCGAGGACATACACACCACTGAAGATAAATGGGGATACTGTGGATAGGGTGAGCTGCTTTAAATACCTAGGCGTCCACATCTCAGAGGTTCTGACATGGACATCGCACGCTGCTGCACTTGTGAGTAAGGCAAGGCAGCGCCTTTACCACCTCAGGCAATTGAGGTAATTCAGAGTGTCTCCGAGGATCCTCCAGTGCTTCTACTCAGCGGCTGTGGAAAGCATCTTGTCCGGAAACATCACAATCTGGTTTTGGAATTGCTCTGCCCAGGACAAGAAGGCTCTGCAGAGAGTAGTGCGTTCGGCCGAATGCACTATGGGAACTACACTCGCACCTCTGCAGGAACTATACATCAGAAGGTGCAACTCCAGAGCCAACAGGGTCATGGATCTTCAACCCCAGCAACGGACTGTTCCAGCTGCTACGGTCAGGCAAACGCCTCAGTTGCCATGATGTGAAAACAAAGTGGATGAGAAGGAGTTTATTCCCAGAGGCCATTAGGATTGTAAATTCCTATCTCACCAAGGACTAACTTACTGTACCAATTTACTGTTGTGTGGTGTCTTTTTAAAATTGCTGTTTTTCTTTTTTTTCTCCCTCCCACAAATATGTAATATAACCATATAACCATATAACAATTACAGCACGGAGACAGGCCCTCTCGGCCCTTCCAGTCCGTGCCGACCATTTGTTTTCCCCTAGTCCCATCTACCTGCACTCAGACCATACCCCTCCATTCCCTTCACGTCCAGATACCTATCCACTTTACTTTTAAATTCTGTTCCATTCTGTTTTGTAGTTTTTTTGCACAATCCGCAAGCATTGCCACCTATCATTTCACTGCACATCTCGTATGTGTATGTGATGAATAAACTTGACTTGAGTTGACTTGACTTGACTTATTGCAGTCTTGTTTTACTGGCTGCTTTGGGGTGGTTTTCTTGGAGGTCCAATTCATTTGATTAATTACAACCTACAAATAAATGCCTTGCACTCTGAAAGATAACTTTTCCACAGGCCAAGTGCATGACTCAATCCATTCAAATCAATTTATCATAAATTTCTTCATTTCAAAAATGCTTTCAGTTTAAATGATATAGCCTTCTGTAATGTTAAGTCACAGAAACCCTTTTGAAAAGCATCTGTACAATCTGAAAGATAAGGTTAATGATGTTACAAAACGCTGCACAGAATCCCAGATGAGCTTGTGCTACTTAATGCTGGCTGTGTGGAGAGGTGGACTAAACTTCCTCTGTAATATTTGCAGACTCACCACAAAAGATCTGGATCTTTATGATTTAAGATATTTGTACATTATTGACACTTTTTTCAAGTGATGGTGCAATTTCAAATCAGCTGCTCATTATGTACACACTCATCTTTCACTTCTCCTTTGGAACAGACTGAAGCAATGGGCCAGGATGATAAAAGCAGAAACCGTGAAAACACTTGGCAAGTTCAACAGCATCCGTGCAAAGAGAAACAAAGTCAACATTTCAGTTTGAGGAATAGATGTTCTTCGACTTGAACCATTAACTCTGTTTCACTTTCCCCAGATGTTCCCAGCACTTTTATTTCAGATTTCCATTATTTGTAGTTCTTTAATTTTCATTGTGTGCCAATCTATGATGTTTTATGCATATTTTTAGAAGGAATGTGATGCAATCATATGATCACAGGGTTAAACAGCAGAGAAAAAGGCACTTCAGCCAACTTGTCCGTGCCAACCAAGATGTCAACGTAAGCTAGTCCTCTTTGCCTTCATTTGGCTCGTATCCCTCTAAATCTTTCCACTCTATGTATGTGTCCAAATGTTTTTTCAACGTTGTAATTGTACCAGACTCAACAGCTTTGCCTGACAGCTCATTCCACTGTGAATATCCCGGCCTGCTTTAACTTCCCAACACTCTGCACTTATCCGAGTCAAATCCCATCAGCAGGGTGGCATGGTAGAGCAGGGGGGCGGTACGGTGGTACAGTGGTAGAGCTACTGCCTCACAGCACCAGAGACCCAGGTTCGATCCTGACTACGGCTGTTGTCTGTATGGAGTTTGTATGTTTTTCCCGTGACCTGCGTGGATTTTCTCCGAGATCTTCGGTTTCCTCCCACACTCCAAAGACTTGTAGGTTAGTTGGTTTGGTATAAATGAAAAATGTCCCTAGTGTGGACACGGTGGGTTGAAGGGCTTGTTTTCGCACTGTATCTCTAAACTAAACTAAATTAAAATTCCTCTGCTACTTTCCCAGTTGATCAATACCCTGAGACAAATGCAACCTGAGACAATCTTCAGGGTCCACTATGTAAGATCCTATGCAATGGAGCATTAGCTAAAGTTGAAAGCCATGGAATGGAAAACAGGTCGTTGGCCTAATTAAGAAAATAATTGATCACCAGGAGCCATATAAGGATAATAAGCAGGTAGGAATAATAAGCAGGTAGGGATAACAACCAGAAGCAGCATGATATGAACATGACATCCCTCATGGATCTGCACTGGGGCTTCAATTATTCTCTGTATTTACAAATGATGAACAGTAATTGAATGGAAAGCCACATGTATGAGTTGGTTGATGATACAGACTGCAGTATAGATGAAAGTATTGAATTATGGGCAATTAATAGATTAAGCAAATGAGAACATCTTAATCTCACATGATCTTATGGACTGTGACAAATAGATTTCAGTAGTGTCAAATGTGAGGTAATCCACTTTGGATTGAAAAAGTAAAGAGTACTGTGATTTATAAATGGGGAATTGTGAGAATCAGTGGCAATGCCAAGAGATTTAGGGGTTGCTAACCCCTAGTCTTGCTAACATGACATGGACAGATAACAGTAAAGTCTGATCCTGATAGGACAAAATAGAGGAAGAGCCATCCTTTATTGAAGGCAATAATCTGATACTCCAATGTCTTAAAAGTCTTACCATGTCTCACGCTCGGTTCTTAAAGATATACACTGATTTTCCAATAACTGATGGTCCGGAACCTCCTTTACTCCGGACAGAATTATGAGAGCATACGTGAAATCCTCCCCCAGAATTCCCCCCGAAAATGTGACACCTAGGCCGGGTGCGGTGGCCAGTCTCAACTTCATCAGGACTTCCGCACTGATTGGTGGGTTGAATTTACCCCCTGCGGCCAGGGCTCTGGAACTCCGGCCCCAGATCTGTTCCCATTGCCGACTTCCGAGGCCGACATTGCCGGCTGATATCTTGGCTCCTCAGCTGACCCATTGTGGTACCGTTGCAACATCAATCCAAACCATCACGGACTATAAGACTGCTCCACCACCCTGTGAAGACAACATAAACTCCCTCAATGAACTCAATAAATATTTTGGATGGTTCGAGGCATTCAACAATACCCCTGCGAGGAACAGTACTCCTCACTATGATGAACAGTCTTGCTAGAGTGGATGTCCGGAGGACCCTAAAAGGAGTGAACACAAGTAAGGCAGCAGGCCCTGATAACATACCAGGCCGGGTGCTCAATGAATTTGCTGATCAGCTGGCACATGTCCTTACTGACATCTTCAACACCTCGCTGAACCAGGCTGCCACCATCATACCAGGCTGCCACCATCATGCCAAAATGATCCGCAATAACTAGTCTCAACGATTACCGCCCTGTAGCACTCGCTCCCATAATGATGAAGTGCTTCGGGAGGCTGCTCGGGGACCGTATTACCTCCAGACTCCCCTCCACACTTGACCCGTTCCAGTTTGCTTACAGGCCCAACCGCTCCACAGAGGATGTCATATCCTCCGTACTCCACCTGAGCCTGGCACATCTAGAGGAGAAGAACACACATGTGCGAATGCTGTTCGTGGACTTCAGTTCAGCATTCAATACAATCATCCCTCAGCACTTGGTAAGCAAATTGGGTTAATTGGGCCTCAGCATCCCCATGTGTAACTGGCTACTGCACATCCTCACTGACAGACACCAGTCAGTGTGGGTTGGAAACAACACCTCCAACATCATCTCTCTGAGCACCGGCTCCCCTCAGGGCTGCGTCCTGAGTCCACTGCTGTACTTACTGCGCCGGATGAGAAGAGCTCACCTCCCCCATCCCGTCCTCACCACTTTCTACAGGAGCACCATAGAGAACATTTTGACCAGCTGCATCTCTGTCTGGTTTGGGGACTGCAAAGCCTCCGACTGGAAGTCCGTGCAGAGAGTGGTGAGGACGGCTGAAAAAATCATCGGGACTTCTCTTCCTTCAATCCGGGACATTGCGTGCAAACGTTGCTTGTCCAAGGCCAACAGCATTATAAAAGACCCCACACATCTCCATCATGGAATGTTCACTCTGCTGCCCTCGGGCAAAAGGTATCGCAGCATAAGGAGCAGAACGGCCAGGTTTTCCAACAGCTTCTTCCCCGAGCCATCAGACTCTTGAATTCCAAATAATGTGCCGCCACTATTATCTATTTTATATTTTTATCTATTTTATCCTTTTGTTATTTTATGTTGCATGGTGAGCCAGATGCAACAAACTTTCATTCAGACTTGCATTTGTTGGTGTATTTTTGAATGACAATAATGTCTTGATGATGATGAACAAGTAGAAGATTTATTGCAGGTTTGCAAATCTCTGAATAAACCATCTATGGAACACCGACCGTGAAGTAGTTCCAGGAACTACATGTTAATTTAATATAGTCTAGAGATACAACATGGAAACAGGCCGTTCAGTCCACCCGAAATATCACCATTTACACTAGTTCCATGTTATTTCACTTTCACATCAACTCCATACATTTACGGGGCAACATAGAGAGACCAATTAACCTACAAACATGCATTTCCTTCGGATGTGGGAAGAAACTGTAGCACCTGGGGGAAACGCAGGCAGTCACAGGGAGAACATGCAAACTCCACACAGACAGTATTCAAGGTCAGGATCAAACCTGCGTCTCTGGCACTGTGAGCAGCAGCTTTACCAGCTGAACCACTGTTCCGCCCTCCACGATGCTGCCTCTTTAGGAAGGGCATATTGCTCTTGGAGAGAATAATCAGAGACAGGTTGTTGACTTTGCACCAAGTTGTCAGTTGTTTCACCTCCTCCTCTGTATGCTGACTCGTCGTTCTTGTCGATGAGGCCCACCACGGTCGTGTCATCGGCGAACTTGATGATGTGATTCGAGCTGTGCAGCGCTGTGCAGTCGTGAGTCAGCAGTGGACTGAGCACACGGCCCTGGGGGGCCCTGTGATCAGTGTGGTGGTGCTGGAGGTGTTGCTCCCGATCCGGACTGTCTGGGGTCTCCCCGTCAGAAAGTCCAGGATCCAGTTGCAGAGGGAGGCGTTCAGGCCCGGCAGGCTCAGCTTCCTGGTCAGGTGCTGAGGGATGATAGTATTGAATGCTGAACTGAAGTCTATGAACAGCATTCGGACGTATGTGTCCGTTTTGTCCAGGTGGGTGAGTGCTAGGTGATGGGCGGTGGTGATGGCGTCATCAGTGGAGCGGTTGGATCGAAACGCAAACTGCAGGGAGTCCAGGGTGGGGGCAGGAGGGTCGAGACCCTTCTTCAGACTGTCTCACGATTCCTTCTCTCCAGAGATGCTGCCTGTCCCGCTCAGTTACTCCAGCATCTTGTATCTATCTTCCCAAAAATCAATTGTTTATTACTTTCACCCAATAGCTGTTTGCACATCAGTCAAAAACATCAAGCTGTTGGTTTCTGCAGGTTACTGTTACATTTATATAGAGTTTGTCTTCTAAAGAGTTACCAATAACAAATATGAAAGGAAGCAATCTATACAATGTTTTACTGAGTGAGGCTTTCTGAGCTGACTGCCATTTGTCTTGTGTCTTTTCATGACTAGGTACAGGCAGGAATTTTCCCCGTGTGAATACACTTTCTAAATTTCTCTGACCATAGAAACATAGAAACATAGAAATTAGGTGCAGGAGTAGGCCATTCAGCCCTTCGAGCCTGCACCGCCATTCAATATGATCATGGCTGATCATCCAACTCAGTATCCCGTACCTGCCTTCTCTCCATACCCTCTGATCCCCTTAGCCACAAGGGCCACATCCAACTCACTCTTAAATATAGCCAATGAACTGGCCTCAACTACCCTCTGTGGCAGAGAGTTCCAGAGACTCACCACTCTCTGTGTGAAGAAAGTCTTTCTCATCTCGGTCTTAAAGGATTTCCCCCTTATCCTTAAGCTGTGACCCCTTGTCCTGGACTTCCCCAACATCGGGAACAATCTTCCTGCATCTAGCCTGTCCAACCCCTTAAGAATTTTGTAAGTTTCTATAAGATCCCCTCTTAATCTCCTAAATTCCAGAGAGTATAAACCGAGTCTATCCAGTCTTTCCTTCATAAGACAGTCCTGACATCCCAGGAATCAGTCTGGTGAACCTTCTCTTGCACTCCCTCTAATGGCAATAATGTCCTTCCCTCAGATTTGGGAGACCAAAACTGCACGCAATACTCCAGGTGTGTGGTCTCACCAAGACCCTATACAACTGAAGGACTCTCTGGAATTTAGGAGATTGAGAGGGGATCTTAGAGAAACTTACAAAATTTCTTAAGGGGTTGGGACAGGCTAGATGCAGGAAGATTGTTCCCGATGTTGGGGAAGTCCATGACAAGGGTCACAGCTTAAGGATAAGGGGGAAATCCTTTAAGACCGAGATGAGAAAGACTTTTTTCACACAGAGAGTGGTGAGTCTCTGGAACTCTCTGCCACAGAGGGTAGTTGAGGCCAGTTCATTGGCTATATTTAAGAGTGAGTTGGATGTGGCCCTTGTGGCTAAGGGGATCAGAGGGTATGGAGAGAAGGCAGGTACGGGATACTGAGTTGGATGATCAGCCATGATCATATTGAATGGCGGTGCAGGCTCGAAGGGCTGAATGGCCTACTCCTGCACCTAATTTCTATGTTTCTATGTTTGTCTTGGGAGCTGAAAATAATTGTAAATTAAATGGTGGACAGAGGCTGTGATACTGTGGTATTTCACTGGATTGAAAACCCCCATACTTAGGATATTATTACCATGCGGTGGAACGTGTGGCATGATTGATTTGCCATTAAAACAACAGCATTAGTTGCGTTTACGATGTCTTTGGTGCTTTTAATTTGCTCATATATGAGCCAAGGCTTGAATTAGTACTTAGTGTTTCCAGCAGTCCGTGCCCAATCTTTGGAAGCTCTTCACTTTGCCCAATCCCCTGCATTCTCCTCACAGCTTGCCACATTCATCTGCTCCAAGTATTCATCCAATTCTCATGCTACCTCCACCCTCGCAGTTCATTTGTTCCCGATTATGATAACTCGCAGAAATAAAATCTCAACCTTTTTTTGTCACATCGTTAATCCTTTTCCTTTCATTCTCCACCACGACCGCTCATAATTTTAATCCTTTCTTAAATCGCAAATACTCTTCTTTGCTCTCACTGGAACATGCCCTGAATTCTCCAGACTAATTGAAATCCCTGGGTACACAAAAGGCTGGAGAGACTCAGCGGGTGCAGCAGCATCTAAGGAGCGAAGGAGATAGGCGAACTTTCGGGTCGAGACCCTTCTTCAGACTGGTCAGGGATCAGGGAAACGAGAGATATAGACGGTGATGTGGAGAGATAAAGAACAATGAATGAAAGATATGCAAAAAAGTATCGATAATAAAGGGAACAAGCCATTGTAAGCTGTTTGTGGTGTGAAAATGAGAAGCTAGTGCGACGGGTGGGGGAGAGAGATAGAGAGAGAGGAATGCCCAAGGCCCGAGGGCTGAGGGAGAGGTGGGAAGGGAGAGACAGCAAGGTAACAGAATTGAGAAAATTCAATGTCAAGCCCAGAGGATGCAGACTCCCCAAGCGGAAATATGAGGTGCTGTTCCTCCAACTTGCGGTTTGCACCACTCTGGCCGTGGAGGAGGCCCAGGAACCGAGAGGTCGGATACGGAATGGGAGGGAGAGTTGAAGTGCTGAGCCACCGGGAAGTCGGGTTGGTTAATTGCGGACCGAGCGGAGGTGTTCGGCGAAACGATCGTCAAGCCTCCGCTTGGGTCTCACCGATATAGATCATCTGGCATCTGGAAGCAGCGGATGCAGTAGATGAGGTTGGAGAGGTGCAGGTGAACCTCTGTCGACCTGGAAAGACTGCTTGGGTCACTGAAAGGAATGGAGGGGGGAGGTGAAGGGATAAGTATGTAGCATTTCTTGTGGTTGCAAGGAAAAGTGCCCGGGGAAGGGGTAGAGCGGGAGGGAAGGAAGAATTGACAAGGGAGTTACGAGGGAGCGGTCTTTGCGGAAGACAGACGTGGGGGAGATGGGAAGATGTGGCGAGTGGAGGGGTCACGTTGGAGGTGGCGAAACTGGTGAGGACTATGTGTTGTATTTGCCGCTGGTGGGGTGAAAGGTGAGGACCAGGGGGACTCTGCCCTGTTTGCGAGTGGGGGAAATGGGAGAGAGGCAGTGTTTGCGGGGTATGGAGGAGACCCTGGTGCGAGCCTCATCTATAGTGGGGGAGGAGAATCCCCGTTCTCTGAAGAATGAGGCCATTTGTGATGACCTGGTGTGGAACACCTCATCCTGGGAGCAGATGCGGCGTAGACGGAGGGGGGGGAATTGGGAATAGGGATGGAGTCCTTACAGGAAGCAGGGTGGGAGGAAGAGTAGTCCAGGTAGCTGTGGGAGTCCGTTGGTTTGTAGTGGATGTCAGTCAGGAATGTATCACCTGCAATAGAGATGGTGAAGTCAAGGAATGGTAGGGAAATGTCGGAAATGGTCCAAGTGTATTTGAGTGCCGGATGGAAGTTGGTGGTGAAATGGATGAAGTCAGTCAGTTGTTTGTGGGTGCAGGAGGTGACACCAAAGCAGTCGTCGATGTAACGGAGGTAGAGGTCGGGGATGGGGCCCTGGTATGCCAAGAACAAGGATTGTTCGACGTACCCGACAAAGAGGCAAGCGTAGCTGGGGCCCATGCGTGTCCCCATAGCTACGCCTTGTGTTTGGAGGGAATGGGAGGAGTCAAAAGAGAAGTTATTGAGGGTGAGGACCAACTCCGCTAGGCGGAGGAGGGTGTCAGTGGACGGGTATGGGTTGCTTCTCTGGTCGAGGAAGAACCGGAGGGCTTTGAGACCATCCTGGTGTGGGATGGAGGTGTAGAGTGACTGGATGTCCATGGTAAAGATGAGAGGATGGGGGCCTGGAGAATGGAATGCACGGAGCCGACGGAGAGTGTCTGAGGTGTCTTGAACATAGGTGGGGAGGGATTTAACAAAGAGGGATAGGATGGCGCCAAGGTATGTGGAAATGTGTTCGGTGGGGCACGAACAGGCAGAGACAATGGGTCTGCCGGGGCAGTCGGGTTTGTGGATTTTTTGGAGAAGGTAAAATCGGGCCGTGCAGGGCTGGGAAACGATGAGGTCGGAGGCTCGGGGGGTAGCTGATGAAGTCGGTTATGATGCTCGAGATGGTGGCCTGGTGTTCGTCAGTGGGGTCATGGTCCAGGGGTAAGTAGGAGGAGGTGTCCGAGAGTTGGCGCGCGGCCTCCGCTTTGTAGAGATCGATGCGCCAGACTACCACGGCACCTCCCTTGTCGGCGGGTTTGATAACCCAGTCTGGGTTGTTACGGAGTGAGTCGATGGCAGTACATTCGGGGCTGGAGAGATTGGAGTGAGACAGGGGAGTGGAGAAGTCGAGGCGGTTGATGTCCCGACGGCAGTTCTGGATAAATAGTTCTACAGCCGAAGGCTACGAGGGGGGGTCCCAAGTGGAGGCGGTGCGTGGGAGACAGGAAAAGGGATCATCAGTGGGGGCCGAGGGCTTCTTCCCGTGGAAGAACGCTGTGAGGCGAAGGCGACGGTAGAAGAGCTCCAAGTCGTGGTGGGCGCGGAACTCATTGAGGTGGGGACGGAGGGGGACAAAGGTAAGACCTCTGCTGAGGACAGACCGTTCGATGTCGGAGAGGGGGAGGTCCAGGGGTATGGTGAACACGTGGCAAGGATGGGGGTTGTGGCCGGAGGAAGGCAGGTGAGTGCACTGAGGATGGAGCGTGGGGGGGTGGGGGGTGGTTCGGGGTGGGGGGTATATGGGGGCTGTGGTGTGGGTGGGGAAGAGCAGGGGTTAGGGGGGGATGGGGAAGACCCAGTGGAATAGCCACTAAGGTTACTGGGGCTGGGGAGACGGGCACTGGGACCCAGTGCCGTTAAAGACAGAGTGGTGGGAGGAGTTAGCACCGTGGAGGCTTCAGGCCCGCTGCAGAGTCCAGTCTGCAGGTGAGGCGACGGCTGCGGGCTGCTGGAGGGCGGTGGAGTGTCGTGGGTCGGCGGACCCGAAGGTGGGAGTCCGTGGGCAGTAGAGTCGGGGTCTGCGGGCGATGCGTTGGAGGTCCCGGTGGGCGGATGGTCGGTCCGACCGGTGAGGCGGCGAGATGAGTGGGGTTTGGTGCGGCGGCAATATTCGGGGAGCCCCGGTCCGGCGGCGATGAAAGGTGAGGCAGGTGAGGCTGTTGTCTTCGGCGGGCCCAGTACAACGGCGATGCTGGATGGGCCCGATGGGGTTAGGTGGTCCCGGGGGGCGGCGAGGTTCGGCAGTCACGTTGTGCTGGTGATGGGCGGTGGAAACAGGGAGGGGGAGATAAACAGAGTTACTGGGCAGGCAGCGGGGCTGGGCGTCATCGGTAGGCAGGTGGAGGTCGGCGGCAGCATCGGCGTGGAGGTTGGTGAAGGCGGCGTCCTGGTGAGTCCTGGAGGCGCTCCTCTTGGACAAGATGGTGTCGGGGGACTCAGGCCGGCGGCTCGGGCCAGAGTTGGGGCCCGGGGCCTGCGGGCGGTCGAGTCGGGGATTGTCGGTGGCTGGAACGGCCTGGAGGCGGGCTAATTTCAGGTCCTTGGTGGAGGTAAGGTGGGACAGGAATTGTTGATTGAAGCGGTGGATCTTCCGGAGGATGTAGTGTAGTTGGGGTCCGTTGTAAGTCTGGGTGAGTGAGGCCCGAAGTTTCGGGAGAGTCAATGCGAGGTCCTGCTGGTGTCGGCGCATTGCAACCAGGGTGGATCTTAGTGCCCGGTTGGAGAATTGTACAGTGTGGCGGCAGATAGCCAGTCGGTACCGATAGTCCGGCTGGGGTCCGAACTGGGAGGCAGGGAATTGGAGCTGGAATCCACGGGGTATGAGATGGAGGTGCAGGCAAGCCCCAAGGAAGCAGATGTGGCTGTGGTATTGAGTCTGGGTATCCCTCATCCCTCATTGAAATCCCTCATCCCTGGTAGCATTTTAGCAAACCTGCTCAGCATCCTTCATCACTGATATGCTTGTTGCCTGAAATTGGTAATATACAATTTGAAATTAAGAACGGAGTGATAAATGTTTACCGTGGCTTCTTAATTTTTGCAAGCTGAACCTTTGTTTTCCCATATGTTTTTGTTTTTGGAACTTCCCTTTGTCATGTATCTGTATAGTGTGGGTGGACGATTGTAATCATGTACATAGACTTCCCACTGATTGTATAGCACTCCACAAAAAAGCTTTTCACTGTAACCCGGTACACCTGACAATAAACTAATCTAAACTAAACTAAACTATTTCAATGCATTAAAAACTTCCATTTGCAATGTGCATTTCAGGAAAATTGGGAATGTTAAAAAATGAACGCCATTTACAAACAGCAGTGAAGGATCAGTGTATTTTGCTGCTCTGCTCAGCAATAGCCTTCAGGGTGCAGGTACAAATGGCTACAATCAATGGCGTCCACTATGTTAATTCCTCCACGTGTCTATCATGCTGGTTGCATTCTTATATCGGAGACATGCGGTTGATGGTTCTGAGCCTTGACTGCATAATCCACATTGACACGACTGTAAAGCCAAAGGAACGCTGGTTATGGATTTTTTGCAAAAAGCTGCAGTTCATAATGTCATGTGATAGGAGCAGAATTAGGCTATTTGGCCCATCAAGACTACTCTGTCAATCAATCATGGCTGACATATCTCTCCCTCCTAACCCCATTCTCCTGCCTTCTCCCCATAACCTCTGACACCCGCACTAATCAAGAATCTATCTAACTCTGCCTTAAATATATCCATTAACTTGGCCTCCACAGCCTCCGTCTGTTGTTGGAAAACTATGGACAGAGAAAGATAGACCTCAAGTATCAGTTTGAAGAGTCGTCATCAGAACTGGGGTGAAGTAAAAACAAGTTAATGGGAAGTTTAGGTGAGTGGGGCAGAATGGACCGGATAACGGGAATAGTGATTGTTTGAAGACAGGGTTGGTGTGGTGATGAGCCGTTATTGGGGACGTTATTGGGTGAGAAAGAGCTGTGGTGAGTTATAAATAGGAGATATCAGTGTGCAGGAGAAGATTTTTTTTAAAAAGCCAATATTACAGATGGAGGATTCACAGTCAAAATGTTGAATTCTGATATAGGTTATTCTCCTGATGTAGATATATAACCTCCTGAGGAGGTTATTTGAAGTTTTCTGAATTTGGTACTGAATTTTCAGAGAAGGCATGAGAAACTTCCCATTCGCATCCGGCAGAAGATGTCTGCAACCCTTCAGTTGGCCGGCGAAACTATCCCCATCCAGCTCAGGCTCCCAAACACTCACTCATGTGTATGGGGTGTCTGTAAGTCGGGCGTTCATAACCTGGTGAGGAATCTGCTCCTGTCGCAACTTCTCAAAAGCAGGTTATCTGATCATCGCACAACGATGTCTGAACGGGCAGGTGGCACAAAAATTGGTTGTCCAGCTTACTCAAGTACAAGGGACTGTAAAGTTCAAAGTGCATTGTTGGCAGTGTAGCACTTTGGGACAAAAAAAATCATCTTTGGCTCCAATGCAATTTTGTTAAGTGATGACAATGCATTTATGGATCTTATTCAGCCTATATTCAAGAGGTCCCTGTGCCAAGACTTAAGATGAGATTCCATCTCAGACTTCTTGGAGTTTTCAGTAATGTCTGTAATTACCTTGGCCAATGACAAGGAGTCTGAATAAATCCTTTATTGTCAGTCATGAGATGTTAAATGTGAGCAGCATTGATAGAACATCTCAAGACAGCTTTTAATATTGGTGCCTCAGTCTTTGTCTCGTAGCACTGTGAGAAACGTTCACAACATTCAGTTGACTAATTCTATTACCATATTCCCTCGTGACTTTTGATAGGAGATGTTTGGAGGAATATGGATCAATGCGGGCAAAGACGATAAGCTATGATAGGCATCTTGGCCAGCATGAACGAATGTCTTATTACCATTTTGTATAAGTCTGTGAATTGGAGGAGGCCAGTTGGCCCATCAAATCTCTGGTGGATCATAAAGCATAATGAGAAAACCTTCTTTCCCGCTCGCCTGCAATCAGTCTGTAGAAGGGTTCAGACCTGAAACATCGCCTATCCATGATCTCCGCCCGGGATGCTGCCAGACCTGTTGATTCACTCCAGCATGTTGTGCCTTTCTTGGTAGATAGAGTGGTAAAGAAGGCATTTGGTATGCTTGCTTTCATCGATTGGGGCATTAAGTAGCATGAAGTCTACTTAATGAAGGCAGGAAGTCATGATGCAGCTGTATAGGACTTTTGTTAGATTGCATTTGGAATATTGCATGTGATTCTCCCCACGTTGCCCCATTTCAGGAAGGAAGAGGAGGATGTGTAGGAAGGAATGAGGATTGTAGGAAGGTAGCATGAGGAGGATGCAGACTTTTGGATAGGCATATGGGTATATAGAGAATGGAGAGGATATGGATTATATGCAGGTAGTTACCACATTCCTTTGGTAGGTTAAATGACCACTGAATGTTGTCTCCAACATGTTGGTGAGTTTGTGGGAGTGAAATTGATGGTAATGGGGGGAGAAAAGGTTACAGGGATAATTAGTGGGGGGAATGGGACTGCTTGTATTTCAGCATAGATTTAATGGGCTGAAATAGTTTTCTTCAATGTCGAGTGTGTTTACATGAGTTGCAAAATGAGTTAAATCCACAGAAAATTGCCGGGCAGCAGAAAGTTGTGCAGTGGTAGAGCTGCTGCCTCACAGCACCAGAGACCCAGGATTGATCCTCACCTCGGGTACTGTTTGTGTGGGGTTTACTCGTTCTCCCTTCTGCCATTGGAAAGAAGATAGAGGTGTATGAAAACCATGACCCTGGGAATAGCTTCTTCTCACAACCATCAGGCTATTGAAGAATACAAACACCAAATAAACTTTGAACTACAAACTGTCTTGGTTGCACCAATAGTTCAAGTTCAAGAGAATTTATTGTCATGTGTCCCAGATAGGACAATGAAATTCTTGCTTTGCTTCAGCACAACAGAATATTGTAGGCATATATAAATATAGAACAGATCAGTGTGGGTCCAAATACCATTGAAAATATATATACACAAATAATAAGCATTTTAAGTGCAATAGGCTATTAAAATGCAGATTTTTGTTTGAGTTGAGTTTAATAGTCTGTTGGCTGTGGGGAAGACGATGTTCCTGAACCTGGATGTTGCAGATTTCAGGCTCCTGTACCTTCTACCTTATGGCAGCGGAGAGATGAGTGCGTGGCCAGGATGGTGTGGGTCTTTGATGATGCGGGCAGCCTTTTTGAGGCAGCGACTGCGATAGATCCCCTCGATGGTAGGAGGTCAGAGCCGATGATGGACTGGGCAGTGTTTACAACTTTTTGCAGTCTTTTCCACTCCTGGGCGCTCAAGTTGCTGAACCAAGCCATGATGCAACCGGTCAGCATGCTCTCTACTGTGCAATAACTGCAGGCTTTTGTTTTGTTTTACTCTAATAATGTTTAAAAAAAATGATTTAGCTTTTTTTGTTTGTTTACTATGTTATCCATTGAGTATTGCGTCTACAGACCTGTTATGCTGTTGCAAGTAAGAATTTCATTGATTCATTTTGGTACATATGACAATTAAACACTCTTGACTCTGACCCTGTGTCCCTGAACGTTTCTGGGAAGTCACCTATTAGCTACTTTGTGAATGCAAAAACAAAGTGCGTATATAATTGGCCTGCCATGATTTTATTGCCCATTACAAATTTCCCAGTTTCAAGGGGAAACTGTTCCCACTCTAAAGGACCTTCATTTGCCTCACTAGTCCTTTTTCTTTTGATGTAGCTGTTGAAACTCTTACATTCAGTTTTTTTATATTCTACAACATGCTGGAGTAACTCAATGGGTCAGGTAGCATCTGTGGAGGGAATGGACAGATGACGATTCTGGTCAGATCCTTCTTCAGAGTCCGAAGAAGGTACTCTAGCGTTTTGTGTTGAGTTACCCGCTGAGTAACTCACCCTCTGAGTTACTCCAGCACATTGTGTTTTACCCAAGAGTCCAGCATCTGCAGTTCCTTGCTTCTAATTCTTAGTTTCCTTCTCTCTAATCAATCCTTTGACCTCTTTTGCTGCATTCTCCATTGAATCAGCCCTCAACTTTTTCTGCCCGTTTTTTTAATATCTTTCCCTTCCTTGGATCTAATACTATCCCTAATTTCTGTTGTAAGCTTTGTTGAATTACCATTGACATGTTATTTGCTATGCCAGACTGCAATGGACAATTGTTGTCGTTCATTGACATGTTCTTTAGATGCTTACTTATAGCCTATCCACTGTCGACCCCTTAAGTGAGCCTCCCCAATCCACCATAGTCAACTCTTGCGATGTTGCGTCATAGTTTCCTTCATTTAGATTAACTTCCTGGTGTCAGAATCAAACTCTCACTCTCGATAGATACAGGATTAGTTCCTGTGGATTGGAGGGCAGCTAATGTTATCCCACTTTTTAAGAAAGGAGGGAGAGAGAAAGCAGGGAATTATAGACCAGTTAGCCTGACATCGGTGGTGGGGAAGATGCTGGAGTCAATTATTAAAGATGTAATGGTGGCTCATTTGGATAGCAGTAAAACGATCGGTCCAAATCAGCATGGATTTACAACGGGGAAATCTTGCTTGACTAATCTTCTGGAATTTTTTGAGGATGTAACAAGTAAAATGGATAAGGGAGAACCAGTGGATGTACTACGTTAGGCATAATCATACTAAGTATAAACGTGTAAGACAGTAGACCACACTGAGTCAGTGGCCACGTTTCAGACACCATCTTGCACCCTACAGGTCCAAAGTTTTCTTTGATGGGGTTTGATGCGATTTGAACCAGGCCTTTGTTCAAAGATAAAGCAGAAGATGTGGATAATTCAGGGATTCAAGGTCAGTTTATTGTCACATGTACCAATTAAGGTACAGTGAAATTCAAATTACATTACAGCCATACTAAAAGAAAAAGCACAAGGCACGCAACTACATAAATGTTAACATAAACATCCACCGCAGTGGATCCCCCTCATTCCTCACTGTGATGATAAACTCCAATCTCCTTCCTCTTTATTCCCCCGCGGTCGGCGAGTCGAACCATCCACAGCCGGCGGTCGAAGCCTCTATGTCGGGGCAATTGAAACTCCCACGTTGGGGCGATTGAAACTCCCGTGTCGCGGCGGTCGAAACTCCCGTCAAACGTATAAACTAATAATTGAATATGAATGATAATGGAATGCTTATTTGTGTAGGGCAGCGCAGTGGCACATCATTAGTGCCTGAGACCCGGGTACGATCCTGTCTGAATGGAGCTTGTATGTTCTCGCCGTGCTCGCCTGGGTTTTCTCCGGGTGTTCAGGTTTCATCCCATATTCCAAAGAAGTGCAGGTTTGTAGGTTAATTGGCTTCTGAAAATGATCCCTAGCATGTAGGATTAGTGTATAGGTGATTGCTGGTTGGTGTGGACTCGGCAGGCCAAAGAGCCAGTTTAAAAGATTGACTAAAGGAAGATGTTAATAAACTTCAGTATTGACATCTGCAACGGGTTAATACATTAAATTTCACCGCTTGGTGAAAACCGAACATAGTATGTGCACAATCTCCTTTGATTGTGTACACCAAATATTCAAGGAATGAATGAAATATATCTGTCAAGAAAGAATTGCATTCATACAGCCTTGGATGCAAAGGAGCATTCATTGCAACAGTTAATTCACAGCTTTTGATAAGGTCCCTCATAAGTTCCGTTCAGTTTAGTTTATTGTCACGTGCATCGAGCAACAGTGAAAAACATTTCTTGCGTGCTAACCAGTCAGCGGAAAGACAATACATGATTACAATCAAGCCATTCACAGTGTATATATACATGATATGGGAATAACATTTATTGTATATCTTTATTATCATTTTTCTGAGTATTTGCATACCCAGAGGAAAACGAAAAAGCGTTTCTCAACCAGTGTCCATTCAGCGTGTGATAAAAAATAAATAGAAATAGAAAATAAAAGTACATATATCACGAGTTCCGATTGGCAGTGGCACGACAATGGCTCTGCTTCAGTGTGTCCAGGTTGGTGTTTGGTGCACGATACTTTGGCAGGGGGCAAAGTCCGTTTATCAGTCTAATTGCCTGCGGGAAGAAGCTGAGGAGCATCCTGCTGGTTTTGCAGCTGATGCTCCTGTACCTCTTCCCAGATGGCAGGATGGAGAATATGTGATGCGATGGGTGGTAGGGGTCTTTGATGATGGAGATGGCTCTGTTAATACATCTCTTCCTGTATATGTCCAGCAATAAACGGAGTGGAGCACCATTAATCCTGCTGGCGGTCTTCACAATCCTGTCCAGTTGGTGCCGTTCGTATGCCTTGCAGCTCCCGAACCAGGAGGTGATGCTGTAGGTTAATGTGCTCTCGATTGTCCCTCTATAAAAGGTTCGTAGGTGTGCAGTGGGGAGACCTGCTTTCCGTAGTCTTCGGAGAGGGTGTAGTCGCAGCTGGGCTCTCTTGACCAGTGCTGTGGTGTTGGTCGTGGACGTCAGGTCATCTGACAGGTGGAGTCCTAGGAACTTCACACTGCTGACCCTTTCCACATCAGCTCCATCGATGTGCAGAGGTGTATGGCGTTTTAGTACAAGATAAAGGCAGTAAGGTCCGATCAAAGATAGCCCGAGGGTCACCAATGAGGTAGATAGTAGTGCAGAGCTGCTCTCTAGTTGCGGTAGGATGGTTTTGGTTGCCTGATTACACCTGGAAATAAATTGTCCCTGTATCTGGAGGTGTGCATTTTCACACTGCTATACCTTTTGGCAGATGGTAGAGGGGAGAAGAGGGAGTGGCCAGGGTGAGACTCATCCTTGATTATGCTGCTGGCCTTGCCGAGGCAGTGTGAGGTATAAATTGAGTTAAAGGGACAGAGGTTGGTTTCTGTGATGGTCTGGGCTGTGCCTACAATTCACTGCAATTTGTTGTGGTCTTGGATGGAACCGTTCCCAAACCATGATAGACTGATCCAGAAGATTAAGATGCACAGGATTCGTGATGACTTGGTCATATGGATTTGGAACTGGCTTAGTCAGAAGGGACAGAGGTTGTGGTGGAAGGTAGATATTCTGGCTGTAGATATTCTGGCTGTAGATATTCTGGCTGTGACTAGTGGCATTTCGCAGAGATCTGTGCTTGGACCGCTGATGTTTGTTAAAATATAAGTGACCTTGACCTAAATGTCGAATTGTTGGTGAGAACAATTTCTGACAACACCAAAATTGGCTGAATTGCAGATAGTGAGGAAGGCCGTTAGAAGATCCAACAGAATATAGATCAGCTGCAGAAATAGGTGGGGAAATGACAGATGGAGTTTAACCTGGGCAAGTGCGAGGTGTTGCACTTTGGGAGGTTGAATGTAAGGAGAGATTACAGTTATTGACAAGACCCTTAACAACAATGTTGTGCAGAGGGATCTTGGAGTCCACGTTCATAGCTTACCAAAGTAGACAGGGTGGTAAAGAAGGCATATGGTATGCTTGCCTTCATTGCTAGTGGCATTGAGTACAGGAGTCAGGAAGTCGTGATGTAGCTCTATAGGACTGTAGTCAGGCCACATTTGGAATATTGAATGCTGTTCTGGTCGCCCCATTACAGGCAAGATGTGGAAGCTTTGGAGAGGGTGCAGAGGAGATTTACCAGAATGCTGCCTGGATTAGAGGGTTTCAGCTACAGGAAGAGCGGAGGGGGGGGGGGGGGGGCGAAGGGAACGGGGAGCACCTGCTGCCGTGTGCAGCGCAAGGCAGTAGATAGAATGCTCTGTGAGCTTTTGTGACTTCGTCGGTGCCAAAACGTGGCAACACCTTTGTGCTGCCCAGGTGAGGTCCACTACATGATTTTACCGGGTTGTATGCAAAACAAAGCATTTCACTGTATCCAGGTATATGCGACAATACAGTATCAATGAATTGATAGAAGTATGTAAAGTTATGAGAGGCTTAGATAGGGTAGACCCTAACCTTTTTCCCAAGATGGAAATGTCCAACACTAAAGGGTATAGCTTAAAGGTGAGATGGGTAAGGATTAATGGAGATTTGCAGAGCAGGTTTTTAACACAGAGGCTGGCGGGGGACTGGAACACATTGCCAGGGAGGGGTTGGAAGAAGATACTATACGATGGTGGCATCTAAGAGGCTTTTGGACAGGCACACGGAAATGCAGGGAATAGAGGGACATTGATCATATACAGTCAGATGGGATCAGTTCAGCTCAGCATCATGTTCAGCACCAACGTGTGGGGCTGAAGAGGCCGTTCCTGTGCTATACTGTTCTATATTTAAACATTGCGCTACAAAAATGCAACAAGATAAGGTAGATGCTCTTCCTTTGAATGGTGTCATTCTAGCAATCTTACAAAATGTTGAGATTTTAAAAATCAAGTCTGCAATTTATCCCATCAGATAAAGCATAAAAAGAAGTTTAATTTGACGCCTAATTCACTTTCATATCTTCAGTATTAAAGAAGTTATGGCCATTTTCATACTCGGAAATTAGCATCTTGTTCCCTATTGCTTTTCCATTGACTTAACACAAAAGCTGTGATCAAGGACAGTCAAAAGCCCATAACTTTCTTAAAAATTAAGAAACTGAAAGAAATGTTCAGTTATTATAGATTGAAGCATTCTAAAACAAATATGAAAGAATCTTGCTTGGATGACCTGAAATTAAAGTATATAATTAGTTAGTTACCCAATTGTAGCTAATTACAAAATTCAATTACTAGATCTAAACATCTATCTTTTTCTTAAGAAAAGATTAACATTTTTAAATAGCCTTAGTGTTCAAATAACATTCACACAAGAATTCACAATAGAACATGATTTTTAAATCTCATTGTCATGCATTTATACGCCAAATGGAAGGAATTTAATGTTTAATTCCCGTAAATTAATGGGCATTTAAATCATCGTGCGAGTGGGTTTTTATGGAACGCGATCGATTGGAATGTTGCGGTTGCGGTGAATTTGAACCCCATATCAGCAGGAAAAATACTGCCGGTTCGTATGGGGAATAAATCACCGTTTCGCAACGTAAAATGTGGATTAAAGGCATCTTAAAAAGCACTTTTATACATAAAATAAACGGCTTTCCTTTACCTGTCCCGTACGTGAAATCAGTCCCTGTTGTCGGCTTTAGAAACTGATTTTTAAATTACTCCAGCGCTGAACTTGTCGGGCGAGTAATTTTTGTTTTCACATAACGGCAGTCGGACAATTCTTTAGCAAAAGCTTGCACTCCGAGTAAATAAATTTAGGAAACACCGCATTTTAATCCCGCCCCCCCCAGAGGCGCCAAAGTCGCGCACACGGCCTGTGGCTGAACTACAGCGCCGCTAAAGGTAAGTTTTGTAACATACCTATGTCATTCCATGGGGAATGATCAATATTTTTGGTAGTGTCGGCTGGACTGGTGACTAGCCAATTGCAACAGCAGAGACGCACTTATTCACCTATTTATCACAACACACAAGGAGGCCATTTGGCCCATTGTCCATGTCAGTTCCCAGCAGAACAATCCCATCAATCTCTTTCTCCTTCAATTTGTTCCCCTGTACCTCCTACATTTCTTTTGCATGCCAATAAACCTCCCCTTTTGATTTTAGTGCACCGAGGTACAGTCCAAAGCTTTTCTTGCATGCTGACCCGTAAGCGGAAAAGCAATACTTAATTACAATCGAGCCATTCACAGTGTACAGATACATGCAGAGGAATATCGTTTAGTACAAGGTAAAGTTCAATCAAAGGGTTTTTCTGTTTTCGGAGTCCTAGTCTTTTTTACGTGGAGGTGGGGGAGGGGAAGGGGGAAACTACTTTTCTAGGGTTCCTACCTGGTTGGAGCGGCAGCTTTCTCCGGGCTGCACCGTCGACCCATCCTCGCGGCCTACCAGCGGGCCTGGAACGGCGTTTCCTGGGGGGACCGCCGAGAACCACGGCTTCGGCAGTGGCGCGGCGCTGGAGCGCCATCGCGGAGCGGAGCAGGCGAAACTTTCCTGGGTCGCCGCGCTGGAGCTCCGGTGAGCTGAAGACCGCAGGTGAACATCGCGAAGCTGCGGGACTGTGGGGCGGCTGCTGCGGGCAGCGGCGCTGAATTTCAACTTTAACGTCAGGGATCTCTCGGTGAGATCGCCAGTTGTGGAGCTCCATTCAGCGCGGCCTGTTGGAGTCAGAAGCCGCGGTCTCCAGCAAGGAAGCGGCCGTTACAGGCACCCCGAGCCGCTGAGAGGGTTCTCACGCGCCGGAGCACCATCACCCGGCGAAGAAGGGCCTGTAACATCGGCCCCCGTAGCGGCGACTGTGGAGGCCTCAATAGGCCCGACTATGGGTGGACAAGGGGATGGGGACTGGACTTTGTGCCTTCCCTCATAATGGGGACCATTGTGGGGGGATGTTTTTTTATGTTTATTGTTGAATTATTTAATGTTATGTCTTATCTTTATCTGTGTGCTGCAAATTTCACTACCCCAATTGGTGTATGTGACAATAAATGTCCTTTGTCCTTTGTCCTCTTACTTCTTGCCACACTTATTACCTACACTAAGGGGTAATTTATAGCAGCCATTTATACTAACTGCAAGTCTGGTCAAGTCGGCTTCACGTCACATGCACAAATACAATCTTGTTTGCAGCAGCATCACAGGCACACCGATTCAGACAACACACAAAAACATAAATGATACATAACTCACATATAAATTCTGGAAGACAATGTAAAGAAAATATCCGGACAAGAAAGCTAGACATCGGTGCAACACTGAATTAGGAAACAAATGCAGGATTTTGCAAGAGGTGGTCTCTGGGTGTCCTGTTGCCGAGATAGGATTAGACTTGTGTGGGTCAGTTCCTGACAGTGGTAGGAGAGTAGTTGTTCCTTCAGGCTTCTGTACCTCTTCCCCCATGGTAGCAGTGAGAAGGGGGGGCAGCACGGTGGTGCAGCGGTAGAGTTGCTGCCTTACAGCGCCAGAGACCCGGGTTCGATCCTGACTGTGGGTGCTGTCTGTACAGAGTTTGTACGTTTTTCCAGTAATGCGTGGTTTTTCTCCGGTTGCTCCGATTTCCTCCCGCACAAAGACGTACAGGTTTGTAGGTTTGTTAATTGGCTTCGGTAAAATTGTAAATTGTCCCTAGTGTCTAGGATAGTGTTAGTGTATGGGGTAATCGCTGGTCGGCGCAGACTCGCTGGGCCAAAGGGCTTGTTTTGTGCACTGTATCTCCGACGTCTAAAGTACAAGATGGCCTGACCGGTATGGTGGGATTCTTGATGACAGTGAATCATGTAAATGCTTTTGATGGTGAGGAGGACTGTGCCTGTGATGGATGTGGAGGATAAGCAAAGATGTGATTTACATTTGCATCTGACACACAATGCCTTGGCAATGGTGCACACCCTGAATCAACTTGGCATCCAGCCAGGACAGCTGGATTTGAACTTACAGCCTTCTGAACCAAAGGTGAGACCATGACACAGTGCGTTACAGCTGCACGATCACTTTGATCTGGCAAATCATTCTGTGGGAGAACCAAAGCCAGGTCAAAGACATTGAAAGGAAAATCTCGCAACTGGGCACTTATTCCTTCGTAACAGATTGAAATAATCCTCAGTTTAGCTGCTGCTTTGGAGTCATGAGAGATTTTCCTGCCAGATATTTCACAATTGCCTCAAGTTATACATTAACCCAGCAAATTATTCAAGGTTTTCTTTCCAGAAAGTGTTGCTGTTTGAATATTGACACTTAGAAAACATGCTGTTGTTTCTTTCTATGAGCTGAGTCTTTCTTGAACATCTATGCAATGAAATTCCCTGAAGTGCCCAGTAATTTTCACCCTCTGTTCATCAAAAAGACAAAGTCCAGCTTTGTTGCTGGATAACTTGTATCCCAAAAACAAACGTCAGTCTGTTGAGTGCCTTTGAGACTGGGTGACTTTTCAGTGGCTGGAGGCACATGGTTGCAACAAGTACAACATTGATAAGCTGTTTGATGGGCTTCTGTATTGCAGGCATGGTATCCTTATGGATATTTCATTTGTGCCCCAGCTGCTTATAGTAATGCTCCACAAATGGCCATCGCCAACAGTAATGATCAACAGTGATGTGTGCTTATACAGAACCTGGAACGTAATCTTTCCAAGGTGGAGATGCTGAATACGGTCTGACAACCAGTAACAATGAGATATCGGAACTGGTGTGGAATTACAGGAGGGAAGGAGGAAGCTTGACGTCCCACGCCACCAGGCTCGGGAACAGCTACTTCCCTACAACCACCTGGATCTTGAACCGACCTGCACACCCCTAATCCTACCACAGCAATGGAGGACTAGGGACCAGTTCTTGCCCTCTCATGCACATTTTAGTTTAGCGATACAGCGCAGAAACAGGCTCTTCGGCCCACCGAGCCCACGCTGACCAGCGATCCTCGCACACTAACACTATCCCACACACACTAAGGACAATTTACAGTTTTACCAAAGCCAATTAACCTACAAACCTGTATGTCTTTGGAGTGTGGGTGTAAACCGGAGCAGGAGGACAAAATCCACGCAAGTCACGGGGAGAACATGCAAACTCCGTATAGACAGCACCCATGGTCAGGATCGAACCCAGGCCCTCTGGCGTTGTAAGGCAGCAACTCTATCGCTGTACCACTGTGCTGTGCCATAACCTGCTATCTGTTTGTGTTTTTGCATTCATGTCTTGCTTTTGCACAGTATTTTTCTTTTTCACTCTTGTATAATTGATGTATAAGTTCTGTTTTGGTGCGTTGTCTGAGTATATGAGTCTGAGCCTGTGATGCTGCTGCAAGCAAGATTTTCATTTTATCTGTACCTCACAGTACTTGTGCCTAGGACATTAACCTTGACTTGAGTTTGCAATTTCTCAGTGGGTTTCCAACAGGTGCTCTGGTTTCCAATCAAATCCTAAACCCATGTGGGTTAGGGGAAGAATTCTTTCATATATTGTGGAATCATAGAAATCGGCTCTTTTGGCCTAGCTCATTCATGTCGACCGTGATGTACGTGAATGCTAACCGCATTTGTCCAAATTAAACACAATCCCCTTACCTTTCTCGTATTAATATCCCTTTGCAAACTCCTTTTAAACATTGTAATTGTATCTATGCGCACTTCCTCCTCTGGCAGCTTGTTCCAGATATTCATCATCCTATGTGAAAAATCTCCCCCCTCAGATCTTCATTAAATGTTTCCCCTCTCAGCTTGAATCTGTGCCTTCTAATTCTGGAGCAAATAACTAGCTACTGGACATTTATGGGCGGCACAGTGGCGCAGTGGTAGAGTTGCTGCCTTACAGCGCTTGTAGCGCCGGAGACCTGGGTTCGATCCTGATGACAGGTGCTGCCTGTAAGGAGTTTGTACATTCTTCCCGTGACCGCGTGGGTTTTCTCCATGATCTTTGGTTTCCTCCCACACGCCAAAGATGTACACTTTTGTAGGTTAATTGGCTTGGTATACGTGTAAATTGTCCCTAGTGTGTGTAGAATAGTGTTATTGTGCGGGGTTGGCTGGTCGGTATGGTCTTGGTGGGCCTAAGGGCCTGTTTCCGCGCTGTATAACTAAACAAAAGTAAACTAAAATGAGACCCTGCCTCTGAGGCATCCCTTTGACCACATATGCTGCTTGACCTATTGAGTTACTTCAATAGTTTGCTCTTTGCTCCAGATTTCAACATCTGAAGTCGATTACGTCTCCTTCGAGTTCTAGTTTAGTTTACTTTATTGTCATGTGTATCAAGGTACAGTGAAAAGCTTTTTGTTGCGTGCTCACCAGTCAGCGGAAAGACTATACATGATTACAATCGAACCATCCACTGTGTACAGATACAGATAAAGGGAATAATGTTTAGTACAAGATACAGTCCAGTAGAGTCCAATTAAAGATAGTCCAAGGGTCTCCAATGCGGCAGATAGTTGCTCAGGACCACTGTCTAGTTGTTGATAGGATGGTTCACTTGCTTGATAACAGCTGGGAAGGAACTATCCCTGAATCTGGAGGTATGCGTTTTCACACTTCTATATCTCTTGCCTGATTGGAGAGGGGAGAAGAGGGGGAGATTGGGGTGAGACTCGTCCTAGATTATGCTGGTGGCCTTGCCGAGGCAGCATGAAGTGTAGATGAAGTTAATGGAAGGGAGGTTGGTTTATGTGATGGTCTGGGCTGCGTCTACAATTCTCTGCAATTTCTTGTGGCCTTGGATGGAGCTGTTCCCAAACCAGGCGGTGATACACCCTGATAAAATGCTTTCTGCGGCACATCTGTAGAAGTTGGTGAGAGCTGTTTGGGGACATGCTGAACTTCCTAAGCCTTCTAAGGAAGTATTCTCCTCTGACCTGGGAAATAAATTCTAATTTTCTACCCTGTGTTTGTCCCTCATAATTTAATAAATCTCTATAAGGTCACTTATCAGCCTCCTGCGTCCAGTGGGAATAAAGCCAGCCTATCCAATCTCTCCATATAATTAGAGCCCTCTATTCCAGGCAACATCGCTCTGTATTTTCCTTAACATTTGTATGGTATGTGATTTCTGCGGAGTGGTGGATCCTTACCTTGCAGTGGCTTGGGGATCCACGTTACATGGGGCACGCCTTGCGCGTACAACCTTAGGGAATGGGGAGCAATGGGGGAAGGGGAGGATGCTGTTCCAGAAACCTTCCCTCCGTGCCCCTAGAGTTTAACCTTCCCTCAATGGCAATCTCTTGCACATCTGAACCAGGGCTGACAAGGAGAATGATCTTTGTCTGCAGCAGCTGCAACTTCTGCAGACAAGCTGCAGTGGGAAAGTGATGTTGGCCAAGTTTAATGCGGCAGATTATAAGTGATAGGAGTAGAAATAGGCCATTCGGCCCATCAATTCTACTCAACCATAGCTGATCGATCTCTCCCTCCGAACCCCATTCACCTGCCTTTTCCCCATAACCTCTGACACCTGTAATAATCAAGAATCTATCTACCTCTGCCTTAAATACATCCACTGACTTGGCCTCCGCAGCCTTCGGTTGCAAAGAATTGCACAGATTCACCACCCTCTGACTAGAGAAATTTCTCCTCATCCTAAAAGAACATCCTTTAATTCTGAGGCTATGACCTCTAGTCCGAGACTCTCCCACAAATGGAAACATCCTCTCCACATCCAATCTATCCAAGCCTTTCACTATTCTGTTTCATTGAGTTCCCCCCTCATTCTTCTAAACTCCGGCAAGTGCAGAGCCAGTGCTGACAAATACTCATCATAGGTTAACCTACATAGGTTAACAAACAGTCGGAAAATGATAATGATTTCTTATCCAGTGGTAAACCTTTTCAAATACTCCAAGGGTGGCCTGACCAATTATTTTGTATTCCTACAAACTAGATAATAAGATAAGAGATAAAATAAGTAATAAAATAAGAGATCTTTAAAAAAAAATCAAAGCGTTGACATAGTTGTAAATTAATGTTTTATTTTAATTGTTCGACTGTTTCCAAGGATTTCTGTTTACCAGATACATTAAGAAATAGTGGAGAAAAAAAACTTTTGGTACAGGTCTCTCTGAAGAAAATGAGGGAGTAGATAAGTTAAATGGAGAAAAGGAATAGGTGACATTTCGGGTCGAGTGACCCTTCGTCAGATCCATTATCAAAGATATGTGGGTTGGTAGGATACTTGGTCAAAGTTAACTGGGAGGAGTTAATGAGAATGTGGGGGAGAATGTTAATATTAGAGCATTTAATGCTTTTATTTCAAACTTGCAGTGACTACATTTATTTATATTCTTTTCTGGGGTGCAGCCATTGCTGGTAAGGCCACCGTTCTGGTAACTTATTCCTCAGAGAGCTTGAAAAGGAGGTGGTGATCTGTTTTCTTGACCTTACGAGGAGTTACGTGAAGAAGACCCGCCAGGCCGCATGCGCACCAAACTTCAAAGCAGCGGTATGAAGTCACAAATAAACAACACCGAAGTACATAGTAAGATCAGTGACTCGAGAACAACCATATGATCCTTTATGAGAGAGGGTTGGGCATGGCGGGCACGTAATCACCAACGTAACTCCTCATAAAATCAAGATCAAACTTCAAACTGGTAAGTTCTCGTTTAATCTTACTATTTTACTTCGGAGTGATTCCGTGAAGAGTTCAAAGCTTTGTGATTTCATGCTGCAGATTACAAATCTCGGCATCCCACTGCATTGATTGACTCGAAAGAGAAATAAATGCATTAGTAGTAACATTGCATTCAATGTAGTAATAGGGTTTATTTAACAATGTAAACAAACGACAGTACCCCTTAAATTTAGGTACTTAAACAGAACTTAAAATGGCATTGGCAAACAGTCCTGGATTGACAATCGGCCGATGATAAAAATTCTGAAACATCTGCTCATTTCCCCATCCGGCGGCCGCCATAATATGGTCGACGGGCACGTCCTTCGCTTTGGCTGCCGACGTAGCTGCTGCCCTAGTGGAATGAGATGTAAACACATCTGTGTTAATACCTGCATCAATCAAAACTTGTTTCAGCCATCTCAAAATAGTGTTAACTGACACTCTCTTATGTGTGTTTTTTAAAACTGATAAACAATCCCATCTCCCTGTTACGTAAACCCTCTGTAGCTGCAATGTATTACGTCAGATGTGTTTTTACGCACAAGGATGGATCCGTGGGATATGCTGAAAATCCTATTTTATTTTTTTTTACTTTAGTTTTTATTGCTTTTATGTATACACAAATAAAACACAAATATAACAACGAAACATACAACATTACAATGAAACGTACAACAGTGTAGCGGGGGGTTCAGTTTACAATTAATGATGCAGTATACAGAACTATTTTCATATTAAAACATTTTCCAATAACTTACATTATTGTCTAAAAAATTATACAGTGTTGATGTCTTTATTTCTATACCGAATCCATTTTTCCCATTTTCTTTTATATTCGTCTTCTTTCACTCTTAGAGAATATGTCATTTTCTCCATGACAAATATTTCCTGTACTATGTCTAACCATTGTCTAAGTCTGGGTGTGTCCGCTGCTAGCCAGTTTCTTGTAATGGCCTTTCTGCCAGCTGTGAGTAGGATTTTAACCAAGTAATGGTCTTCCTTCAGCACCACTGTATTTATATTACCCAGGTATAAAATGGAACACTTCTTGCAGACTATATATCCTAATACCTCCGTTAATTCTGAATTCACTCTGTCCCAAAATGGTTCTATTTTTGGGCAACTCCAGAAGATATGTGCATGGTTTGCGTCTGTTTGGCCACATTGCCTCCAGCATGTTTGCTGCCTTAGAATTTGCTTGCTTTTTATGTTAGGCGTAATAAAGAAACAAATCAAATTTTTCCATTTAAATTCTCTCCAATTTTGTGAATTGGTGGATGTCTGTAGTGTTACACACATATGATGCCATTCTTCTTCTGAGATCGTAATGTTCAATTCCTTTTCCCATTTAAATTTTACATAAAATGTAGTTTTAGCTTGACATTCCATTAAACTATGATAAAGTTTAGAAATAATCCTTAATGTTTTTGATGATACGCACTAACTATCACTTCTATCACTGGATTCTTTTCTTCTAGTGCCTCCCTTTTTACCTTTTTATTGTAATAATCTCTCAGTTGGAGGTATCTAAACAAGTCTTGGTTCCGAAGTGCAAATCTATCCTTCAAATCTTGAAAACATCTTAGGTCTCCATTTTCAATAACAGTACAAAATGCAGTCATTCCTTTCTTCATCCACTCTTTAAATGTTGAGTCATACATCCCTGGTTTAAATTCATTTTCCAAAGCTATCCATCTTAAAACTTTTTGTCGTTTATTCAGTTTAAGTTGTCTGGTAAGCGTGAACCAGGTTTTTAAAGTAAATATCGTTATTGGATCGATTATGCTCCTGATATGTCCAGGAAGCGTTTTTTCTCCCAAAAGTGTTTGGATGTGGCAGTCAGGGATATCTGTCTCAATCTCTTTCCACCTAGCTATATAGCTGTCCTCACACCAATTAATTAGTGGTCGAAGTTGGGCTGCATAGAAAATATATCCTAAAATTTGGAAGTGCCATTCCACCTTTGTCCGTTGGCAACTGTAGTGTAGTGTATCGAATTCTGGCCTTCTTTCCTCCCCAAATAAATCTAGATATTAATTTATCCAATTCCGTGAATTGTTTTAATGGTACCTCTATTGGCAGAGATTGAAACAAGTACAATAGCCTTGACAAAATATTCATTTTCACCACATTTATCTTACTACTAAAATCCATTGGGTAGGTGGACCATCTTTCTATATCCTTTCTTATGTTTTGGTTGATGTGATTATAATTGGCCCCATACAACATTGATATATTTTTTGTTATATGTACCCCTAGGTATTTGATTGATTTTGAATCCCATTTAATATTAAATTTAATATTATAATTTTGTTTGATTTCTTCTGGAGGAGAACAATTAAATAGGAGGATTTGAGTTTTTGAAATATTCACTTTATATCCTGCATAAAAATTAAATTTATCTATGATCCCCATCATCCTTGGAAAGGAGGTGTTTACTTCCGTGAGATACATCATTACATCATCTGCGAAAAGGCCAATTTTATGTTCTCTGTCTCTTATAGTTACTCCCCTCAGTTCCCTATCTTGACGAATCGCTTGAGCCAATGGTTCAATATATATAGCAAACAGGGTAGGGCTAAGACAACATCCCTGTCTCGTTCCTCTTCCTAACACAAATCTCTCAGTTAAGGACCCATTCACCTTTACTCTTGCAGTAGGTTGCTGGTAAATTGCTTTAATAACTTGAATTGACTCTTCGGTAAAGCCAAATCTTTCTAGTGTTTGATATAAGAATTCCCAATTAACCCTACCAAAAGCCTTTTCCGCATCTAGACCTATCAGGACAGCAGGCGTACTTTCCTTTTGAATCTTGTGTATTATATGTAGGGTTCTTCTAATGCTGCCCTGTGTTTGTCTGCCTATTATAAAACCAGTCTGGTCTTCATCAATTAAATCTGGCATGAACTTTTTAAATCGTTTGGAGGTAATTGAAGAATATAATTTATAGTCCACATTTAGAATTGATATCGGTCTGTAGTTGGTACAATTTTCCTTGTCTTTGTTCTCTTTGGGGATTAATTTTATAATTGCCTCTTTCCATGACGGGGGTGTCTTGCCTTCTTCAATAATCCAGTTAAAGGTTCTCAGAAGAAGTGGGTTCAGCTCATTCCGAAATATTTTATACCATTCTATAGGGAAACCGTCGCTGCCTGGGGCCTTGCTTGATTTCATCCTACCAATTGTCTTCTCTATCTCCTCCAGTGATATTTCTGCTGTGATTATTTTATTTTGTGTCTCTCCAATACAGGGCAGATCTATTGTATTTAAAAAAGTCCTCATTGATTCCCCATCTACTGTAGATGTTTGTGTATATAATTCTTTATAATATTCCTGGAAGATATATTCTATTTCTTTTGAATCACTTCAAATTCTGTGTACAGGGGTCCTTAATTTTGTGTATGGTGTTGTCAGCCTGTTGTTTGTGTAGCCTTCGGGCAAGTATTTTAGTGGATTTAGGGCCAAGCTCATAATGTGCCTGTTTTACAAATCTTGCTTTTTTCTCCACTTCTTGACGCAATATTCCATCCATTTGTCCCCTCAAATCTTCTATTTGCTTATAGGTTCTCTGGTCCTTATTATTTTTGTACTTCTGTTCTAAATCCTTCAGGTCTGCTATCAACTTATTATATGTTTTCAATCTGGCCTTTTTAATATGTGATGCCCTCGCTATTAACCTACCTCGTATTACAGCCTTCAATGAGTCCCATAGTATGGATGGGTCCACCTCCCCATTGTCATTCTCCTCTAGATAAGTTTTGATTCCCAATTTAATATCATTAACAGTTGTTTTTATCATTCAGTATTCCAACATTTAATCGCCACACTGTTTTTCCTTCTACTGTCCATTTGAATTGTTAAGTATATGGCATTATGGTCTGATACATCTGCCACACCAATTCTGCAATCTGTTACCCTATAACAGTCTTCTTTCTGCATTAAGAAATAGTCTATTCTGGAGTAAACTGAGTGCGGTATTGAGTAATGTGTATAGTCTCTTTCTAGAGGGTGAAAATTCCTCCAGACATCAAGAAAACCAAATTCTTCACAGGTAGTGTTTAGTAGTTTTGTTAACTGGTTCTTATTCTTTTTTTTACTTGTCGTATCGAGCCTATGATTCAGTACAACATTCAGATCCCCCCCACATATACAAATTCCTTCTGCTTCCATTGTAATAATATCAAATAGGGATTTGAAAAAATGTTTATCACTATCTGGGGGAGCATAGATATTCACCAGTGTCAGGATATTATCATCAACTTTGCCCTTTACTATGATATATCTCCCTTCTTTGTCTTTTATTTCTTTAAACATTTCGAATTTAACTGCGTTTGATATCAAGATTGCCACTCCTCTTTTATGACTACAAGTATGTGAGCTATAATATGTGTTTTTATATCCAAATCTTTTCAGCTTCTCATGCTCTTGTCGCGATAAATGGGTTTCTTGTAAGAAGATAATATGCATCTTCACTTTTTTCAATTTAGTCATGACTTTAGCCCTCTTAATTGGATTACCCAAACCATTAACATTTAGAGACATCAGCTTAAGTCCTTGACACTTAGTGTGATTGATTTCACTGTATCCCCTCAACTCAACACCAGAACCATTCTGAACGACAAACCATAACATATGAACAAACAAAGGTGTTTTACCTGGCAAAACAAAACAAAATATCAAAACATATATGGACTCCCAAAAAAGGGTATTCTCTCTCCTCCATAGATCCAGAATCCCTTTGTAAATTGAGGGGGGAAGCCTAACACTAAGAAAGGGCCCTCTCCTAGATAAGGGGGGTAACCCTCTATGGGTCCCTCCATTCATTCTAGCTCTAATATTTCGCTAATCTCCCCAACAGTCGGATTTATCTAATACAGAAAGTTGTATTAAATCAACATTAATTACACTCACATTAGGTCTGTGATGCTTGATGATATTTTTAGAACCAGGCTTATAAACAGATTTGTCCATGAATATACATATCTATACACATATTTATAAACTTAGGATTCCATAAGAACTCAGTATTCTAACATATTGTGGCAGAAGCCATTGTGTTATCCATGTCTGTGCGTACCTTCATAATCATATCTCATTTCAAGCATGAGTCTTTTGTTGGAATACTTGAAGGTGCTCCCATGCCCGTCTGACTGTCTCTGATTCTCCGTGTCTCTCGACGAGCTGCCACCGCGCCGTTTGGTGGAGTTGTTCACGCAGTGGCGGCATGTCCGTGTCTCCCCGCAGCTCTTCCACTTTATAGCCTCTCCGTTGTATCTCTCGCATGGCTTCCCTTGCGTTGTTGTAGGTTTGGTGTCCGCTCTCCCTGTGAATACGTATCTTGGTAAATGGTGTCTGAAAGCGGATTCCTTCCTCTTTTAAGAAGTGTATGATATGTTTGTATGCCTTGCGTTGTTGTACTACAGCAGTAGTATAGTCATGGTCAAAAGACAGCATTCGTTCTCCAAGTTGGATCTTCTTTTGCCATGCCTGTTTGAGAACCATCTCTTTAACTTTAAACTGGAGAAAGTGGACAATTATGGATCTTGGAGGGGAACTGGGGCTTGGTTTCTGTGCCAGGGATCTGTGTGCTCGTTGAATCTGTAAATCTGTCATTTCAGGGATTGACATTTCACTTCTGAGCAGTTTCTCTACAAACTGAGGTACTGAGCTACCTTCCACACCCTCTGGCACACCGTATAGCCGCAGATGATTTCTTCGGGATCTGGACTCCAGATCATTCAATTTGTCGACAAGTAACATCTGGTATTTCAGTGTTTCTTGGAGTATGGCATTTGCAGCGGCACTCCATGTTTCCAGCTCCTCTATTCGGGTGGCGGCGGCTTCCGTTTTTTTTTGGTCTTGTATTGCTTGTGCATTCACTGCCATCTGAAGATTCATTTCATGTTTAAATTCGGCCAGCTCTTCTCTCATATCCCGCTTGAAATCGTCTTTGAATGATGTGAAGTCTGTTTTTAATTCTCTTCTCAAGTTGCTGAGTTGTGTACTTATGCTTTTTAATCCCTCATGGAGGGCCTCTGTTGCATCGTCTCCACCAACCTGTTTGTTTTTGGCTTCGTCTGTGTCGCTTCGGGCCTGACCTTCTGTTTCTTGCTTTTCTAGCATCTTTTCTTGCAACTTTCTGCTCTTTGTTTTGACTCCCCACTCATACTGTACTCATTAAAACTTAAATACTTGCTTACTTTGAATTTAGGGGAGGTTTATTTATCCGACTGTACGGAGCTCTCTGTCTAATCAGCCACCATGCTCTGCCACCTATTGGAAGTCGAAAATACTATTTTAACCCTGTGACACCTGGCCTGCTTTGCTTGAGGAGGTCATAAATGTAAAACGTAATGTTGGCTGCAGCAGTTTCCATTCTGTCTAACTGTAATGTTTTTAATGACTGTACCCTTTGTGCTGAAACCAACGCCATAAGCATGGCCACCTTCACGGTGATTTTGGTCAAAGACAAAGATGAGATAGGAAACCACTCACATAGCATTCTAAGGACCATACCCACATCCCAAATAGCCATATATCTAGGTTTGGGAGGTCTGGAATTAAAAATGCCCTTCATCAATCGAACACCAAGAAGGTGAAACCCAATCGAATGTTTGTCTGACTTCATCCCTAAATATGATGACAAAGCACTTCTTGCTGTATTGATTGCACTATAACTTAGTCCTTCATCATAGTAGAGGGTTGACAGAAACTCCAGAACATGTGAGACACATGCTGTACAATAGTCAATATCATTTTGTATACAATAAGCTTCCCATTTTTTTACATAACAAAAATACTGCTTTTGAGTACTCGATCTCCAAGATGCAGTAAGCATGTCCACAGTTTGCCCCAACAATCCATGCCCCAGATATGGCCTTCTTAGAATCTGCAAATTAACAAATCAATACTGTCATACAACGGATGGCATTCGCCAGTTACCGGATGCACCAATAAATCCCTTCGTTTGGGAACAGCCATCAGGGGTTATGTCATCAGCTGCAAGATCAAAGGGTACCATGGCTGGGTAGGCCAGCCGGGTATCACCATTGTCCTGCTTGATTGTAAGCAGACATCGATTTATGAGGCAAAACTGAGGAAATGCATATGTATACATACCACCCCAATTCAGCAAGAAAGCGTCAATCGCTACTGCGCCAGGATCTGGTTCCCATGATACATATTTGGGAAGTTGGTGGTTTAGTCTAAATGCAAACAAGTCGACATCTGGCGTTTCATCTTTGATAATGATCTCTTTGAACGCATCTCGATTCAACATCCACTCAATGTTGTCATGGAACATTCGTGACCTGGTATCTGCCACAGTATTGAATTTCCCTGGCAGATAAATAGCTGAGAGCCAGATGTGTTTGTCAATACACCAGATCACGATTTGGTTTGCCAGTCTATCACAAGATACTGACTTGATACCACCCATGTGATTAACATATGCGACTGCCGTGGTGTTATCAATTTGGAGCTGAACATGCAGACTGCATTTGTTAGAACAATAAGCTTTGAGCCCTTAAAAGGCTCCTAAAAGCTCTAAATGGTTAATTCCCCATGTCTGCAGAAGCATACTCCATCTTTCTCCACAACTTAAATTTGTGTCTGTGGCACCCCACCCAAGTGCACTGACATCAGTCTGTAAGACCATGGAAGGTCGTTCTAGCTCAACTGTGCTGAAACTACTGGAGATATGTTGGGCACAACATAAAATATCAGTAATTGCTTCTGCTGATAATTGCATGGGCCTATCATAATGCCCCAATTGTACTTTGAGTGCCTGTTCCTTTGCTCTTTGTAATTGCTGATAATGCAAAAGCCCAAATTGGACTGCTGGAAAAGCTGCTACCATCTTCCCCTGCAGCCTCGCCACTTTATGCTGGTTTAAAAGCTTTATACAATCCTCAATTAGCTCTGTACTTTTTCCCCTGGGCAAGTAATTACCATTTTAATTGAGTCAATTGAGAACCCCAAAAAATCAATTGTGGTAATTGGTGTTAATTTAGATTTACCCAAATGAATGATAAACCCCAATCTTTCAAATGTGGTTTTGCCAAATGCCACTGATGTTTCAGCTACTTCTTTAGTTTGCCCAATTATCAAAATATCATCCAAATAAGCCATAATCACATGGCCCTGACCTCTAAGTAGTCCCAAAATTGGTTTTAACTTAGTGAATACTCTGGGAGCTGAGGTCAATCCATTTGGCAGTGCCTTATACTGCCATAATTGATTCATCCAAATAAATATGAAATACCTTCTATGCTTGCAATGAACAGGCACTGAATAATAAGGGTCTTTCAGATCTATGGTTGCCATAAAACAACCTCTGGAAATTAGGTGCTTGGCCGTAACCAGCGTTTCCATTTTGAAATGTCTGTAGAGTACAAATGGATTTAATTTTGTTAGTTCCAAAATGATTCTGCATCCTCCATCCTTTTTAGGGCAGGGAAAAATATTTGACACAAATTGATGGACTTGATGAACTGTTTTCTCAATTACACCTTTGTTACATAATTTTGTGAGTTCAGCTTGAACCTCCATTACTTCTGTGTGTGAAAAATAAAGTGTTCCACTAGGAACATGTTGGAGAGGTAAATCACCATTTGGAATGAATTCAATCTGAAACCATGAATCACACTCCTAATAAACAGATCTGAAGTAAGCTGCTTCCATTCATTATAAAAAAGCCGTAATCTACCACCAACATTTTCCTGTATTACATTTAATATGTTTTTATGAGAACCAGGTCCACTTACCTCTCTGGTAACTGGTGCACCCTGCTAACTCCAGCCTCTGGCAGTGGCCCCCATGGTAGCTCGTGCTCCAGCTGAAGGGTACCATCCACGCCCCACGTCGTTGAGGATCGACTTGTCCGTGGTGTAGCCCCGGACGCTGAGGTGGTTCTGTAAGGATGCTTCCTCTTCAGCGGTCTGCCGGGCATCATTGGTCTCATCAAGCTCATTGTTTTTGCGTCTTCATTTATTTCTTTGACCTGTTTGGTAAGATCTGCGCCAAACAGCAGATCAGGTGGTTGGATATTTGCTGGCTTACAAAGCGAAGCATATCTGGGATTAATGGTGGGCCTTTTCCTGAGACAATTGATCTCGAAATGGGTGTTACATAACAACCCTAGAGCCTCTTTGTGTATTCTGGTCACAAAACCACCATCCATTGTTCTTGCGAATGCTGTAATGCCAGCAGCCAATAACTTTAAAATTCTCTGGATTTTAATCTCTTGACTTTGCATGCCGTGTCCCATTTAACCCCATATAACTTGATTCACAGTTGGAACTCTTAACAATTCACAGTTGCTTGGAGGCTCATGTTTTTTGGCTGTCTCATCCATAGTAAGCTCCTGGAGCTGATGAGACACCAGCTCCAGGACTCGAACTCCAGTAAAAGATTTTTTAAAACTTACCTGGAGTCTGCATACTTACCGCTGGAGGAGCTCTGATCCTCGCAGCCTCCGTGCGTCAATGCGGCTGACGTACTGGTGCGCATGCGGCCTGACGGGTCTTCTTCACGGAATCACTCATGTGACTCCGAAGTAAAATGATGCATTCATCAGAGTTGCTCCAGTGCATCGTAGATAGGCATAGCACAGCAGAAATAATTTATACTGTGAATAAATGACGGGCAATGGTGCAAACTGAAGCACTCAGCTGGTACATGTTACATAGAAACATAGAACAGAGAAAAATAGGTGCAGGAGTAAGCCATTCGGCCCTTCGAGCCTGCACCGCCATTCAATATGATCATGGCTGATCATCCAACTCAATATCCCGTACCTGCCTTCTCTCCATACCCCCTGATCCCTTTAGCCACAAGAGCCACATCCAACTCCCTCTTGAATATAGTCAATGAACTGGCCTCAACGACCTTCTGTGGCAGAGAATTCCAGACACTCACCACTCTCTGTGTAAAGAATGTTTTCCTCATCTCAGTCCTCATCAGGCACAGAATATTGTTAGTGGATGAAGGAGATAGTTGATGGGTGACTTTGTCCTGTTAAACGTATGATGCTGAGCTTATGCATAGGAAGGAACTGCAGATGCTGGTTTGCACCGAATTTAGACATAAAATGCTTGCGGAACAGGCAGCATTCCTGGAGAGAAGGAATGGGTGACGTTTCGGGTCGAGACCCTTCTTCAGACATATTGCTTATATTGAGCATATATTGAGTGTGGATGGGGCTGCACTCATCCAGGCAGGTGGGGAGTATTTCACCATGCTCACCACTTGTGCCTTCCAGATGCTGAAACAACGTGTGGCATCAGGAAGTGACAGTCCAGGCAGAATAGCCAACTGTGAATGTATTCACTGCTTCACTGGCTGACCCAAGGGTTTTGGTCGGTCCTGAACTTAAATATTGGTGATGGAGGTACCACCTGACCTCGTGTGCTGTCTGCATGGAGTTTGCATGTTCTCTCTGTGACCACATGCGTTTCCTCTGGGTGCTTTGGTTTCCTCCCACATCCAAAAGGTATGCATGTCTGTAGGTTAATTGGCCTCTGTAAAATGCCCCAAGTGTGTAGGAAGTGGATGCAAAATGGAATTGGTGTGAATGGGTGATCGATGGTCTGGTCGGTGTGGATTTGATGGGCCAAAGTGCCTGTTTCCATGCTGTGTTTCTAAACTCTAAAGATTATAGCACAGGATGGCATAGTGGTGCGGCAGGTAGAGCTGCTGCCTTACAGCTTGAGCGAATTGGGTTTGTTCCTGACCTCAGGCGGTGTTAATATGGACTTTGCATGTTCTGCCTGTGACTGTATAGGTTTCCTCCAGGAGCTCGGGTTTTTACTCACATTCCAAACATGTCTGTGTTGGTAGGTTCATTGGTCTTTGTATGTTGTTCTCAGTGTGTAAACAAATGGTAGAAGTTGGGGGGAGGTGCTGAGAATATTTAAGTGGTGGAGTAAAACATGAGTTTAGTGTAGTTCGGGCTTTTGATGGTTGGCATAGAATCAGAGGGCTGAAAGGCCTCACTCTGTCCTGTAATTTCAAGGATTATTGATCAGGCTTGATCTACATTGTAGATGGATCAATTTCCAAGCATATATATTATATGTCAGTGTAATCCAAATATGGATGGCTTCATTATATGAGGTATAGGTATTGGAACTGGCCAATTATCAATGAACATCCCAACTTCCGACCTTATGATGAAGAGAAGGTGATTGAAGAAGCAGCTAAGAAGCTAGAGGAAAAAGCTGAACTCATGTTTAGGGAGGCGGCTGGTGGATTTCCAGCATGCATAGCCTTCTTCCTATGTGTAACATATGATTATAGTGGAGGGATTTCTTCCAGTTTCCAATGACTTCAATTTTACCAGCAATCCTTAATGTCCCAAAGTCAAATTTACTTTAATCCCAGGGACAGTTCAATTTCTGGAATTCTGCTACTTTGCCAACATTTCCACTCACTTTTGTCATAATTGAGAACAGTTCGACATGGTGGAGATTAGGCAGGGTGAACCTGTCCGGATTTGTGTGGATTGGAAGTTTCAGTGCAATCTTGGTCAAGGCCATTATTGCACCCATGTTGGAGCATCTGGGGAGCTTATCTTTGAAATCTGGTTCTCAGGATGTGGACATCCGTCATTGGCAACACCAGCCAATTTTGCTCAACCTTTAGTGTGCATGAGTTGAGGCAGCAGCCAAGAATCAAAACACATTGACGGGTCTGGAAATATGTGTAGGCTAGACCAGGGACGGACGGCATATTTTCTCTCCTGAAATGAAATCAATGGTCAATGACCAATGGGTCTTTATTGTCACATGTGCAAACACACAATGAATTTATTTGTGTTACATGCAGTTGAGTAAAGTACTGGCATGCCGAAGCACATTCCCCAACTAGCAAAGTGTGCAGAAATAGTCCATTGAGATCGCATGCAAGAGGCGCAGGTTTTAACGCCATTTTCAAACTCCAGTCGGCCATCTATGAGCACCGACTGGAGTCTATGAGCAGCGCCCAATCCAGGTAAGCCCCTTGCTGCTGCAGGACCTCCAGCTGTTGCCTCCCTTGGACGTCTGGATTGTCCAGCGAACCAATATCCCTCGGTAACCCATGGGTCTCGGGCATGCCTCCTGTCATGAAATAGTGAACCTGATGGACTTTCAGCAACAATTTGGTGGCTTCATGGTAAAGGGCCTGTCCTACTTGCTGATTTTTTGCGGCGACTGTCGGCATCATTGATTGACATATCAGGTCACCAGATTGATGCGCGGTGTTTCCTCAAGTGTCGCAACATTTTTTTGTTGCCGCTGGATTTTGAAATGTTCGCCAAAAAAAATCGCCAAGTGGGACAGGCCCTTAACAGACACTGAAGCTGGCTTTTAATACCAGATTTATCAATTTGTGGTGGGAATCAAACTACAGTCTCTGGATCAGTGGTGCAGAACTCTGGCTGCTAATAGCTTGCTCGGTAACTCGCCACTTTGTTACCATAATTGTCTTGTTCGTAGATGCATGTCTCCAGTATTTTGTGTCTTGTGAACTGAATGGCCAGTGTTAGCTGTCCAATCTAGTGGAGACCATAATTGAAAATTCACCAGGCAATAAATCTTGGGAAGCAAATTTTAACCATGAAGAGACCATGGCTTGGATTCACCAGAATAGTAACTGGAGTGCAAGAGTGCAACTCTAAGCGTAATGGACCTGGGATGTGTAGGAAGGAACTGCAGATGCTGGTTTAAACCGAAGATAGACACAAAAACCTGGAGTAACTCAGCAGGACAGGAAGCATCTCTGGAGAGAAGAAATGGGTGACATTTCGGATTGAGACCCCTCTTCGGACTGGAGACTGAAGTCTTAAGGGCCTGTCCCACTCGGCCGTCATTTGCGCCTCATTTACGCGTCATATGTAAAATAGGTCGATGCGTTGTGACGCGTGATGTTGCGTGCAAATCATGTGTCATCATGCGTTATCATGCGTCACCACAGCCGTTTGGTGCACGTGACGCAATTAGAATACCCTGCTTCCCTATTCTGCATCATGACCATCATGCAAGGACTACAGATTTTATTGCTACAGCAACAACAGACACGTCTGTTAGCAGCAGCCCTCATACTTACAGATCAGCCAGGCAGGAATACACAAGAAAGGCTAGCAAGAAACCCAGGAAGAGGTCTGTGTGGGCGAGGTTAGAGGTTACATGACGCGTAAAAGGCGGGCCGACTGCGTATGGGCTGCGCTGCATGTTTACGACGTTGACGCATGCTGACGTAACCATGCGTCACCACACAATACAGCGTGCGACGCCAATACGTCAGCGCGTGTAGCCAATGCGTCAGTGTGTGTAGCCAATGAATCAGCGTGCGTCAGCGATACGTCACGCAGGTGGCGCGCAAGGATTTTGTTACACTACGATATCCTGGAGCACCGCGTGATACCGTGCACCACTGCGTGAGATTCCACGCCTCACCATGCGCAATGCGTGGGTCACCCACGTGCACCCCACGCGTCACAACGCGTCGACCTATTTTACATATGACACGTAAATGAGGCGCAAATGATGGCCAAGTGGGACAGGCAGCATCTCTGGAGAGAAGGAATGGGTGACGTTTCGGGTCGAGACCCTTCTTCGGACAGAAAGGTCTCGTCCTGAAACGTCACCCATTCCTTCTCTCCAGAGATGCTGCCTGTCCCGCTGAGTTACTCCAGCATTTTTGATTTAAACCAGCATCTGCAGTCCCTTTCTACACATTCCCTCTGGGTGATACAGTTTCCTCCCACATTCCAAAAATGTGCGGGTTTGTAGCTATCTTGACCTTTCTCTAAATAAAAGTTGCCCCTCATGTGTAAGGAGTGGATGAGAAAGTGGGATACTATTGAACTAGTGTAAACAGTGATCAATGTTTGGCATGGACTCTGAGAACCCTATCCATGTTGCACCTCTAAACTAAAAACAAAACAAATCTAAAGTAGGGAATTATTCAGTTTAAATGAAATGAAATTACATATCAAATTAGGATAATATCATGTGTTATGAATTTAGCCTCATTAAATGAATATGTTACAGCATTGAACTGAGCTGCATTGACTTCTGATGTTGAGCAATAACATAGCTCAGTGATACAAAACAAGTTGCCTCTCATCTCATCTTAACTTGATCAGTCTTTTGGAACGATGCCTGTGAAATGATAGTGTAAAAGACACAGAGAACCAGTTCATGTCACAAGGCCCTTTGATTCCATTTGGGTTATACAAGTGTGTACATAGAGCAAACAGATGGCATAACTTGTAGAGTTGCTGCCTCACCTCGCAAGAGACCCAGGTTCAATCCTTACCTCGGGTACCATCTGTGTGAAGTTTGCACATTCTCCCTGTGACCAAGTGTGTTTTCTTCAGGAGCACCAGTTTTCCTTCACATCTCAAAGACGTGCTGGTTAGTACGTTAATTGGCCACTGTAAATGACCCCTTGTGTGAGGATGAGTGGCAGAATATGGGGGGAGCTGATGATAATATGGAGAGAATAAAGTTTGCTTAGATTAGTGTAGGATTTGTGTGGATGGGTGGTTGATGGTCAGTGTGAACTCAGTGGGCCAAAGGGCCTGTTTCCATGCTGTATCTCTTGTGGATAAAGGGATCAGGGGGTATGGAGAGAAGGCAGGTACAGGATACTGAGTTGGATGATCAGCCATGATCATATTGAATGGCGGTGCAGGCTCGAAGGGCCGAATGGCCTACTCCTGCACCTATTTTCTATGTTTCTATGTTTCTATCTCAAAAATGGCACATTTACTTGTTTATCTACTTCAGCACATCCCGGTTAACACAATGACATTCACCCTCATAGACCATATTAAATGATCAATGCTGCTGCAGAACCAATTATCATGGAATAGGTTGTTTATCCCATTTCATCTGTGCTTTCTCTCTATCAGAGCAACTCACTATTTCCAAGCACCCGCACCCCCTTCCATATATCCTTGCAGACGTTTCCTTGCCATTTATTTATCCAATTCCTACTTGAAGACCACAATAGGCCCTACATACTGATAGCACATACATTAATGTCGCTATCGATTCTCTTCCCCTTTATTTTACATCTGTGACTCCAGTACTCTTCACTTCCAATAATAAGACCAGCTTCCTACTGTTCACTACTTTATCTGCTTTTATCAGCTACTTTCAGTCCAGAACCAGGGGTCACCATTTAGGAATAAGGGATAGGACATTTAGGACAGAGATGAGGAAAAACCTTTCTCCCAGAGAGTTTGAAGCAGTCGCTCCTATAATGCGGGCTGAACACTAAGTACATTTCTGATGCTTAAGTCTTTGGTTAAGAAAGAACTGCAGATGCTGGAAAAATCTAAGGCAGACAAAAATGCTGGAGAAACTCAGGGGGTGAGGCAGCATCTATGGAGCGAAGGAATAGGTGACGTTTCGGGTCTTGACTCAAACGTCACCTACTCCATCGCTCCATAGATACTGCCTCACCCGCTGACTTTCTCCAGCATTTTTGTCTACCTTAACTCTTTGGTGTACTCTTTCTAAATAGCTTTTTGCGGATATGCTAAACAAAATGCAATCAAGGGAAAATTGTGTCAGATTCATATTTGTCCGGTATTTGTAAAGCAAGGAATTTTCAGCTACAAGGCACATGCTACTTGGCTTTCTTTATAACCTATAATCTCACTGCTCAAATAAACAGGGAGAAAATGTATTATTTCTATTTTGTTTAGAATGCTTCTATTAACACATTGACTAATAAATCATGGAGCTGGGGGAAAATAGGTCTGAGAGGGTAACTACATTGTAGTGTGATAACACTTGGAATTTTATTAACTGTCAGGGGGCTTTAAGATGTCCTGAGATTATAAAAGGCAGGAAAAGTGAAATTAAAGAGAAAGGCTCCAAGATGCTCTCCCTCAATTTTCCATTAGTCAGCATAAGCAAGTGACTTTAGTTATGGACAAAGATGGAAGGGGGAAGATTTAATAAGAACTTGAGGTATTGAGTTTTCCCTGAAGCAAGGGTGGCATAGACAGAGTAGAATCTTTTTGGAGATGAGTTTCAAAAACATTAAGGTGAAAGTAAGGAATTTTTAAAAGAGATCCGAGGAGAAGCTTTGTATACATCCGGTTGATATCGGAAACTCCAGTCTTACAAACCCTCGCATTATCTCATGACCTCTTGTGTTTTACTTTAACAGATGTCTAAATGTAATATATCTATCAACTCCCTCAATCTACTTTTACTTCCTCCAAAAATCATTGATTAGTCAAATAATCATAATTGAGCACATTACTTCAGTTTCCAGTTGAGGCTACAAAGTTTTTGCATGTTTTCGCTGCTCTGATCTCATTATCTCAAATTGACCAAAAGAGGAAATTAGCTATTTTTGTCTAGTAACCATTTGTAGTAATGCCTTCACATGCTTCAACTCCCACTCCTGAGACCCAAGAACAAAATCTAGGCTGATGATCTAGTACAGAATGAAAAGGAGGTGGTGGAGATACAAATGCATTTAGACTGGCACTTGAATAGGCAAAGTATAGGTACCTTGTGGAGACATGCAGGATTAGTGTAGGTGGGGAATTGTCAGAATGGATGTGGAGGGCCGATTGTACTGGTATTAATGCAGCAAAATACCGCAATATGCTTCAGAGAGCATAGTCAAACAAAACATTGAGCCCCGGGTCCCGGGGAAGGGTGGTGGAAATTAGGTCCGATGAGCAAAACTGTGGTCAAAGATTGAGATAAATCTTAAAAAGAAGGATAGACGTCCTGTTGTAGGCTGGAAACATTTCAGCCACGATGTAACGGCAGAGAAATTTACTTTTTTTGACTCCAGAGAACAGAGGACAAGAATATTGGCTATTACTCAAACTCACTTTTGCCCAATGGTTTTAACGACCTTTTACAAACCATCCCTTTCCCATCAAGTAAAAATGAACAAACCTGAGTTAAGGGTTCAGATGTTAGTCTGAAGAAGGTTTCTGACCCAAAATGTCATCTGTCCATTTCCCTCCACTGATGCTGCCTGACCAGCCCAATTCCTCCAGCACTTTGTGTTTTAGGCCGGAGTTAAGACCAGCCCTGGGGTTTACAATGGCATTTTCAATATTCTGCCTGTGGAGGGGCTTGTTCCATTCTTATCCAACAATTCTTTAATGATTTAAGTGAATTATAAAATAAAAAGTTAAACTCAATATTTTTTTAACACTTCACGGAAGGTGTGCACATGCTGTTTTTGCTGCTTTTTCCTACCCGTTTGGCATTCTCGGCGAATATCAAGATGGCTGATTTACTGTCTGTTTCAAACCAACAAGTAATAGAATCAATGTCTAAGAAGGACCTGCAGATGCTGGTTTAAACTGAAGATAGACACAAAAAGCTGGAGTAACTCAGCGGGACAGACAGCAAAGAAGGAATGGGTGACGCTTCGGGTCGAGACCCTTCTTCAACAAGGGAAATGAGAGATATAGACGGTGATGTGGAGAGATAAAGAACAATGAATGAAAGATGTGCAAAAAGGTAACGATGACAAAGGAAACCGGCCATTGTAAACTGTAGGGTGAAAACGAGCAGCTAGTGCGACTTGGGTGTTGGAGGGATCGAGAGAGAGGGAATGCCGGGGCTACCTGAAGTGAGATAAATCAATATTCATACCACTGAGCTGTAAGCTGGACACCATGCAAAACATGAGATACTGTTCTTCCAATTTGCATTTAGCCTCACTCTGACAATGGGGGGTATCGAGGACCGAAAGGTCCATGTAGGAATGGGAAGGAGAATTAAAGTGTCCAGCAACTGGGAGATCAGGTAGGTTCCAGCTACTGGTAGAGCAATCTCATCGGCCAAATTTTCCTGCAATTTCCTGCACAGAGTCTCTTGCCCAGAGTAGGTGAATCAAGGATCCAAGGACATAGATTTAATGTGAGGGGAAAAAGATTTAATAGGAATCTGAGGAGTAACTTTTTCACACAAAGAACGGTGGGTGTTTGGAATAAGCTGCCAGAGGAGGTAGTTGAGGCAGGGACTATCCCAACATTTAAGAAACAATCAGACAGGTCCATGTTGGCCATTGTGGGCAAGTTGGGCCAAAGGACCTGTTTCCACATTGTATCACTCTAATACTCTCTTTCCCAATGGCCATACAAATTATTTGCCTATGTGTGCTCATGTTCTGATTTCTTTTTGAAAGTGTAGATTAGCCCTTTCCTCCACTCTAAATGAGAATTGCCCAGAAATTGAAGTTTATCTTTTTAAAATCTGCTAAATATGTACTGCCGCAACACACCATCCGCACAGAAAAATATTCCATAGATTAATATCCTGATATTAGTCAAAAATACACTAATAGAAACAGCATGGAAATTTGCACGTCGAATTGCAGATGCAAGGACGATGCGGGGAACAACATTTTTCCCAATAAATAACACCTAAGCACTCATTAGCCTTGAAATTGGATCCAATAGCATTTGTATTCCATGAACTAATGGAACATAATGCAGTGTTACCTGTATTCAATCTCCCTAGTACTTAATTCTGCACCAAACTGTGCCCATTGGGATATCGACAGTGCTACTAAAATGGGTCGTATGCTGGTGGAAGACAGCAGCAACCACTAACTATTAGGGTAACTATCAGGTAAGCATGCAGGTACAGCAGGCAGTGAAGAAAGCAAATGCCATGTTGGGCCAATAGTAGCCGGTGTGAGAGGGGAGATGAATACCAAAGTGTTGTATATGAATGCGTGAAGTATAAGAAATAAAGTGGATGAGCTTGAGGCTCAGTTAGAAATTGCATGTTTGATGTTGTGGGAATTACAGAGACATGGCTGCAAGAGGACCAGGGCTGGGAACTGAATATTCAAGGGTATTCGTCCTATCGAAAAGACAGAGAGGTGGGCAGAGGGGGAGGGGTAGCATTGTTGGTGAGGAATGAAATTCAGTCCCTTTCGAGGGGTGACATAGAATCAGGAGATGTAGTCAGTATGATAGAACTGAGGAATTATAAGGGTAATAAGTCCCTAATGGGAGTTATCTACAGTGGCCTGGATTTAGGGTGCAAGATGAATCAGGAGTTAATATTGGCATGTCGCAAAAGGTAATGCTACAGTTGTTATGGGAGATTTCAACATGCAGGTAGACTGGGAAAATCAGGTTGAGACTGGATCCCAAGGAGACTTTGTGGAGTGCCTCCGAGATGGAGTCTTAGAGCTTGTGCTGGAGCCTACCAGGGAGAAGGCAATTCTCGATTTAGTGTTGTGTAATGAACCTGATTTGATAAGGGAACTTGAGGTAAAGGAGCCATTAGGTGGTAGTGACCATAACATGATACGTTTTAATCTGTGATTTGAGAGGGAGAAAGGGAAATCGGAAGTGTCAGTATTACAATTGAACAAAGGGGACTATGGAGCAATGAGGGAGGAGCTGGCCAAAGTTGACTGGAAAGATACCCTCGCAGGGATGACAGTGGAACAACAAAGGCAGGCATTTCTGGGAAAAATTCAGAAGGTGCAGGATCAGTTCATTCCAAAGAGGAAGAAAGATTCCAAGGGGAGTAAGGGGCGACCATTGCTGACAAGGGATGTCAGGGACAGTATAAAAATAAAAGAGAAGAAGTACAACGTAGCAAAGATGAGCGGGAAGCCAGAGGATTGGGAAACATTATAAGAGCAATAGAAAACAACAGAAGAACAACAAAAAGGCAATACGGGGAGAAAAGATGAGGTACGAAGGTAAGCTAGCCAAGAATATAAAGGAGGATTGTAAAAGCTTCTTTAGGTATGTGAAGAGGAAAAAATTAGTTAAGACCAAACTTGGACCCTTGAAGACTAAAACAGGTGCATTTATTATGGGGAACAAGGAAATGGCAGATGAGTTGAACATGTACTTGGTATCCGTCTTCACTAAGGAAGACGCAAACAATCTCCCTGATGTACTAGTGGCCTGAGGATCTAGGGTGACGGAGGAACTGAAGGAAATTCACATTAGGGCAAGAAATGGTGTTGGGTAGACTAATGGGACATTAGGCAGGAAATATGTTCCCGATGTTGGGGGAGTCCAGAACCAGGGGCCACAGTTTAAGAATAACGGGTAGGCCATTTAGGTATGAGATGAGGGAAACCTTTTCCACCCAGAGAGTTGCGAATCTGTGGAATTCTCTGCCGCAGAAGGCAGTGGAGGCCAATTCACTGAATATATTCAAGTGAGAGTTAGATATAGCTCTTAGGGCTAACGGAATCAAGGGATATGGGGAGATTACAGGAACGGAGTACTGATTTTGGATGATCAGCCATGATCATATTGAATGGCGGTGCTGACTCGAAGGGCCGAATGGCCTACGCATACAGCTATCTTTCTATGTTACTATATTTCTATGTAACAGGCTGCTGGAGAGATGAGAGAAAATGTGGTGAAAGAGGAAGCATCTCCTGGAGGAAAGGTGCTGTGGTTTGTCCCTTCAAGATTTAGCTGCAGAGATGGAAACTGTTGGGTTAATGCTGAGAAATATGAGAACTTGTAATAGGGAATGCTATACTGAACCAAGTATTGGCTTCAGCACAGCACAAACACAACCATATTGTGCTGCGTCCCTTACAATGAAAGTTTGGCTCTACAACTACTTTCATAAATATCTTTTTCTTCTTCTTCTGTATGGCGTGCACAGCCTAAAGTTGTAGGTCAAATAGTTCTATTTGATCTTTTGTTTGTGCATGTCGGGTTGATTGTATTAATCGAAACAGGGTGGACAGCATCCTTTTCTACTTTATCTAGAGCAATCATGACCTTCCATATTGTACATCTCTATTACACGTCAAGAGAGAGTCAAGAGTGTTTTATTGTCATATGTCCCAGATAGAACAATGAAATTCTTACTTGCTGCAGCACAACAGAATATGTACAACAAAGTACATTGTAAACAATGTAATAAACGAGAGAGAAAAAAAAGTACATACGGACACACAAAAAACAAGCAATAATAGTGCAATAATAACAATAATAGTCTGTGTCTTGAGCTATATGATGTTGTATTGCGTAATAGCCAAATGGCTCTAGGGAAGAAGCTGTTCGTGAACCTGGATGTTACAGTTTTCGGGCTCCTGCACCTTCTTCCCGATGACAGGAGTGAAATGAGTGTGTTGCCAGCGTGGTGTGGGTCTCTGATGATGCTAGCTGCCTTTTTGAGGCAGAGACTCCGGTAAATCCCTACGATGGTAGGGAGGTCAAAGCCGGTGATGGACTGGGCAGTGTTCACAACTATTGTCCCTGTACCCAATAAGGCAAGGATTACTGGTCTTAATGACTACAGGCCTGTCGCACTGACCTCTGTAGTCATGGAGACCCTTGAAAGGCTTGTGCTGGCCAAGCTGACAAATATCACAAACCCCTTGCTAGATTTTAGGAGAGCTCCCCCTCCTCTCTCCCCACTCACCATCAACAACACCACAGTCACATCTGTGAGGTCTTTTAAGTTCCTGGGAACCATCATCTCCGAGGACCTTAAATGGGGGGGCGGGGGGGGCCACCATCGACACCACTGTCATAAATGTACAACGGAGGATGTACTTCCTGCGGCAGCTGAGGAAGCACAATCTGCCACAGGCAATGATGGTCCAATTCTATCTGGCCATGGTAGAGTCTGTCCTCACCTCCATCATTGTCTGGTTTGGCTCAGCCACCAAGCACGACATCCGGAGGCTGCAGCGAATCGTCCGCTCAGCTGAGAAGGTTATTGGCTGCAACCTTCCCTCCATTGATGAACTGTACACTGCAAGGGCCAGGAAGCGAGCGGGTTAGATCATCTCTGACCACTCTCACCCTGGCCACAAACTCTTTGAATCACTTCCCTCTGGAAGGCAACTCCGGACTGTCAAAGCTGCCACAGCCAGACATAAAAACAGCTTTTTTCCACGAGTAGTAACTCTACTCAATAACCAAAAATCTGTAGCCTCCTTTTGCTCAGGTATTTTATTTAATTCACATGTTTAATCAATAATGTTTTATTATTAATGTTTAATGTTTTATGTGTCATTCTTAACTGTCACAGTATGTTATGTTGTCACTTGCGGGCGGAGCATCAAGGCAAATTCCTTGTGTGTGAATACGTGGCCAATAAACATTCACATTATTCAACTTTTTACCGTTTCTTCGCTCCTGAGCATTGAAGTTGCCAAACCAGGCCGTAATGCACCCAGTCAATATGCACTGTACTGTAGATGTCTCCACTATCTTTGCTCAAAAGAGAACAACCCTAGCTTTTATTAATGAGCAATAACATCCACCATGCAAGATGGAAAGCTGTGGGTAATTGGATAATTAATAGCACCCTTCTCTTTTGATCCATCCCCTGTTATTCAGTATTATGATGCATTGCATTCTCTGGGTTTAATTTCCGTTGGTTTCTCTCCAAAGATCTCAGTGGACAACTGATGCAGTGAACATTTTTTCCATTATGGAAATATTTTTTTAAATGGCAAAAACAGAAACTCTGTCTATTCAGAGAATAAACATGGAATACAAGAAAGGAGGGCAGCTAATAGAAACATTGTTTTGTGAGAATGATAGGAACTGTAGAAAGAAATGTAAGAATGAATAGTGGGCACTGTGACACAAACAGAGACAAGTGTAAGAAGGATGTGGTGTAGCCTTGAGCCATACAGATGCTGCCCTTTCACATAATCAGATCCATGCTGTTTCAATGGATGTCGTAGGATCTAATTATATCAATTGACTATTTGAATTGGACTCTCGTAAGTGAAGGTTATAATCCAAGGCGGAAAATTGAGTACACGTGCAGATAATTCCTCTCCATTACAACTCAGTGTATGGGCATGTCATTTTGTAATTTTCATCAAAGTGACGGGAACAGTGACCAACTGTTAGTGAGGCCCATGTGATCTTCTCGACCAGGATCATATGGTCTATTCCTAATTAAATTTAAAAAAATGAGAATTGTGCTGCCTTCCAACATGACAACAAGTTTAGAGAGAGCCTTTTTTAGGGGCAAACTGGCCTTAATGTGATTTGTATCCTAGGGTTGGTTATTGCATTTGTCCAAGTGTCCTTTTGAGGAGTTTGTAGTTATGATCACTTTAGACTTTGGAGACTTTGGCGCATGGAAACAAGGCTGACCAGCGATCACCCCCATACACTCGCACTATCCTACACTCTTGGGACAATTTACTATTTTTACCAAATCCAATTACCCTACAAACTTGGAGTGTGGGAGGAGACTGGAACACTGGGAGAAAACACACAGGTCACGGGAGAATGTGCAGACTCCATGCGGACAGTTCCGGTAGTCAGGATCAAACCCGGGTCTCTGCCGCTTTAAGGCAACAACTCAACCGCTGTGCCACTGCATTTCTTACGGTTAATGATTAAAGGCAGATGTTTCATAAACTGTAGAGGTTTCAGAAGAATAATGTTAGGTTACTTGGTTCTTCGATGCTGCACTGGCAATCAATAAAATCTTGGCTAATCTTCTCCATTCCACCACGTCGCCCTATCCATGGAGCAGTGATTCAACCAACTACACGGAAATCTATTCCTACATTTTGATTACACTCATCATTATATGACATCCACAACCCTAGACAGGAATGCCAAGGATTCACAGCACTTTAAGTGAGGAATTTGTGATCGGAGTTCTGAGTTCCTTATTCTGAGACAGTGATTATAAGTCACAGACTAGTATATAAATTTGGCAGTGTTCAGAGGGACACACACGTAATAGAGTCAAAGAAAGTGGAAACAGGCCCTTTGGCCCATTGAATTGGTTTGGAAACAGCTCCATCCAAGACCATCCAAGAAATTACAGCGAATTGTGGACGCAGCCCAGACCAACACACAAACCAACCTCCCTTCTATTGACTCAAGCTGCCTCGGCAAGGCCAGCAGCACGAGTCGCACAAGGATGAGTCGCACCCTGGCCACTCCCTCTTCTCCCCTCTCCCATCAAGCAAGTTATAGAACTGTGTATCCCTCTTGGGATCACATTGTCCTTAATCAACAATCAGGGAACCTCCCTGCCTGAGGTCACCTGTTGCGGGTACTGATTAGTTCTATTTGTTTTTCTTGCTTCCAGTCCCCCCTTACAACCACTCTGTAGTGTCCTGGTCCAAAACGTCACCTATCCAATTTCTCCAGAGATGTTGCCTGACCCACTGAGTTACTCTGGCACGTTATTCTTATCTCTGGTATAAGCCAGCATTCGCAGTTCCTTTTTATTACATTATAAGTCTGATCACTTCATTGGCTGCACCAAAGATGTATTTGAAACAACTCGGGAAAAGATCCAGGCATGATGTGAATAAAAGTACTGCTCATACTGTGGTTGTTATGCTCCAGAGGGAAGTGACTGGCAGGGCTTTGGTGAATAATAACAAATTCTTCATTTGGAAAAATGTGTGGATTTTGGATTAACTGCATGGTTTGTGCATTGTGTTAAAGAATCACCATGGTCCAAACAATCTAGTGCTTCACCAGGAAGCTCCTTAGAACCTGATATCAGAAGGAGGTGGAACTAGCTGGCAGTTTAAGTGAGACCACACCTGGAGTATTCTGTGCAATTTTGATCTCCTAATTTAAGGAAGGACATTCTTGCTATTGAGGGAGTGCAGCGTAGGTTCACCGGGTTAATTCCCGGGATGGCGGGATTGTCATATGATGAAAGAATGGAGCGACTGGGCTTGTATTCACTGGAATTTAGAAGGATGAGAGGGAATCTTATAGAAACATATAAAATTATTAAGGGATTGGACACGCTAGATGCAGGAAACATGTTTGCGATGTTGGGTGTCCAGAAACAGAGGTAGGCCATTTAGAACTGAAATGAGGGAAAACTTTTCACACAGAGACTTGTGAATTTGTGGAATTCTCTGCCTCAGAAGGCAGTGGATGCCGATTCACTGGATGCATGCAAAAGAGAGTTAGATAGAGCTCTTAGGGCTAGCGGAATCAAGGGATATGGGGAGAAGGCAGGAACGGGGTACTGATTGTGGATGATCACATTGAATGACGATGCTGGCTCGAAGGGCCGAATGGCCTACTTTTGCACCTATTGTCCATGTATCTATGTATCCATGAATACACACACCTCCAGATTCAGGGGCAGTTTCTTCCCAGCTGTTATCAGGCAACTGAATCATCCTACCACAACCAGAGAAGATTCCTGACCTACTATCTACCTCTTTGGTAACTCTCCATCTATCCTTGAGCAAACTTTGCTGGCTTTAACTTGCACTAAACGTTATTCCCTTATCATGTATCATAAATTATCATCTGTAAATGGATCGATTGTAATAATGCATTGTCTTTCTGCTGACTGGTTAGCACGCACCAAATGCTTTTCACTGTACCTCGGTATATGTGATAATAAACTAAACTGAACTGAAATACTCATTTATACTCATCCTGCACTCATCTAAACTCATTTTACTTCTTGCATCCCCATTCTTTTGGTAACATGTACAGAGTTGCCATTGTGTATACTTTCCAACTGGGATCATTCATACCCACCCTCTTGCTTTAGTTTAAAACACTGAAGCCAGCAATGTCCTTGACATACATCAACCTTAGGGACCACCTCAGCATCCACCTGGACAGTGAGGATGGGCACCATTTGGCTACTGTTGCACAAGTGAAAAGAGATACATCACCACCATTTCTTGGTCATAGTACACAAACTGTAGAGCCTAGAAAAGTGTGGCACTGGAGCAGGCCCTTTAGCCCACAATGTCCGTACCGTACATGATACCAAGTTAATCATGATACCCATGATTCCAGAGGGTATGGAGAGAAGGCAGGTACGGGATACTGAGTTGGATGATCAGCCATGATCATATTGAATGGCGGTGCAGGCTCGAAGGGCTGAATGGCCTACTCCTGAACCTAATTTCTATGTTTCTATGTTTCTATGTTAAACTAATCCCATCTGCCTGCATATGCTCCATATCCTCCATTAAGTTGTAATCCACTTAAACTTCAGAGAGATACTGCATGCAAACATTCTGCATGCAAATAATTCTGGAATCGATTTACTACACAGTGTATAGTCATAGAGTCATGTAACACCGAAACAGGTCCTTCAGCCCAACTTGCCCATGTCAACCAGGATGCCTCATCTACTTTAGTCCCATCTGCCTCCAGTTGGTCCAACTCCCTCTAAACCTATCCTAGGTCCATTCCTATCCATGTACCTGTCCAAATGTTGTTATAATACCAGCGTCAACTACCTCCTCTGGCAGCTCGTTCCGTATCCTCTGAAGGGTCCTTGAGGATTTTCTGCACTCTGTCCGTGACATCCTGGATCCTGGCACCAGGAAGGCAGCACACCATCCTTGAATCCCGTCTGTTCCTGCAGAAACCCCTGTCCGTACCTCTCACAATGGAGTCTCCAACTACAATGGCGTTGCCTGACGTTGGTCTCTTTGGTTTTGGCTCAACAGCCCTTTTTGCTTCGCCAGCTATTCCTAACTCTATTCAGGCATGTAGTACAGAAACAGGTCCTTCAGCAGAGATAGATGGATTCTTGATTAGTACGGGTGTCAGGGGTTATGGGGAGAAAGCAGGAGACTGGGATTGAGCGGGAGAGATCAGCCATGATTGAATGGTGGAGTAGACGTGATATGCCAAATGGCCTAATTCTGCTCTGATAACTTATGAACATGAACTTATACACCTGACCTAGATGCACTGCCAAGTGTGCATGCATTAAGGGAAGGCTGACACCTTACTTATATGCGTAAGAGGAAGAGCTAAGATGACTTATGACAAATGGTGAGTCATTGAATCAAGGTATATGATGTGGAAAATTGCCCTTTGGCCAATGAGTGTGCACCAGCCAACAACCACTTATTTACACCAATCCAAACTGAATCCTATTTTTTTTTAAATTCTGTCCACATTGTTGTCAACTCCCTTCAGATTCTACTACACTCCTACTCACTTGTAGGTAAATTACAGTGGCCAATTAACCCGCCAAACCATGCACCTTTAGGATGCGAAGGAAACCCTTGTGGTCACAAGATGAACACACATACTTCGCACAGACAGCACCGGAGGTCAAGATTGAAACCAGGACTTTAATCCTGGTCAGGCAGCAGTTTTAATCGATGCGCCAATACATGAGCTGCACATTTCATCATCCGAATAATCATTTACAGACTTTGAAGAGAGAGAGACCTTTGGGTCGCAAAGAAAATTAATTAGAATGTGTCAATGTTCTCCCTGGGCTCATGAAGGTTTCAGTCACCTAATTAGGGAAAGTTCAGAAGAAACCGTGACACCTTTCAGCAGGATAAGGAGAGTAATCAGAATGTTCCTATTCCATTAAAAAAATAATAGTTTAGAGAGGTAAAATTAACTGGATCGAGCAGATAGTTCAAGGATTTCACTTTGGTTAAAAACAGGGTTGTGATATCATTGGTCACAAAGGTCACATCATTGAATAATTGTATTTGAGCCTTTCAGAGTTCGCATGTGCCTAGTGTGCCTATCATTTCAATTGGTTTTGCCCCACAGAGCCAGCAATGCATTGTCAAAGACTTATTTAGATATTTTCTTCAGGCTGTTATCCTGGGTGAATTCATCATTCCACTTTCTTCATTACAGTGCATCATAATACTGAATTAATACTCTGCAGTCCCTTGATCATATTGGGAGCAAATAGATTCAGTAGGCAGCTCCTTCCATTTTGCTTTTACAGTGTGTGTTGATGAACATCTTCACAGTAGTGCAGCGGGTGGAGCCCCTGCCTCAAAACACCTACATCCAGAGTTCGATCCTGGGCTCTTATCCTGTCTGTGTGGAGTTTAGACATTCTACCTACATCCGCGTGGGTTATGTCCAGGTGCACTGGTTTCCTCCCACATCCCAAACACGTACAGATTAGTAGTTAATCAGCCATTTGGGTTCACACAAGATGAGCTTTTATCGGATGGCTGATCTATTTTTCCCTCTCGATCGCCTTCTTCCCATAACCCCTGACACCTGTACTAATCAAGAATCTGTCAACCTCTGCCTTAAAAATATCCATTAACTTGGCCTCTACAGCCGTCTGTGGCTATGAATTCCACAGATTCACCACCCTCTGACTAAAGAAATTCCTCCTCATCTCCTTCCTAAAATTACATTCTTTCATTCTGAGGCGATGGCCACTGGTCTAGAGTCTCCCACTTGTGGAAACATCCTCTCCACATCCACTATATCCAGGCCTTTTACTATTTGGTAGTTTTCAATGAGGTTGCCTCTCATCCTTCTAAACTTTCAATCATGCTTTCAAAAAAATTGTTCATTCAACAATGTATCCACCCCTTGTTTAAATGTCGCCAATCATCCTTTCTCCACAAACCACTGGAGTAAGGAATTCCAGGTTGAATCTGGTAGCATGAGTTCAAATGTTACCCTGGAAATCGAGGCACTTAAATTCAATTAATTAAACAATCAGAAATAATTAAAAGTAACTGCCAATATCGACAATGATGACCATGAAGGCAGAAGATAGTCATTTGATTCCAAAGTCCCTCTCTTACATGGTCTGGTCTGTGTTTCACTCCAGTCTCACAACAATGCAATTACTTTTAATTGATGTTGCCAAATAAGCTAAGCTGCTTAGTTGCTTAAAATAAAATCAAATGAGCCAGACAGCTTGACATCTAACTAAGCACTGGACACAGAACATGGCAACTTCGTCCCTGGTGCGGTCAACTGTAAAGTGCTTCTCATTGACATCTGTGAGCTTTTACATACATTAAGAAGGGTGCACCACAGTTGAGTCAGCCTTGGGTAACTATATTCAAGAAATCGAGTCCCACCACCAGCATCCTACATCAATCTCTGGATAAATTCTGTGCCATTGATTGAATAGGTCCATAATACAGAGGCACAATGGTGGGAAAATGCAAACTTCACACTGGCAGCGACCTGGTTTACAAATTGAGAGATTCAAATAGTTTAAATCATTTAGATACTGGTGTGGGTATTAGACTGAAATCTAATTGAAAGATCTAGATAGATTAATCACAACTTGGCAGTGAGTTAGAGCCGCTGAGTTTCTCCAGCACTTTTGTCTAGCTTCGATTTTCCAGCACCTGCAGTTCCTTCTTAAACACCAAGCCTAATCAAGTCTGAAGAACGGTCTCAGCCCGAAACGTCACCCATTCCTTCTCTCCAGAGATGCTGCCCGTCCCGCTGAGTCACTCCAGCTTTTTGTGTCTATCTTCGGTTTAAATCAGCATCTGCAGTTTCTTCTTACACTAATCCAAGTATTCATGTATTGAACAATGGATACTTAGGATTTCATTACATGCAAGAATATAATTATCTATCTAAGCTTCTGAAATAAGGTACCAATGGAGGTGACGTTTCTAACTACAAACATGAGGTCCTAAAATATATATTTAAATTAAATTCAGATTTTTTCTCAATTTTACTTCAGAAGTTTGTTTGTTTTTAATTGAGCCAAGGCAGTTGGCGCCTTGTGACTGTTGGCAGATCAGTACAGTTCTCTTGATTTAATTTATGTCATATCCTCCTCTTGGTTGTTTACAATCTTTTCAATCATCTCTAGTGGGGATCTCAAGTGATAAGAGACCATGTTGTCTACTTGTGACTGCCACTGACATACCCTCATCCCATAAATGTGCTGCAGATATATTTTGCTATCATCACCAAGGATTTCACATTCAGGGGCATTCTGGCCTGAAGAGCAACCTATCTTGAGATCTGTTAGCTGTCCTCCTTTGCTCGTTGAAAAAACATTTGCCACTAATCTAGAAAGTGGATCATTCAAATGGCAAGTCCAGTCCCTCAACTGATTCCTCACTGCACAGACTAAGGTGAAAGGTTTCAAATGGGGCATTAAATCAAGGCCAGATCTGCTATTCAGTTGAATGTAAATGATCTTACTACGCTCTTTGGAGAAGAATATTTCAGTGTCCATGACAACATGTTTCAACCAAACTTTGCCGAATATAAGCCAATTCAGGGGCCACAGTCTTAGAATAAAGGGGAGGCCATTTAAGACTGAGGTGAGAAAAAAACTTTTTCACCCAGAGAGTGGTGAATTTGTGGAATTCCCTGCCACAGAGGGCAGTGGAGGCCAAATCACTGGATGGATTTAAGAGAGAGTTAGATAGAGCTCTAGGGGGCTAGTGGAGTCAAGGGATTTGGGGAGAAGGCAGGCACGGGTTATTGATTTGGGATGATCAGCCATGATCACAATGAATGGCGGTGCTGGCTCAAAGGGCCGAATGGCCTCCTCCTGCAACTATTTTCTATGTTTCTATATTAATTAACCTGCCTGGCTCTGAGATGTAGGAGGACACTGACCACCTGCAAGAAACCTGTGGTGACGGAGATTGTGCAAACTCCACGTAAACAGCACCCGAGGTCAGAATTGAAGGTGAGTCTCTGGCACTGCGTGCTAGTCAATGCACCACAGTGCCACCCGTCTCTCTGCTATTCTGATCTTCTTGTTGCAGAGAAGCAGACACATGGGTGGCAGAGTAGCGCATCCAGGAGAGCTCTTAGTGCCTCGCAATGCTGGAGACTCACTTTCACTGAGAGTGAAGGGATGGCTGTATTAGTCACAAAGGGATGTTTGAAGTGATTATATCCCTATGCACCCATTACCATTCTGCTTCTAAGTGGTAGACCTTGTGAGTTTGGGCAGATTGGGTTGAAGACGACTTTGAGTTGCTGCAGGACAATAGTAGGTTGTCTGCCGGTGCTGCTATTCACTGGTGATCAGGGAAATTGATGATTACAGGTAATCAGTGGGGTTCCAATCTATACGTAGAAACAAGGAACTGCAGATGCTGGTTTATACCAAAGAGTGCTGGAGTAACTCAGCGGATTATCCATAGTCAGGATTGAACCCGATTCTATTGGCTCTGCAAGGCAGCTGCGCCATCGTGGTATCGCTGTGCCACGAACTCCGGCAGCATCTCCGGAGAAAAGGGATAGGTGTCGTTTCGGGTCGGGACCCTTCTTCAGACTCCAATGAAACTGTCTGCTTATTTGTGGGTGGAAACATACAACAGAAAATGTTGGTAATCCTCAGCAGGTCAGGTAGCATCAGTGGAGAGAGAAACAGGGTCAACATTTGTAGACATGAAACATTAACTCTTCTTCTTTCACCATTGATGCTATCTGAGCATTTTCTGCTTTTATTACCTTTTTTTTTGTAACCCACAGCATTTCACCTTCAATTTTGTGAACGATGAGTAGTGCTGGATCAGCTGCAAATAATTATCCCACTCCTGGATATTTCGTTTGGTTTAGAGATACAGCGTGGAAATAGGCCCTTCGGCCCACCGAGTCCGCACCGCCCAGCGATCCACCCTCCTACACGCACTAGAGACAATTTACACTTATACCAAGCCAATTAACCTAAAAACCTGTAGGTCTTTGGAATGTGGGAGAAAACCGAAGATCTCGGAGAAAATCCACGCGGTCATGGGGAGAACGTACGAACTCCGTACAGACAGCACCCATAGTCAGGATTGAACCCAGGTCTACTGCCCCTGTAAGGCTGCTGCCCTACCATGTTATTGTTATGCTATCATGCCGTCCTAAATGGATCATCAAAATCTTTGGGAAAGGAGTAGATCGCCACATAATACCACTTCTTATGGCCATGCTGTTGATGGGACTGCAACAAATTGAATTTCACATCTTCAATGATAGTGGGGGGTAGGATAATGCTAATATGATTGAATGTCATGGGAAGGTGATTAGCCTTCTCACTGAATTCATAGTCTTTGAGTTGTTCATTAAATGTAATAACCCTACCAGATTACTTATGGTATGTCCAGATGTTTACAAATAACAATCTGATGACCTAAAAATTCCTCCTGAAGTCAAAAGGCATCAGTTGAAACGCTAGCAGTTTAACAGGAATCAAGTGATTTTAATTTCCAGTTTGTTACAATGTTGACAGTAATTAGTGGAAATTGTCTAATCATCAGCTCACTTCACCTATTACCCGAGGATTAACGTTGCATAACGTGATAAATTAGATTTGCGGTTCTATGTTGACACAAAGCCCACCAGTCTTCAAAGGCACATGCCACAAGGAAAACCTCTTCCGTAACCCAGCACAGCAAGCTCCAAGCATGGTGACCTGCTTGTGCATCAAACCGTCTCTGAAAAGGCTGAATCTCTCATTCACACATGCACACTTACACCAGACACTGCCCTGTGTTGTGCTCCCAAACATGATATTCCTTTTTGCTGGAAAACAATATTCATATTCATATTCCTTTTTGCTGGAAAAAAATAAGCTGCTGGAGGAACTCAGTGGTTCATATCATCAGTGGAAGGACAGGGATAGTTGAACGATTCGGGTTGACACCATTCCTCTGCACCAGCAGCTGGTTTTAGATCCAGATTCCAGCATCTGCGGTCTTTTGTGCTTCTTATCAGTCGACCCCTAACAAGTTCATTCATCCAACCTCCTCCACTGCAGTATACGCAAGATAAACTCTCAATCTAACTGAGTTCAATCAAAATTCTGTGGTTTCTATCCTAACATGCCCCATTCAGTAATCACTCCCGGCACACGTGCCAACATTGCAGCCTTGAATGTAAAAGCTACAGACGATGGCTGCAACAGTAGTGTCAGAGGCAGGGTAACAGTAGTGATCAGGGGTGGGTGATTGTGCGCAGAGTACCAGTAGTGATCAGGAGTGAGTGATTGTGTTCATGGTAACAGAAGTGATCAAGATGCATGGAATCTCTTGCCCAGAGTAGGGGAATCGAGGACCAGAAGACATAGGTTCAATGTGAAGGGGAAATGATTTAATAGGAATCTGAGGGGTAATTCTTGTACACAAAGGGTGGTGGGTGTGTGGAACAAGCTGCTGGATGAAATAGTTGAGGCTGGGACTATCCCAACATTTAAGAAACAGCTAGACAGGTACATGGATAGGACAGGTTTGGAGGGATATGGACCAAGCGCAGACAAGGTGGGACTTGTGTAGCTGGGACATGTTGGCCGGTGTGGGCAAGTTGGGTCGAAGGACCTGTTTCCACACTGTATCACTCTATGGCTCTATGACTCTAAGTGTGGAGATTGTATTCAGGGTAACAGTAGTGATCAGGGCTAAGTAGTTCTATGCAGTGGAGTAATAGTGTTCAGGGGGGTGATTGTGTGCAAGGTATTGATGGAGTCGGGTGATACTGCACCTTATAACAATGGTGATGGGAAGAGGGCAATTACGTGTAAATGACTGAAAGTGTGTATTTCTTTGCAGAGTAGCCTGCATGAATTTTAATTTAGTTTATTATTGTTACGTGTATCGAGATACAGCGGAAAACTTTTGTTTGCATGCTATCCAGTCAAAGAAAAGACTATACCTGAGTAGAATCCAGCTGTCCACAGTGAATAGATAAAGGATAAAGGATACAACATTTACTGCAAACATATAACGTTTAGATTCAATAAAGTCCAATTAAAGGAAGTCTAAAGGTTTCCAATGAGGTAGATGGGAGATAAGGACCACACTCTAGCTGATGAGAGGACCATTTGGTTGCCTAGTTGTTATCTTGGCACTTAGTTACAAGATTCTCAATCTTCTTCCTGTATTCTCTCATCACTATTTTATATCCGGCTCACTATGGTGATATTGTTTGCAAACGTGTAGATTGAGTTAGATTGGTATTTGGCTGCACAGTTATAACACTCGTTGGCATGCGCAGGTCCCAAGGACGCAGGCAGAGACTCCAACTGAGCCAGTTGCATTACATGGGTTCACTCTCAGGAAGGCCGATCTTACATCTGCAGCAGTAATGGTGGGAGCAGGCACACTCGAGTCTGATGGGCTGGATATCATTGCGCCGTTGACCTTTTGCTCAAAGCTGGCAAAGAATGAGTTGTTCATCAGGGAGGGCCGCACCATCTGCAACAATGCTGGATGAATTTGCTTTGTATCCTCTTAAGAGTATTTAAGCCTTGTTACAGTCGATGGGTGTTTGAATGGTTATGCCAAGACTCAAGTTTGTCCCGGTATTGCCTCTTGGTATTCCTGATGACTTTGCGAAGAATGTAGCTAGCTTTCTGGGACCAATCGGGTTCATTTGACTTGTACGCCATGGTGTTAGCCTTCAACGGGGAATGATCCTTATGGTTTATCCATGGTTTCTGTTTGGGAACACTCGGATTGTCTTCTTTGGCATGTATTCCTCTACGTTCTTGCTGATGAAGTCAGTCTCGGCAGTGGCGTACACATTCAGGTTGGCTGCAGATTCCCTGAATGTGGACCAGGTCACTGACTCAAAGCATTCATGTACGATGTCTTCCGCTTCCACAGAGGTAGGCAGGGAGTAGAAGCACAACTAGATGATCGGGTTTCCCGAAATGTGGCCAAGGAACAAAGTGGTAGGCCTTTTTTATTAATGTGTAGTAGTGGTTAAGGGTGTTTTGTCCCCTGGAGGGACTAGAGAAATGCCTGCAATATTTTGGTTAGTGAGACATAGACATAAGAAATAGGTGCAGGAGTAGGCCATTCAAAATGATCATGGCTGATCGTCTAATATCAGTACCCCAGTTCACACGAGGTTAGCTTGATTGAAGTCCCTGAATTCAATATCTAGGGCATCGGGGTGTTTTGTCTCAAGACTATTGGTAGCAGAGTACAATTCATTCAGAGCGAGCATAACATCAGGGAGGGATGTAGACTGCTGTCAGGGTGGCAGCGGTGAATTTCTGCGGCAGGTAGTGGGGATGGCACTTCGCTGTGAGATATTCCAAGATCAGAGAGCATGAACTCGCCAGGACCTTCACATGTGAGCACCATGAGGTGTAGATTAGGAAGCAGACTCCTTCGCCTCTAACCTTGCTTGAGGATGCCATGCGGACCATCCCGTGAAGGGAGAGGCCCTTCCGATTGTGTTGAATGGTATCTGACTGGGCCATTCAACCAGATTATAAGCTAGCAATTGTATTCACTGTAATAGCGGTGATGTGAGTAGGTGATTCTGTGCAAGGTAACAGTCATAATGTTTGTCGTGTGTTTTTGAGTAATCTTTAGTTGCCATGATGAGTGAATAGAGCCGGTGTATGTCTATTGGCATGAGGGGCTGGAGTGTGAGTGTGTTGTTTGATTGTTGTGACCCATGCAGAAGAAGAGAGGGATTTATTTATATTTATGAGGTTATTTATTGTGCGCACAATTATCGGATCATTAATGATCTGTGGAAAGTACTTGCAAACAGTGTGAATACTGTTCAAAGTTGCATGGATGTGGAGAGTGACCTGGCGAAGCAAACCAGGGGAATATGCGGATTTGAAGTGAACAATTGCTGGCAGTGTGCGAGTTGTCATCGAAGCAGGATATATGTACTGACTGTGGGGGTTTGTAGTAAACAATCTGGGTTTGTCGTTGGACAAATGTAGGGGAAACATGATGTGAGGAGGACAATAAGCGAGTTCGGTATTCCGAAAACCCAAGGAATCATGGGATTTGTCAAAGGTCGTAAGCTATAACGGTAAATAGATCTCAGAGCTATAGATACAGTGAGTATACTTTTGGTCCGATTTTTTTGTCTTCTTTCAGCGGGAGACCGGGCAGGCCAAGGGGCGGGGGGGGGGGTGACACCAGGGAGAGCGGGCTGGCCGGAGCGGTGGGGAGTTCGGGGAGACCTGGCTGGCTGGGGGGGGGGGAGAGAAAGGGCGGGCGGGGTGGAGACCGGCCGTGGGGGATAGACCTGGCGAGCTAGCGGAGGGGGGGGGGGGGGGGGGGGGTGGGGGGGGGGGGGGGGGAGGAGGCAGACCGGGCGGGGGCGGGGGAGACCCGCAAGCGCTGCCAAACCATCAACGCCCCCCCCCCCCCTCCACTGGAGACGTCCGGACCGGTGGGAACACTGTAGAAACACCAGCAAATGAAACCTTTAGCTTAATATATCACATCCAAATGGGCAATGGTCCCTCAGCAGATAGTGGCGTTGTGGCACCATGGTCCGTGTTGCTGTCTCACACGCCAGAGACCTGGATTCAAACCCGATTCCCGGTGCTCCCTGTGTGGAGTTTGCACATTCATACTGTGGGTTTCCTCCGGGTGCTCCTGTAAATTGTTGACTTCTGCACTAAGATGGAGAGTGACAGGGTTAATTCAGAGACGAGGGTCCTGAACTTAAGGCATTGACATGGATAGACCAACTCCAGCCCAGCCCCACTCCAACTCCAGAGGAACCCGCTCCCCGATGGGCCGCTACGGCGACAAGTGCCAGTTCGCCCACGGCCTCAGCCACCACCCCAAGTACAAGCCATACCTGTGGTAGCAGCTCCTCCTCGGGGTTGTGGATGAAGTGGCAGCGAGTACCGTAGGGATAGAAGCCGGTGATGTGCAAAGTACAAGCCGTAGCATTGTCGCTTTCCCCCCCCCCCTTGACTCCATTCAAGGACCCAAGCCGTCTTTCCAGGTGCGGCAGAGGTTCACCTGCACCTCCTCCAACCTCATCTATTGCATCCGCTGCTCTAGGTGTCAGCTGCTCTACATCGGTGAGACCAAGCGTAGGCTTGGCGATCGCTTTGCCCAACACCTCCACTCAGTTCGCAATAACCAACCTGATCTCCCGGTGGCTCAGCACTTCAACTCCCCTTCCCATTCCGAATCGGACCTTTCGGTTCTGGGCCTCCTTCATTTGCAGTTCCTTCTTAAACACGAAGAAAATGGAAGTAGGCAAATGAACGTTGTGGTGTTTTATTTGAACAAAGTAGGGACTTAAATTGGCAAATGTGGATTAAATCAGAGACACAAAGAACTGTAGATGCTAAAATCTTGAACAAAACGTGAAATGTTTGAGTAACTCAGTGCGTCAGATGGCACCACTGGAAGGTAAGGATCGGCAACATCTCGGGTCGGGACCCTTCAAGTATCCTGATCCTGAACATCACCTATCCCTTTCCTCCAGAGATACTGCCTGCCCCACTGAGTTATTGCAGCACTTTGTGTTTTGGGTTAAATGAAAACATTAGCCATGATTCCTGAATCATTTGTGGAGGTGCCTAAGCTTCCTGTTGGTATAATTTGACCGGGACAAATGTAGGTTTGCTCCTTCACGGCTACCCAGCCTCTTGTAATGTCAGAATTAATCGACACAGAAAAAGCTGGACTTGATCTGGATGGATACATTTTAATGTAAGAAGGAACTGCAGATACAGGTTTACACTGAAGATGGACGCAAAATGCTGGAGTGACTCAGCGGGTCAGGCAGCATCTCTGGAGAAAAGGAATAGATTATTTTTCGAGTCGAGACTCGAAGAGTCTGATGAAGGGTCTCGACCCGAAATGTCACCTATTCCTTTTTTCCAGAGATGCTGCCTGACCCACTGAGTTACTCCAGCATTCTGTGTCTATCTTTGGATTTATTTTAGATGTGGTATGCTCAGGAACTCTTGGAGCCTGGGACGGTTTTCCTTACATTACACCTTCCAGGCATGCATATGAGGAACATGGTTGAGCCTCTTGCTCTCTGCCGGATCAGGATGAATGCGACTGATCTGTAATGTACTGGGAAATGGGCAAACTCGATCAGTTTGACGTTAGTCCTTTCCTTTGGTTGTGTTTTGTGAGGTTAATTCATCTTGCTGTCAATTATTCAGAAGGAGCCTCAACAAAAGACTCTTTATCTCGACCCAAGTCCACACCCCCACCCCCACCACGGCCCTGCTTCCCTCTCTGTTTCTCTCTGTCAAGGATTAATGTGTGTACATGCAGAGAGTGCGCAATGGGTGACCACAAAATGTGCCTCTATTACAAGTACTGATTGTATTGTTACCGGGGTCTGCATTCATCAACCCTGAAAGCACTGTTAAAATGTGGACTCAGCAAAAAATGGACTCGTGGTTGAGAAGATGAATTTTTGCGTCCGTTCAAAGTAATTCCAACACTGAATTCTGGGCGGGGGGGGGGGGGGGGGGGGGTTGTGTCACAAATGGTGGTAGTGTCACAAACAATGGGCTTAAAAGCTCAAGTCTTCCCTCCCCTCCAACCTCACCAGCACCAATTCACACACATCTGAACTTGGCAACCGGGCTGGGTACATGCGAGTTGTTTGAGGCTCCAAGAGGCAATGGCAGCATGGTAAGAAGATGGCCCTGGCACTGTGCCATGTTGGCGTGCTAAAGAAGGCTTTCAGGAATCGCAGTGGGTGTTGGTGGATTGTGGTAAGGGGGGAGGGGGGGTAAGATTGCAGAACCATTCTCTGTCAATGCATTCAACTTTGGATTGTTAATTAAAGTCGCAAGTAGTGAGTTGTAAAAATCTTCCTGCTCCTTGAATAGTGTTACTCAGGCCAGCTTTCTGTCTCGGTCACGTGGGTCCAATGAGTACAAAACTATTCCATGGGAAAGCTGGCGGGGGGACCCCTTGGAGAGATGACAGTGAGCCAATATATGTTGAAGTGGCATTCACCAAGGCATCTTACCAATATAATGAGGATGTTTGATGAAGAGGGCATGCAGTCACTCTCTTTGAATGAAGAAAGCTGTGGGCATAACGGTGAAATCCCAAGCCGAGCCGTGAAACTTTTCTCAGACACTTTTTTAAAAAATGGCTCAATGATAGACGGAGCGCCAGTTGCTTCATACCAGACAGAAAATGTATCTCTATCCTCTGGCTTTCCAGTCCCGATGGAGAAATACTCATGGAAGTACGGACATCAGTGCGAATCTCAGAATGTCCAACAATACGCGACAACATTTAAGTTATTTCACTTGTTTCCAATGCAGGAACTACTAGAGTCAAATTTTTGTAGGGCAGAGTAAACAATTCTTCGCGCTTTTGACAAATAATCGGTTTTATTGATTGAGGCATAAACTATTGGGAAAAAATATTCAGGACAGCTCATTTGATCATCTTTGAAATTATGCCGTAGAAACACCGGTAAATGATACCTTTAGCTTAATATATCACGTTGCTCTCACACTCCAGAGACCTGGATTCAAACCTGATTCCCGGTGCTCCCTGTGTGGAGTTTGCACATTCATACTGTGGGTTTCCTACGGGTGCTTCTGTAAATTGTTGACTTCTGCACTAAGATGGAGAGTGACAGGGTTAATTCAGGGACGAGGGTCGTGAACTTAAGGTATTGACATGGGTAGAGAACTGGTTGGCAGACAGGAAGCAAAGAGTAGGAATTAACGGGTCCTTTTCAGAATGGCAGGCAGTGACTAGTGGGGTGCCGCAAGGCTCATTGCTGGGACCCCAGCTATTTACAATATATATTAAAAATTTAGACGAGGAGATTAAAAATAACATCTCCAAGTTTGTGGATGATACAAAGCTGGGTGGCAGTGTGAGCTGCGAGGAGGATGTTATGAGGATGCAGGATGACAGGGAGGTTGGGTGAGTGGGCAGATGCATGGCAGATGCAGTATAATGTGGATAAATGTGAGGTTATCCACTATGGTAGCAAGAACAAGAAGACAGATTATTATCTGAATGGTGCCAGATTAGGAAAAGGCGAGGTGCAACGAGACCTGAGTGTGCTTGTACATCAGTTTCTGAAAGTAAGCATGCAGGTACAGCAGGCAGTGAAGAAAGCTAATGGCATGTTTGCCTTCATTGTGAGAGGATTTGAATTTAGGAGCGGTCCTACTGCAGTTGTACAGGGCACTAGTGAGGCCGCACCTGGAGTATTGTGTGCAATTCTGGTCTCCTAATTAGAGGAAGGACATCCTTGCTATTGAGGGAGTACAGTGTTGGTTCATGAGATTAATTCCTTGGATGGTGGGACAGACATATGATGAAAGAATGGATCGACTGGGCTTATATTAACTGGAATTTAGAAGGATGAGAGGATTGTTATAGAAACAAACAATTCTTAAGGGATTGGACAGACTAGATGCAGGAAAAAAAATTCCAGATGTTGGGGGAGTCCAGAACCAGGGGTCACAGTTTAAGAATAAGGCGTAGGCCATTTAGGACTGAGATGAGGAAAAACTCTTTGACACAGGGAGTTGTAAATCTGTGGAATTCTCTGCCGCAGAAGGCAGTGGAGGCCAAAACACTGGATGTTTTCAAGAGAGAGTTAGATTTAGCTCTTAACAGAATCAAGGGAAATGGGGAAAGAGCAGGAACGGGGTATGATTTTGGATGATCACCCATGATCATATTAAATAGCAGTGCTGGCTCAAAGGGCCGAATGGCCTACTCCTGCACCTCTTTTCTATGTTTCTATCCCTTAGTTTAATGGTTTGGAGAAGTTGATGTGGATGTGAGACATGAAACAATTTGCAGGACTGCAGAGTAATAAGGAAAGGGGGAATGGGGTTGATGGGACACAATGGGCTGAATGGTTCTAGAATATGGCATTTTAAGAATTTCACCACGTTATAGGAGTAGAATTAGGCCATTCGGCCCATCAAGTCTACTCTGCCATTCAATCATTGCTGATCTCTGCCACCTAATCCCATTTTCCCGCCCTCTCCTCATAACCCTTGACACCCTTCCATTCAAGAACTTGTCTATCACTGCCTTAAAAATACCCACTGAATAGGCCTCCACAGCCCTCTGTGTCAATGAGTTCCACAGATTAACTACTCTCTGACTAAAGAAGTTCCTCCTCACCTTTTTAAAAGAGCACCCTCTAATTCTGAGGCTATGATATCTGGTCCTAAACGTTCCCACCAGTGGAAACATCCTTTCCACATCTACTCTATCTATGCCTTTCATTATTCTGTAAGTATTAGAAACATAGAAAGAAAATTAGAAAAATAGCTGCAGGAAAAATAGCTCCCTTTGAGCCAGCATTGCCATCCAATATGATCATGGCTGATCATCTAATATCAGTACTCCGTTCCTGCTTTTTCCCCATATCCCTTGATTCCTTTAACCCTAAGAGCTAAATCTAACTCTTCCCTTGAAAACATATAAAATAATAAATACTCTGTTGAATTTTCACTGGACTACATACTCTGAAGTGGGTCTTGAACCCACAATCATCTAATCATTGGAGCATTAAATTTAGCATAAGCAGGCAATAAAGCACTGAAAATCAAGCTGCAAACGCAAAGTAAATGGTGCAATTCAGTCTGGCATGCAGGCTGTGAGAAGCATCAAGGGTTAGGAAGGGAGAGGAAAGTACATTACAGCCCAGGTTCCTTTGCTCACAGGCTTGTCCAAGACAACATTAAACTCAACAGCAGTCAAGTATAAAGGTGATAAAATATATAATCTGGTTCCCAGGACGGATCCCTTTCATTTGGACTTGGACAAGAGCCCTGATTCTGTATCTGCTCTAACATACGACGTCACTCCCAGTTTTCTGTTTGACAGTGCCCTGTGTGTCTGTTGGCCAAATCACGTAAAGCATCTCTGTCTTCCACACGCTGCCAAAGCTCGGTGGGTGGAAACATTTGGCGCTGCCCCAAAGTCTTACACGGTTGTGTAAATTCCCTTTCAGCGGCAGGCTTTGGGAGTCGCCCCGCCGAGGGATCTGTAGCAAGCGGGCAGACTGACCTTCCTGCAAGCAGCCAGTTGGACACTGGCTTACCAGATGGGATTGATGCTGATGGTAAGTGATGGCAGGATCAGTGCGTGCATACAAGCCGGGAGGTGTTGACAGATATGCTTTGGCCACCAAGCAATACCTGCAGAAACGTTGATCAAAGCACAAAGTGCCAGAGCAACTCAGCAGGCCAAGCAGCATCGGTGGAGGGAATGGACAGGCGACATTTCGGGTCAGGACATGTCGTTAGACTTGAGTCTGATGTAAAGGTCCCAACCCGAAATGTCACTTTTCTATTCCCTCCATGGATGCTGCCTGACCTGCTGAGTTGCTCCAGCACTTTGTGTTTTGCTGAAGATTCCAGCACCTGCAGTTCCTTGAGTCTCTATGCAGAAATGTCATTGGGAGATGTGAAATTTCATTGAATCTCACAAAACAGCAGGGCGTAATTCGGCTCCAGCTTCAGGTGAATTGATGGCAGATGACAGTGAAATGATGCATCTTCTCTCTCGGCCGCCGATTAACTTTCCATGGGAAGTGGTCAGCGGAGTGATTAGGTGTGGCACACTGATGGTTTGGACCTGAATACTTCATATCACTCAGTGCCTACATCTCTCCCTTTAACACACTGCATCTGTCAGTCTGACTCTCTCTCCTCCTGTCCACGTCGCTCTGTCCCTGCCTCTCTCTGTGTCTTTCTCTTTCTCACTTATACTGATCTCCCACTCCTTATGCCCACCAACACCACCACCACCAATTGCAATACAGCAGCAGGATTATTGCAGGAGTGAATATTTACTATTTGAGCATTGGGGTTCCATCTCTGCTTGGTATTCCTCTTAAACGCCATCTTCAGAGGCAGTGGCCATTATTATTGCATGCAGGTTAGACTTTTAGCAAGGTGCTGTCTAATGGTTGGACAACAAATTGCTGGGTAATTATGCAGCAGGACAACAGGAGGGCACTTGCAATAAATTCCTTGTTCCATTTCTTGTCATTTTACTGTATAACCCTGACAATCACAGTGCTAACTACAGTGGCTGCAAACACCTTGGACCTGCCACAACCTTATGCAAGATGTAAGATGCTTGTAAACGAGGCTTTGAGAATACTTGCCTGGATAGCTACTTTGACATGAGACAACACCACTAATTATTTATTCAATCGGATGCCGACAGCAGCATGGAAGGAGCTTATTGATGCTCCCACTCATTTCCTAGAAGGAACAAATACATAACAATAAAGAGATCAGTAAAATAGCACCATGAACAGACATTGAACAACTGAGTCACAGTATGCATCATTCAAATGAAAAGCCTCAATAGGGATGGAAGCCATCACACCTTGATTAAATAATTTGGCATTATTAATGTACCCCATATTCTAAATTAATAAACAGACAGCATTAATAACACTGTGGGCTTTAGAAAATATCTATTAATAATTAGATTCCATTACAAGACTTTGCACAATTCAGACAGTGTTTATTCATAGTTTCAATTAGTAACAGCGGTGAGACCCTTTCCCCAACTCTTTATTGATAGCGAATTCACATTACAAATCATGTGGTTCACAACTAATAAATAGATTTCATTAATAGCTGGGAGATCATCCACACAGTGAGGGCAGAAATAGTAACTCCAGTGTTAATATTCTCCATGTTACAGTATTTACCATGCAAATCCATAACGATAAAATAATTCCACATCAATAATAATCCCCAAATTCTCTAGTAATTAATCAATTTTATTTCCGACAGTGTAGCCATACTCTGAGTCATTATTAATAACATTATATTGCTAAGAGTAAGGATCATGCCTCTGCCTTTATTAGTGAATAATTTGCAAGGTCGTTATGAGTAGATGTGTGCTTGTCCTACTTTCTCATCACCAGCCACATTAGATTCTAGAAGTAGGCAGATGACAGCGGGTTTTATCTCATCTCTATCAGTCAATCCCCTCCACAGGCCCCAACTAACTGCATGTCGAAGTCCAAAGCTATTGCCTTCAATCCCAGTCAGAACCCACATCCCTGCACCATCACCCTTCCTGGGAACAGTCTGAGGCAACCTTTATTGTGAAGCGATGGGAGTCTAAATTTAGGGAGGTTTTGTTGTAATTGTACAGGTTGTTGGTGCGGCTCCTGCTGAAATGGATTACTGAGCACCACTTTGGTCCCATTAGCCAAAAAAAGACATACCAGCATTGGGGGCCATCCAAAGGAGGTTCACAAGACTAACTTCTGGTGAGAGGGTTTTCCAATCAATAAAGTCTAGACAGTTTGGGTTTGTAATCCTTGGAGTTTAGAAGAATGAAGGGTGAGCTTATTCAAATGTATTTGATCGTAAGGAGGCTTGACAGGGTAGATGTTTTGTTGTCACTGGAGCTGCTTCCTGTCCCATACTTGTGCTCTACTTCCATTTCCAAAACATCTCCAAGCTCTGCCTCCCACTCAGCCTCCCACTCAGCCTATCTCCTGCTGAAATATCTACCTGTCTTAGTTTAGTTTAGTTTAGTTTAGAGATACAGTGTGGTCAAAGGCCCTATGGCCCACCGAGTCTACGTCGACCAGTGATCCCTGTACACTAGTTCTATCCTACACTCTAGGGACAATTTACAGGAATCAATTAACATACAAAGCTGTGAGTCTTTGGAATGTGGGAGGAAACTGGAGCACCCGGAGCAAACTCACGCAATCACAGAGAAAACATATAACCTCCGTATAGAGAACAGCCGTACTCAAGATCGAGCCTGGGTCTCTGGAGCTGTAAGGCAGCAACTCCACCACTGTGCCTCTGTGTTGTCACAGCTAACAGAAATAAATTGTCTGCTTGCCGGAGTCCAAAGCTATTGCCTTCAGTTCCAGTCAAAAACGCCATCTCCCACACCATCCGCTTTCCTGGCGAGGCAACCTGTATTGTGAAGAGATGTGGGTCTACAATTAGGTCCTGTCTTGCATCTTTCACACTCTGTAAACCTCTGGTTCTTTTTATTTGTATGGCCGTATGGTAATTCAAATCTCACTGTATCAATTGGTGCATGTGACAATAAATGTCTCTTGAACTCTTGAACACTTGGTCTAGATCCACGAGCTTTATGCTCCCTGTCTGACAATACTGGCTTGAAAACACCTCATTTTTTTAAATTCCAGTTTTCAAATCAAAAATGGTTTCCTTCCTGTCTCTATAACTTCCTCTCGCCCACAGCCCTCTAACGCCTCCCTCTCGTGTACCTCAGGTTTAAATGCCCCACCTTTAGCTACCAAAGCCCTGAGCTTTCTTTCACTTTGCTTAAACAATTGCACTTGAGTTTGGCTTGATTGTATTCATGTATAGTATTATCTGATTTGTCTGGGTAGCATGCAAAAAAAAAGCTTTTCAATGTACACTTGCTGATAATGAACCCAAACCAATTTACCTTTTTTGTCCTTTTACATACACTGGATACTTTTTCGGTACCTGGCCCATTAAACAAGCTTTTCGATTTTCTTACATGACTTAATAAATTTGATTTGAATATCCTCTGAATTAATTGTAGAGAGGTTTCACAATATTAAATTTGATGCAAAATGGCAAGATGCCATTGCTATTAAGTTATGTCTTTCTTTAATCATATCCCTCAAAGGTATTGAACACCCTTCTGTAACTGCCTACAGCCAAAGTTAACTGATGCACATTTATGATGTCACCCAATTAGAGGTCTTTAAGATTCTGAAAGAGTTCAATGAAGTAGGCAGAGAGGAAGTATTTGTACTTGTTGAGATCAAGAGGCCTATGGATCACATGTATAAGAGAGTATCCCCAACCATGTCACATATTCAAGACAAGTGGAGCATTCCATCTCATGAAGTGAACAGTAAAGAAGTCTTTAAGGAGGAACCAGAGAGATATTATGAGGAGGAATTAGAAATCTGTGCTGAAGAGAGGATGTTTCCACTAGTGGGAGAGGGCACAGCCTCAGAATAAAAGAACGTACCTTTTGAAAGGAGATGAGGAGGAATTTCTTTAGTTAGAATATGGTTTATCTGAGGAATTCATTGCCACAGACAGCTGTGGAGTCCAATCATTGGGTAATTTTAAAGCGGAGATTGACAGATTCTTGATGAGTGAGGGTGTCAAAGGCTATGGGGAGAAGGCAGAATAATGGGGTTGAGATGGAAGGATAGATCAGCCATTATTGAATGGCAGAGTGGGCTTGATGGGCTGAATGGTCTAATTCTGTTCCCATGACTTATGAACATATAAACAAAAATTAGAAGATGCATTTAATTGAATCTGAGGTAGAATGGGTTTATGGGGCTGTGTGCCCTGCCATTTTGCTCTGTATGTTTATCTCATGTATGATACACTTTCAGAGTGAAAGAGGTTCAACATATTTAGCTGTAGTTATCAGCTCCATGCATTACCAACATGTGGCAGCTGCGAGTCGGTCTATTATTCGGTCTAAATCGAGCTTTGTTGCCTCCACAGAGATAGAATCAGTGACAGTGGAGGGTGAGTCATTGCACCATCTTGAAGATCTGCCATTTCTCTACCCATTGCCAGAGGCTGCTCCATCAGGTAATGACATTGAAAAGGAAAATGCAATGCAAAGCATTTATACTAATCACTGCAGCTTCCTGCGGTGAATCACACTGGTGATTAAAGTACAAAAGCAGCAAGTTTATGTACATTAGAGGGGCTGAAAGATGCCTTTTCTCGTGAACTTGATGATGGAGCTGGAGAGTTTTGCTGTGGCTGGCAATTTGCAGCGGGAGTTGCTGGCCAGTTATCACATCAGTGATGCTGGACGTTATTTGGACACCATTATTCATTGCACAAGTTCCAGGCCATTATGTGTGCCACACCTCTGTAACCCTTGCGTTATCTCTAATACACGCTGCGTAGAAAATGTACCAGGTCCACATGGGATGCCTATGTCATTATTACCTGGTTTATCAAGTTAACATTTACGTTCGCACTAAACCTTGCTCTCTGTATCATAACACTTCACTGAACACTTGCACTCGGATCTCCCAGTTGATAACCACTTTAACTCCCCTTCCCATTCCCAATTTCTTTCTGTCCTGGGCTTCCTCCATTGCCAGAGTGAGGCCACATGCAAACTGGAGGAACACCACCTCATATTCCACTTGGGTAGCTTACAACTCAACTGTATGACCTTTGAATTCTCCAATTTTAAGTAACCTGTCATTAAAGGGTCTGTCCCACTTGAGCATCATTTGTGCGTTACGCAGATGGCACGCAAAGATTTTGAACTTTCCAAAATCCTGGGGTCACTGTCATTGTGCGACATGACGCGTAAATGATGTCGCGTAAATGACGCACAAATTACGCCCAAGTGGGACAGGCCCTTAAACCCTCCCCAAACCACCTGCTCCCCTTTCTTCCCCCACAACTGCTGTTTGACATGCGGAATATCTCCAACATTTTTTGTTTTTGTTTAATCTGTTCTCATATTGACTTCTTTCACCAGGCATCTCGTTTTAAAATCTAAGTACAGTCCTGTGCAATGCTTTGGGAACATCTATTGCATTGGAAATGTGGTGCATAAATAGGGATTGTTACTCTATATTTCCCGTTTGTATCGCAAGGAAAATCTTTGTCAGAAACCTCCATCTGAATGTGACTACAGATGATTCATATGAAATGTGGTATATGTAAAGGTTCAGATATGTTAACCTCCGCTTTCCTGGAATAATTCTTGTAAATCTCCTGCGGATCCTCTCCAGTGCCAGCCTTGCTCACAATGGTGCCCAGCCTTGCTCACAATGCTCCAAATACATGGTTACATGAGTTGACATTCTAATGCGTAGTGTCTTGAAGTGAACTCTCCAACAGGTGGGTACCAAAGGATGGGGATGGAGGTGAATGGAGCTGAGAACAGAGAATTTTCCCAATAAGTGCAGTTGGCAGACACCATGAGAAGGATGATGAATAGTGAGACTGATGGATTGTAAGGATATATGGGAAAGATGTTGTTAAGCTGGAAAGAGTGCATGGAAGATTAATTTGCCAGTTCATGAGAGGCTAAGCTATAAGGAGAGGTTGGGTAGATTAGGACTATTCCTTGGAGTGCAGGAGCATGAGGGGAATATATATTGTAGCTGCCCTGACAGTATTTTACCTGGAGAAGGGGAATCAAGAACCAGAGGTTTATGGTGAGAGGTGAAAGATCTGAGGGGCAAATTTTCACACAGAGGGTGGTGGGTGTATAAAACAAGCTGGCAGTAGTTGAGGCAGTTACTATAACAACATTGAAGATACATTGGACAGGTACGTAGTCAAGAACGTTTTAGAGGGATATGGGCTAAACGTGGGCAGGTGGGACATGGGACATAGGCAGGTGGGTAGATGGGACATTTCACAAACAGTCTGGCTTGTATTTGCTCTGAGGACACAAGAGACTGCAGATGCTGGAAGCTTGAGCAAAATATATCGAAGTGGGGTCCCGATCTGAAACATCATCTGCCCATTCCCTCCACAGATGCTGCCTGACCCACTGACTTCCTCCAGCATTTGTTTTTTTGTAGGCAGACACAAAATGCTGAAGTAACTCAGCGGGTCAGGCAGCATCTCTGGAGAGAAGGAATGGATGACATTTCGGGTCGAGATCCTTCTTCAGACATTGTTTCTTGTGTTGCATTTGCTTTGTCAGACTGGAAAAGCACAAGGTTACCGATAGCTGTGAGAAAAATAATGAGAGAGCATGAGAAAGAGAGATTATGCATTGGGTATCAATGCAGAACAATTAAATCCTTAGTGTAGGAAAGAACTGCAGATGCTGGTTTAAATCTAAGATAGACAAAAATGCTGGAGTAACTCAGCGGGACAGGCAGCATCTCTGGAGAGAAGGAATGGTAACTTTTCGGGTCGAGACCTTTCTGTCTGAAGATCAATCTGAAGAAGGGTCTTGACCCGAAACATCACCCATTCCTTCTCTCCAGAGATGCTGCCTGTCCCGCCGAGTTACTCCAGCATTTTGTGTCAATCTACAATCTCCAATGAAATCCTTTCTTGCTGCTGTTTTACGGCCACATTAAGAACACTCTTCTTTCCGTTGCAGACTACTCGGACTTGGCTTGGCTGTTTACGTCGTGTGGTGCAAGTGGCCCTAACGGCCCCACCCAGGTGCAGTGCACCAACGCCTACCGCCACACCAACGTCTCCGTGAATATAGAGCCTGAAGGACCTCTCAAGGGCATCCAGGTCTGGCAGGTCCCAGCAACTAACAAATATGTGTAAGCAAAACCATCGTTAATGTCAGCAATGGGATGTGGGGTTACTGAATGAGAATCAAGCTAAACTGATCTGGGGCAAGGAGCGGGGAGACCTCCAAGCCTGTGACTGCTGATGCGAGTGAATCCTAACTCCAGTAGGTTCTTCATTGTTTAGTCCTTGTATTCATCCCAGCAAATACCTTTCTCTGTTTATAGACACAAAATGCTGGAGTAACTCAGCAGGACAGGCAGCATCTCCGGAGAGAAGAAATGGGTGACATTTCAGGTCAAGACCCTTCTTCAGACCTGAATCAGATCTGAAGAAGGGTCCTGACGTGAAACTTCACCCATTCCTTCTCTCCAGAGCTGCTGCCTGTCCGGTTGAGTTACTCCAGCATTTTGAGTCTAACTTCAGTTTAAACCAGCATCTGCAGCTGCTTCTTACACATTTCTCTGTTTACTTCCGTATCAAAATCTAATTGGATTTCAGTAGCACTTCACTCTTTGTCCGTTCCCCCCTGATCGCATCAATCCCTCACTATTAGTCCCAGACCCTGATCTCAGCATCTCCTCACTGTTAATCACAGCCTCCTGATCCCAACTCTCCCTTAATATTCGTCCCAAATACTTATCCCGGCATCCCTTCACTGTTAGTCCCATCCTTGATCCCATTTCTCAAATCCCTCTTCCCCAGAGTGTCCGCTTACGGGGCAGCTGGAGGCAAAGGAGCCCGGAACAGCAACAAAAGATCCCATGGAATCTTCATCTCTGCCATCTTTCACCTGAAGAAGGACGATTTTCTTTACATCCTGGTCGGTCAGCAAGGAGAGGATGCGTGCCCAGGGGTAAGTGAATTGGCTTCTCCGCCCTGTGTATCAGAGAGACATTGCAAGCAAATGGGTGCTTGGCTCACAGACGGCAATGAAGCCAGATGCCGTGATATGAGCCAGTACCATCAGGTCACTGTAATCTTGCACCAACTTTCAATACAATCCATGGAAAATAGATAAACCGCGCACAGTGGAATCTGGGGCAAAAGCAGAGATACTGGAGGAACTCAGCCTGTTGACATTCTTTCACATGCTCATCAATGTCCCCAGATTCACCTGCACACTAGGGGCAGGTTGCAGCAGCCGGTCACCTACCAGTATGTCGGAAGTGTGAGGAAAGAAATCAAAGCGCCCAGAAGAAACCCACATGCTTCACAAGAAGAACGTGCAAACTCCACACACAGCACCAGAGGTTGGGATTGAACCCAGGTTGCTGGAGCTGGGAGGGAGCATTGCAAAGAGGGAGGGGGTGGGAGGGTGTAGTTGGACATCGGGAATATCTCTGATGGCGAGAAGTAGGGTTTAACCAGGTAATCCGAATGTTCACAGAGCCGCCTGGTTAACAGACTATTGAAGGCATTAAGATGGAAAAGGAGTGTAAAAGCTTTGAAATGTTGTTCAGCGTGGCCACTGAAATCGGAAACCAAAAGGAAAATAAGCTCATAGGTTCATGTCATAGTTCGGCCGATTGAGTCTAGTCTGCCATTCAATCATGGCTGATCTATCTTTGACTCTCAATCCCATTCTCCTGCCTTCTCCCCGTAACCCTTGACACCCGTAACAGTCAAGTATCAGTCAATCTCCACCTTAAAAATACCCAATGACTTGACATCCATAGCCGTCTGTGGCAATGAATTCCTCAGATTCACTGCATTGTGTACTGGAAATACCCACCACAGCAGACAATGCCTGCGGGGAGAGTAAAACCAAGTAAAAATAACAAACGGATGACCTTGCAACTGAACTACTACAGAAACAGCAAGACATCTGAAATTGTTTAATAACTTTATTCCACGTGAAGTTAGGAAAATGTTTCCATCCTCAGAAAATGGTATAAAATTCTCACGTCAGCGCAATTGATGCTCTATGAATTATTCTTTAGTCTGGGGTTGATAGATTTTTGATAATATGTAGCATAAGAGAAACAAGAAAAAAGCTATGTGTAGAGAGCTTTAGTTTAGGTTTTTTTTGAGAGCCTCCGAGTCCACGCCGACCAGCGATCCCCGTACATGAACATACTATCCTACTCGCACTAGGGGCAATTTACAATTATAACAAGCCAATTAGCCTAGTAACCTGTACGTCTTTGGAATGTGGGAGGAAACTGGTGCTCCTGAAGAAAACCCACACAGGTCACGGGGAGAATGTACAAACTCTGTACAAACAAGCAACCGTAGTCGGGATTGAACCCGAGTCTCTGGCGCTGTCAGGCAGCAACTTTCCTGATGCACCACTGTGCTAGATAAGAGATCAGCACTGACTTCAGTGAATGGTAGAACATGGGTTAAAAGGCTCAGTCCTGTTCTTCAGTTACTATGTAATCTATCAGCTTCTCCTTTGCTTTTTGTTCCCTCATACCCCTGCCGGGTCCACTTGAGTGTATGATTTAGATGAACACGTTACAGTCAGTATAATGGCTGAGCATGTCCCTGCAGGATCGGGAAGTTAACAGCATCTCTGCTTCTCTCTTTAGAAAGACTCCATGACTCAGAAGATCTGCTTGGGAGAATCTTCCATCATTGAAGATGACTACAACAGTAATAAAGCCATGCTAGAGTGGGCAGGAGGTGGAGGTGGAGGTGGTGGAGCAACGCACATTTTCAAGGTATGCAAACTCTTTTGAAATTGACAACTGGATGTTTTGCACACGGATTAAGTTATTTAAGTGAGGGTTCATAATTACCACAAAATGGTTCCACATTATAAAAGAATGAAAGATACACTGATGCCTTTTGCCCTTTCGATTGCGTATATCAGACATTGAGTGTTAAACCTCATGGTTCCCTTCTGGATATATGAATGGGATGTTATGTAATGCTTGGAACTATCATCTTCATAAGTTCATAAGTTCATAAGTCTAGGGCCAAAGGTCATAGCCTCAGAAGTAAAGGACGTTCCTTTAAGAAGGAGATGAGAAGGAATTTATTTAGTCAGAGGGTGGTGAATCTGTGGAATTCATTGTCACAGACGGCTGTGGAGGCCAAGTCCATGGATATTTTTAAGGCAGAGATAGATATATTCTTGATTAGTGCGGGTGTCAGGGGTAATGGAGCGAAGGCAGGAGAATAGGGTTAGGAGGGAGAGATAGATCAACCATGATTGAATGACAGAGTGGACTTGATGGGTCGAATGGCCTAATCCTGCTCCTATCACTTATGAACTCTCATCTTTGTTGATCTTTTGATGTCCCTTTTTCAGCTGATTTGATCGCATCTTCCACTGCTGCTTTTCACTTGGCCACTTGAAAGTAGGAAAGATGTTTTCACATTGTATCATTACATCCTAGTAGGCACTTTGCACCTGATAAAATACTTCTAATGTGTCAATACTTCTGTTAAACAATAAATGTAACAGCAATTTGCACCAGCTGTGGGTTCCTCAAAGCATAACCATCATTTAATGTGCTTTTCTCAATACTCTTGCTCGCTGTCTACCTTTAGTTCAACACAGCTCTGTGTTATCATTAATCTGACATTGTTGGGGAATGTCCTTGGCCAAAAGAGAAGCAGGTCTGACAGGGAAACACTTATTCAGTGTATTTTTTAATTGTCATGTGTACAAAGATACGGAGAAATGCTTGTTCTGCATGCTATCTATACCCAGACATGAGTACAGTGGGCCCTCTTCTGGAGCAGCACGCCACGCATCACCATGTACCAGTGCCTTCTTGCAACTTCCAAATCTCTGAAAAGTCCGATCTTGGACAGTAATGTAGCAGCAAGATGAAAGGGTTAATCAGAAGCCAAGTAACGGAACATTTTTTCAAGGTCGAGTTATATGGCCGAATTCTGTTTATCTCTTCAGGTGGAAGATGGTGTTCAAGTGCCATTGCTCATTGCTGCAGGCGGGGGAGGGAAGGCGTACTTGGAGGACCCGGATGCCTTGATGGATGACCTTGTATTGGAACAATATGAAAACGATACATCAGTGCCTGGGTTCAATGGGCAAGTAGGGGCCGCAGGTAAGAGGCTTCAGCACAGGCCGGGAGTTGTCAACAGTGCATCATGAGAGACAACACTGTTACTATAACTGGTCTCTTGTTCAAGGAATCTCTGCCGTAGGTTTTATGGCATGGTTTTCAGAAGCAGTACTGTGTAGAATGTCAGACTTTGCTGCTTCGTAGTGACTAATTGGGTCTTGTTGGTTATTCTCGGGTTCAATGACTGGTAAACCAAGCAGTGTTTGGATGTTGACATGTGAGCAGTATTGAAAAGATCACAGATAATGCAAGTCCATGACAGTAACAATTTCAAAACTGGAACACTGACATTGTTGTGTAAAGGTGGGGACAGGTCTGCCATTGTATAATATTAGGGGTACAGTAATGGTGGGGATGGGTCTCTCACTGTATAACACCAGGGTACAGTACTGGTAGGGGCAATTCTGTCACTGTATAACACTGAGGTTGTGTACTGATGGGCACGGGTCTGTCACTGGGGTACACTACTGGTAAGTACAATTCAGTAGAAAATCCCTTCCCCAGGGAGAGATTACAGTGTAAAATTAGCTATCACTGAGTAGGTAAGAGGAATGACATTTGTGCTTTTTAAGCACAGCTCGATGTGTATATCAAATAGTGAAGAAGATATTTTTAGATAGGGTGAGATGAAATGGGGTGTGCATAGTCTCTCTAGTAGCGTGAGCACCAATGTAGGCATGAAAATCAAAAGCAAATTGCAGATGCTACAAAACGGAAACAAATGCAGAAAATGCTTTGTAGAAACATTCATCAGGTCAGGCAGCATCTTTGAAACGTGAAACAGTGACCCAATTGTTGAACGACCCTTCGTAGAACAGTTGGGTCACTGTTACAAAATAGATACAGGTTTCAAAGATTTGGATCAATGAATGGAGAAAGAACATTTTGGGTTCCAAAACTATCTTTATTAGGGCGACACAATAGCACAGTTGATAGAGTTGCAACCTCACAATGCCAGATACCCGGTTCAATCCTGACCTCGAATGCTGTGTGGAGTTTGCATGCTCTTCCTGTGACTGCGTAGGTTTCTATCGGGTGCTCTGGTTTCCTTCCACATCGCAAAGAGGAGTGTGTTTGCAGGTTAATTGGCTTCTGTAAATTGCTCCTCAGGTGTAGGGACTGGATGAGAAATTAGGATAAAATAGAACTTGTGTTAATGGGTGATCGATGATCAGCATGGACTTGGTGGATCAAAGGTCCTGATTCCATGCTGTATCTCTACACTTTAAACCAACCTATTAATGCAAAATACAGAAAAATCATTAATAAAGCAACAAATCTCACGCCCTACTGCACATCAGAGGCTGGTCTGCCGATCTCAAGAGTCCTGGCACCAGCAGGCATTACGATCCACGGTAAAGTGTCTCCCTGTCTCTCTGTCTCTCTCTCTCCCCAAAGATGAAGTTCACCTCTCTCTCCCCAAAAATGAAGTTCAGATCAACTCGGTCAAAGCGTGCATTCTGTATTTAATAAACCTACACTTTACCATAGTCTACAAGACTAAGTAACTATGTTATTTAATAAGTACTAGCTGAATACTTAATTAAAATACAAGGGTCATTTATTAAATCAAGCACCAAACTAGTTTCGAAAGTCTATCTTATCTGTGTGACTAGTGGTCCCGCGATTTACTGGGCTCTTCTAATTGAGTCCAAGCATTTTCCCAAACATCCAATTGTTTTTCGTAAGACAGCCTGCTTATGTTTAACACATTGTGCTGTTAGCAGACGACACCATCTTAGATGGACAGGCTGTTTCACCATTACATTAAAATCACAGATCCAAATGGTTGGCTATTTCTCTTTTCCCCTATGCTGCCTGGCTTGGTGGGTTATTTCAGTGTTTTCTGTTTTTTTTCTGATCCAGCATAGATCAGTTGGGCCGAATGGCCAGTTTGCGGCTATAGATGTGTTATGATTCTGAGAGCCTCAGGTCTGAGTAATGCATGATCTTGGACATGGCATCACATACTAGCAACTCCATAGAATGAGCACCACTCCACGTTAGCCAGGTTGTGGGCTCCAGGTCCGGGTAGATCTGTGACATTGTCAATGGCTAGTTTCCAAGTCACATGTCAGTGGATATTTTTAAGGCAGAGATAGATACATTTTTTATTAGTACGAGTGTCAGGGGTTATGGGGAGAAGGCAAGAGAATGGAGTTGGAAGGGAGAGATAGATCAGCCATGATTGAATGCCAGAGTAGACTTGATGGGCCATATGGCCTAATTCTGCTCCTATCACTTATGACCTTATGACATCAGGATACAATAAGTGTAAGAGTTAGATAAATTAGACAATAGTTATCTAGTAGATCAGCATGTAAGGGTGTTCTGCTTCCCCTCCGTAATAACGTCTTTGCTTTGACCTTCTGTCCTGCAGGTGGAGGTGGAGGTTGGAATGATATCACAAAGTTTCCCTGGGCAGGGAAATCTCTCATGGAAGGTGCCAGCGGGGGCAGTGCATGCACCCGGGCACTGGACAAGCTAGGGTGGGCAACGCACGGTGGATTTGGAGGAGGTGGTGGTGCGTGTACATCTGGAGGAGGCGGAGGTGGATACACCGGTGAGTCCTATCAACCACAGTCATGAATCTGTAGTAGGTGCTGGAGTTGCATTAGGGATTAAGGATTTAGATTTAGAATTAAGTAATATTTTCCATCTCTGTTTCCTTTCAGTCTTTCTAATTTCGGGTGTGAGAGGTTATGGGGAAAAGGCAGGAAAATTGGGTTAGGTGGGGTTAGGAGAGATAGATCAGCCATGATTAAATGGCGGAGTAGACTTGATGGGTCAAATGGCCTAAATCTGCTCCTATCACTTATGATCTTATGATCTTATGAAATTTCACTTGTTTACCTGCTGAGATGTATCAATGATTTATTTGCAGTTGCCAGGGTTGTCTTTGTACTGGCTTTCCCAGTTCCCTCTTCCCAGTTACCAGTTGTCATAGTGCCAGTAATATGTGGAAGAATCTACATTTATCTTGGTTTCAGTAGCAGTGTTTGGATATGAAGTTCAGTTAAGATCCAATTAACTTCCTTACATACTACGTGGTTTCATAAACCAGCCTACTTCACTGAACCTCAAAATAGAATAAGTTGTGGTGAAATTCGCTGTCCTTAGAAAAAAAATCTGACTGTTTGTTATAAACAACTAGGCAATAAGATAGATTTAGCAAGTAATATTATAACCAAGCAGAAAATTCAAGGATGTTTCCATTTAAATGACTTCCTTGCTTCCAGCTGAGATAATTGAACCCTTCTCCCTCATTACTATAAATAAATGATGGGCCGCAGCACTTCTTTGCCCAGTTTCTGTCTCTGCTACTGAGCAGCTGCCCGATGCAGGCTGTGAATGGATCTCCAGCTGTGAGGAAACTTGCATAACTGGCCCCTTGGTTTAGTGTTGTTGCCGAAGATCCCCTGTGTGTCTGCCCGCAAGTAATTCTGTGCTTTGCTGGATCTGACTCTTCATCAGTGTCGTTTACACGCACTAGGTAACTTCAGTAAAATCTAAAACTGATAAATCGTCAAAATCATCCACATACAACCTCGTTAACACAAAATATTCTTTACGTGCTGTGTGCAGTTAAATAATCTCAATAGTGTTGAAGCATGATCAGTGTTGTAGTGGAATCAAAGCGATTCCCAGAAACGCTACTGAGATAATCACTGGCCTCATGATTCAGTAATGCTGATTGAGAGAAAATATTGAGTAAGGCATCAGAGGGAACCTGTGTAGGAAGGAACTGCAGATGCCTGGTTTACACTGAAGATAGACACAAAATGCTGGAGTAATTTAGCAGGACAGGCAGCATCTCTGGAGAGGAATGGGTGACTTCTTCAAAGTCTGAAGAAGGGTTGCGACCTGAAACGTCACCCATTCCTTCTATCCAAAGATGTTGCCTGTCCCGTTGGATTACTCCAGCATTTTGTGTGTATCAGAGGGAACTTAATTTTTTTCCTTCAAAATTCAATGTAATGTTTCTTTAACTGATGGGATCTCCAACAATGTGACATTCCCTGAAGCTAGAGTATGAGTTCAAATCTCTGAATGTGCGGCCTGACCCACAGTATTCCGACCTGGAGATGTGAACTGCCGCACAGCTGAAAACCCAATGAACGGTCAGTATTAATTTAAAATGTGTCTACACAGGGGTGTAAACGGCAAGCCTGAAGCTCTCGATTCCTGTGCTCTCTTTCAGGTGGGGATGCATCAAAAACTGATCATATTACTGCCGATGGCCAAGACGGAATTTCATTTGTTAACCAAGCTGGAGAGATTTACCTCTACCCATTAGCAGGTAAAGTGAAAGGTCAAGTTGCTGATCTGTGTTAAAGAAGGAACTGCAGATGCTGGAGAATCGAGGGTACACAAAAGGCTGGAGAAACTCAGCGTGTTTGTACATTACCAAACTTTTCACCTAAATAGAATGATTCTAATTTTAAGGATATTTTCTTTCTTGACCTCCCAGCTGAGACATTTCCAGTTTGCATGAGCAATAACTTTATGATAGAATCATAGAAGCATAAATTCACATTATGTTAAAAATAAAATGTGCATAGCTTTCTGCTCTAAAAGGGAGATAGCAAATGATTTCATATGTACTTACCACCTTTTGGCCCATCAAGTCTATGCTGGTCTGAGACCAATCCATTCAATCCCACTTATTTGCGGTCTATCCTATTCTCTCTCTCATGCCCATTTACTCCAGCATGAACCTCCAACCACCTATCTATACAAGGTGTCATTTACAGTTGCCTACCAACTATCAACCTGCACACCTATGTTTTGTGGGATGAAACTAGAGCACCAGTGGTGCAGCTGTTAGAGCTGCTGCCTCCCACGTCTAGAGGCCCAGGCTCGATCCCAACCTTGCATACAGTCTGTGTGGGGTTTGCACATTCTCCCTGTGACAGGTGTGGGGGGAAGCCAAAGCACCCGGAGGAAACCCACACGGTCGCAGGAGAGAACGTACAAACTCCACATGAGGTTAGGATTGAACCAAAGTCTCTAGTGGTGTGAAGCAGTAGTTCTACCAGCTGTGTCACTGTACCGATCACAAGTATTTGGCAAAACCCCTTGCTCTATCTGAGATTCTTTACCACTGGATAAAATCTACAGAGCTTCTTCATTTAATGTGATTTCCTGCCAGCAGTCGTGATTAATATTATTCTTCTTGTTACAGCAATGGAAAGTCACGGAGAGGCAGAAATTCGGATCCATATCAACTGCAGTCATTGTGAGTCAGACAACTGCATTCGGGAGAAAGAGTCCAAGAAGATACTGTGTCTGTGCCTGGGGGGAAAGGTTTTAGCCCAAGATAACGTTAGCTGTACAGGTAGGAACAGATCACGGAACATGCTGCATGTATGATCAGTGTAATCAGTTTGATGCTCGCGGTCTGTTTCAACTCACGGTGAATCAAGTCGGGCGTTAGAAGTCGCTTTATTGCATATTAATCATGATAAAACAGGATTATGTGTCACCCTTTCTCTCCCTTTAAAATTCTCTTAAAAATCTTCCATTGTAAGTTTTCCATATCTGCTCTGTTAAGTTTCCCTGTGAAATGTGCCACTCATGAGCAAATTTGCAGCAAAATAACAGATGTTTCCATAAGCCATACAGTAGGGATGATGAAGGATGGGGTAAATTTTGGATGGAATAAAAATATAGGGAGGTACTATAAGAAGATTGGTAGAACATTAAGTGGCTAAAGCTCCTGTCCAGACAAGCACATATTAAATTACTGCATGAAATAAAAGAGGGAAGAGAGTCAAGAAGACTCTCTTTGGGTGGCGCAGTGGTAGAGCTACTGCCTTACAGCGCCAGAGACCCGGGTTCGATCCTGACGACGGGTGCTTTTCTGTATGGAGTTTGTATGTTCTCCCCTTGACCTGCGTGGGTTTCCTCCTATTCCTCCCACACTCCAAAGACCTACAGGTTTGTAGGTTAATCGACTTGGTGAAAATGTAAAATTGTCCAAAGTTAAGGGAGGGTAGAGTTATTATGCTGGGATTGCTAGTCGGAGTGGCTTGGTGGGCCGAAGGACCTGTTTCCATGCTGTATCTCTAAACTAAACTAAAAGATAGAGACATATCTATAAAGTAAGGGCAGGTCATGTAGCAGTCAGATGCACGAGGTAGTGAATACCTGGAATTCTCTGCACATGAGGGTGCTGAAGGCCGTACCATTAAATATACTGAAGGTGGAGATAAATAATTGCTTGTATTCACTGGAGTTTAGAAGGATGAGGGGATATCTTATTGAAACATATACAATTATAAAAGGACTGGACAAGCTAGACAAGCAGGAAAAATGTTCCCAATGTTGGGTGAGTCCAGAACCAGGGGCCACAGTCTTAGAATAAAGGGGAGGTCATTTAAGACTGAGCTGAGAAAAAAGTTTTTTACCCAGAGAGTTGTGAATTTATGGAACTCCCTGCCACAGAGGGCAGTGGAGGCCAAATCACTGGATGGATTTAAGAGCGAGTTGGATAGAGCTCTAGGGGCTAGTGGAATCAAGGGATATGGGGAGAAGGCAGGCATGGGTTATTGATAGCGGACGATCAGCCATGATCACAATGAATGGCGGTGCTGGCTCGAAGGGCCGAATGGCCTCCTCCTGCACCTATTTTCTATGTTTCTATGAAAGCTCTAGGAAATGAGGGCCATTGGGAACTGGCACAGAAGAGGAGTTGAGACCCATCATAGATTAGCCGTGGTCTTATTTGGATGGTGGGAAAGGATTGAGTGGCCTACTTATAAGTTTAGTTTAGTTTAGAGATACAGTGCGGAAACAGGCCCTTTGGCCCTCCGGGTCCGTGCTGACCAGCGATCCCCGCACATTTACACAATCCTACACCCACTAGGGACAATTTTTACATTTACCAAGCCAATTAACCTACAAACCTGTACGTCTTTGGAGTGTGGGAGGAAACCGAAGATCTTGGAGAAAATCCACGCAGGTCACGGGGAGAACGTACAAACGCCTGTAGTCAGGATGGAACCAGGATCTCCGGCGCTGCATTCGCTGTAAGGCAGCAACTCTACCGCTGCGCCACCGTGACCGCCCTTCTCTTGCTCCTGCTCCTTCTTCTCTTGTGGAATTGGAGAGGCCCAGTCAATCTTCCAAGCAGGTATAGATTCAGTGCTAGTGACTATGGACCAAAGATTGCGAATATTACACTTGTTCAAGAAAGGGTGTAACCCTAAAACTAATAAGTACAGCCCATTACTGGAGAAAATTCTAGAAAAAATAACCAAAACAAGATTTGCAATCTCTTAGATGTGCAATTTGAACAGGGAGAGCCAGCATGAATTTGTTAAAGATCTTGGTTGCTTTTTTTAATTGAAGTAACGGAGACGATTGATGAGAGAAGTGTGGTTATGTTGAATATATGGCTTCTAAAAGGCAACTGCTAATGTGCGTCATAGTAGGCTTGTCAAGGAACTTGGCCAGAGACTAAAAGGAGCTGTAGTGAGGTGGGTAAACAACTGACAACTGTAAGAGGAAAGAGTGTTGCCATGGAAGGTTGCGTTTCTTGACTGGAGAAGTGTCCCCAGGGACGACACCATAACCACTCTTTTGCTAAATGTGTTTCAACATATGCGTTTGGCCGTACAGGGCCCCATTTGCAAAGTCTATAGATGACACACAGCTTGGATGCACAGTGAACTGTGAGGAGGATCGTAACAAACTTCATGAAGATGGAGTGAGCAAATCGTGGTAGTCAGAGGAAATTTATTGCCAAGACAAGTGAAGTGTTCCATTTTGCAGTGCTTCAGGAAAAATGAGAAGAGGCAGTATAAACTTGGGAGGACAATTCTAATACGTGGTTTGAGAAGAAAAAAGAGAACTGGGAGTTTGTATACACATGGTTGAGCAGGAAGAAAAAGTGGTCAAAACATTTGGGGCTTAATAAATGGAGGCACAGAGTGTGAATGCAATGGAGTCACGGTGTACTTTTATAAAAATGGTTTGGCCACAACTGGAGCTTTGTATCAAATCCAGGATGTAAGAGAACTGGAGAAGAAGCAACAAAATTTACCAGAGCAATTCCAGGAATGAGGGTGTTTTATTATGTTGATGGAAGGGAGAAACTGGAGTTGTTCTCCTTGAAACACAGCAAGTTAAAAGGGGCTCTGCCAGAGGTATTTAATGTCGGGGGGTGTATTAACATTGCTATAGAGATAATCTGTTTCCATTGGCAGAGGGTCAAGAACTAATAGATGTTGAATGAAAGTAATAAGCCAAAGAACCAAAAGTGACAAGAGGAAATATTTTTTCCAAGCAGGAATTTTTTTTGAATGCACTGCTGGAAATTCTGGTGTAGGAAGATTGATTTGTGGTGTTCAAAGGCGACGTGGATAAGTATGCAAAGGAATTTGCAGTGTTATGTGATGAAGGCAAGGGAGTGGAATCAGCAGGATTGCTCTTAGAGATGGCACAAATTCAACAAACTTATTGCCCTTTTCACATTTCAACCCTTCTGTGTTACGGTGAGATGACAGATACCTGTTTCAATGCACACAGTTGGAGTTATAGTCCTGCAGCACAGAAATAGAACCCTTTGCCCACCAAGTCCATGCTGACCTTTGTACGATCTGTACTCATCCCATTTACAAACTTTAAGGCTTTTATTTTAGAGATACAGCCATGGAAAAATAGGCCTTTCATCCCACCGAGTCCGCACTGGCCAGCGATCACCCCGAACACTAGTACTATTCTACGCACTAAGGACAAATCTGCATGTCTTTGGCGTGTGGAGGAAACCGGAGCGCCCAGAGTAAACCCATTCGGTCACTGGGAGAGGGTGCAAACTCCTTACAGACAGCACCCGAGGTCATGATTGAACCTGGGCCTCTGGCGCTGTAAGGCAGCAACTTTACTGCTTCGATCTATAATAAGATCTCACAGGTTCCAGCACTTTGACTAGTTTCTGTGACATTGACAGCAAGCCTTTGAAGGGGCATACAACAAGACAAACCAGAAAGTGGAGAGTGCTGTCACTTACAGAATTAATGTTGCAGGGATGGCAGAAACTAGGAGAGTGTGCCCAAGGGTTTAGATGAACCTGGGTCTGTTGATAGACTGGCCTGCACATTCATTGTGCAAGGGGAGCCCACAGAGAACCACCAGGATTACAGCAGGTTGCCAGGGAACTTTCTGAAAGGAGTAATACTGTAAACTGCATGAGACTAGTCCGTGAACACCGGCAACTCCGGGAACCATTTACCAACTCCCCAGAATGACCAAAAGATGAGGTTTTCTCCATTTGAGACCTACTAGAAACATAGAAACATAGAAAATAGGTGCAGGAGTAGGCCATTCAACCCTTCAAGCCAGCACCAGCATTCATGGCTGATCATCCAAAATCAGTACCCCCGTTCCTGCTTTCTCCTCATATCCCTTGGTTCTGTTAGCTCAAAGAGCTCAATCTAACTCTCTCTTGAATACATGCAGTAAATTGGTCTCCACTGCCTTAAGTGGCAGAGAATGTCACAGATTCACAACTCTCTGGGTGAATGTTTTTCCTCATCTTACTCTGGCTAACCTCTGTTCACAACACAGCAGTGAACAGCAAACTGTGAGGTGTGGCAGAGTCATGGCAGCATGCTGGGATGATTCTGAGACAAGGAAGCTGAGAGTGACTTGTAATTTTGACTTCCACAAGCAAAGCAGGCCATCTACACACGAGAGGGTGTGTTTGAAGTTGCAGGAGTAAAATCAGTGTAAAATCTGTGAACTCAATGGGCTGCTGTGTATGGTCAGCATGATGGAGGGAGGTTTAACATGGTCATTGAAGGTAATGGATGGCATGCTGTGTACGGTCAGTGTAATGGATGACATGCAGTGTACGGTCAGTGTAATGGATAGCATGCACTGTATGGTGAGTGTAATAGATACTGTAACATTCTCTGTAAGGACAGTGTTATGAATGGCATACTCTGTATTAACACTGAAAGGAATGGCATGCTCCATGTGATCAGTATAATGGATGAGATATTTTGTATGACCAGTGTTATGAATGTGTTATGTGCTCTGTCTGTTCAGTGTTATGAATATCCTGTTGAATATAGCCAGTGTAATAGAAAGGATTTTCTGTATGCTTGGTGTACTGGAAAATATGTTCTCTGCATGGTTATTACAATGAAAGAGGTGCTCTGAAATGGATAGAATACTTTTTATATATACAGTGTAATGAAAGGAATTGATATAGTCCATGAAATGGGCTCAGTACTCTGACCAGAGTAGCAGATGAGTGTCGATGGTTTGATGTGTATGAGGCCCTCTGTAAGGTCAATTAAATCAATGTGACGCTCTATATGTGGTCAGTGTGGTGGAGGGAAAGTTCAACATGGTCAGAGAAATGCAAAAATGTTCTCTGCCACCACTGTAATGGGAAAGGTTCTCTGTATTTTCACCATTAAACCTACTGTAGGGTGAAGGTAAACTTTATGAACGAGGGTTTTGTTATATCATTTGGTAAATTAGAGCTAGTTTTTCCTCTGGTCCCTGGTTTAACATAATCTTGTTCATAATTTAAAAGGCAATTTAAAAATTGATCATGAGTGGCTCAATTTCTCTTTTGTCTAATTGTAACAAATGATTTAGTTTTGTTAGGAATTGGATAATGAATAGAGGTTTGCATCCTCCTTACTGAGTGTATGCTACAATAGGCAATGAGGTAGGACATGGGTGACCCCTAGCTGAAAATAGCAAGAACTGCAAGCAACATGTGCTGGAAACTGGATTGTAGTGCACCAGGTTATTTTGAGTGCTAATTGATCTAATCAATGAAATATGAAAAACATTTGAATATAAGGACTTTAGCATGGAGCCTGTACATTTTGCTGCAAACTTACTGCCATCCATGTTATTAATGCACAGATGATCCCAGGTGCATGCAGTTACCAGCGAGGGTATGCAATGCCCCCCCCCCCCCCCCCATGGGAACTCCTTGGCTAATTTTTAATTGCATATGCTGTTCATGGACCATTCATGCAGTGGATACCTGGGTGATCTTTGTGACTTAAAATAAACCTGTGCTTGGGACCTGACTCATGCATGCCTTTAAGGTGGTGAACTATCCTATGGGTCCTGAACCTACCCCCTGTTTCCCCCAAACTCCTTGCTTCCACTGGAGCAAGTCCATCTCCTCCAGAGTGATTCACACTCAACCACCAATCTCCTACACTCGCCCAATTAGTCTGCCTCTCATGGCTCCCAAACATCATCATGCATCCAATTCCGCTCATCAGTCAAACACGTCTACATCCATGACTACCAAACTCACTTCCCTATCTATCCACCCACTACCCATTGACTATTAAGCTTCATCCCCAAACCCTATGCAAGCAATCCAACCCCCTTACTGATCTCTACCCTTACACATCCTTATTAACACCCCCGCTCCAAATTCCATGGGCCGTTCTCCCCTATGATCGCCCAATTCTGACCCTGGTCTGACCCCAGGCTTACCTGATGACCTCCCTGAAATTGTGGCCTTAAACAGTGCCTTGGGTCACATGTTTTTTTTTAAAGAGGTGACCAATTCTGAGCAAGTAATGGTTTTCTAACATTGCTGACTGTTTATTGGCAGTCTGCATACCCCTTAACATCACAAGCAGAAGTTGTGGTGTACTTCAAACTGTCTGAGAATGGAATGTTAGTTGTGAGTGCATGAAGTCTAGATTAATTTTTGTTTCTTTGTCTACAGTTCCCGGAGGCGCCATCCCAGAAGGCCATCTTCCCTCCTCCCTCATAATTGCCGTGGTTACGTCCACCATTGTTACTGGAGTAGTTCTAACCTGTGCTGGACTTGCTCTCAGTAAGAATTTAATTAAACTTTGTACTACACAGCTCCCTTCTCAACCAACATTTAACAAGCTATAAGCTCAGGAGAACTTTAAAAAAAATGTCAATAGTTGCTTTTTTTTCCAATAGTGCCTCATGGTGTGTTCTTTATACTTCATCAAAAACATCTAAGCAACAGCTTCACTGCCTTCGTATGCCCCCTATACACGAAAAACTAGAGAAGGAAGTCAATAATGCAAGCTGTGTCAGTGTAAATATTTGTGTCATGTGGTTCTAACTATAACACCATTCTGTTTTTGTTATGTAGAGTGGCTGGGCTATTCTTATCTGTACCAGTGTTGGTTACCTAAATACTGCAGTTTAGCAAACCAATGCTGCATTTCTCCAATGCTGTGGGATATCAGAAAATAGGACAACACCTAAACAGCAGTCTTAAACACACTGACACATCTCAGGAGTCTTTATAGGAGTGTGTTGGGTAAATACTGCTGAAACAAAGAAGGGAATTTTAAGGAGAGATAACCAAATAGTTGGACAAAGAGTGAAAAACAAACGGCTGGAGGAACTCAGCGGGTTGAGCAGCATCTGTGGTTGCTCGACACACTGAGTTCCTCCAACAGTTGTTTTTTTTGCTCCAGATTCCAGCATTGTAGTCTCTTGTTTCTCCTGGAGAACTTAAAGCATGTGCTACCTGTGGGGAAGTGGCCACAACTGGAGGAATACATTGGTTTTGGCGATTGTAGCTTTAGAGGAAGCTACAGACAAAAGGGAGCCCCTGTATTTCACATACTGTCCGCTTGCATATTAACTATCATGTTCTTGCTCATTCTACCTTGCCTGGCAGATTATTACAAACATATAGTACTCTTTATGTAAATCTGAACATATTGTTGTCATTTCAAATTTATCTTTCACAATTTTCTTTCTTTGCTGATTATACTTGTTTGATTTTAAAGTAGTAATCTGACTTTGCCATTGAAGGTTTTTTTTAATTCCGTCTTAAATATCTTATTTAAATATAGGGTACTAGATTCATTATAGGATGTAGGGACAGAATAAGTCTGTTCAGCCCCTCGAGTATGATTTGCCATTAATAATTGGATTATGGCTCATCCATATCTTAGTTCCAGCTTTGGTTCCATAATGCTTAATGCTTCTCCACCATCAACCTTACAGTCCTAGTTTTAAGGGATATTTGGACTGTTTTGGGGAGTGAGATTTCCAGGTATTTACCCACTTACTGCTAACTTTCTGCTCCCGATTACACAATTTTCTATTTCAGCTAACCTTGTGTAACCAACAACCTAGGATAAAACTTTATTCTTTTAAGTTATTGAAAAATACAATACCTTGGGTACATTATCAGACGCACTTCATCAATTATCCTGAAGGTAGATGCAAAAAGCTGGAGTAACTCAGCAGGTCAGAACATCTCTGGAGAAAAGGAATAGGTGACGTTTTGGGTTGAGACCCTTCAATTATCCTTTCTGATTCCTCTACCTTCTAACCAATCTTTACCCATATCTAATTCCACAGACGTCATCTTTCTCACTTGGTTTCTGAGCTTATGTTTATTTTTCACTTTACCCAGTAATTTGTGCCCCACCCCCCTCTCCTGCCCATGTTGACCTCCCATTGGGGTGTCATTCCACTGCCGCCAAAGGTCCATACACAACCGCCAGTAGCTCACATATAAGGAAAAGCAAGTGGAAGCCAATTGTTTGACCATTATACAGTGAAAAATTGAGACCCAGCTGGGTCCTGAAGCTGATCCCTTTCCCTTGTACCCATTCTCCCCACAGGGATGCATGGGATGGCCCATCATCATTTTCCACACCATTACTTCATGAGCTTCAATATCTGATTCCGCAATGCATGACACATTACTATAAGCACAGAACAGTAATAGAACATGGGATTTGCTCACTTACCTTCTGATTAAACTCACTAAGACATCAGGACATCCTTTCATTCTTAAATTCAGTAGCTACAAAGATATATGACCAATACCGCTGAATGAGGGATTCCATTCTTCATATTCTTGTTTCGTTTGTTGCTACGTGCTGCTCTTCTATTTTGTGGTTTGTATCAATGTCAGATTAGTACATGTGTAGGAAGGAACAGCGGATGCTGGTTTACACGGAAGTTAGACATAAAATGCTGGAGTAACTCAGCAAGACAGGCCACATCTCTGGAGAGAATATAGTCTGAAGAAGGGCCTCGACCCGAAACGTCACCCATTCCTTCTTTCCAGAGATGCTGCCTGTCCCGCTGAGTTACTCCAGCATTTTGTGTCTATCTTCAATTCAGTACATGGTTGCTGCAGAGTATTTGCTCTTGTATCCCATTGAATATAGTTGTCACAGTGGAAAGAATCGTTGTGAAGCAGAGCTTTGGATTAATTGTACCCTTTAGCTCTTATCAAAAGTGTCAGTTTTAGTTGTGACTCTTTCTTCCAACAGAATCTATATTTGGCCCAGTTTATTAGGTTAATTAGAGTTCAATGCTCCATTCTAACATTTTTCAGTTTGGGCTTCATGCTTGGAATTTTTTAACATTGAAGGTGCCTGTAGTCTCAGGTTGTCAAGTTAAGGCCCCGTCCCACTTTCCCGAGTTACTCACGAATTCTCCCGAGTTTTCCCCTTGATTCAAACTCGGAGATGCCAGCCGTAGGTACTCGGGGCTATTTTTTTTACTCGAGGACATTTTTCAACATGCTGAAAAAACGTCCCGACTTACCTGATACCCCGAGTACCTACGGCTGGCGTTACGAGCCGCTACGAAATATCTACGGACTCCTACGGACTCGCTACGGACATTCCCCGAGTTTGAATCAAGGGGGAAACTCAGGGGAATTCGTGAGTAACTTTCTTTCCTATATCATTGCTTTAGGTCACTTAATCACCGCGAGCCTTTGTGGTGCATCTGGTAGCCAACTGAGGGTCAGATTGGATCCCCTATTGCATTCCCATTTGCATCTCTTGCTGAACAGCTGGAGAATTTCACCTCTTTTCATCGCTCCATCACTCTGTAGCCACCACGCAGCACCTTGTCCATCTGAACTAATCCCATGTTTCACCCTTGTTCCTGCCGATTGGCTTCACCCATTCACAAAGTGAGTGATAACGATGCATAGGTCCTTTCTTCCCACTGCAACCATAACATTACCAGAATTCCTGAACAGGTTCCCAAGGATTACATATGTAGGAAGGAACTTCAGATGCCGGTTTAAACTGAAGATAGACACAAAATTCTGGAGTAACTCAGAAGGACAGGTAACATCTCTGGCGAGAAGGACCTATGCCATCTCCCAGCCAACAACTTTAATTCCCTTTCCCATTACCACACTGACCTTTCTGTCCAAGGCCCCCTCCATCGTCAGTGTGAGGCTAAACTCAAATTGGAGGAACTGCATCTCACATTTCGCTTGGGCAGCTTACAACCCAGTGGTATGAATATTGATTTCTCTAACTTCAGGTAACCCCTCTCTCTCTATCCCTCCCGCACACGTCGCACCAGCTTCTCGTTCTCACCTAGCAAACTGCTGACAATGGCCTGTTTCCCTTATCACCGTTACTTTTTTGCATATCTTTGATTCATTTGTTCCATATCACCCGACTTTCCCGTCTATATCTCTCGTTTCTTTTCCCCCCCAACTCGAGGTGTCTGTGGAAGGATTTCGACCTGAAATGTCACCCATTCCTACCCTCCAGAGATGCTGTCTGTCCCGCTGAGTTACTCTAGCATCTTGTGACTATGCCAAGGATGGCAATTCTCTTCATCCTTTGATCTCTGACATTAAATAGGATGCAGAAAGGGATGCTTTGGTGTAGAATAGCTTAAGTTGATTTGAATTTGTTTATTTGTAGATTTATTTCAAATCAACTGTGAAGTGTGATGTAACATCCTGGTACACACAATAGTGTCAGGTGTATTAGTCACTATTTGCATCAGCCATAGAGTTGTAACCAATGTCAAAATCAGCTTGACTTAAAGGAGGCAGGTTGCAAACTTCGTCAGACACAAGAATTCTGAACAACGAGACCTCCTCTAACACAACTCCAAGTAGGTAGGCTAAACGCTGGGGGTATCAGCATAATTTGGGCCTGATAGAGCTGTCTGAATTTCATAAATTTCTTATTACTTGACTGACGAGTGCAAAGATCATACTTGTTCAAAGTGACAAATTCTTAACTGGATTCTTTGATTACTTAAGGGTTTAGATATAGTCTGAGCTTATCTGGATTGATGTGGAGAAGGAAAATTGTATTCTACGCCAGCTGAAGTGGCTCAGCAGTCGAGTTGCTGCCTTACAGCGCCAGGGACCAGGGTTTGTTCCTGACTACGGGTGCTTACTGTAATAGTGTTTGTACATTCTCCCCGTGATCATGTGGGTTTTCCCAGGGTGCTCTGGTTTTCCCCCACACTCCAAAGACATGCAAGTTTGTACATTAATTGGCTTTGGTAAAGATCATACATTGTCCCTAGTGTGTAGGATAGTGCCAGTGTATGGGGATTGGTGGTCAACACAGACTCGGTGGGCCGAAGGGTCTGTTTCTACGCTGTACCTCTAAAAAAAATGTATTGCTATGTTTGTGGGCAACGGCTGTGGCTGACAAGAGTTGATTCTCTTTCCCCATTCTTTTTGATCCATCTGCAACCTTTGGCACAGTTGGCAGTGCTATTTTTCACCACCATATCATTGCTCAGCTGCAGGGAACCAACTTTGGTTCTGTTCCTAGTTACCTATTTGTATGCAAAGAATCACCTGTAATGGCTGCCCTTCCCTCTCCTATATTATCCACCTATTTACACGCTGCCGTTCAGTGATATAATCAGAAACCTTGTTTCCCACAAGTGTGCTGATGACGTCCAACTTTACTTCACCACTGCCTCTATCCACTGTCTTTGATTTGTCAGACTCAGAAATCGCAGTTGACTTTTTCTCCAGTTATATATTGAGAAGACTGAAGCCTTTAACATTGGCTCCACTGCACACAATACAACCGAGGAGGATAAGGGGATACTAAGCAGAGGTACTTGCATTTACGAGCAAGCTGGTTAGAATAAATAGGAGGAGCTTTTTTCCCATGAGGGGAGGGACACAAACTAATTGGCAGAAATTTAAAGGAATTAATGGATTAAAGGGAAGATGAGGGTGCTGGAGTCTGGAATTCACTGCCTGAAAGGGAGATCAATGTAGACATTTCCAATTCTTCTTCTTCTTCTTGCATATGGCGTGCACAGCCTAACGTTGTAGGACAACTTGTTCTATTTGATCTTATTCGATTGTGCACGCCGGGTTGATTGCATTAGTCAAAACAGAGCGGAGCACGTGAAGGTTGCAATCTCCCACTCCCATCTTCAACTTCATTTAAACAGTACTTGGATATGCTCTTGAAGGGTAGTAACCTGCAGGGCCAATGATCTAATGCAGTGAGGTGGGATTGTACTTTTTTGACTAGATGGACTGAATACCTTCTCCTGTGCCATAAACTGTCAATGAATCTATGGTTCCTATGGTTTTACGAACTCCATTTGCTATCAATGGATGGATATATGCCTCTTGCTATTGTGCAGTCATGTCAGGTTCAATAACTTGTCGCATATCTACTGCATCAGCAAATTGCCTTTCCACCTCCAAAGCGGTCCCCATTTCCAGCCCTGCCTGGCAACTCAAGCTCACAGCCCCTGTTCCCTCTAAGCTGCTGTAATGACCTAGTGTCTACCCTCCCATCTGCTTTGTTGCTCAAACTCAGGTTAATCTAATTCCAGTGCCTGTATCCTAACTCAGTTCAATTCCCACAACAACCCTGTGCTTGCTGATTAACACTGGCCCCACTGTAATCTCTGAGTTCAACTCCCTCCATGCCATTCTACTCCTTTTCTCTGTATCCACAGTCTCAACATTCCTCTGTTTTGAGCATCCCTAAATTTAATAATTCCATCACTATTGACCATGCCATTGGTTTCCTTTGTCCTAATCTCCTAAGTTTCCTCCTTAATTTTATTCACCTTTTGGTACCTTTAACCTCCTTTCACATGTCTCTTTAAACCTCAGAGACTTTTGGTCATCTGTCCTATTTCCACAATGCTTCACTGTAAATTCACTCCTGTGAAGTGCCTTGGACCATTTTATGGCATTAAAAACACATTAAAAATGCAAGTTGGTGTTCTCCTTGTAGTAAGTAATTTTTAATATATTATAAAGGTATTACAAGAAGTAATTGAAACCAGATCCATGTGCCCTCCATAGCCATCCATAGACAGTCTGAGTTAATGGGTACTTTTAGATGCTATACTTTATTTCTGCTGCAATACTATTGCCTACAGTGAAATGACTGAACAAATTGGTTCATTATACATCTACTGTTAGAGAAAACAATTGAGCAGAACCTAATCCTTTCCATGTTCCAAATATTCCTCAAGTAATTATTTAAGGGTCTTGAGGCTAAGTGTGAACCACAGGAATGGTTTTATAGGATCTTGGTCTATTATCTCTGTGCCCCATTGAAGTGTATGATGAAGGTATATGATGAAATCTTGGAGTGCAATAACTCAACATTATTGTACTCCTGAGCTAATTAGGCATTTGTTAACATAATATCTATCAAAAGGGAAATTGATGAATTAAACGGAAAAAAGCAAAAGGGAAGAAGCAAAAGGGTGGAGCTAAATGAAAAGTTCTTTCAATGAGCCAGGCCAGATGTGGTCGTCTTGGTGTATAAGATTCAACTTAATAATATAAAATGGGACTTACTATTATGGTATAATCTCAAAGAAAAGTGTCTCTATTTATGATAAAACAACAAAATTAACATTCTTCACTTCTGACCTGATCCTTCACGTTGCTTTTGTCTCTTATTATTAAGTGTTAACTTACCATTTATTTATCTTGCATCTCAATGGTAACTTATTTAAAAATTGAGAATATGCATAAACTTGTATAACTGATTGTTTTCCACGTATCAGTGCCCCACCTGAGATTGGCTGATTGAGCACAAAGCAGGAACCATTTTTGGTCTCTATTGCTTCAACTGATGGCTTTATTCTGATTTGCCATTATGGAGTGTTAACAGCCATAATGTGAAAGTATCATATCAGCATAATCACCGTTGTATTATCTTTTACATCACCACAACCGCCTTAGAAGCATAGAGCTGCACAGCACAGACACAGGCCTTTTGGCCCACCTTGTCAATACTGACCAATTTGCTTAACCCAGGTAGTGCCACCTGCATTCCAAACTTTTCCTATCGATATATGTTTTTTTAATGTTGTAATTCCTTTTGCCTCTACTACGTCCTCTGGCAGCTCATTTCATGTATGGCCCACCCTTCATGTGAAAAAGTTGCCCCTCAGGGTTCTTTTACATTTTAACATTTGCCATCAAATGTTTTACTTCCCTACTATGGAGAACAGATGGTGAATTTTCACCTTGTTTATGTTCCTCATGATTTTGTATAATTCCACATGGTCACGCCACGTCCTCCTACGCTCCAGGAAAAGAAGACCCAGCTTATCCTTCCTCTTCTTGTAGCTCAAACCCTCCAGACCCAGTCACATCCTCATAAATCGTCTTTGCACCCTTTCCAGTTTAATGGCACCCTTCCTATAACAGAGGGACCAGAACTGTACGCCAAATGTGGCCTTACCAACGTCTTGTACAGCTACAACATGACATCTCAACTCCTGCAGTCAATACCCTGATCGATGAAGGCAAGCATGTAAAATGTCACCTTCACCACCCTGTCCACCTGTGATGCCACTCTCATGGAACTATGTACCTGAATCTCCAGGTCTCATTCTTCTACAGCAACTCTCGAGGATCCCACCTTTTACTGTGTAAGTTCTGCTGTAGTTTGTCCTGCCAAACTGTAACTTGCATGTATCTGAATTATCTGTTATTCCTCAAGCCATTGACTCAGTTGATCAAGATCCTTTTGTATTTGTAGATAATCTTCTTCACTCTACGCCATACCACAAATGTTAACGTCATCAACAAACTTAGTAACCATTCCACCTACATTCACATCCACATTATTAATATAAGTAATGGGCAGTGGTGAACCAGCACCGATCCCCGTGGACAACAAGTTGTTACAAGTCTTGACATCATCACTACTGCCGATGATGTTTCCATGACCCTCCTATCACAATGACTTTAACCCTCCTTGTCTTTTATATTACTTTTAACAACATTGGTGCTGTTTTTGACATCAATCCTATTGACAAACATCTAAAACTACCTTCCACCTTCCTCCTCAATGAAAAAGGATTACATTGAATTAATTATTTATCTTGACTGATCCATTCCTCACATTTCTAACCAAGGTAACAACCTTTATAATTCAATAACAATTCACTAGCCTGTTTGAACTGTGGCTCCACAATCTGTAAATTTGAACTTAATTCAGCTGGCTTTAGAAATTTTAACCTGCAGTGAATTTCTGCAGAGCCTGTGATACATTGTCAAGTGTACATTGTGTCTTCCAGAAGAGGCAAATAAAGGCTCACTAGAAAATGTTCCTCGTGTCTGGTGCAATTATTTAAGTGCTAATGTACCAGTACTAAGTTGCGTTGAGTGGAAAATGTGTTGTGTAGGCTTCAGCTTGGGAAGGGAATGGGTCAGGTGCAAACCACCCTCACCTTGAACATTGCTGCTCCTCGAAATCCCACATTCAGGTAAGTATCATATCAACACTTGACCTTAATGGCTGCATCTTCAAACTACTCCCTTAAGCACTTCAATCGCAATTACAAGCTTGTTTTTGATCTTTAAACAAGCTTCAGGTTCTTTATTTCGAATGCCCAAAGAACTAGCCTTCCAGTTCTTGTGTGAGACTGGATATCTACACCTGCATAGTGGCCACTAATTATTCCTTCCCTTTATTCACTTAAATTTATGAAGTCCAGGAATTGACTGTTGTTAGCAAGGCAAACGTTCCTGTTGAGGGTCGGATTCAAAAATCAAGACATGGTATCATCTTTGGTCAGATGGAGTGGAAGCGCCAAGAATGGATTTATCAGCTTCAGTGAGTCAGACAAGGAATGAACAGAAATGTAAGGAGTGAGTCTAGAGTCAAAATACAATGGATATAATTCCAGCTTTTAGTCATGCCGTCACATTTCAAGAAGCACCCACATCAACTTCCATTAGAGTTAAGGGGACATAGTTGAGAAGGTGACTTTCATGAGGTCAGAAAAGTTTGGTGATAGTGTTGCTGTTTCTTGCACTTGGCTCAATTTTCGATCCATCTTGCTGTGAAGGCATTTACTCAGTAAACTTGCACCTTCAAGTTCAGCCTCCGGTAGAGTGCTGCCTGCCCATTTGGCTATGAGGAATCCTGCAGTTCAGTCCAAGCCCTTCCAATTCAGATGTTAACGTGGAAGCAATTTCCAGCATGCATACTAAATACTGATCAGCATAAGGATTCGTAGTGGATTACCAACCCTATTGATCCCTCCTCTTCCTAATCCTAAAGCAAATTTTCTCTCAGCACATGTCTCTTGAAGTCAAAGCTACAAGATCAAGCCATTGAGTCTATGCCTTGTGAAGACAGCTGGCTTACAATGGGCATAGGAACCAGCTGGGGTCAGTATTTCTATAGCTTATTGCTATACATCTGATTATTGTTTCAGTCAATTGATCAGAGCAGCTCTTAATACATCTAGTATTTCATGGTGCAGGAAGGAACTGCAGATGCTGGTTTACACTGAAGATAAACAGAAAATACTGGAGTAATTCATCAGGACAGGCGGCATCACTGGGGGGAAAGGAATGGGCGATGTTTCAGGTCGAGACCCTTCTTCAGACCGAGAGTCAGGGGAGAGGGAGTCTAGAGATATAGAAGGGTAAGGTGTGAAAAAAACCTATCAGAGCAGATATTGTCTGTTTTGATCTGTCATTTTCTCACTTTATCCTTCCATATCTCTAGACTCCCTCTCGTATTGCATTAGACTGTTTTTTCCTTTAAAAAGTGAATTGAGATTAGACTACTTAGGCTGTGCCTCAGTGATCTGCTCTATTTGTGAAATTGAGGTGGATCTTTGGGAAAGACTAAACATGTGAAGTCAATTCTGAACTTTAGGTAAAACTGTAATAGAATGTGATGAAATTGGCATTTTCCTACCATCTAAATCTTCCTTTGGATATCCATGACATGCAGTGATTTCTCAAGGAAGGACTGATAACTCATTGACTAATAATCAAGTTCCAGCCAAGACTTTAAGTTTGCCTTCCAGTTCCTGATGAGGTGGGTAGATTATTGTATTCTGTTATCACCAACATGTTCAACAAGTTACGCTCTAAGCTTTCGCTTTAAGCCTAAACCCCTTGCCCTGATGCTTTAGATCGTAGTGAACATTTTGAATTTAAACTGGTGTAGTGAGTGAAATTCATAATGTAAATCTGTCTTTGGATGTATTCACATAGCGGTTAAAGTGGGATCAACTTCAGTTGGGTTCATTTTTGTTTTTTACTTCCTGTCTTAGCTGAGTTTCATTTTTTTCCCATTTGCTCTGACCAGCTGTGAGCTGGACTGCAGCAGTCAGTGTACGTACTTTGTGGTTATGAATTAGTTAAGAGATGAGATTGGGGGGTCACAGAATTCCCAGTGTAATTCTCAGATGGCATCCGTCCTGCTTACAGGATACTCCCTGAATTCACGGGATAGTTAGTCACAGTTTTTCTAGTTTGCTCCAGTATTGGTAAAGCTGGTTTATTCCTGGAATCCCAGTATTCCGGGACTGCCCAATCCCAGGGTCATCCAGCCAGCTTGTCCTAGCCTTGGCCTAGCATTCCCAGAGATTATTATATTCCCATATATTTTTTCATATTCTCTTACGAAGCAGAAGGAGGCCATTCGGCTCATCAAACCTGTGTTGTTTCACAGAAACTTCCGGCAGTTGCATTCCCTGACATATTTCCCTGTATCTATTCTCTCTGACATGTTCATCAACTCCCCCCCCCCCCCCCCCCCCCCCGATTCTCCTGCCATCTTACTACAGGAAGGGTAATTCACAGTAACCAATTATCCTACCAACATGTGGAATGCATTTGGAATGTGGGAGGAAACCGGAGCGGCCAGGGGAAACCACACAAACACAGGGACACCGTGCAAATTCCATACAGGCAGCACTAGAAGTTAGGAACGAACCCAGGTTGCTGGAGCTGTGAGGCAGCAGCTCTACTAGCTTTGCCACTGTGTCCATGAGATGTTTTCTTCCCTGCTGTTTCTCTGAATTGGTTTTGATCTTTAGAAGGTTTTGTGCCAAAATATCTTAGGGTTATTGCTCCCCAGAACAGTTACTGGATTGAAGAATTATTGAGAAGCTGAAATGAACAAAATAAAATGCATATTATGACTTGCATCCAAAATACATCCCAGAGTGATCCTGTGAATTATAATTACATGATATCAGGCAGCAGAACGTATTCGTGTTCAGTAATTTCTGAAATTAGGAGGCAAGAAGGTCCAGATCCATTGTAGCTGGAACTAGCTCTCCTAAAGTGGGATCTGACTTTAAGAGAATTAAACATTAGGGAGATGTGGTAGAGAATCTGGTCGGGTGATCCACTTAGGAATCCTTGGAAGAGGATCTCCATGGAGACCAGGTAAGAAGATTTCACAAACAATGCTGTAATTTTTTCTCGCATTACAATTGCTGCATTTATCTGATTTAATTTGCTATGTCTGACTTCTCCCTCCTGAGCATTTTGCGAACCCAAGCAGTTCATATTGTGGGATATGTGGTTCATGCTCCTCTTGAACATCCCAATGATGTTTGCAAAGGCAAAGGTTTGTTTGAGTTCTCTTCTCTGGATCAAGTGGAAAGGATGAATCCTGCACGTCATGTTTCATCACTGGTCTTTGAAGAATCAATGAGTAACAATTACTTTTGCTAGCCAGAGGTATTGGAATATACAGCTTCCTGCTACCTGCAGCTGTAGGTCAATAGTAATTCCGCCACCTCTGTAGCTTTGTTACCACCTCAGTCAGAATATTTAGGTTCATGCCCCTCTGCCGACATTAACAATTGAGTGCAGTACTGAGGGAGTGCTGCCCTTTTGTAAATAATATATTTTAAAAATATATTGTTGGCTTCAAGTCTGCCTTTTTGGTAGATACTAGACCAAGTGCAGACCCGCTGGGGAGCTGATGAAGCTGCTTTTGAAATGAGTCCTCCCCCTTATGTCATTGGAGGGTGGTGGAATATTCTGTTTCACTGTACCATTGTGGGGGGAGGGCATTCTGACATCACTGGTGTTTTAAAAGGTGTTTTTTAAAAAACTTTAATCACGAATAACCCAGAGGGAGCAGGGTTGTGAATAACCTGGAGGGGGGGGGGGGGGCAGGGGGTGTGAATAACCAGGGGGGTGGGGGGGGGGTGAATAACCGGGGGGGGGGGGGGTGGGGGCAGTAGGTGTGAATAACCCGCAGAGTGGGTAGGGGGTGGGGGGCGGGGGGTGTGGCACTCGGCAGCTTGAGAGCCCATTGTGATTGGTGCACTGTGAGTGGCATTGTGACATCTTCAGTGGAAAGCCCTGGAAAAAGGCTGTGTATGAGAACCGTTTTTTGCCTTTTTTTTAAACTTGAATCATCAATAACTTGTGAAATATAGGATGAAAATTTAAGTGAACCTGATTACTGCATGGGGGAGAAAAATGTGAGTCAGTATATGTAAAATTTTAAACGCTACTGCATAGCGTTTTGACAAAGATAGAAAAGCACATACAGACACACACACACACATGTATACATACATAAAAGATGAGACTTTTAATAGTATATATAAATAATGAATCTCATGTGTAGGAAGGAACTGCAGATGCCGGTTTACACCGAAGATAGACACAAAATGCTAGAGAAAATAATTGGGTCAGTCTGAAGAAGGGTCTTGACCTAAAACATCACCCATTCCTTTTCTCCAGAGATGCTGCCTGTCCCGTTGAGTTACTCCAGCATTTTGTGTCTATAATGGATCTCTTGACAGTTTTTAAAGAGCAAAGGAATTATTTCAGGATTTAGCCCCAAAATTATTCTTCAACCAATTGCATTATAGGATTATCTGATCACCTATTTCAAGCTAACTTTTTGATCTTGCTATGTTCAAAATGGTTGATGGGTTTCCTACTTTAGAAAGTTCACTATACTTCAGAAGAAAAGCTCAATTTGGAGGTGATCTGATATTGTTGGAATTTGCTTCATGCTTCAATGCTCTTTCATCTCTATTACCTTGATTGAGTGCAGTTCCAACAACATCTCAGCACCCATGACAATACAGTACACGTAATCAGTACCCTGTCTAACAATCTATAACATCCCCCTTCCTCCGCAGTGCATTGTTGCTGCTTAGGCAGTAGTGTAGCAACCCGCCAAGGCATCTCTGGTTGTACCTCCCAAATGCGACCTCCTTAATTTAGGACACAGGCAACAGTTCCATGAGAAGTCCACCCACCTTCCAAGTTTCACACCAGGTTATTTGAAACAGTTACACCTGTTCCTTCACTGTGTCTAACTCAGAGCCCTGGAATATGCTACCTGACAAAACTGCAGGCATTCTTGCAATGCACAAACTTCAGCCGTTCAAGAAGAAGGTAACTTTCCATCTACCTCTCAAAGACAGGTAGGGTGGACAATAACTATCAGCCTTGCCAGTAACAGTCCCAAACATGTGTAGATATCGGTTATAACGTTATTTCAACTCAAACTGTGCCAAATTATTGACTTGCTAGTACACCTACAGGCACAAAGACTATTTATCCAAAGTTCTCAAAAGCCGCCAGCAACCTTAGTAAGTTGCAAGGGAAAGGAGAAATGCCAAGTCATACAGCCATAGGCTTGTGGCAAAATGTCCCCTATAACCCACCTCATCCATGCTGATTATTTTGTCCTTCCACTGTAATCCCATTTGTCCATTCTAGGTCCTTATACTTCTGTGTCGTGCCTTTTCAAGTGTCTGTATAAATGTCTCTTAAAATGTAGTGATTACATCTGACTCTGTATTTCCTGCTCTGGTAGAGAGTTCTAGTTATCAACCATACCCTCTGTTTAAAATGTGTTCTCCTCAAATTCCCATTAAAATTCCTCCTTCTCATTTTCAACCTCTGCCTTCTTGTTTTTGATACAATTATCATGGTAAAGATTCTGACTATCTACTCTGTTTACGTTCCTTATAATTGTATATACTTCTATCAGGTCACCCCTCTGCCTCCACACCAGGGATAACACACCCAGTCTAACCTATCTCTCCCCCTAACTGGGAGTCCTCCAATTCAGTAACATTCTTGTGAGTCTCCTCCACACTCTCTCCAGCATAACCATATCATTCCCTTAGCATGGTAACCCAGAACTCCATACGCAATAGTCCAAGTGTGATCTAGCCAGTGTTTTTGTAAACTTGAAATATAAAGTCCCAACTTTTACACTCTGTGCTCCAACCTATAAAAGGCCGGCTTGCCATGTCCCCTCTTCATTGCTTTGTCTATCTGTGTCACCACTTTTAGGGAACTATGGACTTTCACCCCAAAGTCCAACTGTTCATCATCATTCCTTTGCATCCTACCATTTATTGCCTATGTCCTAGCCTTATTTGACTTTGCAAAATTCATCTTCTTGCCCTTGTCAGGATTAAATTCCATCAGCAATGCTCTGCCCAGCCTTCCATCTCAGCTGTATCCTGCTGGAGCCTTAAACAACATCCACACACCACCGACTTTCATGTCTTCCACAAACTTAGTATTGTTCATTTGGAATATTTTAGTCCATTTGGAATATTTTTGGAGGACCAGGAAACCAAGAAGAACCTCCCTTATTTACATAAAGTACATTAAAAATATATAATTATTAAAACCATTATATTAAAAAATACATTTAAAAATATAAATATATAAAAAATATATAACAATAATAATTAAATATATATCAATCTCAAAAATGTGTCTGGGTTGTTTATGAAGACAGGAGCTTTGCTTCCCTTTGATGGAAGGGCATACATTAATGACATTTCATTGACATTATGTACAAAAGGTGGCTTACATAGATTTGCAACATGATTAAACATTGGTGCCATTCTTTCGAGAATAAACTCTCTAATGTAATCTACTTAGATGCCAAAGGTAAATGAGCAGAACATTTAGATACTTTCTTCATTAATTAGATGGCGCAGTGTTGTCACTGAGATAATTAAAATATAATCCATGGCAAGAAGACTCAATGAATCAACAAAGTAGCAAGAGATATTTGTAACAGTAAATGCTTTGAGGCAAATTGTTCATTCAGAAGGGAAAACACACAGAAAACCAGCCTTTACCAGCACCCTAACCATCTGTTTAACTACAATAAACATGGGACTATAATTATGTCCCTTCTCCATGACTGTAACTATCTCTTTACTTAATCTATTCCGAGTAGCTGTAACTTGCCAGCTCTGAACATCTCTCCACTCAGTTACAGTAAATATTTCTCTACCCAATGTATTTTCCCATGTCTCATTGCATTATAAATCACAGTATCTGTTTTGAAAAGGGTGGTAATTGAGGGAGTTGGAATCCGGTTATCAGCATGATCTTATACCAGGTCCAAATGTGCTCCAGAGCCACTTAAGGAAAAAGTAGCACAGGTGACAATAAGTTTGGAGGAGCGCCTAAATTGAGAAGAGAGGCAAAGAGGTTTAGGGAGAGATTCCTGGAATTTGAACCGACACTGCAAGAGGACTACAGACTTCCTCCAGGGTTACGGATGAAGAGGAGATTACAAGGTGATACCATGGAACAACTTGTTCAAAATGTTTAGTTAATTTTTTGCTATATTAGGAAACCAAGGAACCACATTGGGAAATAGAGATGTCTGGCTCAAAATTCTATTGCTTGCTAATAAATGGGCTTGGCAGCAGGCACCAATGTTGCTCTCTTTTATTCTGCAAAATTCAGTTGTTCGGACATCAGGGATAGCAGAATTGTTGTTGCTTGCTATTGGCATTGAAAATGTGACACTGGGAACTCTGCCCAGAGAGCAGGAGTGGATGGTTATTATCTGTAGGCCCAAAAGGAGTAGCTAGGGCATGTATAGGGGGAAAGGGAAGGTGGTGGGAGAGGGAGTGAAGTGGGCATTGGGGCCTGACCACTCGGTTGGATGGTGGGGAGTTGGTAATAACTAAATAATGAATTACTTGGTTATAGGGGGGAGTATTAGGCAAAACTGACAATTAGGTTTAGGATGGTGGAGTGTTTGATTTGCGAATCCAGCAATGATGTTTGGATGGGAAGAGGGGAGTAGGAATAGGTAGGAATCAGGATATCAGCAATGGTGTTGAAGATGGCGGGGCAGGAACTAAAGTAATTGTGGGGCGACAAGCTTGTGGTGTTGGAGAGGGCAGCTCGAGTTATGATAGTGAGTGGTGGGAAGATACTGTGTAGAATCGGTGTGTATTTTAGTGCCCCAGTCTGGCAGGTTTCCCACTCTCGCACTGTATTGCAAACACATAGTTGTACTGAATGTGCCCGAGGATGCATTCACACAGAATCCAGAACCTAATTTCCTCTGCATTCCTGCAAGAAGGCTTTTTGACTGGCAGTGAACATCCTTTATGCCCCAAGTTAGATTTAGCTCTTAGGACTAATGGAATCAAGGGATAAGGGAACAAAGCCAAAATGGGGTACTGATTTTAGATGATCAGCCATGATCATATTGCACCGTGGTGCTGGCTCGAAGGACCGAATGGCCTACTCTTGCACTTATTTTCTACGTTAAAGCCGAGATCTGATAATTTCCAGGAGTTCTTGATAATATGTTCATTTTTCAGAGCTGGGATTTGCTGGCAAGGCCAATATTTATTTCCTGCCTTTAATTGGCATTTATTTCCTATCTTTAATTGCTGAGCATTTTCCAAGGGCAAATAACATCAAATTCATTGGTGGGTCTAGAATTACCTTCAGATCAGACCAGGTAAGTTCGGCAGATTTCTTCCCAGTAATGAACCAGATGGATTCTTGCGTTTTCTTTATTAAGACAAGCTAGTGTATGTGTTGTTTTTCCAATTCCAATTCCAAAATAAAAATTGAATTTAAATTCTATTGAATTCTAGTAAGAAGTAATGCATATTACCATTCTATAACAAATAGTGAACAAAATGTTTTGTTTAACCCAATTTCATAGTCCCCACTGTTGCTCTGCAGTTGCCTCGACACAGTTGGCAGGTCTTGCTGAGGTAGTGTGATGGAGTAGGTAATTCTGAGAGCAAAGTGCCAGGTAGGATCCCAAAGTGATCCATTCGGAGCTCAGGCAGTATCTTGTAGCCTAAGCTTTGGTTTCAGTTGCTCAGATCTCATGCCAGTCTATAACCTTACAGAAAGAACTTTTGAGGTGGTTTGTGCTAGGAGGATACAGAAGGTTTCTAACCTGACATGACTTTTGCTTCATGTTCAAACTGTATAAATCAGTCCTGCATTCCCTGGGGAATAGGCGATTGAAAGGAATCATTAAAGTGATTTTAAATGTGTTTTTTTAAATGCACTAATGTATATAGAGAAACTGCTTCATCTGTCGAGGGAGCTGGGAGTGAGGGGATTGAAACTATAACCATTCAAATACAAAACTGGCCAGCAGTTTTTAACATTAAGGACAGTACAATAGTAAGATTCTTCCCTCTGAAGCCAAGAGGTCTGACTAATGTAGGAGATTTGCACCTTATGGTTAATGGATGTTGCTGGTAAGAGAATCAATGGCATGTGATTGGAACTGAGGTACAAGTTAGCGAGGAACAAGTTGTTTCTTCATCTCCTGCCCTCATCACGCTTAAAATATACCTGAATGTGCACTGTAAGAGCAGAATTGGTACCAATCTATGCAGCACAAATGTTGTTCAATGTGGACACAATAGACCAAATGGCCAAGTTCTGTACTGTAATTTCTATTACTTTATGAGTTGTCTTCTTTTGTGTGGTTGGAGAAAGCAAAGGGAGAGAATGTGCTTAGTAAGGTTGCAAAATTTGACACAGCTAGATGTGTTATTTCAGTTGACACCATATAGATTCAGGGAAGAATTTGCTGTCAGGCAGACTGTACAGGGTGAATGGGTCTTGCCTGTTCCAAGGTCTCCGTGTTATCAGACTAAATAAACCTGGGCCCCCGGGTGGGGTAAAGGTGCCTCAGTGGTTGTTGCAGTTCTATTCACTGCCTCCTTGTGAAGTCTTCCTTGTCGGCCACGTCAAGCTGAACTTTCCGATTAATCCCTGTCCTTGTCACTTTCAGCAGGGAAAGCTGTCAGGACCGATGAAGTTAATGAATGACAGGAACAATGATGGGACACATAGTTAACCCACAAATATGTGGACAATGGGACAATATTTAACTGGGTACTCAGGCAACTCGAATGCTGACTGCGTGGCATTAACAGGAACTCAGAAACTGTAGAAGTCTCATTAATGTACCAGAGGCATGACCCATCCAAATTCATGAGATGGAGTCCTGATATACTCTCTGTTTAACTCAGCCTAATATACGGTGGTGGAACCCAGCAACTGAACAATGCTTACAATATTTCATCCCAATTCCAGGTGTGGCAAATGTGTTTGATGCCTGTTACTCTGTACAAGGGTGGTGTCTGTATGGGGTTGCCATGTTCTCCAGGTGGTTGTGGGAATATCATCCGAGTTCTCTCCCAATCCAAAGACCTGCTTATTAATTGGCCACTGAGAATTCCCACGGCGAAGATGGGGGGCAGGAGAACCAAGGAATATGGACAGGCAACAAAAGGGAGATTAGGTGTTGGGACTGAGGGCCAGCAAAGGCTTGAAGAGCTGAATGTCTTCCTTCTACATCATGAAAAACTACAGGAGTAATTACTGTCTAAAATGCTCCCCGCAACCAGGAGACTGGAAGGTTGTGCAGTGTAAAACCTGAGTTCTGTTAATGCCACCAATTTCTGTTGCATCACTTGAGTTAGATCATATGAAATAGGAGCAGAATTAGGCCATTCGGCCCATCAAGTCTACTCTGCCATTCAATCGTGGCTGATCAATATCTCCGTCCTAACCCCATTCTCCTGCCTTCTCCCCATAACCAGTGACACCCGTACTAATCAAGAATATATCTATCTCTGCCTTAAATATATCCACTGGCTTTGCGTCCACAGCCTTATGATGCAAAGAATTCCACAGATTCGCCATCCTCTGACTAAATAAATTCCTCCTCATCTCCTTCCTAAAAGAATATCCTTTAATTCTGAGGCTATGACACCTAATCCTAGACTGCATTGCAGGCAGTGCGTTTCTCTCCTGTTTCCTACCAACCTGCTCTGTCTGGCGTTCATTCCATATCTCCTACATGGAGCTGCTATCCCTACATCGTGGAAGCAAAGAAGCGTTAGTTTGAAAGGTTTCATAAGAAATGTATAGATTTCTATTAGAAATGACATTTTTGAATAGACAAGAAGTTGTGACTATTGATTAAATTGGACCTATACTCTCAAGAATTTAGAGGAAGAGAGGTGATCTCAATGTTTACTCTTACAGGGCTGGACAGGTATTCAAAATAAAATTTGATAGCTTTTTGCATGTTGAGGTCATCGAAGGATATCGGTTTAGTGCAAAAATCAAGGGGTAAATGATCGGTTATGACCTTATTGAAAGGAGGGGCAGGAATGAAGTACCAACTGGCCTTTCCCTGCTTATATAACTTTTGTTCTTATATTTCTAAACCATTTCTATTTATCGAGATATGCATTTGCCAGAATCATAGCCGATCTCCCAAAAAATTCTAAATTTTAATACTGAACATTTGGAAACATAATTGAGGAGAAAGGCTTGCATTTTTACAGTGCTATTCACAAACTCAGACGAACTCTTGAAGCACATTTGAAGTATGTTCACAGCTTGACGTGAAGAGAATGCAACATACAAAGGACTCCACAAACTGCAAGGTAATGATAACCGGTCTGCCCAGGGTTTTCCTTCTCCTGCGATGTTGGTTGACGACGTGGGATTAACCTGCAATATTCCAAATCAGTGGCACTGCCGCCGAACAGCTGATGAGCTCAACCACCAAGCTGCCGGGCTCATAAAGAAGTGGTTTCTCAAGATTAGCGCTCTTAAGTATTCAGGGTTCTGTTGTTTGTGTTGAAAGAGAGAACAAAAGGAAGGATTTGTAATGTATACACCACCCTTTACAACCCTTGGGACAGCCAGGATCGCTTCCAGCCAGTCAAATATTTTTGGAGTTACTGCTGTAATTCAGAAAACCTAGGGCATTCAACGTGGATTCAAGCCCTGAACAGCTGCACAGGCCTTGCAAACTGCAACCTCGGCGTAGTGCGCGGATCTGTACATGTCGATGCTTCACCTGTATGAAGGTGCGTCAACCTGTCGGCCTGCCTGAGTTGTAGAAACAAGGAACAGCAGATGCTGCTTTACATATAAGGACATAAGTGCTAGAGTAGCTCAGCGAAGTCAGGCAACATCTCTGGAGAACATGGACAGGTGACGTTTTGGGCTGGGAGCCTTGTTTAGGCTGATTAAAGAGAAGGAGGAAAGAAAGCTGGGAGACAGGAGAGGAGACAAGAATCTCTGCTCTCCCCCCCCTCCCCTTGCCTCTGAATAAGGGTCCCAATCCGAAATGTCGCCTATCCATGTTCTCTACAGATGCTGCTTGACCCATTGAGTTACTCCAGCACTTTGTGTCCTCTCAGTCTTTATAAGCTGCTTGGTGTGTCGGGTACAATACCGGAATGCAGGTCAGCCCCTGACTGATTGTTCTCTTGGTCCCATGGCAGTTTACTATCGCAAGAACAACAGGTTGGCGGCAGTGAGGGTGAAGCTGCAGAGTTCAGAGTACAAGCTGAGCAAGATCAGGACTTCGACCATCATGACGGATTACAACCCAAATTACTGCTTCGCTGGAAAGGTGGCCTCACTCAACGAGCTGAGGGAGGTTCCCAGAAGAAACATCTCCTTGCTGAGGTGGGTGAAACCAGGGTTGAAACCAAGAGTCAACGACTCCTCCAGCACCATAAGTTATTCAACCCATTCTGGTGGCACAGTGGCGTAGCTGGTAAAGCTACTGCCTCACAGCACCAGAGACCTGGGTTCGATTGTGATCTCGGGGTGCAGTCTGTGTGGAGTCTGCATGTTCTCCTCGTGACTGCGTGGGTTTCCTCTGGGTGCTCCAGTTTCCCCCCACATCCCCAAAACAGGTGGGTTTGTAGGTTAGTTGGCCGCTGTAAATTGCCTGTAGTGTGAAGGGAGTAGATGGGATAGTTGGATAACATAGAGCTAGTATGAATAGGTAATCGATGGTCAGAATGGGCACAGTGGTATGTGGCCTGTTTCCATGCTATTACCTCCAAACTAAATTATGCCACATCCAGTGTGCTTTCCTCATAGTCCCTCTATATTTATTTTTATTCCTGCTGGAAGTTACTGAAGCTGCATCCTCTAATCGCCGAGACAGAGCACCACATATCTTAGCTACTTGCCTTCCACCTCGCCCAAATCCAATGCAAAATACCTTAAATATTTGACTACAAATTATCAGATTACCTGCTAGCAAAAACAGTTTCTCCCTTTTCACTCAATCAAAAGATGTCCCAGATTTAACCCCATCTCAGCTGCTGAGAAAACAATACCAGAACGTTATAAGATGTCCCGAATATTTTTATACTAAATTACAAACTATTACAAGCAAAGTGAAATGCATGCATAGACAAAGAAAATGCAAAGAATGAAATTACAGGCTATGTTACTGCAGTTAAATAATTTCTGGTTGTGATTAGTATCATCTCAAGTCGTGTGTAAATGGTATAGGGTGCAGAGGACAACCAAGCCATGAGAATCCTTCGATGAACTCTAGATCAGGTGAACGATGGTCGACTTGTGTAGAGTTGCTCAAGTATAGAGCAGGTTTTTTTTCACAGCTGAATTCTAGCAAGAAATGAATAGAGAAATATAACTCCAACTTAGTGTTCAGAAGCACTCTGACACCCTTAGTGATCAGATTCCCTATTGTCTCCTTTTCACCTCTGGCCTTTGTTCAGTCCTCAGCCACTTCAAACACCCCCTTCACCTGTATCCACATATCAATCGCCAGGCTTTTTTCCCGCCCATACCTCTATTCCAGCTTTCTCCCCCCTACCACAAACAGTCTGAAGAAGGGTCCTGTGCCAAAATCCATGTCCGCCAGAGATGCTGCCTGACCATCTGAGGTACTCCAGCACTCGGTGTTCCATGCAAGATTCCAGCATCTACAGATCCATGTATCTTGTTGCAGTGCTGAACGTTTGATTGAGACCTTCCATGAATCTGATACACGTAATGCAGAGCTGCCAACTCTCACACATTGAGCGTGAGAATCACGCATTTCGCTAAATTCTCACGCTGATCACAGAATTTGCCACGCTCTGTCATGAGAAATTCTGTGATCAACGAGAATTTCAAAACTAATATCAACTGCATGGGCCGCGGGTGTTGGAGAGCCGGGGCGGAGGGAGGGATGGAAGCAAAAGCAGAGGCGGGGACAGATGCGGATGGGGAGCCAGGGCTGGCGAGTGTTTGCCGGGCTGGCGAGTCGCCCGCTGCAGCTCCGGCCATGGAGCAGCCTCAGTGCAAGAGTCCTGGGCCGTCGGAGGTGTTGGATGCGTTGCGCCACTGTTGTGAGAGTCTCTGCGCCAAATTCGCCCTGGTGACTGGCATGGATCAGGCTACGGCTCAGTGGATCCTGGGGGAGAACCAGTGGCAGCTGGAGGTAGGTACCAAGCACTGGGTACAAGCGGTGGAAGCTGGTGGCCTTCAAATGGGGGTGGTTGGAGAAAGCATCCTGCTTGCCTACTAGATTTTCACTTACTGTAACTGCAGGAGAAATGTTCCCGATGTTGGGGGAGTTCAGAACCAGGGATCACAGATTAAGAATAAGGGGTAGGCCAGTTAAGACTGAGATGAGGACAAACTTTCTTCACCCAAAGAGTTGGGAATCTGTGGAATTCTCGGCCACAGAAGGCAGTGGAGGCCAATTCATTGGATGTTTTCAAGAGAGAGTTACATTTAGCTCTTGGGGCTAGCGAAATCAAGGGATATGGGGAAAAAATAGGAAAGAGGTACTGATTTTAGATGAACAGCCATGATCATATTGAATGGCAGTGCTGGCTCAAAGGGCCTATTTTCTATGTTTCTACGCTTGAGTATATGGCAATAAAACTCAACCACTTGATTTTGAAGCATTCATGCATGGTGGAGGTATAATGCAGTCATAGAGTGATACAGTGTGAAAACAGGCCCTTCGGCCCAACTTGCCCACCCCCGCCAACATGTTCCAGCTACACTACCGGCTTTTGGTCCAAATCCCTCCAAACATGTCCCATCCATGTATCCGTCTGGCTGTTTCTTAAATGTTGGGATAGTCCCTGCCTCAACTACCTCCTCTGGCAGCTTGTTCCATACACCCACCACCCTTTGTGTGGAAAAAGTCACCCCTTAAAAAGTTACCTCTTAAAAATACTTCAAACAATAAAACATACATTTACAATGCACTAAAACATGATTTTAATGCATGAAATATGTTTTAAAGTCCCTTCCATGGGAGGGGGGCATCCCCCTCCCACACCCTCCCACCACTCGATTACTCCCTCGCTGGGTACCCCCAAGACCAGTGATCAGTGATTGCTCACCCCCCACTTTCAAAAATGCTCCGTGGCCCCTGACAAAGAGCACTACCAGATGTGAGCGGGGAACTGAGGCCAGTTGTCTGTGATGTCTGGATCTCAATGCTCAGTGCTTTGTGTTTCGGAGTTGGCTAATGTTATTGATTTTTTAATTAGCCTGATTTGTAATTAGTTGACAAAACCTTAATTTATTTAATCTGGAATATCCAGGAGGATGGGATAAGTGTAATATTAAAATGACATGCAAGGTGTCAGGCTGTCTGTCACAACATACATCCTCGATAACCCATTATTTCCTTCAGTTAAATATTGGGAAGGTAGCACTATTGTCATTTGCAACTCAACTATTATGTTCGTTTACCTCGCTGACTATTTCTAACCCCCCCCCCCCAAATTCCTTTGACAGGTTGAATAGAAATGTCCCCAGTCTCGTTGTTTTATTAATTGTACACGTGGATGAACATACCCAAGGAGTGTAATCAGATGGAAACTGATTCAGATGCGATGTTTAAGAGCTTGTTCAAGGAACGGGCATGTATTAAAGGATTGACAGAGATACTTGCAGGGGAATGGGTGATGGCCAGGTGTAAGGCTGGATTCGGGGTCAGGAATGAGAGCAGGTATGCAACTGGAGTCAGGATGAGTAGTACCAGGTGTGCAGTGAGACCCAGGTTGGTCAGCATGGGCCAAGTGCTTGATTATAATCTGATTTCCATACATGAATACACTAAGATCATTTATGAGCTGCACCTGTTGATCAGAGCCTGGCTCTACTGTGGAATGTAATTGGGAATGTAATTTAGCCTAACCTTATTCATAGTTAATCCAATTTAAGGCATAAATATTTCATTCCAGTGTAAGTTAAAAGACTCACTACACTATGCACCAGATTGCACAATTTCAAGCTGAAAAATGCAAAAAGCTCCATCCCAATGGGAGGGGGGAGCACACTCCCCTCCAACCCCCACCCACCGTGCTTGGTCTCTCGCAATTTCTCACTCTCAGGTCTCACCCCATGTTGGCAGCCCTGATGTAATGCACGAGACATAGTGTGCATGTGTGGATGATTTCAATGCCCAATCGAATGCACTTCTGTGAAATTAGGCCACAGCGCAGCGATAGAGCTAGTGCCATTTGGTGCTAGACACCTGGGTTCGCTCCTGATTACAGGTGCTAGTCTGTTTGGAATTTTTACGTTCTCCCCAAACCTGCATGGGTTTTCTCTGAGATCTTCGGTTTTCTCCCACACTCCAAAGGCATACAGATTTGTAGGTTAATTGGCTTGGTATAATTGTAAATTCTCCCTTGCGTGTGTAGAATAGTGTTAGTCTGCGGGGATCGCTGATCGGTGTGGACTCGGTGGGCCGAAGGGCCTGTTTCTGCGCTGTTCCTCTAAACTAAACTAAACTAAACTGAAAGATACGGGATATAACCAGTAACCAGTAACAACCAGTAACCTCGTACTGATATTGTTCCCAGATTCTTCTGCGATTCTTTCTATGGCTGGTTGTGCAACAAAACATGAAAGCCATATCCAAGCAAAGCATTCTTAACATCCAAACCAGATTAAAGGTGTTGAGACAGTGACTCATCATCCGTGTGCATAGACTTAGATGCTGCCCTCCGTGTGTCTAACAGTGTTTCACGAGTGTGCAGTTGTTACTCTGCAGTGGAAGAGGTTCCATTTAGTTATGCAATGCCTCACAGCAGCTCTAGGCTCTGATTTGGACTTGATATATTGTAGTGATGGTGGTGGTTTGTTCTGAATGTTCAAACAGTAACTGCAAGGCCGCTGCTAGTGTGGCAGTGGTGACAGCATGAATGCACCACCCCCTCATCCTGCTGGAGAAGACTGCAAATTGATACACCACTCACAATTTGCCATGTCCCGGGGGGTGAGGTGTCAACTAGATACCTGCTGGAGGTCAGCTTGCTTAGAACCAGGACCTAACAAAATTCTTAAGGGGTTGGACAGGCTAGATGCAGGAAGATTGTTCCCAATGTTGGGGAAGTCCAGAACAAGGGGTCACAGTTTAAGGATAAGGGGGAAGTCTTTTAGGATCGAGATGAGAAAAACATTTTTCACACAGAGAGTGGTGAATCTGTGGAATTCTCTGCCACAGAAGGTAGTTAAGGCCAGTTCATTGGCTATATTTAAGAGGGAGTTAGATGTGGCTAAAGGGATCAGGGGGTATGGAGAGAAAGCAGGTACAGGATACCGAGTTGGATGATCAGCCATGATCATATTGAATGGTGGTGCAGGCTCGAAGGGCCGAATGGCCTACTCCTGCACCTATTTCTATGTTTCTATGTTTCTAACACAGAAAGTAGCGGTGTGAAAAGGGGAGAATGTGGCTGATGAAGGATACAAGGAAGTCGTCAGTGATGATGGGGTTATGAGAAGGCAGGAGAATGGGGTTGAGAGGGAAAGATAGATCAGCCATGATTGAATGGCAGAGTGGACTTGATGGGCTGAATAGCCGAATTCTGCTCCTATAATTTATGAACTTATGACCTTGCCTGTGCTTGAGACCATGGCGCAGAGAGTCAAGAGAGAAAGCCTTGATGAAATTGCAAAATGTTCTGCTGAGATGTCAGATCGGGAGGTTGTGGCCGATGATCCTCTGTTCATTGCAAGTAAACGGATGTGAAATCATGTTGAGGGGAACCCAAGGGTGTGGTAGACTGTCTTGTAGTGTCCACAGGTTACGTCTCACCCTGGCTCCACACATAGACTGCAAGGTTCTGGTCTAAGGTGTAAAGATACACTGTGGCATAATATGCATGGTAGGGCAACATGGCTCACTGGAAACAAGGTCGGAAATGGATAATATCAGCTTCATCCGTTTGCTGCGAGCTAAAAATGAACTCAAGTGCCTAGATACCACATAGCAACCAGTATACCGACTCCAGGGTGGGTCACTTATCACTGTAAATATCTGATTGTAGTGAAAATGTAGCAAATAGCACACTAGAGCATAGAACAAGAAAGACAACTTACCTTATTCTATGTATTCACAGCAAATGTGGGCAGAAATAACGGGTGGGAAAAGTTGATAAAGAATAATATAAAAGGAACGTAAACTTTGGATTAGACGTCATCTGCTCAAAGATGGATGTCGGCCAAGATGGCCAATTTGATCCGAGGGTAAACTCCAGATTCCCTGTGAAATTCTTTCCGTCCACATATTGTGTTTGTCAATGTAGCTGAAATGCAACTTGTAAAAAGGTCCGTTTGCCAAGCTTAACCCAGCATAATAAAGTTCACACTTTATTTCCTAGAGCTCTTGGTCACGGTGCATTTGGTGAAGTATACGAGGGTCAAGTGGTTGGAATTGGCGGCGAATCCGTCCCTTTACAAGTAGCAATCAAGGTTAGTGATGGACCTTCCCAACCTCCTCATCTGATGGAAGGATGGCGATTACTTTTACAAACAAGATTCAAACAGGAGATTATGTGGGTTTATCATTTAGGTTTATTAAGGTCTGAAGAAGGGTCTCGACCTGCAACGTTGCCCATTCCTTCTCTCCAGAGATGCCGCCTGTCCTGAGTTATTCCAGCATTTTGTGTCTATCTTGGGTTTATTAAGGATTGGTTAGTGAGAAATAAAAATGAAACTTAAAATAAAAAAGTGATTTTTGGATCAGAAGGATGCAACTAAAAGATTGCAAATAATAATAGGTGAGCTACTTACAATTCGTAACATGGAATCAAAGAAATGTAGAGCATAGAAAAGGACCCTCTCAACCCACATCATACTGGCCTATCTAGGCTAATTCCATTTGTCCACATTTGGTCTATATTCCTCCATGCCTATCCTATCCATGGACCTGTCAACAAGTACATTATGCATTGTTATTGTAACTGCCTCCACCACTTCACTGGCAGCTCATTCAGATATTCATCACCCACTGTGTGAGAAAACTTATCCTCCAGAATTCAAGTGAGGTGGCAGATGGAACATGATATGGGCAAATGTGAAATTATCCACTTTGGCAGCAAGAATGAGAAAACAGTTTAGAAAGTGAAGGAATGATGAATCAAATGAATCTATATATGGTTTTGATTACATGGGCAAAAATTAGCTTGAGATGTTTGAAGAGGAGCTGAGAATGGTTGGGATCTGCAAAAGCTTGCTGGAGGAGGTGGTAGAAGCAGGTACTCTCCCTACATAAAAGAGACGTCTAGACATGAAACGGCAAAATATAGAAAGTTATGTATCAAATGGAGGTAAATGGGATTAATATAGGTGAGATCAGTGATCAGTGTGGACATAGTGTGCTAAGCGCCCTGTTTCTGTGCTGTATGATTGTATACCTCAATCAAGCCCTAGTCTCATGATATGCAATTAGTTATTTAATACTTAAATGAGAAGTTTCTTAACATAAAGGGTTGTGAATATATGTAATTATCTTATTTTAGTAGACTATGAATGCTCAAGACTGGGCTTCAAGGTTTTGAAAACTAAGGGTATCAAACACAAGTGAGAATTGGATGAGGATGGAAATAAATGAATCATGGTCCATTCTTGTCATTGGGTTCTTGTATTCCTACCTCTTCAATGCTAACATGCTGATGCACTCATTTGCTTCTAATCACAGACTCTTCCAGAAATCTGCTCCGAACAAGATGAAATGGATTTCCTGATGGAGGCATTGATTATTAGGTAACTGACAATTTGTGTGCCTTTCTCATCCCTTGATGGTTTAGAACATTTCACAATTGAATGGGACACTGGTAGTAAATTAGCGAAGGACAACTAGGAATAAACAGTAAATTTAAAGGGGGTAGGTCTTACCCCCCCCCCCCCCCTTCTTTCTCCTACTGTCTCATCCAGCCAGATTACGAATTATGTTCATTAAATGCATCCTATATTTAAAAGCTTATTTCTGAAATGCTCTTCCTCACCAAAATGATATAGTCTATCAACTAACTCCCAAACTTTTACTTTGTTCTATAATTTAATTTTGACTTGTTTTACACAAATTTCATTCTGTATTTTCTGCCTTGACAGAACATCTCCCAACCTACTGTAGCTCTTAGTTTGTTTCATTTTTATCAGACATACGCCTATTTTCCTTTTCGGGAACCACAACTGAATACTTCAACATCCCATTAAGCAAAGCAATCCCGATCACAATCATTTATATTACAATAAAAATAATTATTCTCAGTTCTTTTGCTAAATAGCTGTAAATTTGTCTTCTGGTTATATACCATTGGTAAAATGGGATTAACTGTATGAATGTATTTATAAGCTATTCATCAACATTTTCTGCAAAACTAATCCAAATAAATAATAAATTCAATCAGAATAAAAATTACAATGGAGCTGTAATTCCCCTTCTTTACCGGAAGATGGGAGTCACATAAGATATTTTATCACCACTTGTATTGATTTAGTACTCAATGCTCTTTTCTTACATTGACTATATATTATTTATTTATTCGCTCTAACAGCAAGTTTAACCATCAGAACATTGTGCAGTGTATTGGTGTGAGTCTCCAAGCCTTACCTCGATTTATCTTGCTGGAACTGATGTCGGAAGGAGACATGAAGACTTTTCTCAGAGAAAACAGGCCGAAGGCTGTAAGCACAAAAGTAAATACTCCCAATGATTCTTGCGCGGGTCCTTCACTTTGCCATTAAGAAGTGGATGATGGATTACATCTGGCTTGAGCAGTAGACAGCCAAACACAAACATGGCCAGTCATGTTTAACACATTTCACACAAAGGGTGGTGGGTATATGGAACAAGCTGCCAGAGGAGGTAATTGAGGCTGGGACTATCCCAAAGTTTAATAAAGTTAGACAGGTACATGGATAGGACAGGTTTGGAGGGATATGGACCAAACACAGGCAGGTGGGACTAATGTAGCTGGGACATGTTGGCCGGTGTGGGCAAGTTGGGCTGAAGGGCCTGTTTCCACACTGTATCATTCTATACTCTTCAATAATCACGCCCACTTTTCAGCCTGCCTCATGTGACACATTCCATTAAAATAAATTACTTTCTTCCCTAATAGCAAGTGAGTGTATTCAGGATCAAACTGGTTCTTGGGAATGGGTCAATTGTGATGCTCCGTGATGCAGGCATGCATTAAGGTGGGATAATATGTATTAGAAAATATAACTAAAACCCAGCAATGACAGACTCAATGATTATCACCTGACTCCTGCTTCAACAACTGACCTACATTTGTGGTCCCATCACTGGAAAGGAAACTCTGGTCTCGTTTATGAAGTGGGGTTTGCTGCCTGTCCCACTGAGTCACTCCAGCATTTTGTGTCTATCTTTGGTTTAAATTAGCATCTGCAGTTCCTTCCTACAACAGTTTTTTGATTTTCTCCACAAAAGTAAACACCTTCATTTTTGTTCAATCAACCCGCTTCATAATTCTAAAGGCATGCACCAAGCTTCATAATTCTGAAGGCTATTTTCCCAGGACCCAACCTTTTCAGATTTTCTGATTCTAATTTTTAATTCTGTCTCCATGTAAAATTTTACCTGCACCTTCTCGAATGCCTCTCTGTCCTTTAATGAATATATGTTCTAAACATAAACATGCTTAGCATATATCTCTGCTTTTCATTTATATTTCTTCAGAAATGCATCAAATGCATATAATATATAAATATGCTTATGAACAAGGAAAGTTACCAGAATAATTAAATGAATCTACAATTACATTTATCCCTAAAGCTGATAAAGATTTGGAAGACCCTGGGTCATATATGCAATAGCTCTTTTAAACACTGATCAAGAAATACTAACTAAAATTTTATCTTGGAGGCTAAGTTTAGTGATTAATAACTTAATACATCATGACCAAACAGGTTTTATCCCAAAACGCTATTCATCTTATAATCTGAGACGTCTATTGAATATCATATACTCAAAAAGAGTGAATGATATTGAACTAGCTGTCATATCCTTAGATGCTGAAAAAGCATTTGACCAGGTTGATGGCCATATTTATTTAAAATAATGCAGAAATTTCAACTGGGGGATAGATTTTCCAAATGGGTAAAAATCATATACTCGAATCCAACTGCAAGAATATTAACAAATCAAATGTTATCAGCAAAATTTAATCTCTTTAGGGGTTTGAAGACAAGGATGCCTGTTATCACCATTACTATTTGCTCTGGTAAGCCGAAATGATTAGATCAGAACCAGAAATATATGGATATAATACCAAAACTACAACGAATAATATATCTTTATATGCAGATGACATCTTAATTTATATCACAAAACCGGAGATTAGTATTCCCAATCTACTTAATGTTATAACTAAGTTTGGCACATTTTCTGGGTATAGAATTAACTGGAATAAAAGTGAAATGATGCCTATAACTGGAATAAAATTAAATATATTAGAACAATTCCCACTTAAAATAGTCATGGACAAATTTAAATATCTAGGAATTAATGTATCTAAATCCTATAACTGTCTATTTAAAAATAATTACCCTCAATTGTTAAATAAACTAAAAAAAAAATTGATATTGGAAAACACTACCTATTTCAATGATCAGTGGAATAAATGCTATAAATTTTTTTTGCCACAATTGTTATATTTATTTCAAGCCATCCCTTTATATTTCTCTAAAATGTTTTAAAAAAAGATACTTTTGTAGCGGCACCATACGTGGTGAATAAAGCCAGATGTCAGGCAGGTTCAAACAGTCGTTTATTGAGGCTCTACACGTTAGGTTGGTCCGCTATCTATAATATCATTGCTGCTGTCGCTGAAAGAGATTGTTCTCTCGGGCTCAGCTACTGGTGGACTGCTAAGGTCACGAGGTGATATAACCTTAAATAGCAGGACACTCCCTCTAGCCCATGACGTCACGTGCCAGCACTCGTACCTCCTGACAAGGGTTCGAGCATAAGTGGCCCGAGTTTAGGCTGATGCCACAGGACCCCCGCCCCCAGAACAGGAGGAAGGAATATCATGGTCGAGGGAGGCTCCTGCAGGTAGGTCTGGGAGACCCCGGGCATGGGTTGGGATGGAGGGCTCCACGGGTGCAGTGACACTCTGCGTGGGCGATCCCGAAATACGGAGTGGTGCATGGAGACCGATGCATAAGCCGCCGGACAGAAGGGGTCTGGGACACCCCGGCGTGGGTCGGGACGGAGGGCTCCATGAGCGCAGTGACGCTCTGCGTGGGTGATCCCGATGTACCGAGGGGTGCGAGGAGACCGAAGAGACACGGTCGCATCTCCTTGACCAGCTAAGGGAGAGTGTCCTGTGAAATATGGCCTCCAGCAATGGCTGGGTGACGTCAGCAACAATGAGGAAAAAAAAAAGTAAATAAAATAAACTGATTGCTGAACCCGGCGTGGTGATGCAGTGAAAACAAAATGAACAGAAACAACACAAATTACAGTGAGCAATCACGTGCAAAGTGGTAAGTTCAAATTGTCCAGTGTCCATGGTGCAGGATGTGAAGCTGTGCTGGAAAACCAGAGGTTGCAGTGACAGCCTCTGACCTGAATGAGGCGCTATTGCCAGTGGTCAGGCTGCAGGGACGGCATCCGGCCGGAAGGTGGCGCTGTGGACGCCGATTGGGGAAGTTCGAGCTCATCTTCCGGCCGGCCGCGGCGGCCATTTTTGTAGTTGTGCGGCCGCTTGTTTCAGGAGGCCGCAGCGGCCATTTTACCGGCTGGCTGAGGCAGCCTTCATCTGCGATTGAAGACCCCGCTGCTGGGCCGGACAGGCAGCCAGCGCCCAGGGATCTTCGCCCAGAAATTTCTTGGATTACCGTTTGATAATAGGGAAAAAAATTATATTGAAATTTTGGAAGGGAACATTATCCCCCACAATTAAAATGTGGACAGTGGAAATGTTGGAGACGTTGCATTTGGAAAGAATCAGATTTGTCCTAATGGACAAATATGAATTCTTTGAACAGATAGGGTCTCCATATACAGAATATTTGAAGGGGTAGCTGTTCTTGGCATCACAACTCAATGGGTACCCGGCAGGATTAGATGAAAATAATTCCTTTTTTTTTGATTTGTATACATGTCTCTATTGATATCGTTATTTGAAATTGTGTTATTCACTATTAAGATGTATACTATAATCTTTTTTTAAATATATATATATAATACTTTGTTTTAATTAAATATATATAACAATTATTTTTTATTTTATTTATTTATTTTATTTTTTTTCTCTTTCTTTTTTCTTTCTCTCTCTATATAATCAAAATTATTATTTAATCACCATTCTTATTGATTAAAATCTATTCTTTTCTTTTTTTTATTTTCTAAAAAAATAGAAGTTTATAAGAATTATTCGTAACATCCGTATACTTATTGAAATAAGTTGGTTGTGTATTTGAAAAGTTATACCGTTGTTATGATGGATTACTTCTAATAAAAATATTATAATGAGAAATGCATCAAATATCTGGCTTAGTATAAATTTAAAAAATTGTCCCTAGTGTGTGCAGGTTGGTGCTAATGTGCGCGAATCGCTGGTCGGTGCAGATAAGATGGACCAAAGGGCCTGTTTCCGCGCTGCATCCAGCAATGTTACAACATTTTGAGATTTAAAAAATCAAGTCTGCAATTTATCCCATCAGATAAGGTATAAAAAGAAGTTTAATTTGACACCTAATTCACTTTCATATCTTTAGTATTAAAAAAGTTATGGCCATTTTCATACTCTGAAATTAGCATCTTGTTCCCTATTGCTTTTCCATTGACTTAACACAAAAGCTGTGATCGAGGACAGTCAAAAGCCCATAACTTTCTTAAAGATTAAGAGAACTGAATGAAATTTTCAGTTATTATAGATTGAAGCATTCTGAAACAAATATGAAACAATCTTACTTGGATGACCTGAAATTAAAGCATATAATTAGTAAGTTACCTAATTGTAGCTAATTACAAAATTCAATTACTACATCTAAACATCTATCCATTTCTTAAGAAAAGGTTAACATTCCAAAGAATCCAAATAACATTCACACACAAATTCACAATATAACATGATTTTTAAATCTCATTGTCATGAATTTATAGGCTAAATGGAAGGAATTTAATGTTTAATTCCAGTAAATTAATGGGCATTTAAATAATCTTGCAAGTGGGTTTTTGTGGAACGTGATCGATTGGAACGTTGCGGATGCAGTGAATTTGAACCCCATATCGGCAGGAGAAACACTGCCGGTTCGTATGGGGCCATAATCACAGTTTAGCCAATGAAATTTGGATTAAAGTCATCCTAAGAAGCAAGTTTATATGTAAAATATACGACTTACCTTATGTTTTGTCCCCTACGTGAGATCCGTCCCGTTGTAGGCGTTGACGGCGTTAGAAGTATCTTTTTATTTTACTCCAGGGATTAAATTGTCCAGCAATTTTTTTTTTTTTAAACTTCCGAGAATGGAAGTCTGAACGATTTTTCTGCAGCAGCTGAACAGCCTGAGAAAGTTCGACTCCGACAGGCAGTAGAAAGCGGCATTTTAATCCCGTCCCTCCCTCTCAAAGGCGCCAAAGTCGCGCACACGGCCAGTGGCAGAACTGCAGCGCCGCTGAAGGTGAGTATTGTAACATCGCTACTGTATCTCTAAACTAAACAATCCAGATACTCTTTAACCTAATGATATCATTGGGACTTATGATCATAGAACCAATAGCCTCACTCCGAGTTGTTGCTAGACTCATTTATCCAAAAACAAGGCCTCATTTTGGCTGATGTGAGGACTTTAAAAAAAAAAAAGATTTCTCATTCTCAGAATGAATTAAATATAACAAACCTCATCACCCACACCAGTGTCACTTTTTTCTTTATTTCAGGCACACGCATCCCCATTGATAATGCTGGACCTTCTGTGCATGGCCAAGGATATAGCTTGTGGTTGCAAATATATGGAAGACAACCACTTCATTCACAGGTTGGCAATGATACCAATGATGTTAGTTTACAGAATCATTATCAGGTTGAAGAAATTGGATTTTGCTTTAATGAAATATATCAGTTGTTTTTGCTTTATGACTAGTGAAGTTGTACTTTTTTTTGAACAGATAGTTACAGCTATTGTTATTACCACAGCTATGCTAATTATTTTTGCCTGTGGCCAATTGAGAAAAGCAGTTTTGAAGATAAGACTTGAGACCTGGCACAAATCCCATGGTCTTTGTAATTAATAATACAAATAATATCAATAGTATGAATTTATCATTAATATCATGTATTTTCATTATTGTAAAATAATGTACTTTGTTATTATTTTGTTTCTATAATAAATAAAAAAATAAAAAAATTAAAAAATAAAAAAAAAATCCCATGGTCTTCTGGACAATAGTTATCCCTCACCACCTCTGTGCGCTGGACTACAGGCACTCCAAAGATACCACCAAACTTATGAAAGCCTTCCAACTCACTGGAAGAATGGACAAATTAATGTCAGCATCCTCTCCCAGGATGGCATTCCCATCATTAGGGCCCCAATTACACTCAGTTAATTCTGCTGTGCACACCACATTGCTGACTGGCCCGGTTCCAGACTCCACATCAAGACCACTTTGTTCCAAGCCCTGTGGGAGAAACAGATTACCAGGTGGACAGAGGAATGGATTTAAGTATGTCCTCTGAGACTCCATGGAGAAAGGCAACATCCCCACTGATTCCTGGGAATCTCTAGCCTGCGACCTCTCAGAGCCTCTCAAAACAGAAAGCCAGGATGCTCCTTGGTCTGGCGAAGCTGGCCATCCATGAGTCCCGGCGGCAGGTGGAAGAGGGCTCTGCCCGAGCCGGCTGCCTGCCCCTTTTCCGGGGTTACGTCCGCGCCGGGGTGGTACTTGAGCGGGACTACATGCTGTCCACGGGCACCCTGCAGGATTTCTGGGACTGCTGGGCACTGCGGGGGTGGGGGGTGAAGTGCATCCTTGACAAGGATGGTGATATAGTTGTGCAATGTTCAGTATTTAAGAATATTTGTTTTACTTGTTTTATGGTGATGCGTTTGTTGGTATTGTTTTCTATTGTTTTCTATTGTGCATGTTATTGTAAATAATTGATCACATTTAATTTTAGTTTAAAAAAAAGCAGAATGCCAGAATTCCAGATGGTTTTGAGCACCATGTATTGGAAGCTTTACGGAGGTAGTGGAAGGAACACACTACCTCACAAACTATTCACTGCCCATTCCTTCAGGCACAACCCTCCCCATCTGAGCAAGAGTTTACAGTTCCCATATTAGCCTCATTAGCCACTTCAAGCCACAATAATGCAGTGGAAGCAAGGGGCCATCCTCGTCCACCCTTGCTTTATCAGAGAAAAGTTCTGATCATTGTTTTTACAGTGGTATTAATTTTGCAGTTACTGAAGTTCCCATTATTTTTACTGTAGCTATGTCCATTATCACTTCTGCAATTTTGTCCATATATTAATGGTTATGTCTATTCTTAATGTTTTGTTGAGTTTTTTTATTATTGATATACTTATGACTATTAATATTACAGTACTCCTGCCCATTTTATTAAAGCAGTTCCATCCATTGTAATCATTCCTCATTATTTTTGGTATGTCCATGACCTGTTATTATTGCAGTTCTGCAGTAATAACAGAGACAGTTATTGTTACTGGTTTGATTCTGTCCAACATATTGGTGTCAGATTTATCTAACTCTTTAGCTGGTTCCTCACAGGGATATTGCAGCAAGGAATTGTTTATTGACCTGCACCGGACCCAAGCGGGCAGCTAAAATTGGAGACTTTGGGATGGCTCGAGACATTTATAGGTACATCTTTGCCTGTCTCTTGTGTTTGGCATGCATTGGATTTAGTTATTCAAGTTGACGCCTGGCCTCGTCAATCCTTTAAATGCTGTTTACTGGAATACATCCATGCCTTGATATCACACCTTAATTATTAATATCCCATGTCTGGGCATCATATCATTGCGCTGTTTGCTTTTCTGTGTACAAACCCAGCTACCAACTGCTCACAAGGTCACATAATATGTATTGTGCCATCCTGCTACAATGTTAGTCTTTGACATACTTCACCAAATCATTCTCCTTTAATACTTCTCCCCTGTCATGTACCCAGGTGGGATACCTACTGGTTTCCATATATATTTGTCTAGTTGTAGCCAAAGAATTACCTGTAATGGTTTTCTTCCCACAATCTGTGATGTTCTTAGTTTCCCTGCTACTACCACCGGAAACTCAGTGTGGGTTTCAGTCTGCACAGTGAAACGCCCAGCTACAGCACACTATGTTCTGCTATCTCCGATTTGTCCGATTGATATTCAGGACCAGATGAGCAGAAATTTCCTACAGCTAAATATCCTGAACATTGCAATCCAATCCTGCTGCCTACTCAATTTTCCAGTTACGAACCCCCGACAAAGAGATTTGTAACCCTGCGATAGACACAAAATGCTGGAGTAACTCAGCGGGACAGCCAACATCTCTGTATAGGAATGGGTGACGTTTTGGGTCAAGACCCTTCTTCAGACTGAGAGACAGGGGAGAGGGAGACACCGAGATAAGGAAGGGCAAGATGTGAAAACGAGACATTAAAAGAGATGTAGATCAAGGAACATGTAGAATAGATCATTGTTAACGAGGAGAAGGTGACAACAAAGCAAACAGAGATAAAATGTAATTGGGGACAGTAAGACTGGTTGGAGAACTTGGAAGGGGCAGTGATGGAGAGAGAGGGAAAGCAAAGATTACTTGAAGTTAGGGAAGTCAATATTCATACCTTTGGGGTGTAAGCTGCTCAAGGGAAATATGAAATGAAATTTTAAATCCTGGGAATGGATTTAAACCAAGGTGGTCACAAAACCATACCACAGCCCATTTCCACCTCAAAAACATTACCTGACTCCACCCTTACATCAACCATTGCCATGCCTTAGCCTTGCATTTCTTAGCTTTACACACAAGTATTTCACAGCACTCCTGATTGCCCTGGCTCAAGACAGACCCAATCTTATCTAAATGATCACAATGGGTTAAGTGTGAGCAGCAAATTCCCATCCACTCATCACTCCTGTGTTTACTAATCTACAATAGCTGCTAGTTGACTGATGTCTTCATCTTAAAGCTTGAATCCTTTCATTTCAAATCCCGCTGTGGTGTTATCTCTCCTTATCTCTGTAAACTTCCTCCAGCCCAATAACTTTCTAATCACTACACTCCCCCATTTCCCACCCTGACACCGCCCCTGATGTTAACCTCTCCACCATTATACGAAGCACTGAAACCACTCTCCAACCCACCCCACCTATTTGCCATCCAATTTTTAAGACAGCCTTCAAAACCACCTCTTCGGCCCAGTATTTCATAACCAGTGCCAAGTTTTGCCTGTACGGTTTAAATCTTGTTTGAAAATGCGCCTGTGAAGTACATCAGGATGTGTAGGAAGGAACTGCTGCTTCACACCGAAGATAGACACAAAATGTTGGAGTATTGATGGAATGGAACATTGCAGGCGTGCATTCTAATCCCTGCTGCCTACTCAATTTTCCAGTTACGAACCCCGACAAAGACATTTGTAACCCTGCGATAGACACAAAATGCTGGAGTAACTCAGCGGGCCAGGCAGCATCTCTGGAGAGAAGGAATGGGTGACATTTCGGGTCGAGACCCTTCTTCAGATTCAGAGTCAGGGGAGAGGGAAACTAGCGATATGGAAGGGAAAGGTGTGAAAATGAAAGATCAAAGCAGACGGTGATCAAGGAAATGCAGAATAGTCCATTGTTGGATGAGGGGATTGTGCCAACGAGGCATACAAACAGTAAAATTTAATCAGGAGGACAGTGAAACTCGTCGGAGAACCAGGCTGGGGGAGGGACAGAGGGAGAGGGTTACTTGATGTTAGATAAATTAATATTCATACTGCTGGGTTGTTGTTAAATGTGCTCCAGAAAGGCTGGTGGTTATTTTTGTGGAAAGTGGCTCATTCCCAAAGCTTGGCTTAATTCTCAGATGTAATTCTCATTGCCTGATCTTTATCTCACTGTGTGTCTTTCCAGGGCGAGTTACTACAGGAAAGGTGGGCGCGCCATGCTGCCGGTCAAGTGGATGCCTCCAGAGGCCTTCCTTGAAGGAATCTTTACTTCAAAGACAGATACGTGGTAATGCAGCAGACACTCGTAACACTAACAGCTCAAGGCAGAATGTGCCTTGTAGCCAGCATCCAAGCTGCTGTAGTGAAACTAATGTATGTTCTCCCTTTAGAGTCCAGAGATACAGCATAGAAAGTGGTCCTTAAACCCACCGAGTACATGATGACCATCGATCACCTGTTCACACAAGTTCAATGTTATCCCACTTTCACATCCACTCCTTACACTCCAGGGACAATTAACAGAAGCCAATTAACCTATAAACTCGCACGTCCTTGGGATATGAGAGGAAACTGGAGTACCGTTGGAAAACCCATGTGGTCACTGGGAAAACGTGAAAACTCTACACAGACGATACCCAAAGTCAGGATTGAACCCAAGTCTCTGGTGCAGTGAGGCAGCCGCTCTACCAGCTGTGCTACTGTGCCACCTTAGTGGGCATTATGTACCTCTGTAGCTCTGTAGAATGCCTTCCAGTGAGTTAAGCACACCTCTCTAGATATAATGAATTGTCTGCAGTAACATAACATGGTGCCAAAAGCATGTCAAAGGGCTTGTTTACTGTCCACCCCACTCTCTGAATGCAGTTTATCGAATGCAGAGTCATTTCGAACAGAAATAGGCCCTTTGGCCTGACTTGTCCAGGCTGACCACCTTTTATGGCTGATCTAGTGCCATTTGCTATGCACGACTCATGTCCCTCCAAACCTTTCCTAAATATCTACTAACATTGCTATTGCACCTGCCTCTGGGGGAACTGTGTACCTATACCCCTGGATCTCCGTACTCTACAAAGCTCTCTGGGGCCCTGTGCAAGTCCTGTCCTGGTTTGACTTTCCAAAATGCAATCCCTCAGATTTATTTCAAAATGCAATACTCCATCTGCTATGCCTCGGCCCACTTGATCCTAAACAATGGGTCACCTGTTCAATGCCCACATCTCTGATTGGAATTTTCTCCATGAACTTGACCCTCTTGCAGATTGACAACCCTCCAACCTCCCCATGGCTTGTAGGCTTCAAAATTGAAGGACACTTAAGATACCTTCACTCTGCCTAGTGGTTCTGCCACGTCTAGGCAGAACCTCTCTTAAACCCAAATTCTGCAAGGTTTAAGTTCCAAGACCCTCTTTACATTTTTGATCAGACTACCCAGCAACGCATTCCTGGGCCGCACTGAGGAATGTTACAATATTGGATATGCCATCTTTTGAATAAACGAACATCCCCCCAAGTTTACTCTGGAGTGCATTAAAGGATTCTGTGGGAAATATGCGAAAGGAGGTAGTGGCCTGATCATAATGATTATTCCACCAACATTTCAGACAGATTTCATATTTTTGCAATAGACTAAACTTGCAGATGACACAAAAATGGGTGGTATCATAGGCTGTGAAGAGGACTATTATGAATTATAGTGGGATTTGATCAGCTGCGCAGGTGGGTTGAGAAATGGCAAATGGAGTTTAATGTTGGGAAGTCAAACCAGGGTAGGATGTTGCATGACTGAATAAATGGAAATTAAACAAAATAAATAAAAACACCTGTAGACCCAGAAATCTGAAATAAGAACTGAAAACAGGTCAGGCAGCATCTGTGAAACTTTGAACAGAAATTTTAATTTTGTTCCTCCTGGGTCATTCTGACCAGCAAAGTATTTCCAGCATTTTATTTCATATCTGGCAATGCCACTGCTTTACATTCACATCGATTGGTTGTAAAACACATTGAATTGTTTTAAATTGATAAGTTCTTTCTTGTTTATAAATGTCCGTGCAGGTCATTCGGAGTGTTGCTATGGGAGATTCTCTCACTTGGATACATGCCCTATCCCTGCAAGAGCAATCAGGAAGTTTTGGAATTTGTCACAAGTGGTGGAAGAATGGACCCTCCTAAGAACTGTCCAGGACCTGTGTAAGTAACCTCGTTGAAGCACGTGATGACATATTGGTATGCTTTCTAAAATTAAATGGGTGTCAGAGTGGCGCATTTGGTAGAGTTGCTGCCTCACAAAGCCACGGATCCTGGGTTCAATCCTGATATTGGGTGCTGTCTGTGTGGAATTTTAATGTTTTCCCTGTGACTGCCTGGGTTTCCTTCAGGTGCTCCTGTTTCCTCCCATATCCAAAGACGCATGGGTTTGTAGGTTAATTGGCTTCTATAAAATTGGCTCTAATGTGTAGGGAGTGGATGAGAAAGTGGGATAATGTAGAACTAGTGTGTACCGATGATCGATGGTCGGCGGGGACGCAGTGGGCTGCAGAGCTTGGTTCCATGCTGTATCTCTAAACTAAGCTAAATACAGTAACATTAAAAAACAGTAATTGAGAAAATGTTCTTGAAATAAAAATTTGGGTGAATGAAGCAGTAATGAACAGGTAATATGGCCTCATCTAGGATCAACCTGACAATTAAAAATTGCATGGATGACATATGATGTGGAATATTGCTGAATAAAGATTATTGTTTAACACAGAATCATTAATGATTATGAATCAATGTGAATGCAAGTGTTAGGAAATTGCATTTACACAGCAAATTTCACACCCTCAATGTTTTACAGCTGTGAAAGTGTATTAAAGTTGTTGTTATATTGTAAGAAGCAGGGCGCATTCATGCCTGCTCCCTCAATCATCGAGAACATGACATATCTTTTACTTCAAATAAATTTTCTCACACATTTCCTTTCATTCTCTTAATATCCTTGCATCTATCCGTCAATGTTTTGAATGCGTTCGGTGAATGAGCCTTCGCAGCCCTCCGGGAATGTGAATTCCAAATATTCACTATGTTCAATGTGAAGATATTTCTCCTCATCTCAGTTTTCCCTGAAACCATGACACTCCTCCTCCTTCCCCCCACTTCCCCGTGGTCCTAAATTCTCCTGCCGAGGGAAACATTCTCCCTGCATCCAGTCTGTTGAGACCTGTAAGAACTTTGTCAGTTTCACTTTTCTTTTACTTGAAAGAGCACTTGCCAGGTTTACTCAACCTCCAGGCGTGGAGATCCTCACCATCTATGGAAGTAGTTTGATGGATCCGCATTGCATGACCCCGGCAGCATTTATACTTTTTTAGATAAGGAGACCAGGATGGTACACAATACTGTAGATGTGGTCTCCCAAGACCTAATATAATTATAGTACCACATCTTTACTCCTGTATTCAACAGAGACTTCCAAAGTACTTAATTAGCTATATTAGCTGTAAAACACTGAGTTGCCCTGACATTATGAAAAGTACTGTTAAAAACTGTCTGTCTTACACGGAAGCAAAAAAAAGTCCTGGAGGAACAATGTTTTTTTTAAATTATATATATTTTTAATTATTAAAAATTAGATACTCAGTGGGTCAGGCAGCTTCTGTGAAGGTAATGGACAAAAGGCATCTTAGGTTAGGACCCTTCTTCAGAGTGATGGAGTGGAGGACAAATAGATGGTAGAAAGATGGTAGGGGAAAGGGTGGGGCAAGAACTGTCCAGAGATAGTTGAATCCAGGCGAGGAGGTCAGTTACTCGACCACTTTTTTTTTGCTCATGATTTCAGACCTGCTGTATCTTGTCACTTCCTTCTGCAGGATTTTGTTAAAAAAATATAGTACAAGACTGGATGAACTTATCTGTTTTTAACCTTCCTTTAGATATCGTATCATGACCCAATGCTGGCAGCATACTCCTGAACACCGGCCTGATTTCTCCACGATTTTGGAAAGAATTAACTACTGTACTCAGGTATGGAGCCGTGTGTGAATTCAGTGGCGTCTGTAGAATAAGCATTGGTGGGAGAAGGCAGCTGTGTCAAAAATGACTGCTGTTCGTTACAACAAGAACCGCACTGACAAAGCTCTCCGCTGGTCGCCAGTTATGGATTACAGTTAACCTTAGTTTAGTTTAAACAGGCCCTTCGGCCCACCGATGTGCGTGCCGACCAGCGATCCACGCGCACTAACACTATCCTACACACACTAGGGACATTTTACAATTACTTCAAGCCAATTAACCGACAAACCGGTACGTCTTTGGAGTGTGGGAGGAAACCAAAGCACCCAGAGAAAACCCACGAAGGTCAGGGGAGATCGTACGAACTCCGTACAGACATCACCCGTAGTCACAATTGAACACAGGTCTCTGGCACTGCAAAGGGCCTGTCCCACTTCACATTTTTTTCGGCGACTGCGAGCGTCAGCGACTGATGCCCGTAAAACCGTCAAGTTGTACTTACTGACGTATGCTTACTGACCCTAACCAGAGCCCTAACCCTAACCTTAGCCCTAGCCCTAACCCCAACCCTAGCCCTGGTCCTAACCGTAACCCTAACACTAGCCCTAACCCTAACTCTAGGTTGATTGGCTTGGTATAAGTATAAATTGTCCCTAGCATGTGTGGGATAGTGTGTGGGGATCGCTGGTCAGTGTGGACTCGGTGGGCCGAGGGCACTGTATCACTGAACTAAATGTGACACAGGGGTCCCAGGGGTTGGACTTGAACCCCCAATGTTCTGCCTGCTCCTCATGGGAACTAAACTGTTGGCCCCGGGTTGTCCCAGAGGCAGATCTCTCTTCCAATGGTCTCTCCAAACGCCCAGAGGCAGCGAGCTTTTCAACTGGGTACAGGCAATGTTGTCAATGTACCAGTGCCACCCACCTGCTCCGGTCACTGAGTCTAAATACACACCACCCATTTTGAAGCAAGGCGAGGGGGGGGGGGGGGGGGGGGGGGGGGAGGTTTGGGAGTGTTGTTCCCAAAGTCTGCATTTATCCCATAGTCAATGTTACTAAAACAGATAATGTGGCCTTTGTGCAGTACTATTAGTGGAATCTAGCTGTCACAGGCTGGGTCCACAAATGAGGGGTGTCGGGGAAAGTGGGGTGGGGGGGGGGGGGGTTTGGAGAATGGGGGATGTGAGAGGAGGGGGAGGGAGTGGAGAAGGGGGAGAAGAGTGGAAGGGAAGAGGGGGGGGGGAGGGGCGAATGATAGGGGGGAGTGGAGAAGGAGGGGCGGGAGGGGGACTGTGGGGGGTGGAGGAAAGAGGGGGTTCAGTCTACACTCACTGAATCCATCCCTGTGAAAAGTTAAAGACAGTGATTGGATCTAGAAGCAGACCAATACATCTGTAAATAAAACTGAACGACTCGGACATCTTTTCATTTGCACAATTGATTTTATTGCATTAATTTTAATATATTAATGTTAAAACTCCATGCATTGAAGGAAGAATATTTTACAGCCCATCTGTGGTCCCTAACCCCAACCTTAACCCTGACCCTAACCGGGCGCCACCTGCAGGACAGTATACGTCAGCGTGTGACAAGGCGCACAACATGATGAGACACCCAGATGTCGCCCCTGGATTTTGAACATTCCAAAATCCAGGGGTGACGGGGAGACACCGTGTGTCACCTGCGTGTCACTACATGCGTCAGCACGCGTCACGCCACGTCAAGACCTGACCACGACTTCTTCTGGAAAGTGGGATGGGAAGGATATATATAGAAGATGGGTGAATGGAGATTGAAAGAGGTATTGAGAAGTGGTGTATCTGTGGAATTCCTTACCACAGAAGGCTGTGGAGGCCAAGTCGGTGGATATTTGTAAGGCAGGGATACACAGATTATTGATTGGTATGGGCGTCAGAAGTTATGGGGAGAAGGCAGGAGAATGGGGTTAGAGGGAGAGATAGATCAGCCATGATTGAATGGCAGAGTAGACTTGATGGGCCGCAAAGGTCTAATTCTACTCTGATCACTTATGGCCTTATGAGTTGTGTTGTGTTTTGTGGTTGTCTTCAGGATCCAGACATTGTGAACACACTCCTCCCTGTTGAGTATGGTCCCTGCTCCGAAGAAGAAGGGAGTACAGTGATGCGGCCCGACAGCCTCAACAGCCTGACACCCCTGAGGGTCAGCCCAAGTCTTGCCCCCCAAACGGCCGAGTTCCTGCACACCGGACCAAAGCTGCAACGTCCTCAGGAGTTGTCGAAGAGAGACAGCTTCGGCGGCAACGTGGAGACGGGCTCGTTCAGCCACCGCTGGCTCTGCCAAGATGCCGAGGCCAGTCCCCGCCCCAAGGCTAAGCCCCAGCGAGGGCAGAAGCTGCCCAACCACTCCAAAACCCTGTGGAACCCCACTTACGGCTCCTGGATCTCCGAGAGCTTCAGCAGGCCAGCGGCAATGGCGACGACAGCACCAGTGGCGGCAATGGCGTCCGAAGGGGAGGACAAGGCCGCGTTCTCCCCCGAACATGAGGACCTGGGCCTGGACTGCAACGGCAGCTCCCCGCCCAGCACGCCGGAGTCGCCCTCCCCCGTCGCTCACTACCCGCCTCTGGAGATAGGAGGGCTGGCGCTGGCCAAACTGCAGAGCTTCCCCTGTGGGAACATTAACTATGCTTACGATGGTCTGGGCTACGACATTGAAGGGGAGCAGCCTTCCTCGATGGACGCGAGTGACGAAGAAGATCCTGGGCAGAAGGCCCTGCCTCTCAATAAAGAAATGCACGGCCTCGGCAACCCAGAGAAGGTGACAAGAGACCGCGACTCAGGCCTTTCACTGTCTGAAGACCTCAGCATTACCCCTGTGTAAAATAAAAATCACCCATGTCAGGAACGTCGCACGGATTGACCAAGTTCAGTCAGACTGTAGACCAAGTAAAATATACAGTGACCACCATAATGTTTGAGACGAAGACCCGTCATTTATTTATTTGCCTCTGTCCTCCACAATTTGAGATTTGTAATAGAAAAAATCACATGTGGTTAAAGTGCACATAGTCAGATTTTAATAAAGGCCATTTTTTAACATTTTAGTTTCACCATGTAGAAATTATAGCTGTGTTTATACATAGACCCCCCCCATTTAAAACCAAAATGAATAAAAATGGCCTTTATTAAAATCTGACAATGTGCACTTTAACCACATGTGATTTTATTTCTATTACAAATCTCAAATTGTGGAGTACAGAGGCAAATAATTAAATGATGGGTCTTTGTCCCAAACATTATGGGGGGCACTGTATACCATTTCCATCGGTCACTGTGTCCAGATTGTAATGTAGCTGCCTTTTCAGGTCTGTAAATCCTTACAGGGCTCAAGGTAGACTGGAAGCTATCATTTAGACCCCAGTCCGAAAAGTACCACCCGTTTTATCTTTGTTTTGCTGCCCGTAACATTTATGGAACTTGAAATAGCTGGCGCTTCTGAGTTTTATTACCCCACTTGCAAACCTCCTCGATGTATGTGGCATAATCGATTAACTGACAAATCTGCCCAGTGAAGTAATCTCACAAGATGGAGGGAGCAGTTCAAGTCCCTGCACAGGGCTGAGATTCAGAATGACAATCTCAACGGTCAGAAACGTGCAACAACCACCCCAGGGGGGACAAGAGCTAGGGATCTAACGCCTATAGGCCACATGTTTGGGAGAAACCTAATATGTTAGCACTACAGACTGGAGCTATCTAATCCAATTCTCTTCCCAACTACAAAGACCTGTTTTACAATAGTATTCTTAAAATCGCTGTGAAGTGCATGTCTCTGGATTTTGCATTTAGATAAAGTTAGAGGACCATTGGCTCCCTGCAATAGACACTCATATAATAACCAAGATGACTTTTGATAAAAGCCCTTATGAACACTGGTGTTGAAGACAGAGGAAATGTGTTGAGATAATAGAGTGCGGAACTGAAACCAATGCTGTAACATGCTTATTGTTCTCTCAATGCCTTGAGCCTTGTTTTGAAAGGTTTCTGACCTGATAGAAGACTCCCTTTATCTTGAAATGGGATAATGAACCTATGGGAAGTATTGGGCAGCATCATAAGCTTTGTAAACGAGGGCTTGTTTAATTTTCCTTTGACATAAATCCCAGTAATAGGTCAATCATCTGGTAACTGAGGCACTTCAAACTATCGCTTAAAGAGCAAATACTAATCCCTTTTAATCCAGTGCTCCAGGTGAGATTACGGTGCCTGCCATTGAGGTGTCTTGCAGCACAAAGAGGTTGGACTCTGTGCAAATAATCTCTATACAAAGCACTTGAATGGATCATCTAATATTTACTTTCTCTAACACCTTCACACTTTCATCTCGAAGGATCGTGGTCACTTGAATAAGTGTTCTTCATTTTTCACCAGCACCTCAATAGTTTGTATGTTGCCACCTAGGTCTCTTATCCTCTCATTCCCTAATAGTCCTTCCTCACTGTCTCCTCTCTATCTAACACTCTCGCTACATTCTTGTCCAACAACTCCCTATTCTCCCCTTAACATTTCTCCTCACTTTTTTCCAAATCCCCAATATCCATGCTCTACTGCCTTACCTCTCACCTTTTCACTCTTTTACCTCCCAAACCCATGTTCCACTTCCACCTACCTCCACCACGTTGCCACACCTCTGCCTCCATCCACCCTGGTGCTCCCCCTCCGTAACCTCACTCTCCTGTTCCTTGCTCTTCCTTTTGCAGTGGCTCAGCACTTCAACTCCCCCTCCCATTCCGTACCCGACCTCTCTGTCCTGGGCCTCCTCCACGGCCAGAGTGAGCAACACCGGAAATTGGAGGAACAGCACCTCATATTCCGCTTGGGGAGTCTGCATCCTGGTGGCATGAACATTGATTTCTCACAATTCTGTTAACCCTTGTTGTCTCGGGCTCCTCCTCCTCCTTTTTCCTTTCTTTTCCCCACCTTCCCCCACCCCCTATCAGTCTGAAGAAGGGTTTCGGCCCGAAACGTTGCCTATTTCCTTCGCTCCATAGATGCTGCTGCACCCGCTGAGTTTCTCTAGCATTTTTGTCTACCTTCTTCCTTTTGCAGTATCATTCATGCTATTGCCCTCCTCTAAGTACCTGGTTGTTGCCAAAGTTGAGGCATACAAATTCCTTGAATGTAATAGTTATATTATAGATGTGAAATGTTGTGGCTGCATTGAATAATTCAATGTAGGTTCATTGTTGATATCAAAGAGCAGCAGGTTCACCGTAAAGTCGTCAGAAAATGTGTGTTTCTCAGGTAGTTTCTGGTGGAGGTTTTCATTGGATCACTTATGCAAGAGTTGACTTAAGAGCTCTTTATCATTGCAAAATAGTTTTTTTTTTTCCCTCAAAATACTTATATATGACATTTTAGCAAGATGAATTCCACATCAGTATTATAAATTTCAAGACGATTTCTGATATTAAGCACTGGTAAAATAACACTGTTAACATGGCTACTATTTTTGGTAGCACGGTGGCAACAATTAGCCCTGCTGACTCACAGTTCCAGAGACATTTGTCCTATCCTGACTTTGGGGGTTGGCCACAAAAGGCTGCAGGTTCTCTCCTTGGCTGCCTGGGATTCCTCAGGTGCTCTGGTTTCCTCCCACATCCCAAAGACAGGTTGCCGATTAGTTATTTGGCCATGGTACATGACCTCTTGGTATTGTAAGTGGCAAAGGGGAGTTGATGAACAGGTGAAACAGAATACGCTTCAGAGCTGCAGGGCTAATGGTAGGGGATGGGTCTGATGCTGATGGGAGCTGGCAGGGACCAGATGGGTGAAATGGCCTCTATGTATCATGATAAGTAAATACCAATCATTCATTGTAGATTAGATTCAGAAATACATTCAGCTGGATATATCATTACAGTTTTTATGTATATTGCCTCAGACAGGTATAGGGAATTGCAGCCAGATGGCTGTAATTAGCAGAGGTCCAGTGAAATATCTAACGTAACGTTGGCCATTGACAAGTGAGGCTGGAAAATGACATGTGCAGGACATTGAGAAGACAGCCTTTCAATTGCCATTTCAATCCCCCAACCTTACACAAGCTGCTTCTTGTGTCTTTTTTCTGAGTTAGAGCGTAGAATCTCTCTGGAAGCTTTGCTTTGGAGGAAATGTTTGTTGTCTGTCAGTGGGCAAAGGTCAGGCTCCCTGAGGTTGAATTACACCCAAAAGTGCAACCTGTACAAAGCCATCATTCTCTCCCGTTCCGTATATGTTTGCAATGAAAACGAGAATAAAAGGGAAAAAAATGGTTTCAATTGCCCTATGACTTTTCCCTTTTTGCCCTTAGCTCTGAATTTAGAAAAATTCTGGTGAGCTGGCATTGTTGATTTAACACCACATTTTCCCTAACTTTTTGTAGCTTTGGTCCTTAACTGGCTTTTAGATTAAATTTAGAGGGTTGGTGGGAGGGGATTAACTACTGAAAAGTACAAAAATGTGTCAATAATACACATTTTGGATGCTAACAATAGAATATTTTAAGCTGTATTATGTAGTTAAACCACTGTGAAGTAATTTAAAAATAATAGTTATTAACATTGTTACAGTTTATAAGAATCTTGCTACTGGTAGAGTTTACCACTGGTAGAGTTTATCTAACACGTTTAATTAAATGCTATTCAAGTTGTAGCTGGATCAAGATGCCTTAACATGTTGTTCTTGTAACACAAATCAATGCGAGGAAATTGGGGTTCATGATAGCGTTGATGCTGACAATGATATATATTATTCGCAAAATTGGAGTAAATCAATAATCTGGCATCCAATCGTTTAGACAACCAGTGGCCCGATGTCTGGCTCCCTTGGTCCGGAAGATGAGCTGGGAATCCTGAATACTAACAGAGTGTACGGTCAGTGCCAGGATCTGATTGCTCAAAGCAAATTTGACATTCAGTTTCAGTTTTTGCGGAATAAGATTGATCTAACCCCAACTTGATGTTGTTGCCATATTACTGTGAATAGTTTAAGCAATCTTCAGCTTTCGTTCAGGCAGTAGATTATTGTTTTGCAAAACAAAAAAGTCGCGATCACTGTACAATATTAACACGTTGGTTCTTTGATTTTGTGTCTTGTTTAACTTCTTCGTAATGTCTGTACAGAAGAACGCTTCAAAAACTGCACTGTTTTCATTTAAATTTATTAAAGCTTATTAACATTAAACTTCAAACTCCTGTGAAAGTTTCTTTGCCCATTCTGTTGCTCCGATTGGAACGGAAGGATACAGACCTGCTCAAACTGCTCGGAGCGAGTTAGCCGGGTTAGCGGTGGGTACTTCTGCAACTTACTCCAGCGTCGCAAAGCCAGGATAGAGTAAGCATCTGCCAGCATTTCTACTTCAGCTCACAGTACACACCACACACTGGGGGTATGACGAGACTGTACCAGTGGTAGTGGGAACAGCCTGCATAACAAAGATTGAAAAGATTAGGCTTGTATTCACTGGAGTTTAGAAGGATGAGGGGGATCTTATAGAAACATATAAAATTATAAAAGGACTGGACAAGCTAGATGCAGGAAAAATGTTCCCAATGTTGGGTGAGTCCAGAACCAGGGTCCACAGTCTTAGAATAAAGGGGTCATTTAAGACTGAGGTGAGAAAAAACTTTTTTACCCAGAGAGTTGTGAATTTATGGAATTCCCTGCCACGGAGGCCAAATCACTGTATGGATGTAAGAGGGAGTTGGATAGAGCTCTAGGGGCTAGTGGAATCAAGGGATATGGGGGAAGGCAGACGATATTGATAACGGACGATCAGCCATGATCACAATGAATGGCGGTGCTGGCTCGAAGGGCCGAATGGCCTCCTCCTGCACCTATTTTCTATGTTTCTATGGATCTGCAGCGTTATGAACAATAGCAGATGGAACTCAGAAAGCCGTACTGTGTGTGATCTTCCACGTGGATTGTTGGGATTGACCAACAACGCACCATTGCCATTATTTAACACTGTATTCTTTCAAAAACGAATCCACTTTACATTTAGACTCCCCAATAATCCAGCCCTCACAACCCTCCGGAGTCGTGAATTCCAGAGATACAATGTAAACCGCACTCTGTGAGAGATTCCTCACCATCTATGCATGGAAAATCCAATCACAAGTGGTCTCCTGCTTTGCTGCTTCCTGACATGCTCCTACAAATGCCATGCCAATTGAAAGGAGTGTTTTATCGTTGAGTTTGAAAGAAAGCTTTTCACTGATGAAAGGCTCGGGTGGACAGTTGGCGGACTTCACCAATACCATCACAAAAAGTGAGAAAGTGAAGTACGAGAATACTCCATTCAGATATAATTTGAGAAATTAACCAATGAGCTGTTTTACGACAGTGGGTATCAAATAATACTTTGGCACAGCCACATGAAGACATGAGAGTAGGTGACCAGCTCTTGGTCCAAGACATAGAAACATAGAAATTAGGTGCAGGAGTAGGCCATTCGGCCCTTCGAGCCTGCACCGCCATTCAATATGATCATGGCTGACCAACTCAGTATCCCATACCTGCCTTCTCTCCATACCCTCTGATCCCCTTAGCCACAAGGGCCACATCTAACTCCCTCTTAAATATAGCCAATGAACTGGCCTCAACTACCCTCTGTGGCAGAGAGTTCCAGAGACTCACCACTCTCTGTGTGAAAAAAGTCTTTCTCATCTCGGTCTTAAAGGATTTCCCCCTTATCCTTAAGCTGTGACCCCTTGTCCTGGACTTCCCCAACAACGGGAACAATCTTCCTGCATCTAGCCTGTCCAACCCCTTAAGAATTTTGTAAGTTTCTATAGGATCCCCTCTCAATCTCCTAAATTCTAGAGAGTATAAACCGAGTCTATCCAGTCTTTCTTCATAAGACAGTCCTGACATCCCAGGAATCAGTCTGGTGAACCTTCTCTGCACTCCCTCTATGGCAATAATGTCCTTCCTCAGATTTGGAGACCAAAACTGTACGCAATACTCCAGGTGTGGTCTCACCAAGACCCTGTACAACTGAAGTAGAACCTCCCTGCTCCTATACTCAAATCCTCTTGCTGTGAAAGCTAACATACCATTTGCTTTTTTCACTGCCTGCTGCACCTGCATGCCTACTTTCAATTTTGTAATATTCTGACCTTTAGGGAGCATATTGGAAGAGGCTTATGCTTGCAATTTTGATTCAGACCATAGTAAATACAATAAAATTTTATTTTTACAGCCCATTTCCTACTACATATTACAAAATCACACTCTTAACAATTATCAGTAGTGTTCAGTAATAAACAGTGGCAATTCCTCAGTGCTCATATTTGGCAGAATATCCAGTGTACACAGATTGAACGCTTCTCCACCTTAATTACAGGGCGATTTTCCACTTTCCACAAAGTCCTGTACAATTCACATTTACATCGACTCCCCGGTTACCTCAGAACAAATAGAAAAGGTGGAGAACACCATATTTGTGGACTGAAAGCTGTCAGAATGTTCATGATTCTCCTTTGGCAATCCAACAAGACCAGAGCTAAATTGGGAAGCTTTTCTGACATGTTTCTTGGAGATGGGACCTGGATTGGAAGACGTTTCACTCTCAAGATGGGATTTGGGGCTTGGATTCAAAAGTGTCCCTGAGATCCTAACATTGACCCAAGGCATACACTTCCAATAAACTGATTGTTTTAATGCATATATTTCTTTTTGCTCTTTTCCTCTGCTTCTCCAATGCCTTTCTCGTTCTAAAAGTTTTTCTCCTTACTTCTCCCGTTACTCCATGATCTTAGCCTTTATAGTTTGCCCCTCATGCTCTGTTGATCCATCACATAGCACATTCATGGTGCTCAGCGAAATTCCTGGATTAACCGTCTGGAGAAAGTTGGTTTAAATTCCACTGAGGCTCTTTGAGATTTTAATCCAATTTTAAAGAGCTGCCATCAGTGCAGATGACCATTAGAACATGAACATAGAACAATACAGCACAGGTTCATGATGTGTATATGGCCAATCTGCGCTAACCATGATTCCTATTTAAAACATATGTCTGCCTGCACATGGGTTATCTCTCTCACGATAGACACAAAAAGCTCTGGTCAAGAAATGTCACCTATTCCTATTCTCCAGAGATACTGTCTGACCTGCTGAGTTACTCCAGCATTTTGTGTCTATATCTTCGGTTTAAACTGGTTCCTTCCTACAGTTATATCTCTCAATTCGCTACATGTTCATGTGTCTGTTTAAATGCCTCTTAAATGCTGCTATCGTATCTGCTTCCATTGCCACCCTGACAGAGTGTTCCTTCTCTCTGTACAAGAAACTTGCCTCCTAAATCTCCATTAAACTTTCCCTCTCTCATTTAAACCTGTGCCCTCTAGTGTTTGATATTAATAATTTGGGTTGTGGTAAAAAAAACAACAGGCTTAATAACAAGAAGAAAACATCTTATCATTTATCCAATTTTAAGTTTGGGTGAACAAGAGTTCATAAGTAAGTCCCCAAAGCCCTTGTAATTTTCATAAATCCCCAGAAATATTGCGTCACACCTAGAATGTTCCCGTTTTTAGGGATCACGTTTTAGTCCAAAATCCACCGCTGGATGGGATGTGGATTCAGATCCCTGGTTTGTTAGGACAGGCCTCTGTGCAGTCACTTAACCGTTGTATCACCACCATGGCTCCTGAGCTATGGGGGCTAAATGTAACTGATTGGAAGGACAGCCATGAATGCCTGGACATTCTTCCAATATAAAGGCTTCTCCATCCAAGAAAAAAGCCACTGAGATCTTGAGAATGGACACTCATAGTTGCTGGTCTGTTTCTCTCCTGGTTTAGTGGATGAAAGGCCAGTGTCCTAACATTAAGTCATTAATAACCATCAGTAACAAATGATTCCAGAAAAACAATTTTAGTAAAATCGTACAAAGGTAGCACCTTTGATTTCAGACTTCAGCTTGGACTGGTAACTGATGTAGGTTTTCTCAGGATTGCTGGGTCACTACATGCAGTTACTGAAGTGTTACGTCTGCTGTGGGTATGGAGAAAAGAGTAAATCTTTCAGGAAAGGCCTGATTTGCAAGGGAGTGCAGGGCCGGGGACCAGAAACTTTATGGGAACATCAAGCCACAAGGTCAGCTCCATTGTAGGTGTCAGCTGCTGGAGCAAGTGCTATTACAATAAGTCAGGAGTTCAGGAAAGAAACATCGGCCTTGGAGGAGATACACGGCATATTCAAACAGCAGCTTGAACTAACATAGCACGTTTAACAAGTCAAAATGTCCTGAACTTCTTCACAGGAGTAATATCAAACAAATCCTGACACTGAATCACACAGAGATATAAAGTGGGCAGCTCAAACCTGGACAGAGAGTTTGGCTTTAAGTATTCTAGAGAGGGAGGAGAATATGAAAGGTGGAGAGAGGTTTGCAGAGTGTTATTGTGGGGAGTGGGGTGTGTCAGTGTTATAGAGACGGGTGTGGAATACATCAGTGTGTCTAGTGAGGGGTGTGGAATACATCAGATTGTCATAGAGAGGGGTTAGGATATATGACAACGTTGCAGTCAGGGTGAGGGTTGTATCAGTGTTATTGAGAAGGCTGTGGAGTGTATTAGAGTGTTGTAGTTTTGGGTGTGGGATGCATCAGTGTTATAGAGAGAGGTGTGGGGTGTGTCAGTGCTGTAGAGAAGGTTGCAGAATGCATTAGTTTTATTGTGAGGGTGTTGGCTATATTAAAGTGTTACAATGAGGGTGCTGTATGTATCAGTGTTATGGAGAGGGGTGCAGATTACATTAAAGTATTAAATGGAGTATGGTATAGATCAGGGTAGACACAAAATGCTGGAGTAACTCAGCGGGTTAGGCAGTATCTCTGGAGAGAAAGATTGGGTGACATTTCGGGTCGAGACCCTTCTTCAGACTGATGTTAGGGGATGGGGTGGGACAAAGATAGAATGTAGTCGGAGACAGTAAGACCAGTGGGAGAACTAGGAAGAGGAAGGGGATGGAGTGAGAGGGAAAGCAAGGGCTATTTGAAGTTAGAAGTGAATGTTCATACCGCTGGGTGTAAACTACCCAAGCGAAATATGAGGTGCTGTACCTCCAATTCGCGCTGGGCCTCACTCTGACAATGGAGGAGGCCCAGGACAGAAAGGTCAGATTGGGAATGGGAGGGGGAGTTGAAGTGCTGAGCCACCGGGAGATCAGGTAGGTTAAGACAGACTGAGCGAAGGTGTTCAGTGAAACGATCACCGAGCCTGGGCTTGGTCTTGCCGATGTAGAGAAGTTGACACCTGGAACAGCGGATACAGTTGATGAGGTTGGAGGAGGAGCAAGTGAACCTCTGCCTCACCTGTTAAGACTGTTTGGGTCCTTGGATGGAGTCAAGGGGGCAGGTAAAGGGACAGGTGTTGCATCTCCTGCGGTTGCAGGGGAAAGTACCTGGGGATGGGGTGGTTTGAGTGGGAAGGGATGAGTTGACCAGGGAGTTTTGGGGGGATCGATCTCTGCGGCAAGCAGAAATATGTGGAGATGGGAAGATGTGGCCAGTAGTGGGATCCCGTTGGAGGTGACGAAAATGTTGGAGGATTATATGCTGTTATATATAGTATATATCAGAGTTGGATATATATAGTTTTACAGTGACGAAAGCAAGCATATCAGATTGTGACCAGAAGGCTGACAGAGTAACACTGGAGGTTGTGGGCTTATCAGACTATTCTAGTAAAGGGATGTGAGTATATCAGAGTGGTACACTGGACTGCTAACAGCCTGATATAACCCAGACTGTTAAGGCTATGGGGGCTATGACGATGATTTTTAAAACAAGACCTTTGTTTTGTAGCATTTTATTGTAGGCATGTTTTCTACTAATGGATCGGCAATGGGGCGGCACATTGGCTCAGCGGTAGAGTTGCTGCCTCACTGCGAATGCAGCGCCGGAGACCCGGGTTCGATCCCAAGTTTGTACGTTCTCCCCATGATCTGCGTGGGTTTTCTCCAAGATCTTCAGTTTCCTCCCACACTCCAAAGACGTACAGGTTTGTAGGTTAATTGGCTTGGTAAATGTAAAAATTGTCCCTAGTGGAAGTAGGGTAGTGTTAATGTGCGGGGATCACTGGTCAGCGCGGACCAGGTGGGCTGAAGGGCCTGTTTCCGCACTGTATCTCCAAACTAAACTAAACTAAATTGAGTATCAATGGTGTCTGTTATGTATCAAAGAAAAGTATCCTTAATTATCTCACAACAGGAAACATCTGGTGCGCTTGCTTGTTTGCTTTACCTTTAATTTGCAGTTGCCACAGTGCACATTAGTCAGGATAATTATTTGCAATGTTAGTGTCACATATCTTTCTCTATGCCTGTCAGTACATTGTGGTCCATTTCATCAGTAGCTTGTCACAGGTTTAGTTTAGTTTAGAGATACATCGCGGAAACACTGAGTCCACACAGCCTAATACACTGAGTCCACACAGCCTAGCGGATCCCCGCACATTAACACTAGCCCACACACACACACACACACACACACACACACACACACACACACACACACACACACACACACACACACACACACACACACACACACACACACACACACACACACACACACACACACACACACACACACACACACACACACACACACGGGACAATTCGCACTTATACCAAGTATACAAACCCAAACCAATTTACCTACAAACCTGTACGTCTTTGAGGTGTGGGAGGAAACCGAAGACCTCGGAGAAAACCCATGCGGTCACGGGGAGAACGTACAAACTCCGTACGAACAGCAGGGTAGTCAGGATCGAACAAGCGCTGTAAGGTCGCAACTCTACCGCTGTGCCACTGTGCTGCCCTGCAGGCATGGTCAGGAAGGTCAATATAACTAACAAAGCCTTATCTAACTGGCTGTAATTGTTTAGTTACAACAGTTCAACATGAGGAGTGCTTAATCGTGCCCCAAGACCTACCCCTGATCCTCGGCTGACACAGCAACAAAGCTGAGTTGAAAGGCTAAAGACAAAATCTCAGGCGCTACCTTTTGAACAGGGAAGCTGCCCATTTTCTGATTAGCATGAATATTTTGAGGCTCATTTCTGGAGAACAGTGGATCTTCCCCATGCTTCCTGACCAATATTTACCACTCAACCATGCATTTGGTCATTGCCTTCTGGTTGTTTGCCGTGAGGATGTCGTGAACAACATGGCTAGTTGCTTTTCATATAACAGTGACCACATTTGAAAAGTTCTCACTTGGTTGGAAGGAGCTTCGAAACATCCTGAGGTTGTGAAAGGTGCTAACGAAATACAAGGAGGCACACAGCAAAATGTTGGCAAGAATACTGGGCAATTTCCTACCTCAAACACCTTTTACATCGGGGGTGCGGGAGTCGGAGAGGTGGGAAGCAGAGTGGAGCCATGAAGGCTGAGAACAAGTTATCTTTGGCCGCCGCTGCTTCAAAACTAGCCACCAGGAGGCAGAAGAGAGCACTTACGGAGAGAAGCTGGTCTCATCATAAAAGAGCCTTATAAATATTCATCTGTCCCCATCATCCATCAGTAAAAAAAAATCAATCATTATTGTTATCAAAATATATTTCAAGGTGAAGGCAAGAGCAATCATTTGCAACTGTTCTGCAATGGCAGCAACTATATTTCCCACTTGACAAACATGTCGCTTCACCATGTGTGGTCCATTTTCTTCAGGGCATCATAGTCACAGTGTGGATCCCATATGCAAGAATGAGCTTTGAGTTATTGGAGAAACTGTAATTTTCTCACACTGTCTTGTCTCTCTCTGTTATTGCTCACCAGCGTGAATAGTAGCAATGCATCCACATCCAAAGACCTTGTCCGATAACCATCTGGGTGCCCATTGGAAAACCCAAGGCAAAGACGAGTCTCTGGCCAGGAATCATCACTGGTCCTCCGAGATCTTGGATGCAATATCAATCATGTTGTCCAGCCCCCAGAGATAGCCATCTTCCCTGTTGCCTTCGTGCCACTTCTGACGATGGTTAAGTGTCTGTCCATTTGGCAGCTTCCTGGTTTTGCCAAAGTCGATCAACCAGATCTTGGCTAGCTCGTTCTTGTCATGGATGAACAGCAAGGAGCTCCCAATAACCTGTGTGAAGTGGAGAGAATTGGACATCAACAACAGGCTTCCTGGATTCAGAATGCCCTCACACCACGATGAAGCCCACAATCACCTGAATAATTGGGAGATTTAAGGGATTAAGCACAAAGAAACAATTGCCTAAATGAAGAGATATTTGATGGAAGTGCTTAAAATGCCTACAGGCTTAGGACATGAGATACAGGGAGATTGTTTCCTCCGCTGAGAGTATCAAGAATAGGTGCACATGATCCTAAAAGTCTTTGAGCAGAAAAACAGGCAGCTAGTAGAAATCTGGAATTCTCAAAGGTTTTGGATGTTGGGGTTTACTGGGACCATTACCACTAATGGGGAGGTCATTGGTGGGCCAGGTTGTCAAATGTGACTAGTCCAAGGTGGTGAAACAGAGTGGGGGGGAGGGGGGAGAGGCTAACCAATAATTAACTGGCTAATTGCCACATCATCAGAGGCCAAGTGATTTATTACAGGACCCATGAATGGAAAAGTTAGACCTTTTTTTTGTGTTCATACAGTATTAAAACAGGGATTTCCACAAGTTGTATTTGTCATGTTAACAATAGAAACATAGAAAACAGATGCAGGAGTAGGTCATTCAGCCATTCAATATGATCATGGCTGATCATCCAAAATCAGGTCCCCGTTCCTGCTTTTCCCCAATAACCGTTAGTCCTAAGAGTTATAACTAACACTCTCTTGAAAACATTCAGTGAAGTGGTCTCCACTGCCTTCTGTGGCAGAGAATTCCACAGATTCACAAATCTCTGGGCGAAAATGGTTTTCCTCATCTGAGTCCTAAATGGCCTATGTCTTATTCTTAAACTGTTCGCCGTCTCACCTTAGATCTATGCTTCCTGGTTCTTGCTTTAATAACCCTGGGAATTCACCTTATTTATGCCCCTCATGATTTTATACACCTCAGTAAGGTCACCCCACTATCCGCTACAGTCCAAGGAATAAAGTCCTAGCCTGCCCAGCCTTTCCTTATAACTCAGCACCTCGAGTCCTGGCAACACCCTTGTAATTCTTGTATAGGACGGAAATTGCAGATGAACAAGGGTCTCAACCCAAAACATCACCCATTCCTTCTCTCCAGACATGCTGCCTGTCCCGCTGAGTTACTCCAGTTTTTTGTATTCTTATGCAATTATTTGTTTTAAAACCGTTAAAACATATTTATTTTAAATGCTAAGAAAATCAGGCTTATGACTGGGGCTCCTGAGTGTGAAAGTTCTGGAAATCCTCCCTGTACATAAGGTCATTAGGTCATAAGTGATAGGAGTAGAATTAGGCCATTTGGCCCATCAAGTCTACTCCGCCATTCAATCATGGCTGATCTAGCTCCCCCTCCTAACCCCATTCTCCTCCCCGTAACCTCTGACACCTGTCCTAATCAAAAATCTATCTATTTCTGCCTTAAAAATATTCACTGACGGCATCCACAGCCGTTTGTGGCAAGGATTCCAATGATTCACCACCCAATGACTAAATATTTTCCTCCTCATCTCCTTTGTAAAAGAACGTCCTTTAATTCTGAGGCTATGACCTCTAGTCCTAGACTCTCCCACTAGTGGAATCATCCTCCCCACATCCACTCAATCCAAGCCATTCATTATTCTGTTCTCCCTGTGAATCTCATGAATATCAGGCAATGGCAACCCACCTAAGATAGGCACAAAATGCTGGAGTAACTCAGTGGGTCAGGCAGCATCTCTGGAGAAATGGAATAGGTGACTTTTCGGGTCGAGACCCTTCTTCAGACTGAGAGTCAGGGGAAAGGGAAACGAGAGATATAGAGGGTGATGTAGAGAGATATAGAACAAAATGAATGAAGGATATGAAAAAAAGTAACAATGATAAAGGAAACAGGCCATTGTTAACTATTTGTTATGTGAGACGAGTACAGAATGAATCCTTGACTCTCTAGAGTGAAGAAGGATCTCGACCCAAAACGTCACCTGTAGGCACAAAAAGCTGAGTTACTCCAGCTTTTTGTGTCAATCTTCGGTTTAATGCAGCATCTGCAGTTCCTTCCTACACAATGGTTACCCACCTCATGCATTTTGAAGAACTCGGACGATTCCAGGATTTTCCGAATCTTGAGCAGTCGCACCAGGTAGGTTTTCTTCAGGTTCAAAGAAAGCAGAGGTATAAATTGGTCAGTCGCACGACATGGGCTGAGCTAAAGTAAAGTCTGTGGTGGTTTGAGTTAACGTCTGTGGTTGCTCTCTTGGACAATGAGTCAACAACAAACACGCTCTTTGTTCACCATGATCCCCTACCCCCCCCCACCCTACCCCCCCACAGCCCCCGACCCAACACCTTCCCCAGGCCCCCCTCCATCCATCTTGATATTGGTGGTTTATTCCTTATTTGATCCTCTAGCTCCCCTACTGATCTCTTAACCTACTGTCATAGTAACAAAGAAAAGATAACCCGACTTCTAGTTTAGTTTAGTTTAGTTTAAAGATACAGCGCGGAAACAGGCCCTTCAGCCCACCGATCCGCACTGACCAGCGATCCCGTACACTAGCACTATCCTGCACACAAGGGACAATTTACAATTCACGTTGAAGCCAAATTAATCTACAAGCCTGTATATCTTTGGAGTGTGGGAGGAAACCGGATCACCCGGGGAAAACCTACATGGCCACGGGGAGAGCGTACAAACTTCTTAGACAGCACCCGCAGTCAGGATTGAACCCGGGTCTCTGGCGCTGTGAGGCAGCAACTCTACCGCTACACCACCGTGCCGCCCCCAAAACCCTTCAGCACCCACAGTCTGGGTAGACTAACAAGCACTGATTTACAATAAGCCTATTTTATGCTTCCCACATTCCCATAAACTACCCCAGATTCCAGTGCTCACCAACGCACCAGGGGGCGATTATTCTGTCAACCGCACATCTTTGGGCTGATATTTGAGCACTCTGGGGGGGACACACCGTCGAAGAGAACGCACAAACTCCAGAAGTCAGGATTGAACCTGGGATGGGTGGAGCTGTGTGGCAGTGGCTGCGCCACAGTACCGCAGGGTTTTTTAAAATTTAAAAAAAAAAGTTTTAGTTTAGAGATACAGCGCAGAAACAGGCCCTTCGGCCCACCAAGTCCGCACCGACCGGCGATTCCCGCACATTAGCACTATCCTACACACACTAGGGACAATTTACACTTACACCAAGCCAATTAACCTACCAACCGGTACGTCTTTGGAGCGTGGGAGGAAACCGGATCACCCACACGGTCACGGGAAGAACGTGCAAACTCCGCACAGACAGCACCCAAAGTCGGGATCAAAACCGGATCTCTGGCGCTGCAAGCGCTGTAAGGCAGCATCTCTTCTGCTGTGCCACCAGGTCGACCGTTTCAGTGGTCTTTTGTCAACCTATATTGGTGTTTTAAGCCCTATCTTTCTGCTTTGAGTTCTTTATATTTGAAGCGTTACCATGATGTTCTTGTTTCCATCGACAAAATCTTCAAAGATCTGGAGAATCTGTTCCTTCGTTTTGGTCTTTTTGAAATTTGTGCTGCCTATTCCGTCTGGCTTCTGCAAGGGAGAGTGAGAACATATCAACCATTATACCCAGGAAAGAGTACGTTAACTCCAGAAACTCAAGCTCTGAATCATGCAACAAGGCACTAAAGATGTGCATTCCAGATTGGTTGTATATTGGCTTCAGCTGCCCTCTGAATGAATGAATGAATGAATCAATGATTGAATGAATGATACTTTATTATCACGTGTGACATGTCACAGTGCGATTCTTTGTTTTGCATACACAAGGTATGCAAAGAGTCGCCACACAAAGGGCACCCACAAAGTTACAAGGTCCTCATCACTGAATGGAAGCAAGTCATCTTCAAATATCCTCGAATGGCCACTAGGGACGCTGCGTTGGTGGCAGCCTCTGCCTACAGTTTGTCTGTTTTTCTATCTTTTTTTTAATTTTTAGTCTGGTTTCTTTAGTTTTTCTATGTGGGGGAGGGGGATAGGGTATGGGGGAAACCGTTTCTCAGTCACTTCCTTGTGAGGATGTGACTATTCTCCGAGTCGCATCCTCGCCCCCCCTTCCCCGCGGCCTACCAACTGGATAGGCACGGCCTTTCCTGCCAGGGATCGGCCAAAGCTTCAGCGGCAGTGCAGCACTGGATTCACCGTGGAGCGGGCGATGCCTTACCGGGGATCGCCGTTTGTAGCTCCGGTGTGTTGGGCCTGCTGCTTCAACATTGCGGAGCTGTGGTTTGTAGAGCTTCCAGCGCGGGCGGCGCTGACTTCAACATCGCAGAGTCCTGGCACCTTTTGCCCAGGGCCGCCAGCGTGAATCTCCGCCCAGCGCGGCCTGTGGACTTCGGGAGCCGCGGACTCCGGTAGGAAGTGGCTGATTCGGATCTCCAAGCCGCTGAGGGTGTTCTCCCGTTCCGACGTCGGAGTTCCATCATCCCGGCGAGAGGGCCTGAACATCAGGCCATCCGTAGCGGCGACAGCGAGGGGTTCGGGAGCCCCCTGAGCACGGGTGAACAACAGAGGACAACAGAGGAGGATGACTGAACTTTGATGCCATCCCTCACAGTGGGAGCTTTGATTCCGCTGTGTGAGGATGTCTATGTTAAAGACTATGTTGTGTAGTGTTCTTTTTTATTCGTATGGCTGTATGGTGACCACACATTTCACTGTATCAATTGTTACATGTACAAATAAATGTCTCTTGTCTCTTGTCTTGTCTTGTTTCTTGTATTACTACACCTCTTTGCTCCTTTCGCCAAGAATGATTTCACCAGCTTTCTCCCCTCTATTGCAAGAGTGTGATGAAGGGTCCCGGCGTGAAATGTCATCTGTCTCCAAAGAAGAAGGGTCTTGACCTGAAAAGTCACTGTTCCTTTTCTCCAGAGATGCTGCCTGACCGGCTGAGTTCCTCCAGCGGATTGTTTTTCAACACAAGACTGGTCACATTCGTCTGGTAGCCAAACCCCTTGGCTTCGTCCCCTGTGGCACATTTTACGAAGATTCCGGCCAAGGTCATGGGGCAGGCACAAGAGATTGCAGCTGCTGGGATCTGGAGCAGCAAACAACCTGCTGGAGGATTACACAAAAAGCTGGAGAAACTCAGCGGGTGCAGCAGCATCTAAGGAGCGAAGGAGATAGGCGACGTTTCGGGTCGAGACCCTTCTTCAGACTGGTCAGGGATCAGGGAAACGAGAGATATAGACGGTGATGTGGAGAGATAAAGAACAATGAATGAAAGATATGCCAAAAAGTATCGATGATAAAGGGAACAAGCTGGAGGAACTCAAAAGCCAAGACAGCATCTGTGGAGGGAAAGGAATTATCAGTGTTTGGGGTCAAAACCCAGCAACAGCTCAGTGTGGTCCTGATGCTGTTTTTTTTTACCCAAAATGTCAACAACTCCTTTCTCTCCACCAATACTGCTCAAACTGCTGACCTACTCTTATAAATCAGATGCTATGTTGCTCTGAACAACCTTCGAATGCCTTCTTTTTCCTTCACAGCTGGCCCTTTTTAATAAAAACAAATGATAGGAAGAGTGGGGTCAAGGAAAGAGTGTTCACGACACGGCCCTGTTTCCACTAATCCTTCCACCACCAGACACAAGACGCACAAGACAGACACCATTGAGCGCAGATGTTGAGAAGTGCGTTCAGCTCTGGCTGAACAACTAATCTTGTGTGTGGGCTCGATAAGAAGAAGAAGATAGGAAGAATTAGGTTAGAATTAAGTTTATTTTGATCCAACATGACTCACCACTCTTTTATCCCCCACTGATCTCGAATTCAAACAGTCCTCCACTTTCACCCCTAAAGCCCCCATCCTATTCTCAAGCCCCCTCCACATTGAATTTACATGACGTATTTGGAGACAAACACACTGCTAGTTAAAAGTATAACATTTCTAAACAAATTGCAGCTGTGTTGGCCACGTCAGAATGTTGCCGTACGGAAATAAAAATCTGCTGTCAGCATCTGGGCCCTGGACCACTGATATTATTATTTTTACTCTTTCACACATTTGCAACTTCGGGTTCCTAGTGATCTCTTCCAGTCAATCAGCCACATTTCAAGTTATCCAAAGCCTTTGCCCTCTCTGTACAAACGTGACAACTCTTTGCTTGCAGTCCCTGAAGATCTACTTACAATTGTTTCACTCATTTACTTATTGTATTGTATTGTACGATCTGACAGGATAGCACACGAAACAATGCTTTTCACGGTCTCAGTTTAGTTTAGAGATACAGTGCCAAAACAGGCCCTTCGGCCTGCCTAATCTGCAGCGACCAGCGATCCCGGTACAGTAACACTATCCTACACACACTAGGGACAATTTACAATTTTTACCAAAGCCAATTCACCTACAAACCTGTACGTCTTTGGAGTACGGGAGGAAACTGGAGCACCCGGGGAAAACCCACATGGTCATGGGGAGAACGTACTAACTCCACACAGATTGAACCCAGTTAGGATCGAACCTGGGTTTCTGGCATTCTAAAGGGCCTGTCCCACTTGGACGACCTAATCCATGAGTTTAGAAGACCCTAAACGAGCTGAAAAAAATGTCACGGTCATGTTGTCTTGCTGAAGTAAAAGACCTCCTACGACCTCCTACGACTATGTCCACGACCTCCTACGACTATGTCTACGACCTCCTAAGACCCCCCTCGACCTCAGTCTTCCACACCTAAGACTAACTATGACTAGCTACGAGTGGACATTTTTTTTTACTCGTGGACATTTTTTATCAGGCTGGAAAAAACGCGCGACCTGCTTGAGGCCACGAGTACGCGGAGGCCACTCACGAGCTTGAGGAAGAGTTACGAAGACCTCCTACGACCTCGTGGCGACCATGCTGCGAGTATGAGAAGGGCAAAATTGGCAAAGGTCTCCAATTACATCGTGAAAGTGGGACAGGGGCTTAAGGCAGCAACTCTACCGCTGCGCCACCATGTCGCCCCTTGGTATTTTGTATCTTATTACGTGACAATATCAAACTAAGCTAGACGAAATTAAGCATAAAATACCAATTGGAGGCACAATTGAAGACTGCAGATGCTGGAATCTGGAGCTAAAAAAACAAACTGCTGGGAAATTCAGAACATCAGGCAGCATCTGCGGGGGGGGCGAACGAAATCCTGATACAGGGTCTCGACCCAGTGTTGACAATTCCCTTCTCCCCCACACAGATGCTACAGAACCCGCTGAGTTCCCTCTGCAGTTTGTTTTTCACTCTAAAGGGGCTGTCCCACTTGGACGACCTAATTGGCGAGTTTAGAAGCGTTTAGGAGAGCTTGAAAAAATGACGTTGAAGACCTCCTTCAACTATATAGAAGACCTCCTTCGACCTCCTTCGACTATGTTGAAGATTAGCTTCGACTAGGTACAACTAGCTTCGGGAAAATTGGACAACGAATAGTGGAGAGTGAAGACGCCTCCTTCGATCTCCTTCAACCATGATTAAGACTATCTACAACTACCTTTGACTACCTTCGATTACCTACAACTAACATGCCGACCTACTACGACCTACTACGACTAAGCCTACGGGTAATAAAAGTATCGATTTTTTCCATGGTGACCTTTTTTTACTCATGGGAATTTTTCAACATTTTTCAACAGTAGTCACGCGGGGACTACTCTCGAGCATGAAGGAGTGTTTCAAAGGCCTCCTACGACCTCGTGTCGACCATGCTGCAAGTATGAGTCGAGGGCAAACTCGCCAGAACTCGTGGATTAGGTCGCCCAAGTGGGACAGCCCCTTAAGTCCCAATTACTGCACAACCTGCTTTTACATTCCAGTTCCTCAAATGTTCACATTTCAAACTTGTTTCATTCCACGCATGGTGTCTAGGGATCAGGATGCACTCATTTGTTGGATTTAAGGCAGGCTTGAAATGGCCTGTGGCAGTATAATACATCTATGGTGCAGGACTGTGGGAAAAGACAATCTTTGCAAAGAGCCACTAAATTTTCCACTTAAGCTGTAAGATATAAAATGGAGTGTGTATATGTGACAGTGAATCATTGAATGTTATCATGCTGAGACTGAATTGTTCAAAACATAAGAGAACTCAGCAGGTCAGGCAACATCTGTCGAGGGAAAAGATATCAGGGACCCTTCTTCAGACTCAGTCTGGTGAAGAAGTGTCCGATTTGAAACATCATCTACCCATTCCCTTCACAGATGCTGCCTGACCTGCTGACTTTGTATTTTGTATTCTAGCACTCTGTATATTGCTCACAATTCCTGTATTTGCAGTTCCTTGTGTCTCTATGAAATGTGCATCCGGTGCTTTTTAAAATATAACCCACGTGTTTGCCTCCACCACACTTCCATGGCAGAGCTCCAGACACCCACCATTCCTCAGCAAGCAAAGACTTTTTCCTCTCCAGTCCGTAGCATCTCTTGGTTATTTACCTCCACGGATATGTACCCTTTCCCATTCACCCTGTCTAGGTCTCTCACAATTTTATACATCTCTGTAACGTATCCCCTCAGCCCCCTTTGATCAATTGAGACAAGACTCCAGGCCCTTCTCAATACTCCATTTCTCCAGCTTGGCAATATTCATCCACATCCTCTCTTGTGGACATCCTCATGGTGCGGCGACCAGAATTGTCCACAGTGCTCTAACCAAAGGCCAGTTGTTCTCGTACAGCTGAAGCTCAATCTCACTGCTCTTATATTGGGATAATGAAGGAAATTATCCCACAAGCTTTCTTCTCCACAATCCCTATATCCAATGATTTGTCTCCTGGATTTTCTGCACGTGTGTGTGTGCACACATTTGTGTGGGCGTTTGTGTATGTGTATGTGTGCGTTCGTGTGTGTATGCGTGCGTGTGTGTATGGGTGTGTGTGTGCGTATATGGGAGTGTGTGTATGGGTGTGTGTGTATGGGTGTGTGAGTCTGGGTGTGTGTGTATGGGTGTGTGTGTATGGGAGTGTGTGTATGGGTGTGTGAGTGCGTACATGGGTGTGTGTGTATGGGTGTGTGTGTGGTGTGTGAGCGCGTTGTGTGTGCGTGTGTGTGGGTGTGTGTGTGCGCGTATTGGGTGTGTGTGCGTGAGCGTGTGCATGTGCGTGCGTGTCCGAGTAAATTTATGGTGTGCACAAAATTAGCATTAGATATAAAACTATCCCACTCACGAGATTAACACAATAAATGCTGGAGGAACTCAGCGGGTCAGACAGCATCTGGGGATGGAATGGACAGGTGACATTTTGGGTTGGGGTCCTTTTTCAGGTTCTTTTGCTCAAGATTCCAGCATCTGCAATGTTTTGTAAAATTCCTGCAGCGTGCTGCCATACTTACTCTTGCCAGCAGATGGCAGTTTTGATCCAACAGGAGCTCTACTGCAGGTTTTCACAGCCTGACTGTATACGTGACAGGCACGACTGTGCCATAACGCAGAACATGCTCATCTGCAGCAGACACTGAGGGAAATACTTCAGGCCACACTACTGGACCCTCTCTCAAATAAACTACTACTGGTGTTGGAAAATCATCACCAGATGACTTGTAAAATCTGATGAAGCAGAGATCTGATAGGGAAAAATGTCCTCAGAAGAATAAATCAGCAATGGCAAGGCAGACTGCTCTCATGTTCATAAACTATAGGAGCAGCATTAGGCCCATCAAGTCCACTCTGCCATTCATGGCTGATCTCTCTCTCCCTCCAAACCCCATTCTCCTTCTTTCTCCCCATAACCCGTACTAATCAAGAATCTATTTATCTCTGCCTTAAATGTATCCATTGACTTAGCCTCCACAGCTGTCTCTGGCAATGAATTCACCACAGATTCACTATTCTCTGACTAAAGAAATTCCTCCTCCTATCAAGCCATAATCAGTCCAGTATTATAGAACACAGTCCTTTTCAATATAGCTTTTGCAAGGGTTTTATGTTAGCACTAATGGGTGGCACTAAATAGTATTTCCTGATTACCAGATTTGATTCTGAACGAGATTTTATATTTCTGTGTCCTAGTGCGGGGAGACAAATTTCAGTTCATGGAGCCTCACTTAACGAGGACCCAGTTTACACCAAAGGTCAGTGCATCCAGTTCAAGGGATGATTTTTGATTAATGATTAAAATGAATAATGTAAGATTGCAGGGTCTTTGAGCCCATTTCTCCACAGTTACCTCCTACAGCCCAGGAGGTAACTGTACCCTGCAACTGTACACTGCAAGAGCCAGGAAGCGAGCGAGTAAAATTATCTCTGACCCCTCTCACTCTGGCCACAAACTTTGAATCACTTCCCTCTGGAAGGCGACTCCGGACTGTCAAAAGCCGCCACAGCTAGACATAAAAACTGTTTTTTCCCACGAGTAGTAGCTCTACTCAATAACCAAAAGTCTGTAGCTTCATTTTGGCAAATTCCTTGTATATGAATAAATAGTTGGCCAATCAACTTATTCATTCATTCATTGTTGCCAAGAACTGAGCAACACAATAATAACAAGAACACACAAGGACGCGATACACTTAACACTGTAAAATATCACAAGGTGTTTCACAGCAGCAGCATAATCAGGCAGGACTTGAAGTTATGAAAGGAAAGGTCAGGACAGAGGACCAAAGCTCAAGTAAAAGAGGAGGCTTTATTTATGGAAACTAAATTATAAGTAAGGAATTAAGATAATTGTCAGATTATGCAGCAGATAGAGCCACTGTCCCTGAAACAGGAGCGCTTGGAGAGAACGCACTGGGTCACTGGAGACAGCATCTGAGGTCAGGGTTGAACTTGGGTTGCTTGGTACTACCAGCTGCGCCACCCTAAAGGGGTAAGCTGGTGGCGCAGTGCGTTTTGCATTGGTCGGGATTTGAACCCAGGTGTTCTGAGTGGCAGCTGGGAATTCTACCCCTAGAATACCAACGCTGACAATGTTGTATTGGAGAAACAAGAGAAAACTGCTCTTCCATTTCCCCACAAGGAAGGCCACAGCACACTTGATTAGTATATCAGCAGAGGACACTCAAACAGCCACAAACCCTCATGTACCTTCACGCCTTCAATGCGGAAGCCGAATGTTGCTGTCGAGCTGAGGGACTCTCTCCACTGCATGTATCGTGGCTTGGTTATTCCCTGCAGAGTGTGCTCCTCTGGCGTTGGTGCCTGAAAGTCAACTTCTACCATTTTCTTGTACATGTCCTTCCGCAACTTTGGTTTTTCGCGGGCTTTCATCAGCTCTTCCTCCAGGTACGTTCTGCAGAGGAGCAAGGTTGCAGACATTGGAGAATGGGATGAATTTTCACTGTAAACAACAGAGGCTGAAGGACACCAAATTCATTTGTCCACTGGCACACTGTGCCAGCAAGGCAAACAAAGGCAGTGAAGCCTCTCCCACTGCACAACCCCCCGTGCAGCCGATAATGGCAAGCAGGCCAAAACCAGAAAGTCACAGACACAATTGCCTCCAAAGTCTCTTCAAACTGTACCACACTCTCTGATGTGTAGGAAAGAACTGCAGATGCTGGTTTAAATCGAAGGTAGACGCAAAATGCTGGGGTAACTCAGTGGGACAGGCAGCATCTCTGGAGAGAAGGAATGGGTGACGTTTCGGGTCAAGACCCTTCTTCAGATGATAATACCCACTATAATACCGTCTGATACGCACCATGACCCTCCTCGTAACACCGTCTGATATGTTTATCACCTCCATTCTACTACTCTCCGATTTACCCAGTGGGCCTCACTGTAACACCCTCTGATATAACCTGTGACCCCCACTGAAATATTCTTGCATATACCCTGTAGCCTGCACTATAATACCCTCTGATACACCCTGTGACACTGTAACATCCTCTGACATGCCCTCTGACGTTCACCGTAACACTCCCGTCATTACGTCTGTATCTGCCATCAAACTGTTTGCAGTTTATATCCCGGTCCTATCCTTTTTCCCAAATTCCACCTAGTCAAGTCCCATTGTCCGTGATCTCTTCCACCCATTCACTCCCCAAGCCCTTTCCAATGCTCTCTTCAAGAGACACCGAACCCTCATTATAACTAATATACTCCCTTACCCACCATGTAATGTTATCTAATGTACTGCTCACTTCCCAGAATAACATCCTTTGATATGATGCATAGCTTTCTTCCTCTGTCAAATCCTGTACTCCTCAATGTGGCATGCAGTAATAAGACCAAGTCACCAACATTGGAAGTTTGGTCACAATTACACTACAATTATAAGGGCTTATTGTGCACAATTTGGTTGTTACCAATCAGTCCGGTCACAGTGAGAGCCTGCAGAGCTACTGTCTCACAGCGAAGGTGATCAAGGTGCAGTCTTGACTTCTGATATGTCTTTTTAGTTTTTATTTAATTTAGAGATGCAGCATGGAAATAAGCCCTTCGGCCCACCAAGTCCACACTAACCATCGATCATTCGTTCATGCTAGTTCTGTGTTATCTCACATTCTAATCCATTCTCCACACACTAGGGATAATTTACAGAGGCCAATTAACCTACAAACACGCACTTCTTAAGATATGGGAGGAAAGTGGAGCACCCAGATAAACTCACTGCGTTCGCAGGGAGAACGGCTAAATTCCACACAGACAGCAGTCAAGGTCAAGATAGACCCCGGGTCTCTGGCGCTGTGAGGCAGCAACTCTACCACAGTGTGTCTATCTGCACATTCCCCCTGTGAGCACCAGTGTTTCCCTTCCCACACCCCAAAGGCATGCAAATTGCCTCTGTAAATAGACCCAAGCGTGCAGGTGAGTGGTGGAATCTGGGAGAAAATAATCGATGGTCACATGAGGAGAATAATATGGGATCAGTGTAATGGTATTGATTTGATGATCAGAGCTGAGGCAGGTCGAAGAACCTGTATTAATTTGTAACTCGAGCAAAACAGAAAGTGTAGGAGGAACAGGCAGCATCTGGGGAGGACATGGGCAGATCCTTCCTCAGACTGACATCCTGGCCACACTCCTGGTCTAAAGAAAAAGTGCTGGAAAAGGTGCAGAGAAGATTTATGAGGATGTTGCCAGGGCTAGAGGATCTGAGTTATAGGGAGAGGTTGAATAGGCTGGGACTCAATTCTTTGCAGTGTAGGAGGATGAGGGGTGATCTTATAGAGGTGTATAAAATCATGAGAGGAATAGATCGGGTAGATGCACTGTCTCTTACCCAGAGTGGGTGAATCGAGGACCAGAGGACATAGGTTTAAGGTGAAGGGGAAAAGATTTAATCGGAATCTGAGGGGTAATTTTTTCACACAAAGGGTGGTGGGTGTATGGAACAAGCTCCCAGAGGAGGTAGTTGAGGCTGGGACTATCCCAATGTTTAAGAAACAGTTAGACGGGTACATGGATAGGACAGGTTTGGAGCGATATAGGCCAAACGTGGGTAGGTGGAGCTAGTGTAGCTGGGACATAGTGTATGCCAGTGTGGGCAAGTTGGTTCGAAGGGCCTGTTTCCACGCTGTATCGCTCTAGGACTCGTGACGCAAGATGTTGTCTGTCCATTTCCGTCAACAGATGCTGCCTTATAGATATGTACTGACATTTGTTCGAACATGTTTACTCATGCTGGTTAACAGTTCCTTGGTTTAAAATGTCATCTTGATTTGGTGTTTCCTCAACAGTTCACTGTGGTCTGGCATCAAATGTATTGCACAGCCTGCTCTTCACAGCCACGCTGTCACACTCAAACTATACGCACAAAAATAGGCAAACGCTAGTCTCAGTCAACAGCCTCAGTTTCAGCCAAGACCGTGACCCGAGGCCCAACATGGGATTATGGGTACTGCCTTCACCCAATCAGGAAGGGGAAAACTCTCGGCACTCACTCCCGACAACAGATGAGGTCACGGGGTTGTGTGGTTAGTTTGGAGACCAGCAACCTAAGGGCCTGAACCAATAATCCAGAGACCCAGTTCAAATCCCACCATGATAATTGTGGAATTTCCGTTCAGTTAATTAAGGGTGGCACGTTGGTGCATCTGGTTGAGCCGCTGCCTCACAGCGCCAGAGACCAGGTCCGATCCTGACCTCAGGCGCTGTCTGTGTGGAGTTTTCACGTTTTCCCTGTGGGACCGCGTGGGTTTCCTTCCACATCCCAAAGACGTGCGGGTTGTAGGCAAATTGGCCTATGTAAAACCTCTCTAGCGTGTAGGCAGTGGATGCGAAAATGCGATAACATAGAACTAGCGTGATCAGGTGATCGATGGTCGGTGTGGGCTCAAGGGACTGATTCCATGCTGCATCTTTCAATCAATGCAATCAATAATCTGGAAGTTGCTACCACCGCCGGCCTTTGTAATGATATTTCTCCAAGCAGCTGCAGAACATTCCCAAGGGGGAGGGGGAGCAGATGGAGGTCGTTGTGCATCTAGGCAGAGATGACACAGGTAGGAAAATGGATGAAGTCCTGCAGAATGAATGCAGGGAATTAGGCAAAAGGTTAAAATGCAGACATTTAGAGGATGACAGGCTGGCTATGAAGTTCAGGCTGTGCCTAACCACAGGTTCCAGTGAAGAACACCAAATCAAGATGGCATTTTAAACAAGCAACCGTCAAACAGGATGACCAATCTCCGGATCACCCAGAGAGCAAGAACAGGAAGATTGGACAAGTTAAATCATGGCTGAGGAGTTGGTGCATGGGGCAGGTATTCAGATTTTTGGACCATTGGTTTCGATTCTGGTGGAGAGATGGCAGGAGCCCTGACAGAGATATATGAATCATCGTTAGACATGGATGAGGTGCCAGAAGACTGGAGGGTGACTAATGTTGTGCCTCTATTTCAGAAGGGCTGCAAGGAAAAGCCTGGGAACAATTGGCCAGTGAGCCTAATATCTGTGGTCGATGTTACCGGAGCGGATTCTGAGGGATAAGTAATATATGCATTTGGATAGATGGGTGCTGATTTGGGGCAGTCAACATGGTTTTGATGGAGATCGTGTCTCGTGAATCTGATTACGTTTTTTGAAGATGTAACCAAAAAGGTTGCAGAATGCAAGGCTATATGGACTACAGCAAGGCATTTGATAAGGTTCTCCTTGATAAGTTACTCTGGAAGGTTAGATCACGTGGCATCCAGGGGGAGCTAGTGGCATGGAGGGATGGCTACATGGAAGGAAGCAGATCGAAAGTTGTTTTTTGGACTTGAGGCCTGTGACTAGTTGAGTGCCTCAGGAATTGGTACCGGACCCATTACTATTTGTGATTTATATCAATGATATAGATGAAAATGTAGAAGGCATGATCAATAAGTTTGCAGATGACACTAAAGTGGGTGGCATCATAGATAGTGAAGATGATTAGCATAACTTACAGAGGATCTTGATCAGCTGGCCAAGTGAGCTGATGAATGGCAAATGGAGTTTAATGCAGGCAATGTGTGAGTGGGTTGAATTTTTTAGAAATCAAACCAGAGCAGGACCTTCACAGTGAATGGTAAAGCACCGAGTAGTCTTGTAGATCTAGGAGTACAGGTGCACAGTTCTCTGAAAATGGCACCACAGGTTGATAGGGTGATAAAGAAGGTTTTTGGTATATTGGCCTTCATAAGTCAGGGGATTGAGTGTAGTAGTTGGGACGTTATGTCACAGTTGTACAAGATGATGGTGAGGCCGCATTTGGAGTATTGTGTTCAGTTTTGGTTACCCTGGTATAGGAAGGATGTAATTATGCTGGTAAGAGTATTGAGTAAAGATTTACGAGGATGTTGCCAGGACTTGATGGCCTGAGCTATAGGGAGAGATTGGGCAAGATAGGATTTTATTCCTTGAAGCGCATGTGACTAAGGGGTGATCTTATAGAGGTGTATAAAAGCACACGAGGAGTGGATAGTGTAAATGCAAATCCACGTGTAGGAGAATTAAGAAACTAAGAGGACATAGGTTTAAGGTGAGAGGGGAAGGTTGAGGAGCAACCTTTTTCACGCAGAGGGTGGTGGGTGTGTGGAACGAGCTGCCAGAGAAGGTAGTTGAGGCAGGTAGAATATCAACAATTAAAAGACACTTGGACAGGTACATGAATAGGAAACCTTTAAGGGGATATGGATCAAATGAAGGCAAATGGGACTAGCTTAGACGCTGCTGTTTGATCGGCATATGAGTGGGGTAGAAGGGCCTTATTCCTTACCACATGACCCAGTGGCCTCAGAAATTATTGGATTGTTGTAAAAACTCATTGGGTTCACAAATAAAAAACAGAGAGAGAGAGGCCTTATAATCCATTAGTGCCCGGCAGTAAAATATCCAACCTTCTGTGAGTGCAAGGTATGGTGCTGCAGAATATTAATCAACGCTCAGGGCAAGGTTGCACTTTATTTCCTGCCAGGGCGGCACAGGGAGATGCCAATCTCAGCTCAGATTGGTAGCCCGCTCACTTTTGATTTCAAAGGTCAGAGGTTCAATTCTCTCTTTGGGAACATAATTAATGCTGCAAATTTCTTCAGGTGAGAGGTCAAACCATCTGCCCTTGCAGACAGAGATAACACAGAACCACAGGGCATAATGTAAAGAGATTTGGATGATAAAAGGAGGTGTTGGTTTAGCCACTCAATTGAACAGACGGGCTAGTGCTGGGAACATCAACTTGAATTATATACTCGCATTTTGCCAGTGGAACTTGAACCTTTGGGAGAGTTACTGTGTTGCCTTCTGAGTGATAATAAATAAAAAATGAGACATAGATTCAAGTGACGTTATGCTAAATTAGTAAATTGAGCTAAACACAGAGTGCTGTAGTAACTCAGTGGGTCAAGCAGCATCTGTAGAGGACTTTGATAGGCAACGTTTCAGGTTGGGAGCCTTCTTCAGACTGATTGTCGTAGGGGGGAGAAATTGGGAAATGAGGTGGGAATGGGGGGGGGGGGGGGGAGGGGGGAGTGGTGAATGAAACCTAGCAAGTGATAAGTGGATACAGTTGAGGGGGTTTGGTTAGCAGATGTGTGTACATAGGCAATCAATAAAAAAAGAGAAATAAGAGTATGAGATAAGAAGAGGAGTGAAATGTAAACACAGTGGGAGGGATCTGGGTGGAAGGGAATAAGTAGGTGGGAGTGGGATAGAGCAGGAACTGGTTGCACACCAATGTGGAGCACAGGAATGAGGGGGGGGGGGGCAAGGGGGAGGGATTACCTAAAATTGGAGAATGTAATGTTCACATCGTTGGGTTGCATGCTCCCCCTGCAAAATATGAAGTGTTGTTACGCCAGCTTGTGTGCGGCCTCACTCAGGCAATGGAGGGGGCTGAGGACAGAAAGTCGGAATAAGATTGGGAAACAGATTTGAAATGGTTAACCCGCAGCAGACCAAGCGCAAGTGCTCAGCGAAAAAGATGGATAAGCCAGGTTTGGTGGGATATAGACCAAACACAGGCAGGTGGGACTGATGTAGCTGGGACATGTTGGCCGGTCTGGGCAAGTTGGGCCGAAGGGCCTGTTTCCATGTTGTATGACTCTATGAAACAGTCACCCATTCTATACTTGGTCTCGCTGATGTAAAGGAGGCCGCATCGGGACAATATCTTTGGAGTCATAAGAAATTATAGTTGAGGCATGGGTTCTACTGATAGTATCCAAAATTAGTATTGCATTAATTATTTATAAACCGCATTGATTTATTGAAATAAAAACGGGATATTCAGCACGTCAGGCAGCATCTGTGGAGAGAGAAAGGGAGTCGATGTTTCAGGTCAACGACTTTTCCAGAGAAGTGGAAAAGTGGAAAACAAATGAGGTTAAAGTCACTAAAGGGTAGGGATGAAGAGACCAAGATGAATGCCAGCAATAGGGTGACACAAATACGTCAGGATCCAGTGAAGAGAAGGTAATGATTGCTTGCTAATCAAAGCTGTAGGAGTGGTAAATAGATGGAGATTTATGAGCAGTAGAGAGAGATATGAAACAAACTGGGGCTGTGGAGATGCAGAATAAATCAGAAATAAAAGAGAATGCTGGAAATGCCCAGAGGGCCAGGCAGCATGTGTGGTGAGAATAAAGATGAGTTAACGCTACAAGTGGATGATCATGGATCAGAGGTGGTCAGCAAGAGCTGGTGAACTGAAACTGGTAAATTCAATGCTAAATCCCAAGGGCTGCAACAAGCCTGGTCAGAAGATGAGGTGGTCTTTGTCCAGCTTCATTGGAACGGCAGAGAAGATGAAAAACAGAGAGGTCGGAGTGGCAGCAGGGTGGTTGCGGAGAATTAAAGGGACAGTTGACTGGAAGCTCAGGGTCACCCCTGTGGATTAAGTGAAGGTGTCCCACAAAACTGTTACCTAATCGATGCTTGGTTTATGCACTGCAGAAGAGCACATAGTCTGAGTGCAGTGCATTGAGTACAGATTGTTGAATGCAGTGCATTGAATTATACAAATTGCATGTGAATTACTGCTTCACATGGAGGGACTATTTACATCCTTGGACAGTGAGTAGGAAATGAGTAAATGGGCAGATGTTGCAACTCCTGCAGATGCATGGGAAAGTGCCCTGAGAAGTCATTACTTCAACATCCAGCAACCAAAATTCACTTGTCTTTCAATGCGTGGTTGAATCTTGCAGGGTGCACTAACTTGGACACTTCTGACAATGAGCATTTGAAACTGACTTCCATTTAATGCAAATATTTCAGATGTTGATTGGGATAAGATCTTGAGTGCTTTTTCCAGCGAAGTGCTTTGGTGTGCAGTAATTACAGCCTCTAGTAATAAAATCAAAAATAACTCTTCTACACAAAAGGGACTCAACCGGATTCGCACAAGCAAACAGCCTCGTCTAGATTCTTGTGGTTTGCAAACAGTGGTGTTCTAGGAGGGAAACACAGACCCGGTGTGATAGTGATCTACAGAACAGCCAGCGAGTCCTCCTTTATCTCACTTGTGAGCGAGCAATCTATAAACCGGCCGATCACAGAAAGAGTCTTGAGCCTGGAGGGGAAAAACAGATACATTTCTTCTCTCCAGAGTTGCTGCCTGTCCCACTGAGTTACTCCAGCAGTTTGTGTCTATCGTTGGTGTCAACCAGCATCTACAGTTCCTTAGTAGACACAAAAGAGAAGGAATGGGTGACGTTTCTGGGTCGAGACCCTTCTTCAGACTGATCTGCAGTTCCTTCCTTCACAGAGAGAGCTGGTAGTTCGCTGAAGTGAGTGGGAAGCTCACAGATTCCAGGAACTAAACCAGCTGTCACCACGGCCTTTGCTCTAAACAGCTTCAAAACATAATCCCAACTCAATTCATTCTGTGATTTGGAACGCGTAGAAAAGTTGGATTGAGTTTTGTGCTTTGTATGCTCGCACTGATATAGATCACACTGGTCCAACTTGTCCAGATACTATCTCTACACAATAGTTCACCATATGGATCCAAGTGTAGTTGGTGACTGGGCTTGTCCAGTCTGTGGAGGAAGGAACTGCAGATGCTGGTTTAAACCAAAGATAGACACAAAATGCTGGAGTAACACAGCAGGACAGGCAGCATCTCTGGAGAGAAGGAATGGGTGATGTTTCAGGTCAAGACCCTTCTTCAGAAGGCCTGTCCCGCTATAGTTACTCCAGCATTTTGTGTCTATCTTGGGCTTATCCAGTGTAACTGATGACTGGCAGTGGGTCCCTATACCGGTTGATAGTTTGGTTAATTATATTAGTTTCAATCCATATAACTATTATTATTATTATTATTATTATCATTATTATTATTATTATTATTATCATTATTATCATTATTATTATTATTATTATTATTATTATTGTTATTATTATTATCCAAGTCTTGTTCATCACTGCTCACCCCTATTCTAGTTAGTCAGTGGGCTAGAATAAAAGCAACAACTGCAACAAATTTGATGGCACAATGGCACAGCAGGCAGAGCCGCTGGTTCACGGCACCAGAAACTCACATTCAATCCTGAGCTCGGAGGTAGACACAAAATGCTGGAGTAACTCAGTGGGACAGGCAGCATCTCTGGAGAGAAGGAATGGGTGACATTTCGGTTCCAGGCCCTACTTCAGACTGATGTCAGGGGAGTGGGCGGGACAGAGGCGGAATGTAGTTGGAGACAGTTAGACTGGTGGGAGAACTGTGAAAGGGGAGGCAAGGAGGGAAAGCAAGGGCTATCTAAAGTTAGAGAAGTCAATGTTCATACCGCTGGGGGTGTAAACTACCCAAGCGCAATATGAGGTGCTGTTCCTCCAACTTGCACTGGGTCTCACTCTGACAATGGAGGAGGCCCAGGACAGAAAGGTCAGATTGGGAATGGGAGGGGTAGTTAAAGAGCAACTGGGAGATCAGGTAGGTTAAGGCAGACTGAGCGAAGGTGTTCAGCAAAACGATCGACGAGCCTGCACTTGATCTCGCCGATGTACAGAAGTTGACACCTGGATAGATGAGGTTGGAGGAGGTGCAAGTGAACCTCTGCCTCACCTGAAAAGACTGTTGGGGTCCTTGGATGGAGTCGAGGGGGGGAGGTAAAGGGACAGGTGTTGCCTCTCGTGCGGTTGCAGGGGAAAGTACCTGGGGAGGGGGTGATTTGGGTGGGAAGGGACAAGTTGACCAGGGAGTTGCGGAGGGAATGGTCTCTGTGGAAAGCAGAAAGGGGTGGAGATGGGAAGATGTGGCCAGTAGTGGGACCCCATTGGGGCTGACAAAAGTGTTGGAGGATTATATGCTGTTCTTAGAGCTCGGAGATGCTGTCTGTGTGGAGTTTGCACTTTCTTGCTGTGAACCTGTTTTCTCCCTCAGTCCAAAGACTGGGTGGCCATGGTGGCGCAGCGGGTAGAGTTGCTGCCTTACAGCGCTTGTTGTGCCGAAGCCCCAGGTTCGATCCCAACTATGGGTGCGGTCTGTACGGAGTTTATACGTTCTCCCTGTGACCGGGTGGGTTATCTCCGTGATCTTCGGTTTCCTCCCACACTACAAAGACGTACAGATATGTAGGTTAATTGGCTCGGTGTATGTGTAACTTGTCCCTAGTGTGTGTGTATGATAGTGTAATGCCCCTGTCCCACTTAGGAAACCTGAACGGAAACCTCTGGAGGCTTTGCGCCCCACCCAAGGTTTCCGTGCGGTTCCCGGAGGTTTTTGTCCTCCGGCAACCACCTTTAACTAGCATCGCAACCGGCTTCGACTAAAGAATTACCGATTTTTAAAACAGAAACCACTTTCGACCACTAGGGAGACTGACAAAAGCCTCCGGGAACCGCACGGAAACCTTGGGTGGGGCGCAAAGTCTCCAGAGGTTTCCATTCAGGTTTCCTAAGTGGGACAGGGGCATTAATGTGCAGGGATCGCTGGTCAGCGTAGACTCGGTGGGTCGAAGGGCATGTTTCCGCGCTGTATCTCTAAACTAAATTAAACTAAAACTAAACATGGTGGTCAGTTGGGTAATTGGCTGCTGTAAATTTCCCCCAGTGAGAGTAGGTGAGTGGTAGAATCGACGGGGGGTGGGGGAGTGTTTATGGTAATGTGTGGAGAATATAATAGTGTACAATTAATCTGAGTGGGTAGTTGATGTTTGCCATGCATGGGACCTGTTGTCATGTTCGATGTCTCCATAATTTAACTTCCAATTGCATTGCTCCTTTAATGTAGTGAAATGTTTTCAGATGCTAGACAGGAGTTTTAATTTTAACAAAAGAACATTGAGCCATTGCTTTGAAGAAATGAATGAGAAACATGGGGAGGGCTGAGAAACACAGGGACACAGTTCATGGGCTTAGAGTGACTGAAGGCATGGCTGTCAATGGTGGAGAGGGCCGGATTTCGCAATAGGAATGTGGAAGGATTGCACTGCTGGAGGCAGTTACAGAGATAGGGAGGGGCACAGGCAGAGTGACTGAGAATTTTAAATTCAAGGCATTACTGGAGCAGGAGGCAATTGGATGAATCTGACAAAACAAGATTAGGAAAATGGGTTGGAGAGTTTTTTATTGAGTGTGAATTTGCTGAATGCAAGGAGAGTAACTGTTCCCAGCAAATGCCAATTTTCCATAGGAAGGAACTGCAAATGCTGGTTTACACTGAAGATAGATAAAAAGTGCTGGCGTAAGGAAGCATCTCTGGATAGGAGGAATGGGTGACGTTTTGAGTCTGAAGAAGGGTCTCGACCCGAAACGTCATACATTTCCTTCTCTCCAGAGATGCTGCCTGTCCCACTGAGTTACTCCAGCATTTTGTGTCTATCTTCAATTTTCAGTATGCAGTTCCCACTGCTGCCAAGTCGATGGATCAGCAGTGCCTATGTTAGAAGTCAAAGCAAGGATGGGTGCTTATTGAGGGCAGAGGTTCCGTGAACTATGTCTTTCCAGTCACTGTTGGCAATGAATAAAAGCTCTGGCAATTATTTTAATACAGATTCACTCTGATCATCAAATTGATTGCTACGTGTCCTCTGTTACCACAGTGAAGGTGCATCAAGAATAATTTGTGGCTGTTAGCTGCTCTGAAAGGCTTCCTTTATTTCTCGCTCATTCCTGGCTTTCCCTTCTCTCCGCCATTCCTTCGCTCCCTCTTTCTCAAAGCAATGAAGTTAACTCCAGGTCACCTTGAACACCCATGTGGAAGACAAAGCTATTACATACCTTACTCCCATTTTACAGTCCATAACACACGGGCTGTCAAACTCAGCCAACAGGTCATCCAGCTGAAGGTACAGCTCGTCATCCTTTTGGATCAAGCCATGGTAACAGGGCACAAAGGGAGCCAGAGGGTCCGTTTGTAGTTGCTCAAAGCACATCTTCTCGTTTTCACTGTACTTCTTGAGGATCTTCCCACCGTCCCCTGGTTTGAAACTGCCTAAGAGGCAAACAGAGGAAGATATCCTTTTAATAGAGTCATAGAGTGATACAGCGTGGAAACAGGCCCTTCGGCACCGGCCAACAAGTCCCAGCTACACTAGTCCCACCTGCCCATGTTTGGTTCATATCCCTTCAAACCTATCCTATCCGTGTACCTGCCTAACTGTTTCTTAAACGTTGGGATAGTCCTGGCCTCAACTACCTCCTCTGACAGCTTGTTCCATACACCGACCGCCCTTGGCGTACTTGATGCATGTGAACAATAGAGGTGTCAAGGAGCAAGAACCATCCTACACTTACACAGTAGAGTGGCTTGGAGGAGAATAGGAGAAGCATTGATCTGCATTGAATGTATTGGAGCATGTTGTAGACAGAATCAGGAGAGGGTGGAGCCCCTTGATTCACAAATAAACCTATAAGGAATGATTTAAAAAATATCTTCTGGGCCTCCATTGGGATTAGATCTCAGATGAGATCTATGAAGGTTGGGAAGGAAAGGGGGAAGCTCCAGGCATGTTTAGGTGGTGCCACCAGGCAGGAATATGAGGAGACCCAAGAAGGATTGTGAAGGGAAGGACAGGTCTGGACCCGAAACGTCACCCATTTCTTCTCTCCAGAGATGCTGCCTGTCCTGCTGAGTTACTCCAGCATTTTGTACCTATGACAGGTTTAGCAGGTACCTCTGGGTCAGGACCACGAAGAGGCAGGGGAGGTTCTTGCTTGATTCAACGAGTGGGAGCCTTGCACAAACACTTCAACTTTGGGACAGTTAAAGCTGGGGCCACTATTCGTGAATATTGAACAGGCTGTAGCAAACAAGTGGGGGGACTAGTTTGAGGATTATTTGTGGTCGCTTCAGAACCTTGGCAAAGCCGATGACGCATGAATACTGGGACCCTTTGTCCTCTGCCCTTTATGAAGTTAATCGTCCAAACCACAGAGAGCAGAGAAGTCTGTAAACAGGAAACAATGACCAAAGGGAACAAAACACACGATGAGACGTGACATATGTTAAGAACTCTTCATGTGCATATTAAGCCCATTACAAAAAAAACGCAACGCTAATTTGAATATTTATATTCATTTCTGGCACCGTGCACTTTAGTGCAAGTTTCCAAACATTGTGGAAAAAGGGTGGCACGTGGTGCAGCGGTAGAGTTGCTACCTTACAGTGCTTGTAGCGCCACAGATCCGGGTTCGATCCGGACTACGGGTGATGTCTGTATGGAGTTTGTACGTTCTACCTTGTGAGAGAGAGTTAGATAGAGTTCTAGGGGCTAGTGGAATCAAGGGATATGGGGAGAAGGCAGGCACGGGTTATTGATAGGGGACGATCAGCCATGATCACAATGAATGGCGGTGCTGGCTCGAAGGGCTGAATGGCCTCCTCCTGCACCTATTTTCTATGTTTCTATGTTCTCCTCATGATCACGTGGGTTTTCTCCAAGATCTTCGGTTTCCCCCCACACCCCAAAGATGTACAGGTTTGTAGGTTAATTGATTTGGTATGAGTGTAACTTGTCCCTAGTGTGTGTGGGATAGTGTTAATGTGCGGGGATCGCAGGTCGGTGCGGACTCAACGGGCCGAAGGTCCTGTTTCCGCGCTGTATCTCTCAACTAAATAAAGTAAAGGAACTCAGAGGGCAGTCAGCATCTGTGGAGGGAATTGATCGATGACATTTTGGGTCGAGACCCTTCTTCAGACTGATTGGAATTGGGGGAAAAGAGAGTTGGTAGTGTGGCAGAGCCTGGCAAGAGACAGATGGATACAGATGAGGGGGCTGATAAGCAGATGGGTTGTCCAGGAGATTCAGTAGGTGTTTGGCAAAATGGTCACCGGGTCTACCGTCGGTCTTGCCGATGTACAGTAGGCCATATTATTGATAACAGAGGTGGTATAAGGGGATGAAAGGTTATATTCTGCTCCATTTTATGTTATAGGAAATTATAGGAAATTTCTATAAGTTTCATTATAGGAAATTAAATGATGCCTGTCTGACCTCTCATGTGGATTCTGACCCTATTTTGAAGAATTGCTGCAGATGTTTCCCAAAGTGCTGGTCCAACATTTCTGCCCGATGCAATTATTTTGTGCCAAATTCTTGGCTCATTATGTGAAAACTATTTTGGGGAACTTGTTGTATGCAAATTGCTTGATGTATTTTCCTTCATTCCTGCATGTCACAAACCCACAGTTGCCTCTGTTGATCAAAGGCATTATGCCAATGCAAATCTTCCCTTTCCTTAAAACGGAGAGTTAAAGAAAGCAGCAGAGAAAAAGTCACTTACAGATGCATGTTGCCTCAAAGGTGAATTACCTGAATGGCCAGCCAGTTGAATCCAGGAATACTGTTTCTTGAAGGAGACTTTGAAGGGTGAACAGCGCTCTCTCCTTTTAGCTCCTCGCTGGGGTTTGTTCTGTAACACCGAGACAAGAGATTGTTCAATGAAGTTCACATGATAGGGGTTTCAGTGTTGGAGCAATGTAATCAGACATAGGGAACAAGTCATCCGGGAAATGGTGCAGTGACTGGGAGAGAAAGCATGAGGGAGGGAAGAGGTAGAGAGACAAAGAGAGAAAGTGGGAGAGAAACTGGGAAAGACAGAGGGAGAGAGAGGGGGAGTGGGAGAGATAAGGGAGAGTTGGTGACATAGTAGAAAGACATAGAGAGATGAGAGAGAGGAAAGAGATAATAATGGGGAGAAAGAGTGGAAAGAGAGAGAGAGAGAGAAAGTCGAAGATAGGAGACTTAGAGTTGAGGAGGAAGTAAGATGGAGACACAAGGAACTGCAGATGCTGAAGTTTTGTGCAGAATACAAAGTACTGGAGTAACTCAGTGAGTCAGGCAGCATCTCTGGAGGACAAGGATAGATGATGTTTTGGGTCGGAATCCTTCTTCAGATTCATTGTTGTAGGGTGAAGAGAGCGGAGAAGAGACAGTATTAGAATAAAGCCTGGCAAATGATGGGTGGATACAAGTGAAAGGGGCAGGATTTGTTTGGCAGGTGAGTGGACAAAAGTTACACAAAGGGTGACAGAGGGGTCAAAAGGAGAAAAGGGGAGGCAAGAAGACAAAAAGGGTGTCAGATAAGGACTGAAGGAGGATGGAAAGTGGGATAGACTGCAGAGAGAGAATAGAAAATAAAAGGGGAAGAGAGAGAAGGAAAGATAGAGGGGGTGGAATAACAAGAGGAGGGTGGATGAGAGAGGAAAGAGGAAAGAACTTGAGAGAATGAGAGAGACAGTTGTATGAGAGGATATAGATATTAAAGAGAAGGGATAGAGAGAGAGAAAGTAGGAGGAGAGGGGAGGGGGGGGGAGAGAGAGAGGGAGGGGGCAAGCAGGGGGTGTTTAGTCTCTACTCTCTCTTGCTTTCTATTTGGCACATCTCTGTTAACATGCAAAACAGTTCTCACTCACAGTTCCTTTAACATCAAAGCATCGCAAGGCCATGGGAGTACTATTACATAAACAAATGCACAGGTGCAGAGTCTTGCCAGGAGGTGGTCAGGCAAATGATCTGGGGGGCAGATTTTATGCAGCCTCCAAAAAGTACAAAGAAACAATGGGACATGGGAAGTTTTCGGATGGAAGTGCGGAATTTAGAAACCTGGCAGCTTAAGGAGGGCCTTTCATTTAAGACAAGGATCACGCAAAGAGTGCAAGATTATAGGAGCACAATCCCCTCAGGGAGATGTGGGGCTGCGGTGAAGATTATAGATGTGGTGCTTTTGACCAGAGTAGGACTTCTTTAGACAGAGGTTGGTCAATCTGTGGAATTATTTGCCACATAAGGCTGTGGAGGCCAAGCCAATGGATATTTTTAAGGCAGGGATAGATAGATTGTTGATTAGTACAGGTGTCAGAGGTTATGGGGTGAAGGCAGGAGAATAGGGTTAAGAGGTTGAATGGCAGAGTAGACTTGATGGGCCGAATGGCCTAATTCTGCTCCTATCACATGACCTTATGACTTGAAAGCAAGGATATGGTAAGGTTAGAAACAGCACAGAATCTGACTGACAAATCATAGTCAACATCTAAGCACTCAAGTGATGGAAAGATGATGAATGTAACTTCCAACAACTCCACAGTCAGAGACTGCTCAACATTTAGCATTTAATTAAGATTGTGTGAATTGGTGGGCAACTTTTAATTAGGCTAAACAGCACCCAATCAGGAATGAGTGATATAATCACATTAGCTCTGGCAGATTTTTAAATACAAAAAGTCTTACAGTTACCGAAGACATCAAACCTGGCTTTTATTGGCAACGTGTGGTAAGATTTGGAATTGATTAATAGGCAGGGTGCAAACACGTAGAAGGTTGAGTATGTACAGGAAAATCAAAGCTGCAGCAATTCTGAAATAAAAACAGGAAATGCTAGAAACCTTCAGGTAGCATCTATGAGAGCGGCCTTCGACCTGCAATGATAACTCGGGTTTCTCTTCCCACGAATGCAGACTGTGTGATTGTATGATTATGTGTAACTCTGGTTAGACCGCATTTACTCTCCCCCATTCTGGACAGACATCACACCTTAGGAGATAATAACTTCTCCTCATTCTTCCTGCTCAGTTTCAGATAGTTCCAAACACGTTGAGCAATTTCCTCTCAGACTATGCGGAGGGAGATTTTTAAGTCAACCATCTCTACATCTGTTTGGCTGCTTTGAGCGTGACCTTGTGTGGAGTTTGCATGTTCTCCCTGTGAATGCATGGGTTTCCTCCGGGTGCTCCGGTTTCCTCCCACAACCCAGAGACGTGCGAGTTGATGGGTTAATTGGCCTCAGTAAAAAAAAAATATATATCCTTAATGTGTAAGGAGTGGTTGTGAAAGTGGGATAACTATCCCAGGCCTAATGCTGAATATTAGTAGAAAACGAATTCATGTTTTTTAATGAGATTTTGCTCCTCACTACTTCAAAATCCACAGCATAATGCTACTGTGAGCACAGAAACCAGTCCAGCTCATTTAATATATTCAATCATTCTTGACGTGGCACTGGGCACTGTTTTTGAGGGCTACAACTAACAGAGGTCATAGACAAACAGGATCTAGACCTTTATACTAGGCCAGAAATTCAAAGAGAAATCAACTGGGTGTTTCTTTGGTCGTGTGATATCTGTTCAGTCTGAACCCAGACCTCCAATGCCACCTGAGCCTCAGTCAGTTTGTTTTTCAGCACCAACTTCCTCCAGACATTTTAAATGCAAATGATGCGGTACTTCAATCACTGAGCTCCACAAATGTCACTCCATTCAAAACAGGAACTTGCAGTGTCTTTGTTACAGAGCAACGGTAAGCTTTGAGCGGAGAAATAGCCTGCAGTTTGCTACACTGCCTCGATCGGCCAACTCTGTTGCGACTGCAGTCGGAAATGATGGACAACTGTGTAGCAAGGAACTGCAGATGCAGGTTTACACCGGAGATAGAAACAAAGTGCTGGAGTAACTCAGCGGGACAGGCAGCATCTCTGGATGGAAGGAATTGGTGACGTTTCGGGTTGAGACCCTCTTCAGATGCTAATGATGGACAACTGTTTGACAACAGCAAGCAAAAAGACAATTTTCTGCTGACTTTAATCGGGTAATTAGTGGTCTTGCAGATGAGTCTGAAGAAGGGTTTCGACCCGAAACCGTCACCATTCTCTCTCCAGAGATGCTGCCAATCCCGCTGAGTTACTCCAGCATTTTGAGTCCATCTTCGTTTTGCACCCTTGCAGTATATAATGCCTAACCTGGCAAAAATATCTGAAGAAGGGTCTCGACCCGAAACGTCGTCCATTCCTTCTCTCCAGAGATGCTGCCTCACCCGCTGAGTTACTCCAGCATTTTGTGTACCTTCGATTTAAACCAGCATCTGCAGTTCTTTCTAACACACTGGCAAAAATATACCAGACTGCTGCATAATTAAAGCTCGTGTCCTGCTGACTATTGAGCATCACAGGATGTTCAGGTTACAGAGGGAAAAAGATGTGTGAAGTCTATCCAAGATCCATATAAAGCAAGCTAGCTGGACCCAGACACTGGGCCTCTCCCCCAGTGTCTCCTCTTCAAGTACATTTCCTGCTCCCTCTTGAGCACTTGAGTACGGGTGTCAGATGTTATGGGGAGGAGGCAGGAGAATGGGGTTAGGAGGGAGAGATAGATCAGCCATGATTGAATGGCGTAGACTTGATGGGCCGAATGGCCTAATTCTACTCCTATTCCTTATGACTTTATGACCTTTAGGTGAATCTACCCCAGGAGTGTATTCCGGATCCATATATCTCTCTCAGAAAAAGGGAAAAAATTCTGCACGTGACGTTTGATTCTACTGTTGAATATCTACTCCCTCTGGTTCTTGGCCGTTGTCCCAATGGCAACACAGTGCCAGTGCCGGCCCCCACTCGCGCTAACACTGGGTGCCCTGGGAATCAGGGGCAGGGCCGGGTGTGTGGGCACAGAGTGCCTGTGTACAGGCCCAACATGTGTGGACATTGAGTGCCAAAGAACAGGGCCAGAGGAGCAGACTGAATGACAAGGAAGAGAGAGAGTGAGGTGCAGACAGACTGCTCCAGGGCCTGAAGGAGGGTCTCGACCCGAAACGTCACCCATTCCTTCTATCCAGAGATGCTGCCTGTCCTGCTGAGTTACTCCGGCATTTTGTGTCTATCTCCAGGAACAGGGCCAGGTGTGCAGACTTTGTGCTTCCAAACAAGTCCAGATGTGCGGACAGTGCGTGGGAACAGGTCCAGATGTGCAGATAGAGTACCAAAGAGGAGAGGCAGATGTGTAGACAGCATAAGGGGCTCAGCGGTAGAGTTGCTGCCTTACAGTGCCAGAGACCCAGGTTCACCCCCGACTACGGGTGCTGTCTGTACAGAGTTTGTACGTTCTCCCCGTGACCCACGTGGGTTTTCTCCAGTATCTCCAGTTTTCTCCCACACTCCAAAGATGTACAGGTTTGTAGGTTAATTGGTTTCAGTATAATTGTAGATTGTCCCTGTGTGTGTGGGATGGTGATAGTGTGCGTGGATCGCTGGTTGGCACGGACTTGGTTGGTTGAAGGGCTGTTCCCACGCTGTATCTCAAAGCTAGGCTAAAAGGAGTCAGGAAGAGGACCAGATGTGTGGACTGAGTAGCTAGCAGCTGCCCGACGTTTGTGGCTGGGGTGGGGTGCGAAACGGAGCCCAAGTGCAGGGCTGGTAACCAGTGTGAGGCTGAGATAGGTACACATTGGATCACGCTGGGATAGTACAGGGTTAGATTGTGACCCGGATCAGAAGCCCGGGTGTTAGGCATGACGATTAGACTAAATTTAAAATTCAAAAAGTGGTACATAAAAACAGAGACAGAGACAGAGAGACAGAGACAGAGAGACAGAGAGAGAGACAGAGAGAGAGAGACAGAGAGAGAGAGAGAGACAGAGAGACAGATAGAGAGGGACAGAGAGAGAGAGACAGAGAGAGAGAGAGAGAGAGACAGAGAGACAGATAGAGAGGGACAGAGAGAGAGAGACAGAGAGGGAGAGACAGAGAGAGAGAGAGAGAGAGAGAGAGAGACAGAGACAAAGAGAGAGACAGAGAGAGAGAGAGAGAGAGACATAGACAAAGAGAGAGAGACAGAGAGAGAGAGAGAGAGAGAGAGAGAGAGAGAGAGAGAGAGAGAGAGAGAGAGAGAGAGAGAGAGAAAGAGAGACAGACACAGAGAGATGGGGAGTTAGAGATGGGGGGAGTGAGAGGTGAGGGGGGGGAGAGGAGAGAAAAAGAAAGAGAGAGAGAGAGAATATATATATATATATATATATATATATATATATATATATATATATAGAGAGAGAGAGAGACAGAGACAAAGAGAGAGTGAGAAAGAGAGACAGAGAGGGAGATGGGGAGAGTGAGAGATGGGGAGAGTGAGAGGTGAGGGGGGGGAGAGAGAGAGAGAGAGAGAGAGAATGGTGTGGTTGACAAATTTAGGCTTATTGAGAGTGAAACAGAAGAGAATCAAAAAGGTAAAGATAGGAAGCAAAAGTGAGTGGCAAAGAGCAAAGAAAAGAGAAAGAACACAAGAGAAATGTTAGTGTATGAGAAAATAAATCTAAAAAAGAGATGTGGGGAGAAAAAGAGAGCGCACAAGACTGAACGACAGTGATTGATGGGGTAATGTGAAAGAGAGATAGAAAAAGTAAAAGATGTTGAGAAAGGTGATGGTGATGGCACTGAAGCGGGAGAGACCACAGGTAGAGTGAGAGACTCATAAATGGAAGGACAACAGGGAATTTATAGGCGCAGATATGTGAACAAAGTGGGTTAGTGAGGTAGAACTATAGAGACAAAGGATTAACTGAGTGAGAGAAAATGTTGGTTAAAAAATCAGTGCGAGTTTGCGTGATGCAGGGATAGAGGGAAAACAAGAAATGAAAAGGAAAAGAAATGAAAAAAGGTTAAGGATGTAAAGGAAGAGAGGGAGAGCAAGCCATTGCATGTAGGAGGCAATGTTCCAAACCAAAGTAATTTACTCCGCTCAAAAAATAATAATGTTCCCTGATCCATAATCTTCATGATTTTATTGCATCTCTGCAACATCTTCTAGTTGAAGAAGAAGAACCCCAACTTCTCCAGTTTATCCTCATTCCTGGAATCATTTTGGTAAATGTTTTCTGCACCCCATCTAAAGTCACATTTTGCCCAGAACTCTCCACAATACTCCAGTGTACCGAATGAGCGTTTTATAAAGGTCCGTCATGACTTCCTTGCTCTTGCATTTGCTGCCTCTGGTTATAAAGCTCAAGATCGACTATACTTATATTTTCTCCACAAGCCCTGCCATTTTCTGTGAACTCTGCAACATCTTCCATCTCTCCCTGTTCTAACCCCTATTACAAATTTGCCCTCCTGTTTATGCTGTTGCTCCTCATTCTTCTGAGCACATCACATTTCCCACTACTACACTCCATTTGCCACCTATCTATCCATTCCACCAGCCTATCTCCACCTCCTTGAATTCTATCACTATCCTCCTCTCAGTTCAATACCCATCCAAGCTTTGCGTTATCTGCAAATACAGATATTTAAGTAAGTAAGTTTATTGGCCACAAGTATTCACAAAATAGGAATTTGCCTTGGCGCTCCGCCCACAAGTAACAACATGACATACAGTGTCACATGACATACCCTGCACATTCAAGTTCAAATCAGTAAGATAAATTCAGAAAAGCAGTAGATGGATAAAAAACGCTGGAGTAACTCGGCAGGACAGGCAGCATCTCTGGAGAGAAGGAATGGGTGACGTTTCGGATCGAGACCCTCTCCTTAAAGCGACTCGACAAAACTCGACTCCCTACAATCACGTCATCCTTCATTCCTCTGTCTACTTCACCCATTTCACCACCAACTTAGACTTCATCCATTTCACCAGCAACTTCACACAACTGACTGACTTCATCCATTTCACCACCAACTTCCATCCGGCACTCAAATACACTTGGACCATTTCCGACATTTCCCTACCATTCCTTGACTTCACCATCTCCATTGCAGGTGATACACTCCTGACCGACATCCACTACAAACCAACTGACTCCCACAGCTACCTGGACTACTCTTCCTCCCACCCTGCTTCCTGTAAGGACTCCATCCCCTATTCCCAATTCCTCCGTCTACGCCGCATCTGCTCCCAGGATGAGGTGTTCCACACCAGGTCATCACAAATGGCCTCATTCTTCAGAGAACGGGGATTCCCCTCCCCCACTATTGATGAGGCTCGCACCAGGGTCTCCCCATTCCCCCACTCGCAAACAGGGCAGAGTCCCCCTGGTCCTCACCTTTCACCCCACCAGCTGGCAAAGACAACACATAGTCCTCCGCCGGTTTCGACACCTCCAACGTGACCCCTCCACTCGCCACATCTTCCCATCTCCCCCCCTGTCTGCCTTCTGCAAAGACCGCTCCCTCCGCAACTCCCTTGTCAATTCTTCCCTTCCCTCCCGCTCCACCCCTTCCCCGGGCACTTTCCCTTGCAACCGCAAGAGATGCTACACTTGTCCCTTCACCTCCCCCCTCAACTCCTTTCAGGGACCCAAGCAGTCCTTCCAGATCCGACAGAGGTTCACCTGCACCTCCTCCAACCTCATCTATTGCATCCGCTGCTCCAGATGCCAGATGATCTATATCGGTGAGACCAAGCAGAGGCTTGGCTATCGTTTCGCCGAACACCTCCGCTCGGTCCGCATTAACCAACCTGACCTCCCGGTGGCTCAGCACTTCAACTCCCCCTCCCATTCTGTATCCGACCTCTCGGTCCTGGGCCTCCTCCATGGCCAGAGTGAGCAACACCGCAAGTTGGAGGAACAGCACCTCATATTCCGCTTGGGGAGTCTGCATCCTCTGGGCTTGAACATTGAATTTTCTCAATTCTGTTAACCCTTGCTGTCTCCTCCCCTTCCCACCTCTCCATCAGCCCTCGGGCCCTGGCATTCCCTCTCTCTCTATCTCTCTCCCCCACCCTAGTCGCACTGGCTTCTCATTTTCACACCACAAACCGCTTACAATGGCTTGTTCCCTTTATCATCGATACTTTTTTGCATATCTTTCATTCATTGTTCTTTATCTCTCCACATCACCGTCTATATCTCTCGTTTCCCTGATCCCTGACCAGTCTGAAGAAGGGTCTCGACCTGAAACGTCGCCTATCTCCTTCGCTCCTTAGATGCTGCTGCACCCGCTGAGTTTCTCCAGCCTTTTGTGTACCCTCCTCTGTTTACTGTTACTTAGCCAATATTCTACCCTTGCTAAGTCCACATATACCTCATCACCACATTTCACTCATCGTCTATTATTTCATCAGAAACGTTAGTTGGTTATAATTTGTAGTTAACAAATCACTATTGGCTTTTCCCAATCAATCCACACAAACTCAAGTGGAGGACTGAATGGCCTGAAGGGGTTAATTTGTGCTATATGACTCCACAGCTCAGGTCAATGCAATTTGCTGTCCACTTCCAGCGAAAGGAGCTCACTGATGGTATCCCACCAAGGCCACACTTAAGTTCATACGGTCATAATTAATAGGAGTAGAATTAGGCCATTCGGCCTATCAAATCTACTCCGCCATTCAATCATGGCTGATCTATCTCTCCCTACTAACCCCATTCTCCTGCCTTCTCCTCATAACCTCCGACACCTGTACTAATCAAGAATCTATCTCTCTCTGCCTTAAATATATCCACTGACGGCCTCCACAGCCTTCTGTGGCAAAGAATTCCACAGATTCACCACCTTCTGACTAAATAAATGTCTCCTCATCGCCTTCCTAAAAGAACATCCTTTAATTCTGAGGCTATGACCTCTAGTCCTAGACTCTCCCACTAGTGGAAACATCCTTTCCACATCCACTCTATCCAAGCCTTTCACTATTCTGTGTTTCAATGAGCCCCCCCTAATTCTTCTAAACTCTAGCGAGTGCAGGCCCAGTGCCGACAAAGACTCATCATAGGTTAACCTACTGATTCTTTCTTGCCAGCGACCAACAGGCCACATTGCTGGGATTTAGGTGCATCTGCTGCACTTACCCCTCACGTCAACCCTATTGAAGCAAAAGGGATTCCATGCCCACAGAGTACAACCCTGTATCCTGCACACACTTGGTGCCTTCATCCTGCAGCTGTCAGCTGCAGTTTTGCTGTCAAGGCAAACCAAAGGGCAATGTGACATTATTGTAAGACTGAGTCAGCAACGAGATAACTGGTGGTGCACTTGCACCACAGCACTCACTGCACTGTATTCTCTACACTGAACACACATTGTATCACTCAGCGAGCATGTGCCACAGACTGCAGATGAATAGAAACATATAAAGTAGGTACAGGAGTCGGCCATTCGGCCCTTCGAGCCAGCACCGCCACTCAATACAATCATGGCTGCTCATCCACAATCAGTACCCTGTTCCTGCTTATTCCCCATATCCCTTGATTCTGTTAGCCCTAAGAGTCATATCTACTCTCTCTTGAATACATCCAATGATTGGCCTCCATTGTCTTCTGTAACAGAGATTTCCACAGATTCACAATTTTCTGGGTGAAAAGGTTTTCCCTCATCTCAGTCCTAAACGTAGACCCGATCATAAACATTGTCTGTCCATGCCATCCACAGATGCTGTCTGGCCACTGAATCCCCCCAGCACTTTGTGTTTGTGTCACAATATTGTTTATCCCAGATCAGAGCTTGAAAAGAGTGCTTTGTAAAACTGGAAGGCTTAATATGCTGGCAATGGTTAAATGAGTACCAGGAAAAATAAATGTTATATTGCACATGCACTGTTTTTCAACTAAAAAACTAACCAGCATGTCTTGCATCTGGTATGGGACATGGCTGGTGTATAGGCACAGTCCCAACCCTTGTGAACTGGGTCACAGATTACTTTGTGGAAGAGCTGGGAGATTGTAAGCAAAAATCTTAAACGCATGTTCTGAAGGTCATGAGGGACAAAAAGTGAAAATAAATGTAAAGCGCTGGAAATGGTCAACAGGAGTGAAAATATATTATTATACGTTGATATGCAATGAAGTCATCCCCTCTGCACCAGCTTACTCCGCAGATGCTGCCTCACAAGCCTGGCTTTTCTGCCAACCCCTTTCAACTGCAAGTCTTTCAAGTCAAGTCAAGTCGAGTTAATTGTCACATGCATAAATATAGTGAGGTACAGATACAATGAAAATCCTGCTTGTAACAGTGCCACAGATACATAGATTCAGGCATACATACAAAAATGTGAATTGTACATAAATTATACAGAGAATTTTCCAAGAATAACATGTAATTTTCCTATCTCTGAATTGCAGCATTGTTTCTGCTTCTCTGTTATCCTCGTCCAGACGGAGGAGATGTTATTAATAATCAGCCACAACCCAGATGTGGACTGTATATCGGCGAGACCAAGCGCAAACTTGGCGATCGTTTCACTGAACACCTCCGCTCAGTCCGCCTAGGTCTACGCGATCGCCCGGTTGCTAACCCCTCCCATTCCCAAACTGACCTTTCTGTCCTGGGCCTCCTCCACTGTCAGAATGATGCCCAACACAAATTGGAGGAACAGCACCTCATATTTTGCTTGGGCAGCTTGCTTTCCCTCTCTCTCCATCCCTTCCCATCCTAGTTCTCTGACCAGTTTCGTGTCCTTCCGATTCATTTTTCTAATTGTATGCCTCCTTGTCACCTTCCTCTCAGCTGACAAGAAGGAACTGCAGATGCTGGTTTAAACCAAAGATAGGCACAAAAAGCTGGAGTAACTCAGCAGGACAGGCAGCATCTCTGGAGAGAAGGAATGGGTGATGTTTCGGGTCAAGTGTACTCTCTCTCCAGAGATGCTGCCTGTCCTGCTGAGTTCCTCCAGCTATTTGTGTCTATCTAGAGTCTTTAGCTTCTTCTGCTTTATCTAACGTTTTCACACCTAAAGGGCCTGTCACGCTTCGGCGATTTTTTAGGCGACTGTCATAGTCGTAGCAGGTCATCAAAAAACCGGCGACTGGACCCCCCCTATGACAATGTCTACGACAAGCTACAACAACCTACCACCTAGCTACAGCAAGCTACGGCAAGCTACCGACAACCGGTGACCCATTAGGATGCCCACCTATGACCACACCTACGACAACCCACGACCACACTGGCGGCAACCTACATCATCCAAAGTCAACCTACATCCACGTGTGGCAAGCTACGACAAGCTACAACCCTGTCAGCGACAACTGAAGACAATTCAGTCGCCGGTACCTGTCGCCGGTTGGCGTAGGTAGTCGTCAATGGAATTCACCAAAGTCAGCACTGGTGACAACCTACGTCACCTGGTGACAACCTACGACAGCACCTACATCAGGAGAAATCAAGCTACGCTCATTGGCGTCAACACACTGCCGCCGACTGTTGCCGAAAATTTTGGACATGTTGAAAATCCAGCGGTGACTAGAAAGACGCTAAGACTCTTTGGGCGACTGAGGAGACTACTCACGACCATACGGGCGACACCCCGGTGACCATGCGTGACAGCCTAGTCGCCTAAATAACGAAAAATCGCACCACCGGGAGATGCACATCCAAAGCAAAATAAATTGATATAAAACAAAGTGTTAATAATGGTATAAAGTTGACACAGTATTTCACAACGAAATAACAGGAATCACAGAGACAAGCAAAGGGAAAGAAGTTTAATGAGCCACTCAGTTCCTCTGGCGCTTTGTGTCTTTTTTGGTAAATCGACAACTGCAGTTCCTTATGACTCCGAAGTTTATGGCCGGCCCTGTCACAGTAATAGATGCTGGTGAAAGATACCTGCTGATCTTATTAAATCATTGGGCCATGGTAAAATATGCAACGGCTGGTGTCAGGCTGCTTGCTGACGGACGCTTTATAAAGGAGAAGTGACGCAAACATTTCAGAATGGGATGTACCCCAGAGTGAAGCCAAGCCGAGGAAATGTCACAGCTACCATGGAAACATCAAGGACAAGGGAACATTCATTCCTCCTGCGTCAGAATAGATAGCAAGCCTGAGATAACTACTGAAATGAATGCTGATACAAAATTGGCTTGGTCATAGGAGACAGAGGAAGGTAGTGGAGGCATGAGACCAGTGCTGGTTCCTTGCGGCTGGGTCCTCTGATGTTTGTCATCGATCAATTTAAAATATATTAAAGGTGATGTTTTTTTATTGTTTTTATTATATTATTGCAAGAGCATGGAAGAGACTGTAATGTCAGTATACTGGTTAAATCTTGTACTGTACCACTCATGGATGTACTGGATTTTCTGTACAATGTTGAGAGATACAAGTCAAGGAACACATGGCACCATGTGTCACGGATCGGAAGCCTGGAAATTTAATTAAACTGTGTTCTAGGAAAACACGAATGATCTTAGCATTTCTGACAAAAGGTGGTTAAATTGAGACGTGATCTCTTTGCTCCTCTCTGGCCAGCCCAGCAGGTCTGACTATTTCCTTCATTTAAGTGCTGCTAAGGACACAGGGGCCTGCATTGACACCAAAGCTGTTGACCAAGCCATGCACACCAAATGAATGCCAGTCATGCTGGCTCTGCTACACATGATGGAGGAGGTTGAGCAAGCATCGTTGAAGCAAAGCTCTGTTGCTTGGGCTAATCCGGAGGAGCTCTGCCCGACTCAGCTGAAGGGCTGCCGAGGCAGAGCTTCCTTCCCCAGCCCCTCCCAGACATCAGAGCAGAAGGAACAGTAGAAGGCCGTTTGCCCTTCCAGACTACTGTGCCATTCCACAAGATGAATAATGGTTTAGGTTTAGATTTATTATTGTCACATGTATTAAGGTGCAATTAAAAGCTTTGTTTTGCATGCTATCCACAGACCAGAATATATTACACATAGATATAAGTTCCAAGTCGAGTACAATAGAGAATATAAGTACAATAGTGTAAAAGAGAATAGGTGCAGTGCAGAATGAAGTTCTCAGCATTGTAGCGTATTGTAGCATATCAGTTCCTGGATGGGTGACGCCAGGGACTGCAGATGCTGGAATCTAGTGCACTGTTGGGCACAGTGATGCAGCGGTTAAGTCGCTGCCCCACTGCACCACAGACCTGGATTCAATCCTGACCATATTTGATGTCTGTGCGGAGTATGTGACACTTTTTAACCTCTCTTTTGCCCTCGCTATCTCTCACTGCTCTAAGGGGCAATGACCTGAAACGTTAACTCTGTTTCTCTCTCTGCAGATGTTGCCCACCCTACATTCAGTTGCCTCACCACATGCACATCATGTTACCTCCACACTCTCTGCTCAGTTGCATGCAGTGCCAGTATCTAAGCTTCATCCCTGAGTAGTATGGACGGTGTTTTCTAACTGCTCCACACATGGTCCATCACCGGTACTAACCTCCCCGCCATCGAAGGGAACTACACGAGGTGCTGCCTCAAAAAAGGCAGCCAAAATCATCTAAGATCCACACTATCCTAGCCATGCTCTCATTTTACCCCAACCAGCGGGAAGAAGGTATAGGAATCTGAAAACTGTGACCATTAGTTCAAGAATAACTTCTTCTCAGCAACCATTAGGCTCTGGAACATTACAAAATGGTAACCTCAAATATTAACGAAAGACTGTCTTTAGCTGCACTAAGGATATCGGCTTCTTTGGACTGGAATTGGGATAATTAATTTTCAGATGTTAGACTTTAGACTTTAGAGATACAGCACGGAAATAGGCCCTTTGGCCTGCGCCGACCAGTGATTACCCTGTACACCAGCACGATCCTACACACTAGGGCCAATTTACAATTTACAGAAGCCAATTAACTTGCAAACCTGTGCTACTTTGGAGTGTGGGAAGAAAACGGAGTACCGGAAAACCCAAGCGGTCACAGGGAGAACGTGCAAACTCCATACAAAAAGCACACGTAGTCAGGATCGAACCCGGGTCTATGGTGCTGCAACGCAGAAACTCTACTTCTGCCCCTCGGTGCCACTCTACTAAATTATTGAATCTTTGTGTAATATGTATTATCGATATGTATTGTGTTTACAGGTCTGCTACACTGCTGCAAGTAAGGTTTTCTTGATTACTTTTTGTCGGTACACATAACAATTAAACACTCTTAGCTCTTGACAAAGGCTGTAGTTCATGCGTAGCTATCTGAATTGTATGTAAATCACAGCATAGGGCAGATATGACGTGAATTGTGAACTAGGATTATCGCCTCATTGTGACCATAGCCTTATCGAGCAATATCTTACAGGTGGATAGGCCACAAAAATTAGGAGCAGGAGGAGGACGTGTGTGTAGGCCAGCAGGGTGGCACACTGGTTTACTTTAGTTTAGAGATACAGGGCGGAAACAGGCCCTTTGGCCAACCAAGTCCACGCCGGCCAGCGATCCCTGCACACTAACACTATCCTACACACACATGGGAAAATTACAAGTTTACCGAAGCCAAATAACCTACAAACATGTATGTCTTTGGAGTGTGGGTAGAAAGCTGAGCACCCGGAGAAAACCCATGCGGTCACAGGGAGAACGTACAAACTGGTGCAGCTAATGGAGCTGCTGCCTCACAGCTTCAGCGACCTGGGATCAATCCTGACCTTAGCTGTTGTCTATGTGAAGTTTGCATGTTCTCCCTGTGACCGCATGGGTTTCCCAAAGATGTGCGTGTTAGTAACTTAATAAGCCATTTAGATTGCCCAGAGGGTAGAGGTGAGTTTGTGGTGAATTGATGGGAAGATAAGGAGATTAGGTCAGTGAAGGGTTACTGCAAAAGGGTGCTTGATGGCCAGCATAGACTCAATAGGCTGAATGGCGCGTTTCTATGCTGCATCTCTTTATAACTCGATATTCCCCTCAAGCTTGATCTGACTGTTCTGTCTTTTTGTAAATTATCCCTAGTGTGTAGGATAGTACTAGTGTATGGGTTTGACTGATAGGCGCGGACCCGTTGGTACGAAGAGCCTGTTTCCGTGCTGTATCTCTAAACTAAACTAAACTGTACTAAACTAAGCTAAACTAAACTATCTATTCCTCTCATGTTATTATACACCTCTATAAGTTCATCCCTCAGTCTCCTGCACTCCATGGAATAAAGACCATGCCTGCCCAACCTCTCTCTAGAGATCAGACCCTCAGGTCTTGGCAATATCTTCTCTGCACTCTTTCCAGCGTAATGTCGTCTGTCCTACATATGGTGACCAAAACTGAACATGGTACTTCAAGTGTGATGAGAACGACTGCCAACATAGAACCTGGCTTATTGCACCAGAGTGCGAGGTAGCTGGGGTGCGTACAACCCCGTCTCACACCTCTCACCTCTGACCGGTCATCACTGCTGTTGCTGCTGGCTGGTCACGGGCATTTTGATTAAGCAATGTAAACAATAAGTTGAACAAATTGTTGCCAGATTCAACTAAATTTAAAGTGGCACTTTCTTCCCAATAACCCTCTCTGGCTAAACCCCTCCCTTCACCACTTCTAGTTTAAATTCCAGTTGGAATATTTTGGAGGACCAGGTAACCAAGAACCAAGAAGAATAACACATTTCACAAACCTCACGCCTGCATTCAGGAACCACTGAACTCATCCTGCGCAACCAGCCCCAGGCTGAATAATCTGCAACTTTACACAGCGGCACAGCAAATGGAGTTGCCATCTTCCACCTCTAGCAGCCTAGAGTTCGATCCTGACTTGGTGTGGAGTTTGCACGTACCGCCCGTGGGTTCCCTCCGCAAGCTCCGGTCTCATCGCATATCTCAGAGACGTATTTTGATGGGAAAACTGGGCACTGTGGGTTGACCCTAGTGTGTGAGTGGGTGGTGGAGTTTGTGGAGGAGCAGGTTGGTGGGAATATAGGAAGAGTTGAAAGAGAATGTTGTGAATGGGTGTTCAATGGCATGGATCGATGGGCTGAGGATCCTGTTTACTTGCTCTCCAACCAATAACCAGTACCATAAACTTACATTCTTTGGATTATGGGTGTGTGGAACTGGTGCCTGGTTTAAACTCCGTGTATACTGCGTCAGATGAGATTAAACTGTAACAGCAAGATGCCATCAGGGCAGGAGAAAATGAGCCACATTTTCCGTTAGTAAATGCTCTGATTGCAGAGAAACCAACGTGATAAACATAGATCTAAACTTGCCTTCCGTTGTCAAACAGTGGGCCAACACTCAGAAAATCACCCTGGCCACATTCTCATTTCACTCCTTTGGGAAGAAGATAAAGGAGTTTGAAACCTGTGACCACAAAGTTCGAGCAGCTTCTTACCAACAACCATCATGCTCTTTCTTGTACGTTACACAATGCTAACCTCAACTATGAACTTCTATGGACTGTCTTTGGTTGCACCAAGGACTAAGGGAATTTTGCACCAGTATTGTAGTTATTCATTTATTGTTTTTTTGTTGTTGTTTATTATTTATTATCTGTGTATATTGTGTTCACAGGCACGCCATGCTGCTACGTGACAATCTCCTTTGTTCTATTGTTGGTTCACATGACAATTAAACACTTTTGACATGAGACTCGGTGAAGCAGCAGTGGAGGACTGTGTGCGGACGTGGCGTCGAAGGACGAGAAGCCGAAACGCCAAATGACCAAAAGCGTACGAAGCTGAAACGCCAACTAACCGAAAGGGTGGGACAGCTAAAAACAAACTCACCGAAAGGCCGCTCTCCTGAAACGCCAACTCACCGAAAGGCTGTATCGCCTACAAGCCAAATCACCAAATGGCCGCTCTGCCGAAAAGTCAAATAACGGACATGGCGTCGCCGGGGGGGGGGGGGTGGGACTTGTCAGCGATTGGTCCAGACCCCTGCGTCCATCATATCACTGGCCGATGGACACGGGAGGGTGGGCGTCATTTTCCCACACAAGCCATAGGTGACTGGGCACTCTGAACCCGAGCACCTAGTTGTAAGCGGCTGAAGGAGCGCATCCCTCGGCACAGCCCCCGCTCTCCCACGGCCACGGCTGCCCTCCGCCTCGTTTCCCCCGTGCGGCCGCACAGTGACGGGCTGTGTGTCGGTCGGATGATGGCGACGGTCGACTGACTGCTGCCGGTAGTCGGACCCCCAGATGGCCGGCGGTCTGGATTAATGCGCCGGATCGGCTGGTGAGCCAGGGACGCCCCCGAAACACCTCCAGCAATGAGCTGGACATTCCCGCTGTCAAAGAGCGGCGGCGGTCATCTGCCGCCTCTGACCAACTTGCAGCAGCAACGCCAGCGGCAGATCGAGTCAGTGAAGAGTTCGCACAGTGGGTGAGTGCGGCGCTCCGCTGCTGGGCGGCATCTCCCCCGCTATTCCCCCCCCTCCCCCAGGCAGCAACACCACCGCCACCCCCGCTATTCCCTCCCCCCCCCCCTCCCCTGGTGGCATCGCTGGGTCCAGGGGTGGATTGGGGGGGATAGCGGGGCCGATGCCTAACAGGGGGAGATAGCGGGGCCGATGGAGGACACCAAAGACCACACTTGGCCAGGCCGTTGGCAGGACAACGGGCCTTCATGGTCAGGCAAAGAACTCTACACCTAAGACAACTGGGACTTGAAAATTGCGCCAAATCTGGAGACCCAGTCTCAGTGTACTACTGCTACTCTGCACTTGTACTGTATCTGAGATGCTTAACTAAAATGCATCTAAGTGCTTATGTATAGTGATACTTGTACTGAACAGTATATGCAGAAATGAATTGCACTGCACGTGACAAATAAAGTACCATTGACCTTTGACCATTGAGTCACCAGTCAAAGCATCTGAGGCTCCTGGGTTCTCTGGCACTGCTGCACACCATAAGGCGGGAGAGACAACACAGAGCGTCAGATTTAAATCCCTTGCCATACACTCACTTGCCTTGCTTCCTGCCGCTGCTTGCAGAGCGAGGTCACACTTTCCAGCGTGAACTGGCTGTGGTTCTTGCGGGAACTTTATTATTTCAATGCTCGTAGTGCACAAGCTCCTCCCTTCCTCATGATTATCTGCGAGACAAAGTGTCCCAGCCACCTGCACCGAGGCTTGAGAGCAGAAACGCTGAGGCCTTTAAAAAATTTGCACAGCGGGTTCGGAAGCAGATACACTGTATAGTTAGTTGGCTTCTTAATCAGTGAGGCGCCAGGAATTGTACTGCATAGAATGACACAGAACGTGCAGCACAAGAATGAATTGTTCAGCCATCTACCCGGGTTTATGCATCACAAGTATCTAATCCTATTACCGTAATCCTTCTATGGCTTCAGCCCCATATATACTCATCCCCTTCAGGTCTCTGTGGTATTTACCTCAACCGCCCCAGTGGCAGCAAGTTCCACATTCTCACCACTCTCTGGGTAAAGTGGTTTGTCCTGAACTCCATGCTGGACATTTTTTTTACAGTGGCTATCTTATATTCATGACTGGTTCCAGCAAACAATCCCCCACCCCGTGTCCCAGCACCGACCCCACATATCTGTATGCACCTGTGACTTGAAATGCATCCGCTAAGTGAATTTCAGTCAGAGCCCAAAATATGCATTTTGAAATATTCATCTAAACCTCTTTTGTAAAGAGATACAGCACAGAAACATGTCCTTTTGCCCACAAGTCCACACTGACCATCTACACCTATTCACACTAATCCTAAACTAATCTAATCCAATATTATTCTCTACATATTGTTATCAATTATTCACAATTTACCCACACACTCGGACTAATTGATAGTGGTCAATAAAATTACCATCCCACGGGTCATTAGATGTGCGGGGAAACCGGAGCACGCGGAGTAAACCCAAGTGGTCCCAACTGAGTAAAAGGTATGAGGATAGGGTTTTAGACTTTAGACCTTAGAGACACAGAAAACAGGCCCTTCGCCTCACCGAGTCTGTGCTGACCAGCAATCACCCCATACGCTAGCACTATCCTACATACTAGGGTCAATGTACAATTTACAGAAGCCAATTAACCTACAAACCTGTACGTCTTTGAGTATGGGAGAAAACCGGAGCACCCGGGGAAAACCCACGTGGTCACAGGGAGAATGTACAAACTTCATACAGAGAGTAGCCATTGTCGGGATCGAACCTGGATCCCTCACGCTGTAAGGCAACAACTCTACCACTGCGCCACTGTGCTGTCCCCATTGATGGCTTGGTCAGAATGTTAGGACCAAGAGTGTCCTAAAGGTAGGGAGACATTCGTGGAGGGAATGCTCTTCCTTCTCAGCAGGTAAAATCAAGTACGTGCGGGCACTGCAAACAAGAGCAGGAATAGGCCATTCAAGTCTTCCACCATTAAAAATTATGAAGGCTCTCCCAGTCTTCTCCCCTTATCCCATGAACCCTTTAGCATTAAGAAAGATATCTACCTCCTTCTTAAATATATTCAGTGGCTCGGTCTCACAGCCTTCCTGTGGTTGACTATTCTGCAGCTCCACCATCCTCTGAGTGAAGACATTTCTCCTGATCTTGGTTCTAGATGGTTTACCTCAGGACTGAACACCCAACACACATTTGGGCAAGTGGATGAGAACTTGAGAACTGACGTCACGACAGGAACTGAGGCTCAAAGTGCTGGAGTAATTTAGTGGGTCTGGCAGTATCTCTGGAGAACATGGATCGGTGACGTTTCGGGTCGGGACCCTAATTCAGACTGAAGAGATGCTGCCTGACCCGCTGAGTTACTCCATTGTGTCTTTTTATTGTGAATCAGCATCTGCAGTTCCTCTTGTGCCCACAGGAATTGAGAGTCTAGTGCTCAGTAGGTTAGCAACTATATTGAACAAGACAAAGGGGTGGCACAGTGGCGCAGTGGCAGAGCTGCTGCCTTACAGCGCCAGAGATCTGGGTTCAATCCTGACCACGGATGCGGTCTGTACGGAGTTTGTACGTTCTCCCTGCGACCTGCATGGGTTTTCTCCAAGAACTTCGGTTTCCTCCCACACTCCAAAGATGTACAGGTTTGTAGGTTAATTGGCTTTGGTAAAATAGTAAATTGTCCCTAGCGTGTGTCGGATAGTGTTATTGTGCGGGGATCGTTCGTGAGTGCGGACTCTGTGAGCCGGAGGGCCTGTTTCCGCACTATATCATTAAACTAAAATGGAACAACAATCTAACACTCAAAATTAATGGCCAACAATTTGGCAAAACTGGTGACTAGTTAAGCCTGCCTAGTATGGGGGCAAGTAATTTAGAGCTGAGAATGGAGGGAATTTCTTCACCCAGAGGGTGGTGAACTTGTCAGAAGAAAAGGCAGTTGAGGCCAAGTCACTAAATATATTCAAGGAGGAGGTAGATGCATTTCTTAATGATAAAGGGATTGCAAGGTAAGAGAAGACAGCAACAGCGAACCGATGTGGATGATCAGCCATTATCACGTTTGATGATTGAGCAATGCTTCAGTATATCTGCCTCCAGGTTCATGTACCCTGCGGAGAATGAAGAGAATTCCTTCCGTAAATCTCTCCCATCCTTTGACCAAGCCTTCGATTCCTCTCCTAATGTCTTTCTCATCTTTTGTCCAGTCATGCCCCTTCAAAGCATGGAGTGATACTTGCGACCACTGATGATGACTTTTTTAACCAAATTGTGGAGGAAAATTTGCATTTTGAATTATTTTCCTGGTGGCTTTTTTTTTGCACAAATTTAATTGCATATTTTCAAATGTCAAATCTTACATTAAGTAGCAAAATCAGATTGTGTTTTAGAATGTGACATGTGACACGGAAAATTTGCTTTCATGGTATTTGTCAAGATATTAAAATTGTTAATCTGCTGCAGTTCCGTCAACAAAACCAAAATCTATTTATCTCAAAAAGTTATCACACTGTCAAACCACCAGCTATGCACAACCCAATTTCAAATAAATAAATACGTTTAAAATAAATACTTTCTCTCTTTTTCTCACGATCATCAGGCTGTTTATTTACAAAATCTATTTCAAAGATGCCTGTTAAAACTAAGTAACTTAAAAATGGAAGGCTAATTTTTCTTCAGTCGTTAGCGGAAGAGCTCTTTAGTGATGATGCACAAAAAGTTAAGGAATTTCACGTGCAAATTACATTAAGCACATGTCCACTTACAGTGACTTTTGCCATGGTTTAACAAACTGGAAAACACCCCTCCTACAACAACCTCTCGTCTGAAGAAGGGTTCAGCCCCGAAACGTCACCTATTCCTTGTCTGCAGAAACTCTGCCTGACCTGAGGAGTTACTCCAGCATTTTGTGTCTATCAAAGTTGGCCATGTTCCCAAAGCATTGGACTGAATATTGAATTGGTGCTGAATATGACTTGCACTTGGAATTGCTCAATCCATTGTTCTGAGTTGATCAATGATAAGAGGAAACTATAAACCAAACAGGTCAGTGGCGAACAGTAAACATCATATGGTGTCACTTAAGTGACTATATATGGCCATTGAAAGAATGGTGCTCCAGACTGTATTACGGCTGTAAGTCAAATGCTTGACATGTTGCTGTAGCCATTGAGACGGACAGCACTGATGCATTTAGAGAGAAAAATTGGATGCAGGAGAAAATAATAGATTGATATTCTGGTGAAAGAGATCTCATGTACTAAGTTAATGAGCTGTTAAATCAAATTGCTTGTTCCTATGACAATTTCAATGTTGTGAGGTGAGGGATCAACCTATGGCATCTAATGGTTCTTTGTTGTAATTAATTCAACAGCTGTATATTTGGCCTAACAATCCCCAACCAGATCAATGATGGGCTAAACATGAGTGGATGTGTGAGCTGAAACTATACAAAGCATGATTAATAAAACAAGGAGAATGTAGCACTCTCCAATATCTGAAGTGTTGAACCTGTAGTGTACACAACTCACGAGTTGCTATTCCAGTGGTGAAGTTCAAGATTGATCTTGCCTGACATCGCGTCACTTATTAAATTCAATGTTGCCAAGTCATTTGAACCATGCCTTTCTTTTCCATTAGCACTCATTGTGCAGGACTGATGCTGTTAATGATGAACCAACCTTGGCAGGCTGGGTGGAAACATGTCATTAATGGTTCTCGCTGAGTGCATGACAGTTGGGGAAGGCTCTCTGATCCCGCAGTAGGAGTGAGAGAAGATAATAGCAAAGAATTGGCATTTAGTGACTTGGCCTCATTCATTGTGACCTCAGAGTCAGTTATCAGAGATCCGGGGGTTTCAGTTTAATAACGCGGTCAGTACACTGTGCGTGTGGAGACACTAAGGCAGAGAGACAGATTCTTGATTAGTACGGATGTCAGTTGTTATGATCCCAATTCCCGCATTCTTCCCATCCTATATTTGTATAGCAGTGGGCAACAAGTCCCACAGTCACAGTGAGATACAACACAGAACCATGCCCTTTAGCCCATCAAGTCTGCACCAACCATCAACCACCCATTTACATTAGTCCCTTATGTTAATCCAATTGTCATCTATTTCCCCCTGGATCCTACCACTCACCTGCATGCTGAGATCAATTCAAAGTGGACAATTAACCTAAGATCCATGCATCTTTGGTATGTAGGGAGAAACGAGAGCACCTACAGGAAACCCATGTGGTCATAGTGAAAACTGTGCATACTCAGACAACACTCATGGTCAAGATTGAACCCAGTTTTCTGGTATTGAGTGACGGTGGTTCTGCTATCGGGGCTACTGTGCAACTTATGAGATAACAACCCAACGTGACTGTTTCAGAGTCCCAACTGACTTTCTCTTTGGCCAAATCTTCCAGCTGCTGTTTTTCGACATAAGCCTCCTCCCCAACTTCACCTAACGCTGCCAGCCACACCTCACCATACTTTCCACCCTGATGTAACTATCTAGCTTCCTCCTTCATGCATCCATGTTATTCCCTTCCATCACACTATGTGCTGGCATTATTTTAGAACATAGAACATAGATAACTACAGCATTGGAACAGGCCTTTTGGCCCACAATACCTGTGCTGAACATGATGCTATTAAACTAAACTCATCTGCCTGCATATGATCCATACTCCTCATTTCCTGCATATCCTTTTGTCCATCTAAAGGTCTCTTGCATGCAGGCACGGAACTCGCTATCAAAACATGGAGGGGACCAGGAGACGGGGGGGACACACCATTTTTTGGCGGCCGCGCGTGCATGCGCACACTCACACTCACACATGCGCGAGGCTTCGGAGGCTCAATCCAGCGCTAAATGCAGCTCTGCCTGTCTCGCTGGGTTAACCTACAGCCCTGACTGGACTGACGGGACACCAGCGCTGCCTCTCCACGCTGGCCATATTTCCCGCAAGCCCAGGCAGGTTAACCAGGCAGAGTTGAGCTGGGTTTAGCGCTGCTTTTCTGCGCTGGCTGTGGGCCTGGGGGCGCCGCACCCGTCTGACTCCCGACCTCTCTGGCCACCCGTGGGGTGGGAGGGAGGTGGCACTCGGGTGGGGACTGGACAGCGCCGGAGACCCGGCCGGGATCGATCCTGGCTGTGGATGAGGCGCAGGTCTGTGCCACGTCTCCCTCCTCCAATCACCGCACTCTATCCTCAGTCGCACCCCCCCCCCCACTCCTCTCTCCTGCAATCATCGCGCTGAATCATCATACTCCGCCCCCATGTCCTGCCGACCGACGTCTCTCTCGTCCAATCGGCCCCCTCGATCAGCAGTCCCACCTCCACTGTCTCGCGGAAAGCGGAGATTTTAAAATCCGGATGACAAAAACTTGGGGGGGGGATGTCCCCCACCTCTCAAAACATGGGGGGGACGTGTCCCCTTTGCCCCCCCCCCCGGGTTTTCCGCCCCTGCACACATGCCACTATAGTATCTGAGTCATTGCATGTTCCGGGCATCCACCAACCTCCGTGTAAAACACTTGCCCCGCACATTTCCGTTAAACTTTGCCCATTTCACCATAGTCATGCCTCCTAGTCTTTGACATTTCCACCCTGAGGAAAGAAATCTGATTGCCTAGCCTATCTATGCCTCTCATAATTTTATATACTTCCGTCAGACCTTCCCTTGGCTTTTGACGAACCACAGAAAACAATACTGGTTTGTCCAACCTCTCCTTATTGCTCGTACCCTCTAATCCAGGCAGCATTCTGGGAAATGTCTTCTGTACCCTCTCCAAAGCCTCCACATCTTTCCAGTATTGGTGCAACAAGAATACCGTTTAGGGTCTTTCCATTAACCATATACTTTCTCCTTGCATTCAACGTCCCAAAGTGCTAAAGTAATTTCTCCTAATTATCTGTGGGATTTACAGTTGCCTATTCTATGTTTACAATCCTCTTTTTCTGGTGTCGCTTGTCTCTGTCTACCATCTCTTCTCCACAACTACCTTCTTATGCAAATTCTACTAGACAGCATTAAAGGTCAGGATTGAATCTGGGTGATACTGCAGCTGTGTCACCGCACCGCCTCTGTTAATGCAAATATTGTTGTTATGCTATAAAAATTATGCTGCATTGGACAGTGTAGTTTAGTTAGTTTATTAGTTTATTTAGCTAATTTAGTTTATTTAGTTTATTGTCACGTGCACCGAGATGCAGTGAAAAGCTTTCGTTGCATGCTGTCCAGTCAAAGAAAGACAACATATGATTACAATCGAGCCATTCACAGTGTATAGATACATGACAAAGGGAATAATGTGAATAACGTTTGGTGCAAAATAAAGTCCAGTAAAGTCCGATCAAAGTTACTCTGAGGGTCTCCAGTGAGGTAGATGCTGAGGACTGCTCTCTTGTTGTTGGTAGGATGGTTCAGTTGCTGATAACAGCTGGGAAGAAACATAGGGAGCTTTAAGGGCCTGTCCCACTTGGGCCGTCATTTACGTGAAAGGCCGGTAATGACTGACGCACGACGATCGCGCGTCCGCACAGCCGTCTGGAGCGCGACGTCATTTGAACTTGGACACAAAATGCAGGAGTAACTCAGCGGGACCGGCAGCATCTCTGGAGAGAAGGAATGAATGATGTTTCGACCCGGAACGTCACCCATTGCTTCTCTCCAGAGATGCTGCCGGCCCTGCTGAGTTATCCCTGCATTTTGTATCTATCTCCAATCGTCTTGGCCTCACTGTGGGAGTAGGAGTGGGGTCGGATCCGGACGGCAATGGCCGTGAGCCCCAGGCCGAGTTCGGCGATCGTTTGCCTGCTTCTGCTGCTGTTGGAGGTGAGACATGCGCCGTCAGTTACGTGACAGGCCGGTGGCGCGAGAAGATTTCCGTTCAGGACGAAGTCCACACTCCTCCACACCACTCCATGCGCCCGTCCCGCGCTACCCACACGCTACCCACGTGCTACCCACATGCTGGCAGGTCGCGTAAATGCGCGCGAATGACAGCCAAGTGGGACAGGCCCTTAACTCTGTATTTAACTAAATGTTGACAGGATTAGACAGGAACTTACAGATGTTTATTGGGGGAGGCGTTTTCAAGTACTGGGACATCTCATAGGTGGGAGACGTTTAAACATGAGATTGCGAGAATTCAGGGCCAGAAGATTCCTGTTAGAGTGAAGGGCAGGTTGGCAAGAGGAAGGAACACTGGATGTCAAGAGGTATTGAGGCTCTGGTCAAGAAGTAAGGCATAAGTAGATGGAATCAATTGCATTGCTTGGGAAGTATACGGGGTCTGGGAATACACTTAAGAGGAAAATGGGGAGTATAGAACATAAAAGAGTACAGCACAGGAGCAGGCTCTTTGACCCATAAAATCTACACCAAAGACCAATTCTTATCTGCCACCACATAATCCATATCCTGCATATCCATGTGCCTCTCCAAACATCTTTTAAGTGCCACTAACGTATGTGCCTCCACCCTGGCATTGCGTTCCAGGCATGCATCGCCTCCCTGTAAAAAGCTTGCCCCACACATCATTGAAACTTTGCCCCTCTCACCTGAAAGCCATGCCCTCCAGTATTTGATATTTCCATCAAGTTGTGACGCTCTATCCTGTCTATGCCTCTCATAATCGTACATACTTCCATCAGGTCTTCTGCCATTCTAGAGAAAACAATCCATGTCTGTCCAACCTCTCCATGTAGCCACTACCCTCTAATCCAGGCATCATTCTGGATAACGTTCTCTGCACCTTTTCCAAAGCCTCCACATCTTTCTGCTCTGGAGCAACCAGAACTGCACACAATACTACAAATGCGGCCTCACCGAAGTCCTACAAACCTGCATCACGACTCCCTGTCTCTAATACTAAATTCCATGAACATTGAAGGCAAGCATACCATATTCCTTCTTTAACACTCTATCTACTTGTGCTGTCACTTTCAGTGAGTTATGGACTTGGACACCAACATTCTTCTGTACAGCAATACTGTTAAGGACTTGGCATTAATTGTATATTTTCCCCTTACATTCGACCTCCCAAAGTGCAACACCTCATACTTGCTCACATTAAACTCCATTTGCTATCTCCCTGCCAACTTCTGAAGCTGATCCCGCTGCACATTTTGCCAGCCTTCCGCAGAGTGCATGACCCTAGAAATCTTGGTGCCATTTGCAAACCTACTAACTCACTTATCTACATTTACGATCAGGTCGTTTTCTGCATCGCAAACGTGAGATATGATGTGACGACAGAGGACATGAGACACATTTGGCAGATAAGCCAAAGTAGAATCCAAAAAGGTTCGACATGTATATTAAGGGAGAAAGAGTGACTAGGTAGAGAACAGGGTCTTTAAAGATCAATAAGCTTTGTTAAGTGTAGAGCCACAGGGGATGAGTCAGGTGTTAAATAAATATTTATTGTCTGTGTTTACCTTGGAGAAAGACTTAGATGCTATAGGGATCTCAGAAAGATAATAGTGATGTTTTAAAGAGAATCCACATCACAAATGTTTAGAAGGACGTGGGCCAAACGCAACTAGGTGGGACTAGTGTGGACATGGCATCTTGGTACCTTCCTGTATGACTCTATTTCGTTTCGCAAGGACTAATTAGGGATCGTCAGCATAGCTTTGTGCATGAGAAATCATGCCTCGCCAATTTGATTGAGTTATTTGAAGAGGTGATCAAGAGGATGGAGTAGGCCAGCACAGTACATGTTGTCTAGATGGACTTTAGCAAAGCCTTTGACAAGATCCTGCATAGTGGGCTAGTTTGGAAGGTTAGATTAAATGGGATCCAGAGCAAGCTGGCCAATTGGATACAAAAAGGATACAAATGACCGGAAAGCAGGGAAGAGAGGATGGTGTTGAGAGGGTACACAAAAAGCTGGAGAAACTCAGCGGGTGCAGCAGCATCTAAGGAGCGAAGGAAATAGGCGACGTTTCGGGTCGAGACCCTTCTTCAGACTGGTCAGGGATCAGGGAAACGAGAGATATAGACGGTGATGTGGAGAGATAAGGAACAATGAATGAAAGATATGCAAAAAAGTATCGATGATAAAGGGAACAAGCCATTGTAAGCTGTTTGTGGTGTGAAAATGAGAAGCTGGTGCGACTGGGGTGGGGGAGGGAGATAGAGATAGAGGGAATGCCAGGGCCCGAGGGCTGAGGGAGAGGTGGGAAGGGGAGGGTTAAGAGGGTTGTTTTTCAAACTGGACGCCTGTTACAAGTGGTGCACCTCAAGGATCGGTGCTGGGTGCACATATTAATGATTTGGATGAAAATGTAGGTGACATGGTTTGTAAACTTAACAGATTAGTGGACAGTGAAGAAGGTTATCTAAGATTACAATGGAATCTTAATCAACTGGGCAAATGGGTCAAGGTCTGCCAGGTGGAGTTTAATACCGAGGTAGGGTCTTCTTCCACTGATGTGTAGGAGGTCCTGTAGAGGTATATACAATCATGAGGGGCATGGATAAGGAGAGCAGCCACAGGTTGGGCAGTCACAAACTAGTCGGCATAGGTTTACGGACAGGGGGAAAGATTTAAAAGGGATTTGAGTGGTGACCTTCTCACATAAAGAGTATGGGATGAGCTGCCCAAGGAAGTGGTGGGGATGTGAACAATTATGACATTTTAAAGACACTTGGTCAGGTACGTGAATAGGAAAGATTTGGAGCAATGTGAGGCAGACACAAGTGGGACTAATTCATTTTAGTAACGTCATCAGCGTGGGCAAGTTGGGCTGAGGGGCCTGTTTCCATGATTTACAGTTGTATGACTCTAACCTGGGGGTGATTGCTGAGGCACAAGGTGGGGATCAAGTCTTGTGTTGCAGGGGGAGTGTCAACCTTGCCCAGCTTACGGGGGGATGTGTGGTGGGGGGGAGCCGTCAAACAAGGCACTTTCAAGACCAGGCATCATGGTCTTACTCAATAAAATCATGCTGAACAACAGCAATGGGAGAACATTACATAGCTGGAGTCTGTCAACGAAAACCAAGCTTATCTGCTTCTCTCAGATGTTCATTAAAGATGCAGTACTGCTTTAAAAAGTAGCAGGGAATTTTCTTCCCCTGGAATCGTGTCCAATATATACCCCAAGGGTTAGCATTGTTAAAGTGATCAACAGAAAAATGGAATATTTTATGTTGATGGCCTAGGTCAGAACTAGTGGAGTGAAAAACCGTGAGCAACGGAGGGTAAGTCCTGCAGAGAACAAAGGCTACATCTGTGATAAAATGGAAACCAGGAGGCTCTAGCTGGAGATGCTATTGGTGCCGCCCAGGATGGGTGGTGAATATTTATTAATGGAGTTGACCCATCTGTCGGAGATGAAAAGGGAGGGATATAAATTTGGAAACCTTAACTGTTTCTCTCTTCACACATGTCGAGTATCTCAAACATTTATGGTTTTCTCATTTAGAAATATTATCATGCTAATTATTAATTACACAGCACAGAAACAGGTCCTTCCAGCCGATACGTCCGTGCTGACCAATGTATCTTCCTGAGCTGATCCCAAGTGCCTGCAAGTAGACCATGTCCCTCTAAACCTTTCCTATCCATATTTGTGGAGGACATCTGTGTATAAATGTCCTGCCATATTTTGCTACTTAACTACACTTAAGTACTTAGCTACTTAACTTAATAGGGTGGCACAGTGGCATAGCTAGAAGAGCTGCTGCCTAAAGGGCCTGTTCCACTTTCACGACCTAATTCACGACCTCTGCCGAGTTTCCCTAGACTCATACTCGCAGCATGGTCATCACAAGGTCGTAGGAGGCGTAGGTAGGTCGTAGCAGGCCGTGATGCTAGTCGTAGGTACTCGTGGCATCAAGTAGGTCGGGGCGTTTTTCTAGCATGATGAAAAATGTCCACGAATAAAAAAGGTCGTGAATTAGGTCGTGAAAGTGGGACAGGCGCTTAACAGTGCCAGAGACTCGGGTTTGATCCTGACCTTGGGTGCTGTCTCTATGGATGTTGCACGTTTTCCCTGTGACCGTGTGGGCTTCCTTCAGGTGCCTCGGTTTCCTCCTACATCCCTAGACAGTGAATGAAAAAGTGGGATAAACTAGTGTGAATGGGCGATCAATGGTCAGCGGGACACGGTGGGACAAAGGGTCTGTTTCCATGCTGTATCATTAAACTGAACTAATCCGCACTTTGTAAGCACCTTATTAACTCTAAAACATTTAGCAACGCCCTAATGTACCAGAAGAAACTACCCAATAATACATTTTAGATTTTTCCTCTTCAATAATGCAGAACAGAAGTGAATAAGTGAGATGCATGACGCCACAGTATTCCTTTCCATTTGCGGTTATCAAGTTGCATCATGGATTGGCTCGGTGCCAGTTCTCCACTCCTGACATTTAAAGCATGAGTGATAAAATGTGGAAAAATGTGGAAAATTGTGAAAACTCCAATAAACTCAGGCAGAATCCGCAGTCAGAACTTGACACCAAGTTTCAACAAGTTAAAGAGAAAGATAAACTATCATGCCTCAACAAAGCTGTTAAAAACAGCCTTGGGGTGCTCTCTCAGTGGAAAGAGTCACCTCCCTGTTTAATTCAGGGAAAAAGAACGGAACGTGCGTATTTATAACATGTCTGCCAACCGCAGGGCATTCCAAAGTGCCTTTAATCTATTAAATACTTTGAAGTGCAGCCACGATGAAAAAGCAGGCATCCACTAGAAGGAATTTATCATAAATAACTGCATAATTTTCTTTGCACTCAAGTATTTTTCCATTTGCATTAGTTGCTCTCTGGTTACCGATCAGAAATTGTTTCTGCTCATTTACTTTCATAAAACCCTTCATGATATTCACCATCAAAGAGTGGTTGAGTGATACAGCATGGAAACCTCAGCCCAAGAGTCTGCCAACCATCTACATTCATCTTGCACTAAGCCCATTTTATTCTCCGCACATTTCCCTCAACTTTCTCCCAGATTCTACCGCTCACCTGTCAACCCGTACGTATTTGGGATGTTGGAGGTTTACCACATGGTCCCAGGGAGAACTCCACACTTACAGCACAACTCCATGAATTCCTTAATGTCTAAAACTCTGTCAAGCTTCAAAAGAATCCTTGGAGAACTTTATGAAATGCAAAGATATTTCATTAGTTCGATGAGTTGCCCATAGAATAATGAATGTATTTTTCTCTAACAAAGGTATGGTTCCTTTGTTCCATTGTACACTCAAACAGTGCAAACTCTGGCACTGACCTTAGCTACAAAAACATCTCCCTCAGAGGTAAGTCATGATGCACTTTCAACATCCAGCACCTGCTCCGGAACATTCATTAGTTTATTCCTACCTTTCGTTCAATAGAGAACACGACGAAGTTAGTTAAGTGCAGCTCAAAGAGTAATCCCTGCGACAAGGAGTAATTGAGATGAAAAACATGGATCCATTTAAAGGTCAGCTAAACATGAAGGAGAAAGGATTAGAGGTTTTGTTTACAGGGTGAGATAGAGTAGAGGATATTCAAGTGGAACAAAAACACCGGCATAGACCGATTGAGATAAATAGCTACCTTCAGGTATGTGAAATCTTTGCGTTTCAACATAGTTTTGGAGAAACATCTATGCGTGGGGCAAGTTTTATACGTAGAGGATGGTGAGTGCCTGTAATGCGCTGCCAGGTGGTGGTTGGGGCAGATACGCTAGTGGCATTTAAGAGACTTTTGGATAGGCACATGGTTTATATGCAGGCAGATAAGAGTTGGTTGACATCTTGTTCAGCGCATTTTATTCTCCGCACATTTCCCTCAACTTTCTCCCAGATTCTACCGCTGTTGTGGGCTGAAGGACCTGTTCCTGTGTAGGAAGAAACTACAGATGCTGGTTTACACTGAAGATAGACACAAAATGCTGGAGTAACTCAGCGGGAAAGGCAGCACCTCTGGATAGAAGGAATGGATAAAGTTTTGGGTCGAGACCCTTCTTCAGACGCAATGGGTGATGTTTCGGGATGAAACCTCTCTTCAGACGGCCTGTTCCTGTGCTGTACTGTGTTCTATGTTCTATTACAGTCTATAGGATAAACGCTAAGTATTAGAGCAGGTAACTTTAAGTAGTTAGAGCACTACTCTATGCAGTAGACGAGAGGCAGGTAGGCAGAAGGGTGCAAGGTGACACCTCACTTTGGCAGTGCAGTAATATGGCATCAGCAGCTGGCGTGAGGTGCCACCTAAATCCTTTAACACCAGCTGTATGTACAGTGGCATTCTACAAGGACGTATGCCGGAAATGGAAAATCAGAAGTCTTGTACCAGGATGTTTGGAGAGCAGTAAATACTAATGACATTAATATTACCAGATTAACTAATCTATGGATTGCAAATCTAAGATGCCAGCAGCAGATAGAAGTTCTGGTATTTGTGGTTAGCTTAATTGTCTTTAGAATTGCTTGGCGACTCTTTGTCTGATTCATACACCCACCACTGACTCACTGTTCCAACTGCAAGTGGACCATTCACACTGAAGGTTACTAATTAATAGTTTGGTGAATGTAGGATGCAAAGTTCATTATTGCTGGTTATTCATTAACAAGTTAGAATTTGATTCAACGGGTAAAAGCCGGAAAGTGCACATGTGTGTCGTCATCCCAGGCCACCTGTAGTCTAGTTTAGAAATTGGCCCTTCGACCCACCAAGTCCATGCTGACCATCACTCACCTGTTCACACTAGATCTATGTTATCCCACTTTCTTCTCCACTCCCTACACATTGGAGCATTTAGCCTACAAACCCGCACACGTGTGGACAGTAGGAGGAAACTGGTAGACCCGGAGGAAACCCACGCAGTCACAGGGAGAACTTGCAAACTCCACATTCATAAGTTCATAAGTTATAAGAGCAGAATCAGGCCTATCAGGTCTACTCCACTGAACAATTATGGCTGATCTATCTTATCTCTCTCAACCCCATGCTCCTGCCTTCTCCCCATAATCCCCGACACCCGTACTAATCAAGAATGTATCAAAAAGGAAAATGTATCTGAATGTATCTGAAAAAGGAAATGCAAACTGAAAAAGGAGATCAGAAGGGCAAAATGGGGCCAAGAGATAGCTCTGGCGGGTAGCATAAGGGACAACCGGAAAAGATTTTATAAATACATAAGGGGGAAAAGGGTAACTAGAGAGTGGGACCTCTCAGGAATCAAAGGGGTCACCTCTGTGTGGAGCCACAGGAGATGGGCAAGGTCCTCAATGAGTATTTCTCCTCTGTATTTACCGAGGAGAAAGACAGTAGGAAGGAGGAACTTGGGGACACTCACTGGAAATATCTTAGGAGCAGTCAGTGTTACGGTCGAAGAAGTACTGAAGGTACTGTCATGTATGAAGGTAGATAATCTCCAGGGCCTGATCTGATAAATCCGAGGACATTGTGGGAAAGTAGAGAGGAAATTGCGGGAGCCCTAGTTGAAATTTACGAGTCATCATACAGGAGAGGTGCCGGAAAACTGGATGGTGGCAAATGTTGTGCCAGAAGGGCTGCAGGGAAAATGCTGAGAACTATAGGCCAGTGAGCATAACATCTGTAGTTGGAAAGTTACTAGAGTATTCTGAGGGATAGGTTATACAGTCATTTGAATGGGCAAGGGCTGATTAGGGATAGTCAGCATGGATTTGTACGTGGGAGGTCGTGTCTCACAAATCTTATTGATATTTTTGAAGACGTGACCAAAAAGGTCGATGAGGGCAGAGGTGTAGATGTTGTAGTAGCCATTTAGCTTGTACATGGATTTCAGTAAGGCAGTCAACAAGGTTGCATATGGTAGGCTGCTCTGGAAGATTAGATCGCATGGGATCCAAGGAGAGATAACTGAATGGACAGCAAATTAGCTCCGTGGAAGGAAGCAGAGGGTGACGGTGGAAGGTTGCTTCACGGACTGGAGGCCTGTGACTAATGGTGTGCCTCAGGGTTCGGTGCTGGGCCCGTAACTGTTTGTCATCGACATCAATGATTTGGATGAGAACATACAGGGCAAGATTAGCAAGTTTGCTGATGATACAAAAGTGAGTGGTTTTGCAGATAGTGAAGATGTTTGTGAAAGATTGCAGCAGGATCTGGATCGATTGGCCAGGTGGGCGGAGGAATGGTTGATGGAATTTAATACAGAGAAGTGTGAGGTGTTGCATTTTGGGACGTCGAACAAGGGCAGGACCTACACGGTAAATGGTAGGCCTCTGGGTAGTGTTGTAGAGCAGAGGGATGGATCTAGGAGTACAGGTACAAGGTTCCTTGAAGCTCGATTCGCAGGTAGATAAATAAGGTGGTCAAAAAGGCTTTTGGCACTGGCCTTCATCAGTCAGAGTATTGAGTAGAGAAGTTGGGAGGTCATGCTGCAGTTGTATAAGACGTTGGTGAGACCGCATTTAGAATATTGTGTTCAGATCTGGGCACCATGTTATAGGAAAGATATTGTCAAGCTTGAAAGGGTTCAGAAAAGAATTACGAGGATGTTGCCAGGACTAGAGGGTGTGAGCTACAGGGAGAGGTTGAGTAGGCTGGGTCTCTATTCCATGGAGCACAGGCGGATTAGGGGTCATCTCTGTAGAGGTGTACAAAATCATGAGAGGAATAGATCTGGTAGATGCACAGAATCTCTTGCCCAGAGTAGGGGAATGAGGACCAGAGGACATAGGTTCAAGGTGAAGGGGAAAAGATTTAATAGGAATCCGAGGGGTCACTTTTTCACACAAAGGGTGCTGGGTGTATAGAACAAGCTGCCAGATGAGGTAGCTGAGGCTGCGACTATCCCATCATATAAGAAACAGTTAGACAGGTACATGGATAGGACATGTTTGGAGGGATATGGACCAAATGCAGGCAGGTGGGACTAGTGTAGCCGGGACATTGATGGCCGGTATGGGCAAATTGGACCGAAGGGCCTGTTTCCACACCGTATCACTCTATGACTCTGATGTCCACCTTAAAAATATCCATTGACTTGACCTCCACAGCCTTCTGTGGCAATTAATTCCACTGTTTCACCACCCTCTGACTACAGAAATCCTCCTCATCTCCTTTGTAAGGAGATTCCTCCTCATCTCCTTTCTAAAGAAGACAGCATTGGCAGTACCCGAGGTCAGGATTGCACAGTGAGGTAGCAACTCTACCAGGAGCGCCACCTTGTTACTGGCGTCTCCGACGGGTAGCTATGACCAAGTTACATCAACAACGGAAGACACTAGATGGTATGATAACTTTGTTGGGTTATGCCCACAGCAGCAGTAAATGCTTTGTACAGTAACGAGGGGAGGGGGTGGAGCACAATTGGCAACAGATGTAAGGTGGTCCTGTTCCACTACCAATGTCTCACTGAGTGTGCAAGTCCAAACAAAAACTCTCTAACCTCAGACCTCGCTCCCTGACATCTTGCCTCACTAATTTACTAAAACTAGATTGATTTAGTAGTAATTATTCAAGTGCAGTGGCCTTTGTCCACAAGGTTCCAGATCTTAGAACTGTTCCAGAGATCTTAGCACGTAACAAAGGTGTAGGAGTGGGTTTTGTGTTATACCCATGCCCTGTATCTGGCTTTACTTGGGGCCCAGCTCAGACAGGCACAGACACAAAATAACACATCTCTTGGATCAGTGGGAAACACTGGGAAACATTCTGGGGAAAGTGTTTCAAAGATTCACAGTACCTACAGCATTTTTATATTTCACAACATAAAGGTCACTTGTGTATTCTTAATTTTTTAAATGTCATCATTGATCAATATCTCCGTAAATTTTCATTTTTGTCTTTCTCCATAGTTATCTTTAACCTTATGCTCTCTGTTACTTAGCATACCACTTTTTCCATTTGCAAACCAAATTGATACCACAAATGTCCATACCTCTGATTGGTTTTATTACCCTTTGCTGTTTACGACCCCCAATATTTACCTCCAATATTCCCCAGTATGTAAATTCTTGGGTTAAGCAGATTATGATCTTATGACCGTATGACATTATAAATTACACATCAACCTTATAATTTTCAAAATTTTCGACAAGGAAGGAAAAGCCATACAGGGCAAGGACTGCATTGTCAGAAAGCACAACGTGCAAACTGAGAACAACATGAAAGACACAATGGTATTGTGCAAAATAGAACACATTATTCCAAATGTTCTGGCCAATGTTTCAACCAACATTATGATACCAAAGTCCCTGGCCATAATCACGTCGCTATTTGTGTGACTCTGCTACGCCTAAATTAGCTGGGGCTTTTTTCCTGCATTACAATGGTGGCCATGAAATGCTTTTCACCAATATCAGTCGAGACAAATACTATGTGAGTGCCATTTATTTCTTTTAGCACACCAGATTTCTATTGTATGTCGATTTGATGTACGCCCCATGAGAATCAGCTTCCCTGAGGCAGCAAGTGAATTGGCCCCCGGTGTGGAAACAACAAAGATTTTGATCTTGCATAATATGTTTCAGGCCAAACGACAGTGTCTTTTAAAGAGATTCTCTGAGCTTGAAGTCAGATTACGACTGGCCACAAGGTGACAGCTGCACCATTTTGACTAGCGTCTACGTCTACCGGAAATTGATTGAATATTTAAGATATTCAATAGCTATATTTAAGAGTGAGTCGCTATATTTAAGAGTGAGTTGGATGTGGCCCTTGTGGCTAAGGGGATCAGAGGGTATGGAGAGAAGGCAGGTACGGGATACTGAGTTGGATGATCAGCCATGATCATATTGAATGGCGGTGCAGGCTCGAAGGGCTGAATGGCCTACTCCTGCACCTAATTTCTATGTTTCTATGTTTCTATCTGAACCAAGTGAATGCACAGAGGACCTTTGCCAGGTATGTTTTCAAACCCATCAGTCCAGATTTGATTGGGGTCATATTCCAGATCAATGCCATCTACCTTGGGTTGCCAACAGTCTTGTTATATATACGGGGCTTCCGTTGTCTATAGGGAAACCTGCCCGGCCCACATGGCATTGATAACAGACACCAATACTCCTGTAAAAACAAAAAAAAGCAGAAGGGATGACGCCAGGGATCCCGGGAATACCTATCCTCCTCGTAAAGAGAACTGGTGATGTTATGTGTTGGAAGGAACGGCAGATGCTGGTCTAAATCGAAGCTAGACACAAAAAGCTGGAGTAACTCAGCGGGACAGGCAGCATGTGTAGGACCTGTACCTTAATTGGTACATGTGACAATTACATTGAATCTTGAATCTTGTAAGAACTGCAGATGCTATTTTAAATCGAAGACAGACACAAACTGCTGGAGTAACTCAGCGGGATAGGCAGCATCTCTGGAGAGAAGGAATGGGTGATGTTTTGGTTCGAGACCCTTCTTCATAGTGAAGTTATCCCTCAGTTTACCCTGATGAGAAGGTGAGGAGCCTTGTAGTTGCTGTGTCATAGTCATAGATATATACAGCACAGTAACAGGCTGTTCAGCCCACTCTGACCATGCTGACCAAATTGGCATATCAGGCGAGTCACATTTATCTGCATTTTGCCCATAGCCGTCTACCCTTTCCTATCCCTTTTTCTATTCAAATGTCTTTTAAAAGTCATAATTTACCTGTTTCTGTCGCTTCCTCTTGCATCTTATTCCTGATATGGACTACCCTGAAAGAAAGAATTGCCCGTGATGTTCCCCATACATCTCTACCTTCTCACCTTGCGCCCATGCCCTCTAGTTTTAGAATCCTCTACCTTGGAAAAAAAGACTGAGCGTTCATTTTATCCATACCACTTATGTTCTTGTACACTTCAATAAGGCCACTCCTCTGCCTCCTAAACTCTAGAGTCTATCCAACTTCTCCCTATATCAAAAGCCCACAAGCCTTAACATCTTGTTAAGTCTCTTCTGTGCCCTTTCCAACCTAATGGCATCCTTCCTTTAGCTGGGCAACCAGAACGGCACACAATACTCCGAGGCCAACAACAACATCATAATGTCACGACTTTTATATTCAAAACCCTTCTCAAAAAGGGCAATGCCTTCTTCATCACACTGCCCACCTGACTTGGCACTTTTAAGGAACCGTGCTCCTGTACCCCCAGATCTCTCTGTTCTGCAACACTCACCAGAACTTTACCGTTTACTATGCAAGACCTGCCCTGGTTTTACATACCAAAGTGCAATACCTCACATTTGTCATACTTAAACTGCATTTGCCTTTCCTTGGCCCACCTATACGACTGATCAAGATATCCTTCCTCCTTCCTCAATAAATAACTTTGGTGTCATCTGAAAATTTACTAACCATGTTAATGACATTGTCATCCAAATTGTTAATGTATATGACAGCAGTGGACCCAGCATTGACCCCTGCGGCGCTCCACTGAGACTACGATAGGTCTCATCTACGTCAGGTCCCACCCACCACAAGTCCCACGCACAACAAGCCTCACCCACAACAGTCCCATCCACCACCGGTCCCACCTACCACGGGTCCCACCCACAACAGGAGCCACCCGCGACAGGCCTCATCTACAACCGATAACTCCGCTTTTACTATTGAGATACAATGTTGGGATCACTGCATTCAGCTGATCCCAGGCTTGTGTCACAACAGCACCTGACAAACCAAATTGGAGCAGAAATGGCCACCGTGGTTGCGATGCAACAACGTTCCAAGTCTCACGTTGGGCAATAATGAAGGGTTTCGACCCGGAACGTTGCCTATTTCCTTCGCTCTATAGATGCTGTCTCACCCGCTGAGTTTCTCCAGCATTTTTGTCTACCTTTCTTTATTACAGGTGAGAGGGGCAAAGGTTAAGGAGATGTGCGTGGCAGGATAATTTACACAGAGGGTGGTGGGTACCTGGAACATGTTGGCGGGGGTGATGGTGGAGACAGATAAGATAGTGGTGCAAGAGACTTTTGGAATGCACAAGAGACTCGTGGATATGCAGGGAATGGATCATGGAGAGGCAGATAAGAGTGGGACCAGTTGAGCATGGTGGTAATAGACAATAGCAATAGGTGCAGGAGCAGGCCATTCAGCCCTTCGGGCCAGCACCACCATTCACTGTGATCATGTCTGATCATCCACAATCAGTACCCCGTTTCTGCCTTTCCCCCATATCCCCTGACTCCGCAATCTTTAAGAGCTCTATCTAACTCTTTCTTGAAAGCACCCAGAGAATTTGCCTCCACTGCCATCTGAGGCCGAGAATTCCACAGATTCACAACCCTCTGTATGAAAAGGTTTTTCCTCATTGCCGTTCTAAATGGCTTACCCCTTATTCTTAAACGTTGGCCCCTGGTTCTGGACTCCCCCAACATCGGGAACATGTTTCCTGCCTCTAGCGTGTCCAAACCCTCAATAATCTTATATGTTTCAATAAGCTCCCCTCTCATCCTTCTAAATTCTAGAGTATACAAGCCCAGCCGCTCCATGCTATCAACATATGACAGTCCCGTGTCAATGAGCTCAATGAGTCGGGCAACATCTCTGGAGAACATGGAGAGGTGATGTTTTGGGTCGGGACCCTTCTTCAGACTGATTGTTGGGGATACTTGGATTTTTTTTAAAATTTATTTTATTTTATTTTTTTTACTTTTATAATACAAAAAAACAAAATACAAAAAAAAAAACTATTCGTCTAGTCCTGGGTTCAAGCTTCCGTCGAGCCTCAGCGCTGGCCCATTCTACCCCTTCAAATAATCTATGAACGGGGACCATATTCTAATAAATAATTCAGGTTTGTCAATTAAGATAAATCTAATTTTTTCCAGATTTAAGGTATCCGACGTCTCCATAATCCACATTTTAATTGTAGGGGATGCAGGGTTTTTCCAAAATTTTAATATTAGTTTTTTCCCAGTTATTATACTATAATCCAGGAAATTTCTTTGGTTTATTGTCAGTTTTAGGTATTGTTCAGATATGCCCAATATTATTAATTTAGGATCGGGATCCAGTTGAATATTAACCACTATGGAAATAATTTTAAAAATATCCACCCAAAATGTTTTAATTTTTATGCAATTTACAAAGGTATGGGTTAAATTAGCCTCAGAGTATTGACATTTATCGCAGATAGGAGAGATATTAGGAAAAATTCTGTTTAATTTTGTTTTAGAATAATATAATCTGTGTAATATTTTAAATTGTATTAAAGAATGTCTGGCGTTTAACGAACATTGATGTATATGTTGTAGGCTTTCATCCCAAATATCTTTCATTATGGGTTGAACTAATTCATTTTCCCATGCTTGTCTATGTGATTCCGTCGACGGATTCTCACTATCTAACAGAATATTGTAAATATATGATATTAATTTGACTGTATTGGGATGTTTATTCAAACATTCATCTAGAATCTCTGGCTCTCTAATTCTGTATTCTTGTGTATGTGATTTAACATAATCTTTCAATTGTAAATATCTAAAAAAATTATTTGAATGTAATCCATAATTCTGTTGTACCTCCAGAAATGAGAGGAACATACCATTTCTATAAAGATGTCCCATCTTTTTAATTCCATAGTTTTTCCATTGTGTGAAGCCTTTATCCAATACCGAAGGCTTAAATGAAGGGTTATTTGCAATAGGGAGCGAAAGTGATAAATTATCCAGTTTTAATGTCTTTTTTATTTGTTTCCAAATTCGATGTATTATTGGATTTTCACTATAGATCTTTTTGTTCAATTTTGTAGGGGATAGGAAAATCGGGCCAATTTCAAATGGCAGACAGTCCTCCTTTTCCATCTTTAACCAGTCTGGTTGTTGATCCATATCTTCCAACCAGAAATTTAAGTTTTTGACATTGACTGCCCAGAAATAAAATAAGAAATTTGGTAAGACTAATCCTCCATTCGTCTTAGATTTACATAAGTGTTTTTTACTTATTCTGTGATTCTTATAATTCCAAATAAAACTTGTTACAATAGAGTCAATTTTTTTAAAGACATTTTTAGGGAGGTATATTGGAATTGCTTGGAATATGTATAGGTTGAGGAAGGAAAATCATTTTAATTGCATGGGATACTTGGATTTGTGGCTACTTCTCCCCTCCCCCTCCACACAAATTCCTTTGTCCAGCTTCACAACCCTTTCTTCTTTTGTTCTGCCTACAAAGCACCCAACCCCCCACTGCCCCCCCCCCCACACGGCCTGAGTCACTGAAGGAGGGCCGTGCCCCAAAACATAACCTCTCCATGTTCTCCAGAGATGTTGCCTGACCTGCTGAGTCCATCACTTTGCACCCTTTATTGAATTTACAGACAAGCCTTTGTGTCCACTCCTCCAGTCTATGAGATAATAAATAAGTCCATCCACCTGCATTAGCTCTCAATTTTTCTTGTGCCTTGGTAAACTATATCAGTCTTAGATTTACGTTAATTGGGTTTGAACATGTTGGTCACAGTAGGACTGATTTCCGCTGCATTTTCTCTCTTAAATGGCCTGAATCCGGCTTGAAGACCATCTCCCCTTGTCTTCCCACAGTATCAAAGTTTTCTCTCAATCTACCCTTTTAATTTATATTAAATCCTATAAAATTGGCAAAATCATCACCACACTGAATTGTATCCCAGGGAATAAAATGCTCAGTTATCCAATTCCTCCCTGAAATGCATTTAACGCTCGGGCAGCTTACACCCCAGTATGAACATTGACTTCTCTGACTTCAAGTAGCCCTTCCTTTCCCTCTCTCTCCATCCCCTCCCCCTTCCCAGTTCTCCCACCAGTCTTACTGTTTCCGACTACATTTTATCTCTCCTCTGACATCAGTGAGAAGAAGGGCTCGTCCCAAAACGTCACCCATTCCTTCTCTTCAGAGATGCTGCCTGTCCCGCTGAGTTACTCCAGCATTCTGTGCCTACCTTCGATTTAACTCAAAAGGATTTGAGTAACTGAAAGTGTGCATAAAAGTGCTTTCTGCTGATATTTTAAGCTAGCTATTAAATAAATGAGAAGTTGCCATGTGACAAAACAGCCATGCTACGAGCTGCCTACGTTTCCCCATAATTATAGATTCTTTAGTTTTGATATTGCAAAAGCAAATATCTGACGTGGAGTAATCAATGGAACACAGTAAGCTCTCTCAACTGAAACCCATGCGCACCCTTATCCCGCTGAGTTACTCCAGTTTTTTGTGTCAATTTTGCATTTAACCCTCAGCAGAGCAGCGACACTGAAGTTCATCTGCACTGCACTTTTTCCAATGCAAATGTATTATTGCTAAAAGTGCTGTGCCCACCATTGTATGTAGAATTAAAGATGTGATCTATGGCAGGCTTTAAATAACTGCAGCAACAACTTCCTCTTCATGTTCGAGCCTATACTTGTGAAAACTATCTGTTAGCCTTTTTCAGCGGTGCTTTCGCCCACTCACAAAACTGAACTATCTTTCTTTGTAACCCTATGTTTGTATTTTGACATTTGTACCATTTACCACACCACCAGTCAGTCTATCAATGGTACACTTGGATATATGGTTCCCTTGTGGCTTCTCAAGATCACTGATGTGAACTGGCTTTAATTCTGACCAGTGCTCTGTTTATGGAGTTTGCAGGTTCTCCCTGTGATCACATGGGGTTGCCTCCCAGGCTTTTACATTCCTACCACAATCCCAACCACAGGTTAATTGGCTGCTACAAATCACCCCTCGTGTAGGCGGGCGGCAGGCGAATCGGAGTTTGGGGAGAAAGCTGATGGATATGTGAATGAAAATAAGTTACAAGGAATGGGACCGATGGGATTGATCTTGGGGCCGTCATAAACTTGATGGGCCAAAAAGTCTCCTTCTCTGTTGTAAGCAAACAAAAAAGTATGAAATAATAACAAGGAACTGCAGATGGTGGTTTATACCAAAGATAGACACAAAGTGCTAGAGTAACTCAGTGGGTCAGGCAGAACCTGTTGAGAGAACGGTGACATTTCGGGTCGAGACCCTTCTTCAGGCTGATTGTAGTCGGGGGGGGGGGGGGGACGACACAAATGGAAGTGATAAGAGGCAGGACAAATCAGGGCTGGCAACAGTTGACCTCAGGAGAGGGGGTTCCCTGATAGACAGATTGTTGGACAGAGTTTGTATGTTGAAGTAGGTATGAGCCTATGCAGGATTCATAGTTACCAATTGTGAAGCATTCAATTACTTTTAGTGGAGGTGGGGAAGGGGGAACTGGTGCAAGGTTAATTAGGGCTCAGGAAGTGGGGGAATAAAGACGAGGGAGAGTGTTGGGTGGAGGAAGGGCAGGCGAAGGGAGGTGTTTGTACAAATGACCAAAAATGGTCAAATTCAATGATCCTAGCGTTTAGTTTAGTTTAGTTTAGAGATGCAGCGTAGAAACAGGCCCCTCGGCAAACTGAGTGCGTGCTGACCAGCAGTCCCTACAAGCTAACACTATCCTACACACATTAGGGACAATTTACAATTATATCAAGCCAATTAACCTACAAATCTGTACGTCTTTGGAGTGTGGGAGGAAATCTGAGATTCCGGAGAGAACCTACACAGGTCACGGGGAGAACGAACAAAGTCTGTACAGACAGCACCCGTAGTCAGGATCAAACCCGTGTCCCTGGTACTGTAAGGCAGCAACTCTACTGCTGCACCACCGTTTGGGATGTAAGCTACCAAAGCGGAATATGAGGTGCTGTTCCTCCAGTTTGCGTGTGAAATATACTTGTAATATGAAGTAATATTGTTTTAAGCAGCAAAACCTGGGAGAACAACGTTCATCCACCTCTGTCCAAACAGAGCGAGTGTTCACACATGAGCAATGTGGGAAGGAGTGGCTGGAGGCTCACTATGTGTGTACATAGGGCCAGCAGTCAGCACGTCCGTACTGAGTCAGCGTGAACTACAATAACATGCCATTCGTAGACTGACAGAAGTGTACACAGGAAGGGTGCAGCAGGAAAAGGTGTGAGGGGTAAAGGAGGGGTGGATATCAAAAACTGGTGTGCAAAGGCCCTGTACAGTAGAGGAGACAGGATCTGCAACCAATTCAGCCAGGTTCTGATCGTGTTTACATGTACAATAAGGGTTTACAGGGCCTGTCCCACTTGGGCGTAATTTGCACATCATGCAGATGGCGTGCAAAGATTTTGTACATCCCAAAATCCTGGGGCGCCGCGCGCGACCGCACGTCGCTGCCTACGTCACCACGCACCTTGTGCGCATCACATATGTGTCACGGCGCGAGCGAAAATGACATCCAAGTGGGACAGGCCCTTAAAGCAGACTGAGTGAGTAAGGAGCTGTGTGAACCACTTGGAAGTGAACGGATCCTGGGACAGTGAGGAGGGGCAGTGTGGATTGTCATAGAGAATGAATAGAGTCTGAAGAAGGTCACACATTCCTTCTCACCAGAGATGCTGCCTGTCCCGCTGAGTTACTCCAGCATTTTGTGTCTATCTTTTGTCATAGAGAATGAACTTTTCCCAGGAAAGTGAGCAGGGCAGCGTGTACTGTCATAGACAATGAACCCATCCCAGGATAGTGTGTGGGTCAGTGTGTACTGTCAGGGAGAGGGAAATCTCTGACCGTACACACTTCGGTTTTCGGGCCGGTCAGACACCCTTCTTCAGACCCAAAACGTCACCTATTCCTATTCTCCAGAGATGCTGTCTGACCGGCTGAGTTACTCCAGCTTTTTGTGGCTCTCTTCGGTTTAAACCAGCATCTGCACAACTATTTAAACCATCACTAGACAGGAATGGTTTCATGCTTAATTCCACCTGTAGGTTATGACATAGTCCTCACTGCATCACCACCTGCAGAACGTGAGTAATTTTCTTTGATAAAGGGCTGAAGGTCAGCCAACAGTCTGATACAGAGGACCAGCCTTTTACTGCAAACCCTAAAAGTAAATGTTAAATTTTGGGTGTTTCTTTACCTTTCTGCAAAGGAGATTCCTCTTACACAAGAACAAATAATGGCTCTAGCTATTAATGTGTTCACATTTTTACGGGCATGATAGAAAGCCAGGACTGGAGCTAAGGTAGGGAGGAGCATAATTCAACAGTCCTTAACTGAGATTGTTTCCTGAACCCACCCCAAGCAGACAGAATAGATAGGAGGAGGGAAGGAATTCTATTAGATAGCACCACGAGATACACCAAGCCATTGGAATATTGCATCAAATTAAAACCACCTTGTGAATGCAAATTGTTCCTTAAACCCTGCTCCATAAACTCCAAGATGAAGACATATGGGATTGCAGACTTTGAAATTTTCAGTAAAATACCAAGTGCTGGTGTAACTCAGCAGGTCAGGCAGCAACTGTGGAGGAAGGGTCCAGTCCCGAAACGTTGCCAACCCATTCCTTCCACAGATATTGCCTGACCTGCTGAGTTACTCCAGCACTTGGTGTTTTCAACAAACTCCAAACCCGTTGGCACATTTATGGGAGTACTCTAGTTTAATTCCCCAGAGCAAATATTGGAGCTCACAGGAATGACTGGAAGTGCAGATAAATTGAACTGTGACTGTGTTGAGCCTATGTGTGGTGGACTATACAGCAGGTAAACCTCTCCGATAATGAAAATATGCCAATATCCCTCATCCATACAGAGAGCGGCATCTCCCATTAAAAGCCCCTGTAAGCTGAGGAAGGCGGGAACAAGGAACCTGACAACATAGGAAAGAATCTGAGATGCACAGGTGGAAGTTTGACAGGTGCAAGAATGTGAAGGGAACAGCATGTCCTCGGGAGCTGTACCAAGTAAGGTCAAGATACTTGCAGCAAAATGCACAAAAGGCCTGTTGCTTTTTAACAGAAGATCTCTTAGGACTCTAGGGCCTGAGCTATAGGGAGAGGTTGAGCATGCTAGGACTCTATTCCTTGGAGCGCAGGAGGATGGGGGCAATCTTATAGAGGTATACAAAATCATGAGAGGAATAGATTGGGAAATGCACAGTCTTTTGTCCAGAGTTGGGGAATCATGAACCAGAGGACAGGCGGGAAAGATTTAATAGGAATCTGAGGCAGGAAAGATTTAATAGGAATCCGAGGGGTAACTTATTTATACAAAAGGTATATGGAACAAGCTGCCAGAGGAGGTCATTGAGGCAGGTACTATCATAACATTTAAGAGATATTTGGACAGAAAAAGGATAGGATAGGTTAATAGCGTTATGGGTCAAGCACGGCTGGTGGGACTAGTATTGATGGGGCATGCCCACGTCAGTGAGGGCAAGTTGGGCCAAAGGGCCTGTTTCCACGCTGTTAGATTCCATAACTCCATGATTTTCTTTGTATTCTGGATCCAAAATAATCTGCCCCATTTGAACAAGTGCTGGAAATTATACTCAGGATGGGAATCCCCAAGTGGAATCTTGATCTTGAACACCTCCACTCTCTTTAATAGTTTATATTTGACCGCAGGTCAAAACGATAACAAAGCCACAGCTTTTCCAAGAGAAAATTTGCAATTGGCAGCCTCCATTTTGAAGCGGAGGGACTGGTGTAAAATACAACACACACTTGCATAAGACACGTTCTCCAACAGCGCTGCAATGAATGGCCAGATTATTGTCTGTTTTGTAGCCACAAGGAAATGCAGATGATGGCTTACTAAAAAAAGACACAAAGTGTCGGAGCAACTCAACAGGTCAGGCAGCATCTCTGGAGAACAAGGTTACATAGAAACATAGAAAATAGGTGCAGGAGGAGGCCATTCGGCCCTTCGAGCCAGCACCGCCATGTGACCATGGCTGATCGCCCCCAATCAATAACCCGTGCCTGCCTTCTCACCATATCCCTTGATTCCACTAGCCCCTAGAGTACTATCTAACTCTCTCCTAAATCCATCCAGTGACTTGGCCTCCACTGCCCTCTGTGGCAGGGAATTCCACAAATTCACAACTCTCTGGGTGAAAACGGGTTTTTTTCACCTCAGTCTTATATGGCTTTCCTTTTATTCTAAGACTGTGGCCCCTGGCTCTGGACTCGCCCAACATTGGGAAAGTTTTTCCAGCATCTAGCTTGTCCAGTCCTTTTATAATTTTATAAGTTTCTATAAGATTCCCCCTCATCCTTCTAAACTCCAGTGAATTGTTAGGTAAGGATGTTTCAAGTCGAGACTCCACTTCACACCCATTGTCTGTTCTGTATGGGAATATGTTAAAGGATTCATATAGATCTGTGTATTACAGGGAGGTTGGAACAGAATCACTGATTATCTTAAAAATAGTACAATAGATTGTTCACCCGAGAGTGAGCCTCAAATTCAATTCAAATTTGAATTGAATTGAATTGAATTGAGCCTTGGTTTAACCTATTAAGCAAAAGTGCAACATTCCATTAACATGCAGGAATGTCAGTTTTGATTAAATAAGATACACAGCCCATCATGTCCATGCGGACCAACATGTACCAATCTGGAGTCATCGAGACATAGTCTATCACTCTAGATGACGGTGCCGAAGTAGAGGTGTAAATATCACCGGCAACTTGTCCTGGACTACGCATATTGAAGCAATGGCAAAGTAAGCACACTGAGGCCTCTACTTCCTGAGAATGCTTCGGAAGTTCAGCATGTTCCCAACAACTCTCATCAACCTCTGCAGATGCGCTAGAGGACGCATCACAGCATGGTTTGGGAAAAGCTGCATCCGGGAAATTGCAGGGAATTATGGACGCAGTCCAGGCCTTCACACAAACTAAACTCCCTTCCATTGACTCCATTTACGCTCCATGCTGCCTCGGTAAGGCCACCAGGATAATCAAGGACGAGTCTCACCTTGGTCACTCCCGCTTGTCCCCTCCCCCCATCAGACAGGAGGTACGGAAGTGTGAAAGTGCACACCTCCTGATTCAGGGATGGTTTCTTCCCAGCTGTTATCAGGCAACTGAACCATCCTATCAACAACTAGAGAGCGGCTACCTACCTCACTGGAGACCTTTAATCGGACTTTACTGGTATTTATCTTGTACTAAACGTTATTCTCCTTATCATGTATCGGTACACTGTGGATGGCTCGATTGTAATCATGTATAATCTTTCCGCTGCCTGGTTAGCACGCAACAAAAGCTTTTCACTGTACCTCGGTTCATGAGGCAATAAACTAAACTAAACTAAACTTTTGTAAACTTCGATCGCCTTCCTCGTTGTCTACCTAGACCACCAAGTTTGGTGCCATTTGCAAACTGACTAACCGGAATAAGTACATTGTCATCCAAATAATTAAAATAAATCAAAATCACTAGGGGACCTGGCATGCCACTGGTCAAAGCCGGCAATTAGAGAAGCAGCCCTCCACTACCATCCTCTAACTACTTCCACCAAGCCAATTTTTAATCCAGTGTGTTGGAAGGAATTGCAGATGCTGGTTGGAACTGCTAGGGCTGTAACAATATTTTCCCTAGATTCCCACAACGTTTGAGGATATATTTGGTTAGGCTCTGGGTTCTTGTCCATCTTAATATGCTTTAAGGAGGCTCTCACCTCCTCTTTTGTAATTCTGATATGTCCCAACCCATCACTGCTCAGTCTCCTCAATTCCTTTGCTTCCATGACTTTCTTCTCAGCAAATACAAATCTACCCTTATCCCATTTCCTAGCTCCTGCTCAGTCGATTTTTCTTCCCAAAATTAGCAGGAACGTGTTATTGACCTCAGGAAATGAGGTGGCTTGGACATCCCAGTCAGCACCAATGCTGCCAAAATGGAGATGGTTATGAACTTCAAGTTCCTGGATGTAAATATCATCAACAATTTGTCCTGGACCAATTATATTGAAGCTATAGCCAAGAAAGCACAGCAATGCCTCTACTTCCTCAGAAGACTGAGGAAGTTCAGCATGCCCCAACGATTATTACCAACCTATAAATGCACCGTAGAGAGCATCCTATCGAGATGCATCACAGTTTAGTTTGGCCACAACTCTGCCCTAAACTGCAAGAAATTGCAGAGAGTTCTGGATGTAGCCCGGTCCATCACACAGGGCAGCCTCAACCTTGGTGTCTCCAGCTATACTTCACACTGCTTCGCAAATGCAGACAACATAATCAAGGACCATTTACACCCCAGTTATTGCCTCTTTTCCCCTGTCCCGTCGGGCAAAAGACAGATGAGCTTGAAAGCATGTACCACCAGGTTCAGGAACAGCTCCTTCCCCGCTATTATCAGACTACTGAACGGTCCTTCCATAAGCATAAGTAGTCCCAATCTTCCAACCTACCCCGTTGTAGACATTGCACTTTTTTTTTAAACCCTAACTGTCTCTGCAAATGCGACAACTCTATATAGGTTAATATATGATGAGCGTTTGTTGGCATTGGGCCTGTATTCGCTGGAGTTTAGAAGAATGAGGGGGGACCTCACTGAAACATACAGAATAGTGAAAGGCTTGGATAGAGTGGATGTGGAGAGGATGTTTCCACTAGTGGGAGAGTCTAGGACTAGAGGTCATAGCCTCAGAATTAAAGGACGCTCTTACAGGAAGGAGATGTGGAGGAATTTATTTTGTCAGAGGGTGGTGAATCTGTGTAATTCTTTGCTACAGAAGGCTGTGAAGGCAAAGTCAGTGGATATATTTAAGGCATAGATAGATTCTTGATTAGTATGGGTGTCAGGGGTTAATGGGAGAAGGCAGGACAATGGGGTTAGGAGGAAGAGATAGATCAGGCATGATTGAATGGTGGAGTGGACTTGATGAGCTGAATGGCCTAATTCTTTTCCTATCACATGATCTTATGATCTATATTACGCACTCTTTGTACAACAGTTGCACTTGTATATAACATGATTGTACTCATGTACAGTATGTTTTGACTGATAGTAGGCAAAGTGTTTTACTCTATCTCAGTAAATGCAACAATATTAAACCAATACCAATACCATTTAAGGTAATCCACTGATTTTTCATTAAATATTTCAAAGCCACTTCTCTTCTTACGCGCAGCCTTTGACTCAGCAGGATTTCGGGACATTTTTACATTGGTTTCACTTCAAAATACTAACGTTTGTTACAGTTCCTGCAGTGTGCATCTATTGTGCATGTGTGTATGTGTTTGTATGCCTGCATAATACTTGTATGTGTGGGCATGTATATGTATTTGTGTGTGTAAGGGGAAGTATGTTCACCCTGCCTGTGTGTTTACACCTGTGCATTTTTACATGTGATCGTTTCTCTGAACGCATTGTCTACCTTTCTGTCCATATGAGTATGTACATCATTGTAGTGGAGTAACTCAGCAAGACAGGCAGAAGGGTCTGAAGATGGGTCTCGACCCAAAACGTTACCTATATCTTCTATCCAGAGATGCTGCTAGTCCTGCTGAGTTACTCCGGCATTTTGTGTCTATCTTCAGGTTAAACTGGCACCTGCAGTTCCTTCCTACACTGTACATATTTGTATGTGTTTGCGTGTGTGTGCATGCGTGTGAGCCTGTATATCTAAGTGTATGTGCATGTCTGTGTGTATGTGTTTTATATTGAAGCAGTGTTGCTCCACCTCTTTTAAACAATGCAGAGCATATCTGCTTGTGAAACCATGCCACTGAAGGGCTGCTCAAGCGTACACCTGTTGGTTTTGGGAACTATTTCCTGTACTGAACTCATACTATGCCAAATAAGGCAAAGGCACTTCCCCTGCCATTGGTACGATAATCAATGAGTCACAATGTGCTGCTCCGATAACAAAACAAGAACAGCATTTGTCACATTGAGCGACATCAACGGAGAACCCTGTCAGTTCACCCCGATGTTCCAGCAGATGATCCTGAGGTTCGTTGCACCCGTTTTCCAATTTCCACATGGAATCAGACTGCACGGGAGGAGCCCATGCATCCCAGTCTGCCCTGGCAGCCAATCATATTACGGCCACCCCGCACTGACATTCACTAACCAAGCTCCCCCTAAAAGTATTCTCCTGACAAGTACTAATCAGGTTCTCTTTCGAAAGCTGCTGCATCCGCCCTGCCTGACATTCCTGGTCATAACAGGTGACATTCTCCAAGGAAAGGCCATTGCAGTGAGCAGCTCCCCCTCCACGGATGCTGCACTGCTTCACTTACTGCTTTCACATTTCCTTACAATTCAGGAGGCCGTTTAACCCATCGCATCCATACTGGCTCAAAGAGCAATCCCATCCCCCCCACTTATTTTTCCTGCAACCTACTTTCCCCAACTTCCCATCAGCTCCCCACAGATTCTGCCACTCACTAACACACCAGTCGCAGAGAGTTATGGCATCATAGAGCACTGCAACAGGTCCAGTAAATCTACCCCAACCTCTAATCAGCAACTCCGCTCATCCCATTGTATCGCCCCCCCCCCCCCCCCCCCCCCCCCCCCCCCCACTCCCCCGCATTCCCACCTGGGTTCTACCACTCATTCACACCCTTGGGGTAAGATACAACTGCCAACGAACCTGCAAACCTGCACGATTTTGGGATGTGGCATAAACTACAGCACCTGGAGGAAACTTATGCAGTCACAGGGAGATCTTGCAAACTCCATATTGAGAGCACCGGAGGTCAGGGTGAAAGGTTGAAGCTGAGGAAGCAACTCTGCAAGCTGCGCCCACTGTTACATCCCACAATCAAGCAATTTTATTTTGACTTTGAAAACACACATAACAGCAGATGCTGCAATCTTGAGCAAAATATTAAGTGCCAGAGGAACTCAGTGGGTCAGGCAGCACCTGGCGAGGGAATAAAAAGGGGTGCTAACCGGAAACACCTCCTGACCATTCCCTCCCCAGATGCTGCCGGATCTGAATTCCTCCAGCACTTTGTATTTTCTTCTGCCTTTAGTTATTCTGCAAATAATGCCACATTCCTGTCACAACAAGGAACTGCAGATGCGGACTAATACACAAAGTGGTGGAGTAACTCAGCAGGCCAGGCAGCATCTCTGGAGAGCTTGGATAGGTGACATATTTCGGGTGGAGACCCTTCCTCAGACTCGCCTATCCATGTTCTCCAGAGGTGCTGTTGCCTGACCTGCTGTGCTAGGCAATTTGTGTACATTTGTGTATTAGTCAGCATCTGCAGTTCACTGTTTCATCTGTGGCATAATTTGCAGAATAACCAGAGGCAGAAGTGCTGGAGGAACTCAGCAAATCGAAGACAGTAGACCTGCTGAGTTATTCTGGCACTTTGTGTCCTTTGGTGTCACATTTGTGTTGAGAGTTTCCTGCCAATTCCTCTCATCAAAACACTCCCCTCAGTCACTGGGGAAGACCATTGCCTGCCCTGAGCCAGGGAGGACCACCTTGACTCTGATGCCCCTGACCATTGTGGAGAGATCTCCTCAGCGCTTGTGTTAAAGAAGGAACTGCAGATGCTGGAGAATCGAGGGTTACACAAAAGGCTGGAGAAACTCAGCGGGTGCAGCAGCATCTAAGGAGCGAAGGAGATGGGCGACGTTTCGGGTCGAGACGCTAAGCGCTTGTCCCGAGAAGTTGAAGCGAGCGGCCACTCACCAGACGCTCGTCCTCCTGGCTCTCGTCGCCCTGGTCTTGCAGATGCCCGTCCAGCAGGTCGTCCTCCGACTCCTCGAAGAGCGACGAGCCGGTGGAGGAGAGGGACGAGTTGGAGAGCTTGCGGCACACTCGGATGTTGAGGTCGGGCTCCATCTCCTCCAGCTCCAGGCTGTCGTGTGTCGTGCCTTCCTCCGAGGTGATGGTGAGCTGGGGCACGGGCGGCCGGTGCCGCTGCCGGGGCTCCGGCTCCAGCCTGTCCCCCTCGCCCTTGGCCGCTCGCAGCCTGCACACTGTGTGGTCGCCCAGCGGGCTGGCCGGAGCGTTCGCGCCGCTGGGGTCCACCACGCTGAACTTGCCCTGCGGCGCCGGCCCGCACACCCGCTTGCCCCTGGACATGTCGGCCAGGGTGTAGGACTTTCGGTGGAGCATCGCCCGACGGATCTGACTATTGCAACGGCCGGGCAAACCTGCATGGAGATCCTGCTCTGTAATCCACTTTGTTCTCTCTCTGGCTCTCTCCCCTCTCTCCGGGCTGCAAGCAGTGTCAGACGCGGAAGTGGAGTGTCAGCAACTCGCACTCACACCGGGGCAAACAGCTCAGTCAACGGCCACTGCGCCCTCACACAGAAACGGCCTCCCTCTCACAGCAGAAACCCCTCCTACCCCTCCACACAGCTCATGCAATTGGATGCTCAGTCGTGCCTGTGCCTCTGCCTGTGCCCATTTACAACAATGCCATCACAAGTTTGTTTGGAGACTTGCATTCTGGAGTTAGTTTGTTTCGTGGTCTCTTGCCCACAGTAGGTGAAGCGGGGACCAGAGGACATGGGTTTAAGGAGAGGGGGGAAATATTCAATAGGAATATTCAATAGGGGGTAACCTTTGCACACAAAGGGTGGTGGGTGTATGGAACAAGCTGCCAGAGGCAAGGACTATCCCAGCGTTTAAGAAACAATAATGGGCCTGTCCCACTTAGGCGACTTTTTAGGCGAGTGCAGGAGACTCTGTGCTCGCCGCATGTTCACTGATGGTCTCTGGTGAGTCTCCTTCATGGTGGCGAGAAGTTCTGGGAACTAGTCGCGGCCTCAGGATGGTGGCCGCAAATTTTTCAACGTTGAAAATTTTTCTGCGACCAAAAATTAGTCGCCATGGAGATAATCGATAATCCTGTAGTCGTAGGTGCTGTTGTAGTGAGGTCGCCATGTAGTTGTAGGTAGTCGAGGTGGTCGTAGGTAGTTTTAGTTAATCGCCTTTGCTGACCGGGCATTTACATTGGCTCATTGGGGGGAAAAAAACCATCAGCAGGAGTTTTCAGAACCAAGGATAACCGACCGGTAATGTTAAATGTCCGCCGAACTTCACAGCTGTGTATCTCTGGCTTATTAAAAGTTGTCTGGTTTCTTAAATGTTGTCTCCACTCCTTCTCTCCCCTCTCCCCCCTCTTTTAAAGGACTTACCGCACACTGTGCTAGCCGTCTTAATTATAGCGTCAATCCTCCTGTTCATCGCGGTTTGTGTCTGTATCACTTTGGCTTTGCACCGTGTGAATTTCAGACAGCGCTCCCCCCGCTTGCAATGGCCCCCGCCTTTGCGATGTGTTTGTGTTCCACTCTGACAGTCGTCGTTCCAGTTCCTGGTTTTTCAGGCGACTGCCGGCAACATGACAGTCGCCGGCAGTCCGCTGAAAAATCGCCTAAGTGGGACAGGCCCATAAGATAGGTACATGGATAGGACAGGTTTAGAGGGATATGGACCAAACGCAGGCTGGTGGGACTAGTGTAGTTGGGACATGTTGGGCCGAAGGGCCTGTTTCCATCTTACACAAGGTCCATCACTCTGACTCTAAAGTGGATGTTTATGTTAACTTTTATTTTATTTTAAGTGGCTGTGTATCTTGTTGCTTTTCACTTAGTATGGCTGCATGGCAACTCAAATTTCACTGTACCTTAATTGGTAGATGTGACAATAAACTTGAAACCTTGTACAAATTCTCCCTGGCACTTTAATGCTGCTGGTATGGCCAGCATTTTTTGTTTGTTTTTCTTTCTGCTTGAGGGAGGGAGGAGGGAGGGAGCACTTTCTTGAACCCAGAGCAATTCTGAGATGGTGCCAAAGAAACATTGAACTGCAGATGCTGATTTCCAGAACAAAAAGACAAGATGCTGGAGTAGCTCAGTGGGCCAGGCAGCATCTGTGGAGAAAATGGATAGGCGAAGAAATCTTCAGTCTGAAGTTACTCCAGCATTTTGTGTCCATTTTTGGTTAAAAAAAAAGCAGCACTTGCAGCTCCTTTTTATTACATTTTGTCAGATAAGATGCACTCAGGCCATGTTGTTAGGTTGGGTGTTCCAGCATTTAAATAAGTGTTTAAAAAAAAAAGTCCTATAATTAACTCAATTAGTAATATAAATATATATACTCAAAACAAAGACTGTGCAGAACTAATACATTCTTAATGTGTTTAAACATTCAATATTACTAGTATTATAGGGTGGTTCCACGTAAGCTCATCAGGTCAAAAGGCAAGACGCACGTAGCAGCTCAATACTTCTGGAGTACATGGCAGCTTCCGGCATACACCAGTAACACACACGACACATACGTTCTTACCTGTTAAAAAACGCCAAAATGGTTAATTTTTGCGCTGTGAAAATATGTGGAAATAGGGGTAACCGTGAGTGAAAACCGCCAAAATCACTGCTGCTCACTGACTTGTGAAAGAGCTGCGTGCTGGCGGATTGAGGGCAGGTACGGGCCCACGATACCCCAGGGCTCTGAACCAAATGCTCTAGTACCTTTGCTCTGAACCCGAGCACCAGGGTGTAAACGGCTGAAGGATCGCATCCCATGGGACTGCCCCCATTCTTCCCCCAGGGTCAGCGCTGTCCGGCCACAGCCGCCCTCCACCCCATCTCCCCCTGTGCAGCGGCACTGTCACGGGGGTCGGCAGCGCACACACAAACGGGGCCGGGTGGAGCGCGGCCGCGGCTCCGGGCAGTGGACACACGGGGACGAAAACCCGGCAACGTCCCCGTCAGCTGCAGCAGAGTTGGGGACAGTCTGGGCCCCCCTCCCACCTAGAGTCACTGACCGAGCTGCACCAGCATCAGCACCAGCACCCCGACACCCCAACCAGAACCCCGTATCCCCCCCCCCCCCCACCGAACAACCCCCCCCCCCCCCCCCCCCGGACCACCCCCGACCACCCGGCAATGTCCCCGTCAGCTGCAGCAGATTTGGGGACAGTCTGGGCCCTCCTCCCACCTAGAGTCACTGACCGCGCTACACCGGCACCCCGACCCCACCCCCCCCGACCACCCTACATCTAGCCTGTCCAATCCCTTAAGAATTTTATATCTCTATAAAATCCCCTCTCATCCTTCTAAATTCCAGTGAATATAAGAAGAGACAAGAGCACATCCCATTCTGCTCCAGGAGTGGACCCTGGATCGGAAGATGATTTTCGAGGATTCTGAGCAAAGAATAAGGCTTGCCGGCTCACCACCTCTCGGAATTCCTCCCTCACATCCACCCTCCTCGACTTCATTAGGAGGAGTTTCCACAGGTCCACCCGGAAGTGGCACAATTGTATCTGTCTTGCTCTCTGAACACCTTTGAAGGTGAAGAACCTCTTGATACTCTCCTTGGTTGCTTCCCACCAGTGCAGCGTGGAGTCAAAGAGGGACCTCACAGCTCCATCCTGTGTAGTCCCTCTTTAGTTCCTCAACATTCTCTGGGTTCAGCACTTTGATGTTTAACTCCTATACCCACCTACCTGCCTTCTGGTCCTGCTCTAGATGACAGTAAGCCCAAAGGAGGCAATGTTCAGACACAACCAACAGTGGTCTGTCGGACCACGACGGCCTTCGACGGAAAGAGGAAGTCTGTCTGGGACATCTGTCTGGGCTGAGCCATCCAGTCTCTATCAGGTAAATTGCGGGTGGGATCCACCTGCAGAGTTACTGAAGGCGTTGTGCAACTTTGCATCTTTGACCATCTCCATCAGGAGCTGGGAGGTACTGTCCAGCCTGCAGTCAGCACTGCCAGATCGTTCAGCGGTATCCTTGATGCAGTTGAAGTTACCGTCCAGAGTGAATGGCCGGGACGTCACTAGCAGTGGTGGGGGCTGCCGGAGGACGGCAAGCCACTCGGCCTGTGTGGACAAGGCATACACATTGTTCAGCCGGAGGACAGAGTTACCATACATTACATCCACCACCAGCCCACTAACCACGTCCCTGACTTCAGTGATCGAGAAGTTACCTTCTGTGCATTTTGATAGTAGGAATGAAGGCATAGACTATTTTCTAAATGTGGAGAGAATCCAGAAATCAGAGGTGTCAAGGGACTTGGGAGTGCTGGTGCAGGATTCTCAAAAGGTTAATTTGTATGTCGAATCGTCACACTATAAGAGAAAAACTCAATTATCCACAATACCTTACAAATCTGGAGACAAGTGAAGTCAACCCTTAAACTGAGAAATTTATCTCTTCTCTCACCAATTGTCAACAATCCTTCATTCAAGCCATCTATTTTAGACAAAACGTTCACACATTGGGAAAGATTAGGAATCAAAAAACTCGGAGATCTTTATGAGATGGGAACTCTTCTCTCATTTCAAGAATTACAGTCGAAATATCACCTGAAAGGTAGTCAATATTTTAGATATCTTCAAATTCGAGACTATCTGAAATCATATACACAAGAGTATCAATCTTTGTTGCCAGACTACTAGACGAATGTATGAATAGAAACTCGGAGTCAAACAAGTTAATATCACTAGTATAACACCCTTGTAAATATAGAAATCCCATCGTCAGAAGTAATTAGAAGAGCTTGGGAAGATGAACTTGGCCTAAAAATTCTAAAAGACTGATGGGAGGAAAACCGTCTATATATGCACAATTGCTCGATTAACGTTAGGCATTCGTTAATCCAATTTAAAAACTGCACAGACTCTATTATTCAAAGTCTAAACTGAATAAAGTCTTTCCAAATGTATCTCCTATTTGCAATAAATGTCTTCCTCAGGAAGCAATTATAACTCTTTCTTTTGTCTCTTGTATAAAGTTACATAATTTCTGAAGAGGAATTTTTTTCAAAAACACTAAAAATACAATTGGATCCCGACACGGAATTGATCATTCTAGGTACGTCAGAAGCCTGCTCTGAGCTATCATTATTTCAAAGACATTTCCTTAATTATGGCCTGATAACAGCGAAAAAACGAATACTCAAATTTTGGAAACATACATCTGTCCTGTGGATCATAAACATGTCCGAGACGCTACATCTCGAAAATATGAGACTTGTCTTGGCAGAAAAACCAGAACATTTTTCGAAGATATGGTCACCATTCATTGATTTATGACAAGGATAGTATGGTACAACACAATTTTGGATTTAAATCTAATTACGGGTTGGGTGAGGTGGGTGGGGAAGGATGTGAGGCAGGTATATCACCACTTTTTTCTTTCTTTCTCTTTTTGTCCTTTTTAAAAAAAAAATTCTATTCCTCTTATCTTTCTTTCATTTATTCACTGTTTGGCTACACCACTGTGGTAGTCTAGGGGTTCTATCTTTGCACATCTCACTTTTTCTCTCTCTTGCTTTTTCTCCTTTCCTTTCTTCCAACTATAGCTAAAAAGTTAAAAGTGAAGCTGTACAACAACTGTATAATTTTACATGCCGTTGGTTTTATTTTTGTACACTTGCTTCTAATAAATAAAAAAATTTAACATTACAAAAAAAAAGAATCGGCAGGAAGGAAGGCAAACGCAATGCTAGCATTTATTTCAAGTGGGCTTGTATACAAAAACAGGGATGTAATGCTGAGGATTTATAAGGCGCTGGTCAGGCCACATTTGGAGTATTGTGAGCAGGTTTGGGCACCATATCTGAGGAAGGAGGTGCTGGCTCTAGAGAGGGTCCAGAGGAGGTTTATAAGAATGATCCCAGGAATTAGTGAGTGAACATATGGTGAGCATTTGACGGCACTGGAGTTTAGAAGGATGAAGGGAGACCTCATTGAAACATACCGGATAGTGAAAGGCTTATATAGAGTGGATGTGGGGAGGTCGCTTCCACTACTGGGAGAGTCTAGGACCAGAGGTCATATACTCAGAATTAAAGGACGTTCCTTTAGGAAGGAGATGAGGAGGTATTTCTTTAGTCAGAGGATGGTGAATCTGTGGAATTCTTTGCCACAGAAAGCTGTGGAGGTAAAGTCAGTGGATATGTTAAGGCAAAGATAGATAGATTCTTGATTAGTACAGGTGTCAGGGGTTATGGGAAGAAGGCAGGAGAATAGATTAGGAGGGAGAGATAGATCTGCCATGATTGAATGGCGGAGTAGCCTTGATGGGCCGAATGGCCTAATTCTGCTCCTATCATATAACCTTATGACTGACCCGCAGTAGGATCCCCGGGCCAGAAGTGTGACAGTCATTGCCCCCCCCCCCCCGATCATATCAGTCTGTGGGGCCACCATCGCAATCAGCTCATGATGGCTGTGGAGTTGAGGCACCCCACATTCTTATGTAAAAGTCACATCTGCCTTACCTTGGCATTAACACATCGTACAGTAATGATGGTGTTACCTCCACTGTTACAATCCTTGTCAAGAATGTGTTCCACCCTCCGTGGTGCCCAGTAGTCCCAGAAATCCCCCAGGGTGCCTGTCCCCCTCCAGTACCACCCGGGCATGGATGTAACCCTGGAAAAGGGGCAGGCAGCCAGCTCAGGCAGATCCCTTTTCCGCCTCCATGGTCAAATTGGAGTCCATGGATCACTAACGCACTGTTGTCAGTTGTCCGGAGCCATCATTGCCGCAGCTCTGGTGAACTGCAGGACCATTCCTGTGATGAAGCTGGTGGTGTCACTAGGGGAAGATCACTCACTATCCCTCTCACCTCTGAATGTTCTGCACCCTCTGTCTCCTGGAACTGAGGTGCTCCAATGATATCGGTCTCTCAGTGCCGGGACTCTGGGCGTGTCACTACTCATAGTTTCCAGGGGCTGGGGTGCAATGCGCAGCCACGTCCACTCCAACCTGCCCGTTAGTTAGCTATCAATTTTTTTACAGACCGCTGCATTTTGGAGCTTAGTTTACATATCCCCTCCATCCTATCCATTCCTTCCCCATTCTCTCTGCACCTTAAAACAAAATTGTTCCCTTTTCCCAATTCTGAGGGTCTTTGACCTGACATGTTAACTCCATTTTTCTATTCCCATGGATGCGGTCTGACATATTGAGCAATTTCTGTTTTTTTATTCAGATTTCTAGCATCTGCATTTATTTGTCATGATTTTCAGTAATTGCTATGGGTTTGAGAACAGTGAGCTGGTGGTCTAAGCATCTGTTATAGTTATAAAGGCAGACATTGCCTCAGTTGTCTGACTCATTCAAAACCCAGTATCTTTGACACTCCCTCTGAATTACAGGTGAATAAGCCGTTCAAGAATAGTAATATGCTCAATTCTCACATTCTGACTCAGAGCAGAAGCCTGTTGCCAGTTATGCCATGACTGCAGTGTGATGTTGTATATAGATTGTATCATTGCCCATACTCGATATATTAAGTGACGTTTGTTACTGTCTTCAGTTTCAGTTGTGATAAGAAAGTGAGTTTACTGACTAAGTGAGACAATTGTCAACTAAAAATTACTTGGGCAACATAACGCTGACGAAAGACATCTGTTGGGTCTAATCTTCTAACTTGTTGCTTTAGGTCATAAGGTCATAAGTGATAGGAATAGAATTAGGCCATTCTGCCCATCATGTCTATCCCGCCATTTAATCATGGCTGATCTATCTCTCCCTCCTTTGTCCTATGCTTTGTCCAAACTTCTGTGGACTTTGCAAAAGGTTGCACTACACACTTCAACTTGCATTATGATGGTCTGGTTACCTAGAATATTTGTCAATTCATTGTATTATAGTATATTTTATATTTATTTATTGTGTTGTTATATTCATGTGCTTGTAAAGCTGCAGCAGGTAGGGATTTCATTGTTGTGGTTTTCATTGCATATGACTATCAAACACTCTTGACTCTTGTAGCCTGAACAATGTCACATTTCGGCTGGTTGAACATGTCACTGGAAAAAAGTAATGGTTCTTCATTGCTTTTTTTATGGTTTTAATCATCACAGTAAGTTTTCTTTAATCCAAAGCTTAAACAGGCCCAGTTATCCCTCCATTACTCCATTATTTAGTTTAGTTTGGTTTAGTTTTGTTTAGTTCAGTTTAGTTTAGTTTAGAGATACAGCTTGGAAACAGGCCCTTCGGTCCACCGAGTTCACGGTAACCATCAATCACCCGTGCACATTATTTCTATGTTATCTCACTTACTCATCAGCTCACTCTTAACACACTTGGGGCAATTTAGAGAGGCCAATTAAACTACAAACCTGCACGTCTTTGGGATGTGGGAGGAAACTGGAGCAACCGAAGGAAACCCATGCAGTCACAGGGAGAATGTGCACACTACACACAGGTTGGGATAGAACCGGGGTCCCTGGCGCTACCCTGAACTCACAATTTACAACCTCCAATAAGACCCAATCACAACATATTTAACTTACATGAAAAATGACCCTGAGCTTATTTGGATGCAGGCATCTCATTGTATCTCAACTCAAACATTGGTCTTTAATGTGCTGTGACACCCACGGTTTGGATAACGCTTTCACCTCTAAGAAGGTTATGGTTAGTCATTTGAATGACTTGGGCACGCTCTCTGAGACTGATAATTTGGTGTATTGTTGAGAGAGTTACTCTGCCACAACAGGTGGTGCATTAACACAGAGACATGAGAGAGTTCAAGAGGTAAGAAAAAACAGGCTCTTCACCCACTGAGGGTACACAAAAAGCTGGAGAAACTCAGCGGGTGCAGCAGCATCTAAGGAGCGAAGGAGATAGGCGACGTTTCGCATCTTCACCCACTGAGTCTGCTCCAACCATCAAAGACCCATTCACACCAATAATTTCTTCAGCTGAGCCAAAGTAAGCACTTTAATTTGCCTGAGGTCTGCTGGATTTGAAGCAGGACTTTGGATGGATGAGCAAAACATAGATCTGAGAACCAGCAGAATACTGGCAAATTAAAGTGCTTACTTTGGAGAAGCCCATTCCAAATCAACAAGAGTTACAAAGGATACAAAGGACACAAAGGACATTTATTATCACATACACCAATTGGTGTAGTGAAATTTGACTTACCATTGCAGCACACGAATAAAGATAAGACACAACATTAAAGAATTTAACATAATTTAACAATAAACATAAAAACATCCCATCACAATGGTTCCACTGTGAGGGATGGCAGCAAAGTCCAGTCGTTTCCCCTGTTCACCCATGGTCGGGCCTATTGAGGCCTCTGCAGTCGCCGCTACGGCAGCCCGATGCTTCAGGCCCTCTCACCGGATGATGGAGTTCTTGTGTCGGGTGAGCACTCTCAGCGGCTCGGAGTGTCTGGAGCGGCTGCTTCCTCCCCGGAGACCGTGGCTCCCGAAGTCCACGGGCCGCGCCGGTCCGAGCTCCGACACTGGCAATCTCGGCGTGAGATCCCAGGCACCACGGTGTTTAAAGTTCAGCGCCACCCGCGGCTGGACGCCCCCAGCCACAGCACCTCAGATGTTGGAGTCAGCGGTCTCTGCATTCCAGAGCCCACCGCACGGCGACCCGGGTAAGGCATCGCCCGCTCCACGATGGTGCCTCAGCCCTGTGCCGCCGCCGAAGCTGAACTTCTGGCCGGTCCTGGCAGGAAAATGCCGCTCCAATCTGTTCGTAGGCCGCGAGGACGGGGCAAAAACACGGCTCGGAGAAAAGCCGCATCTCCGACCAGGTAGGGACTGAGAAAAATAGGTTCAGCCTTCCCCCCACCCACACAAAAGACTAGAAGACCTCCAAAACAAACACTTGTAACTCATGAAAAATAAAAAAAAAGGGTGAAAGGACTAACAGCTGCTGGCATGGCAGCCATACTCGACGGCACCCCCTAGAGTCAAGAGAGGTTTTTCGTCATGTGTCCCAGATAGGACAATAAAATTCTTACTTGCTGCAGCACAACATAATATGTAAACATAGTACATAACGAGAGAAAAACAGGGGCCGCGGAACGTTTTTGAAAGTGGGGGGGGGCTGAGCGATCACTGATCACCGGCCTCGGGGATACCAGGTGAGTGAGCGAAGCGAGGGTGTGGGAGGGTGGCACAATTATTATACTTTGTTGTTGCTCAACCTCCAGAAATTGGGGGATCATACAGGCCATCCCACAACTCAAAAAGTGAGGGTATATATCCCCCATCCCTCCCCCCCCTCTCTCTCTCAGGGCCGACTCTCCCTCCCTCTGGGCCCTCCCTTCTGCTCGGCGGCTAATCACAACGCTTCGTTCACTGCCCCATATCTCGACTGTGGGGTTCGGCTGTTGAGCGGAGGGGAAGGAGGGTTTTGGGGGGGGGCAGTCGGATTCCGCCACTGCTGCTCGTGGTTTTGCCGCGCTCACTATGCCCTTGTTTCAGAGATTCTGGATGTCGGAGGTCCTCAGAAGAAGAGAAAACTACGTGTGCGGGCTGTATAATTTCGGGTTATAAAGCATGTCTCGCCAAAAAAGTGGAGAGGCTGCAGCCCCCCCCAGCCCCCAGGTTCCGCGGCCTATGAAAAAAAGTTTAGTGTGTATATATATACACATGCACACAGACTCAATAAATAAACAAATATAATGCAATAATAATAATACTCTTGTCGTTCAGAGCTTATTTGTTGTCGTGTTGAATATCCTGATGCTGCTGCCTCGCGGCTCCAACGTCCTGGGTTCAATCCTGACTTTGATCATAGACTTTGTGAGTTTGCACATTCTCCCCGTCCGAGGTGCTCTGATCACCTCCCACCTCCATGGTCATGCTGCTAGATTAATTGACCATTGTAAATGAGGTGGTGACAGCAGAATCAAAGGTTCAAGAAACATAGAAACATAGAAATTAGGTGCAGGAGTAGGCCATTCGGCCCTCCGAGCCTGCACCGCCATTCAATATGATCATGGCTGATCATCCAACTCAGTATCCCGTATCTGCCTTCTCTCCATACCCCCTGATCCCTTCAGCCACAAGGGCCACATCCAACTCCCTCTTAAATATGGCCAACAAACTGGCCTCAACTACCTTCCACAGATTCACCACTCTCTGTGTGAAAAACGATTTTCTCATTTCGGTCCTAAAAGACTTCCCCCTTATCCTTCGTTGATGGGCATGTGAGAAATAATAAGTTGCAGTGTTACAGGGAAAATAGGGAGTGGGAATGGGACCATTGGATTGCTCCACTGGAAACTAACATGAACCTGATGGGCTGAATAGCTTTTTTTCTCTGTTGTTTTATGTCCATAAGAACCCAGGCAATTTTTTTGTCTCCACTCTGGTCATATATTTTGGTCAATCACTCTTTCAGTTGTCTCTGCTTGACTTGGCCGTGTTGCAACATTGATTCATCCACTGTATGACTCAGCGCGCAATGCCATGTATAACCCATTCAGCTGGATCTCCATGTTTGCGTGGACCCCTATAGCTAGGTCAGGGTCAGAGATTTTCCAGTCCGTCCTTTGGCTTCTAAGAACTTACAACTTACACCATCTGGAGCCAAAAATATTAAGACACCTATGACAACCCAATCCATCAGGCACATGTGAAGAGGTTACATTAAAAGCAACCAGAGGGCAGCACAGTGGTGCAGCAGTGGAGTTGCTGCCTTACAGTTGCTGCCAGACACCCGGATTCGATTATGGCTATGGGTGCTGTCTGTATGGAGTTTATGCGTTCTCCATGTGACCACGTGGGTTTTTCCCCGGTATTACAGTTTCCTCCCAACTACAAAGACGTACAGGTTTGTAGGGTAATTTGGCTTTGGTAAAATTGTCCCGTGTGTGTTGGATGGTGCTAGTATACGAGGTGACCATTGATCACGCAAACTCGGTGGGCTGTTGGCCCTGTTTTTGCTCTGTATCTCGCCACCACCACCCCCTAGATTCTACTGCTTATCTAAGCCCAGGGGGGCAACTTGCAATTGCTAACCAACCTCCAACCTGCACATCTTTGGAAAGTGGGAGGAAACCAGAAAACATGGGGGAAAGCCACCTCGCTACAGGGAGAACATGCCAACTCCACACAGACAGCACAGGATGTGAAGCAGATAAAAACATCTGAGCTGGTGCTGTTTCGCATTTAACTCAATGCTCAGATCTGAGGAAAGGATTCCTTTTTATTCAGTACAGGAGCACAAAGTACTTTGTGCTTTGCTCAAGACTCAGTGCAGCACAGTGACATAGCAGTAGAGTTACTGCCTTACAGACTCCAGAGACCTGTTCGATCCTGACTACGGGTGGTTGTCTGTACGGAGTTTGTACGTTTGACCTATGTGGGTTTTCTCCGAGATCTTCAGTTTCCTCCCACACTCCAAAGACGTGCAGGTTTGAAGGTTAATTAGCTTGATGTAACTGTAAAATTGTCCCTTGTGTGTGTGGGGTAGTGCTAATGCAAGAGGATCGCTGGTCGGTGTCGACTCAGTGTGACGAAGGGACTATTTATGCTCTGTATATCTAAACCAAACTAAATTAAAAATAATATAAACTCCAGCATCTGCAGTTCCCTGAGTCTCGAGATGTTTAATTTTCTATTCCTCCGTAAGCCCGATTGTCAATATCGGATATCAATGATATGTAGCTTTTCTCACATATTTCTGAACGTCTCACCAAGTTTTCCGCTATGTTGTCCAAATTCCTGTACTCTGCATACATCCACAAGACTCTCTACTGATTTATTACATATAATTATAAACATTCTTTTTTTTTAACACTACAAAGAATAGTACGGCAATTTATTTCAGTGTTTAAGAAAGAACTGCAGATGCTGGAAAAAGGTTGGTTAAGACGGACTGAGCGGAGGTGTTCAGCGAAGTGATTGCCAAACCTGCGCTAGGTCTAGCCGATGTAGAGAAATTGACACCTGGAACAGCGGATGCGGTTGATGAGGTTGGAGGAGGTGCAGGTGAACCTCTGCCTCACCTGGAAAGACTGATTTGGTCCTTGGATGGAGTTGAGGGGGGAGGTAAAGGGACAAGTGTTGCATTTCCTGTGGTTGGAAGGGAAAGTACCCGGGGAGGGGGTGGGTTGGGTGGGAAGGGATGAATTGGCCAGGGAGTTATGGAGGGAACGGTCTCTGCGGAAAGCAGAAAGGGGAGGAGATGGGAAGATGTGGCCAGTAGTGGGATCCTGTTGCAGGTGGCGAAAATGTCGGAAGATTATATGTTGTATGCGATGGCTGACGGGGTGGAAGGTGAGGACAAGGGGGACTCCGTCCTTGTTACAAATGGGGGAGGGGGAGTAAGAGTGTAGCTGCGGGATATAGAGGAGACACTGGTGATAGCCTCATCTATAATGGAAGAGGGGAACCCCCGTTCTCTAAAGAATGAGGACATCTCCGATGCCCTAGGATGGAACACCCTATCCTCGGCGCAGATGCGGCGTAGACGGAGGAATTGGGAGTAGGGGATAGAGTCTTTACAGGAAGCAGGGTGGGAAGAAGTATAGTCAAGATAGCTATGGGAGTCAGTGGGTTTGTAGTAGATGTCTGTTGCCTGCGATGGAGATGGTGAGATCTAGAAATGGTAAGGAGATGTCGGAAATGGTCCAGGTGAATTTAGTTTCGTTTAGAGATACAGCGTGGAAACAGGCGCTTCGGCCCACTGAGTCCACACCGACCTGCGATTCCCGCACATTAACACTATCCTACACACACCAGGAAGGGACAATTTATACGTAAACCAAACCAATGAACCTGCAAATCTGTATGTCTTTGGAGCGTGGGAGGAAACTGAAGATCTCGGAGAAAACCCACACAGATCATGGGGAGAACGTACAAACTCCGTACACACAGCACCTGTATTCGAGATTGGTTACACCCGGGTGCAACTCTACCGCTGCGCCTTTGCGCCATGTGAGGGCAGGCTCAAGCCAAACAGCTGATTGCGTTTTCGCTTCATTTCCATTGTCATTGCAGTTTCAAGCACAGTGCAGGCTCAAGCCAAACAGCTCATTGCATTTGCATGGTGGTGATTGACAAGAGAGAGAATCTCAAGATTTTTAAAACACTAATAAGTCTTTTATTACTTAGGAGGACTCTGAGTAAGATGGCCAAAATATCACAGCCATATATGGTAGCGTTTTTTCTAAAATCAAAGCACAGTGCAAACAGGAAGTGGTCAAGATCAGACAGACAGACAGACAGATGTTGTGAGAATGTGTATATATACACACTGAGCTTTTCTTTTCTCTCTCTCGTTTGTCATATCATACTATGCATATTCTGTTGTGCTGCAGCAAGTAAGAATTTCATTGTTCTATCTGGGACATGATAATAAAACACTCTTGACTCTTGATAATGAATTGAATTTAAAATCATGAAATAAAAATCTGGTTTGCTCATCCAATTTTAGCAATGTCTCATTTTGTTGTGTCCTTCCCCCATTGAGTAATGTAATGAATGCTATTGCTTGCGCTAAAACAGATTTTCTTTGCACTCGTCGCGATTTAACAAACAATTCAAACAAGGTGATTATAATGACCCTGGCATGAACTACGGGCCTCGTGGTGGGTTTGGTGCCGACATTTTGTAAGGGAGCTTCGAAATCAGTAAGTGGCCCAAATGTCTTATATGTTTTATAAGTATATATTTTTCTTTTTTTTTTTCAAATTTTGAAATGATTACATTTTGGTCCAATTTTGATCACAAATTAGCTCAAAAGGATCATAGGTAGGCCCATTTTTTATTCTGTGGTATTTCATTATGATTTAATAACTTTCAAATTTTGCCACCCATGTCACAGGTTGGTACCCTTATTTACGGAAACATCCAAATACAATGCTGGTTTAAGATAGACACAAAATGCTAGCGTAACTCAGTGGGACAGGCAGCGTCTCTGGATAGAAGGAATGGGTGATGTTTGGGCTCGTGACCCTTCTTCAGACAGGGAGTCAGGAGAGGGGGAAGACACAGAATAGGGGGATAAAGAATTTAAGGTGTAAAAACGAGACATCAATGGGGCTAAAAAAAGCGAGGAAAACGTAGAATAGATCATTGTTAGCTAGGGGAAGTGGACAATGAAGCAGACAAAGATAAAAAATTAATCAAAGGAGTCAGACTGGTCGGAGAACTAGGATGGGGAAGGGATGGAGAGGGAAAGCAAGGATTACTTGAAGTTAGAGACGTTGATATTCATACTACTGAGTTGTAAGCTGCCCAAGTGAAATATGCGGTGCTGTTCCTCCTTTTGCAGTGTGACTCACTTGCCTGTAACCGTGGGAATGTAAGCTGCAAGTTCTGCCTGTAGCTACTACCACTGGCTATCACACAGATCATGCTTCATTACATTTTGTGAAAATTGGTGAAAATTACCCGAATGATTTTGTTGCTAGCTTTTTTTAAAATCTCAACTGTCCTGCTATTTTACAGGTTTATATTTTCACATTCACTACCTGTTTAGCACAGCAAGATAGTTAAATGCTAGAATTCTGAAATAGAAACAGAAAATTCCAGGCAGCAACTGGGGGAAGTGAAATATTAATAACTTTCCAGATCCTTTTTCAGAATTATGAAATGGTAAAAAAGTAGGCATATGTATTGTAACTTTGAAAAGAAAACCATTAATGACACTCTACACCTTAAGTATCATTTCCTTTTATATTGTAAAGATATTTTGCAATATAACTTTAAAGGTTATTAGAATTTTTATAATGATCATTTTACTAGTTTATTATAGCTTTTAGCATATAAGTAATTTTAGCACATATTAGCAATGTTCCTGTATGGAACATATATAATGTAGCTGGGCTGCCATAACTTCAGAGATCCTCTTTAAACACTGGGTCCAGCAAATGTCATATGGCATCTTCATCCCCAACAGGATACCTATAGAACAATGATAATGAAAATAGTATTATTAGATTATTCAGTAGAATCATGGAGCTATACAGAACAAACAAGATATTTTTTGGTCCTACTTGTCCATGTTGACCAAGCTGGCATTCCAGTTGAATTCCTGCATTTTACCCTACATTCGTCTAAACCCTTCCTATCCATATGCCTGTCCATATGCCTGCCTCAAAAGTCATAGTTTTTTACAGTCTGAAGCTTCCTTTGGCAGCTCCTTGTAGTTACGGAGTATGCTGCCCAGTGAAAATTTGCACCTGAGGTCCTTCTTAGATCTTTCCTTTCACCTTAAGCCCATGCCCTCAAGTTTTAGAATTCACTATTCCGGGTAACAGACAAGGAGTATTCACTTTATCAATGCTCATCATGATTTTGTTAATTCCTCACCTCACAATTCACCAAGGTCACTCTTAAACTCCTAAATTTCAAAGAAAAAGCCTCAGCCTATGCAGCCGCACCCTATAACTCAAACCACCAAGTCCAGTTAACATCCTGGTGAATCTTTTCTGCATATTTCTCAATTAATATGGAGATCAACCACTTAGAAGACATCATAGAGTAAATCACCATCTAATATATTATGTTGTTTTTCATTTCCATTGTTTCTGGTCTCACCTTTTTCTCCATTCTCAGAACTAGGAAACAATTGATCTTGCCATCACTTTTCATCGCATCACCTCCATAATTTCAGTTTTTTTCCTATATATTGTCATCAGCTGATGCAACTTTGCCCCAATCTACTACCTTCCCCCAAAACCCTCTGGGGTACTCTGGTTCACACTTTAGTCTCCATTTCCCATGAAAAACACCTTTCTGTTTATCTCCCCCCTTTACTGAAGTCTGGAGACCCAAGTATTATTTTCAAATTAATCAGTAGCTCGCTTTTACTTCTTTCAATTTAGCTTACAGCATTTATTGCCCAGGATATGATCTTCTTCACATTGGGAAAGTCAAATGCAGTTTGGGTTAGTGATTTGTGGAACATTTCTATTTAGACTGAAAGCAAGACACTGAGCTTCCAGCTGCATGTCACTTTGGCAATTATGGATAGATATTAGTATTTCCACTTGTTTTTGATGTTTATTACCTTCCACTTTCACATTCCTTGCTATTTGATCTCTTTAGATTGTCACCGTATCACAGACCTTTCTCTTTCCCCTTCCATTCTCTAACTCTTCCTCGTCCTCAGGAAGGGTCATGAACTAAAATGTTAGTGCTCCACAGATGCTGTCAGTATTTGGAGTATTTTCCATTTTTATTTCAAATTCCCAACATCCCCAGTATTTTGTATTTGAAGAATTGATCCATGAATTGTCTATACAAGAAAAATGAACAAGGTAATTTTTTTAATGAATGCTATGAAATGCTTCTTGAGTGAAGTTTGTAGTTCTTGACTCGAAAACATTCTGACATTGAAAGGGCAGTGCAACTGACTTATCATTGAGCTAACTGAATTACATGTACCAGTGTTGAATCAAACTACTGCTCTGGTTGTTTATATTGTAAGTCAAGGCATGTACGACCAAACTTAAGAATCATTTACAAAAGACACAAAGTACTGGAAAAACCTAGTGGATCAGGTGGCTACTCTGGTGAAAATGGGTGGACAACATTGAGGGTCGACCCTTTTTCATAATCTGAATAATGGGTCTTGATCTGAAACGCCGTGTGCGGAGATGTTACCTGACCTGCTGAGTTACTCCAGAACTTTATGTTTTCTTGCACAAGATTCTAGCATCTACAATTCATTGTGACTATTTCAGAATCACTTAGTTCATATGTAAAATGAATGGACATGTTTAGTTATTTTAGTTTAGAGATACAGCATGGAAACAGGCCCTTCGGGCCATCGACTGTGTAATCACCTGTACACTAGGGGCAATTTACAGAAGCTAATTAACCTACAAACCTGTACGTCTTTGGAATGTGGGAGGAAACTAGTCTACCCAGAAAAAGCCCATGTGGTCACAGGAAGAATGCATAAACTCAGTACAGACACCACCTGTAGTCAGGATCGAACACAGATGTCTGCCACTGTAAGGCAGCAATTCTACCGCTGCCCCATTGTACCGCCTAGTTCTTCGGAGTAAATAATATGCCCAGGACTGATGGAGAAGGAGATATTCTAAGACCTGCAAAGCAATAGTATGAAACAGTGGCGCAGTGGTAGAGCTAATGCCTTACCACACCAGAGACCTGGATTTGATCCTTACTATGGGTGCTGTCTATGTGGAGTTTGTGTGTTCTTCCTGTGACTGCGTGTGTTTTCTCCGGGTGCTCTGGTTTCCTCCCACGATCCTACAACTTGCAAGTTTGTAGGTTCATTGGCTTCTGTAAATTGTCCCCAGTATGTAGGGTGTGAAAGTGGGATAACATAGAACTAGAGCGCGGGTGATCAATGGTCGGTGGGGACCCGGTGGGCTGAAGGGCCCGGTGGGCTGAAAGGCCTGTTTGCACACTCCATCTCTAAACTGTAAATTCAGTGAAACATCTGAGTGCATTAAATCTAAATGCAATGTGAAAAATGTCATGCTTAAAAATTTGGTGCAGAAGCCAGAAGATCATTTGAATCCAAAACATGTCACAAATAAGTGAATCCTGTAAAGTTGGGAAAAGAACCTGAAGAATGAAACAATTAATGAGTTTATTAATTAAAGAACTTCTACTTGCAGTATTATTTTGATGCCTTGCAGGATAGATTTGCATATGAACCAGTAGTTAGCAATGCATGGATGAACAATCTCAACCAAAACTGTTGAGCATGCAAAACCTGACATTCAAGCTTGCATATGAAATTGTTGCGCCAATGGAAATGGCATCTAAAAATATGAGAGAATGTCACCCTCCACAAGCAACTGATCCAGTGCAGTCCACAAATGCTGCAACAACATTAATGGCCACAAAACTGATTCCAAAACATATCAGCAAGACTATTTCATTGTTAACATTTCATATGCCATTACTCACCTCAGTTTTGTCAATTTAGAACAGCATAACATTCAGTTGCCAAAATAAAGAGTAGATTTTGACTGTCTGCAGAACCAAGGTTAAAGCAAGCATATCTCATGCAATTCAAAATAACTGAAATGGACGATCTGCTAGTTTGGTAGTTACTCCACGAGGAAGTGTAATTGTTAAATACTTATGTCAGAAGCAATAAAAGCAACAAATTGACAGGATTTATAGGTGTTGGGTGACAACCAATGCAAAAACATGTAAATTGACATATTTTAAACAGGCTCTTCGGAAATCAGTCAAAACACTTACTTCCTACCAGCTATCCCCCCCTTTACTCTGCCATTCCCGCCCTGAAATGCTGTTGGGCCCATTTCCCTCCACAGATCTGCTGAGTTCTTCCAGCAGATTGTTTTTCTGCAAAACACTTACTGCATCAGGTTTAGTGAGATACCTTTGACAGAGATCACTATCAAACAGGTAATCAGGTCTGGTAAGGTTTCATTCACAGAGTGTATACTGGCAGCACAATGGACAACAAGTACAACTAGTGGTCATTGTTGCCAACAATGAAAATATCCCAACTTTAATGGGGAATGATTGACAACTGCTTAGAAAGACTTGTAACAAGAGATAGCACAATTAAAAATCTTCACTAGACTGGAAGTCTGCCATGCCTTCAAACCATGGAATGGTTCCCTTGTGTCTCTAAATTGTTTGCTATTGTCCATCATGTGTGTATATTGCTAAGTTACTTGTAATTAATTTGGGATTTACAAATGTTTAAGCATGGAACAAACTGTTTTCTCTATATCTGTATCAGTTACCATTCTATGATATTATTGGATGACAAAATAGTTTCCTGCAATTGTTTCTCAAACAATGTGAATTTCATGCACATTCAGTTTGCATCAGTTTATAATACCTCTTTGGATTATATTTGTTGTCTTCATAACATCTGAAGACATTACACTGCCCTTCCTTTCTTGGCATATTTTTCACCCTGATATGTTCTATATTTGGCACTCAGGGAGGGAGAAACACATAATAGTCAGGAAGCAGCTGACTATCTCCCTAACTATGGGATGTACTATGGCAAATGCACTTTGACTGAGTGAGATAGCAACATGGCTACACCCTGTATTGCAATATTGGCCTATTCAGAACTATCCTCAGTGTTGTACAGGGGGAAATACAAAATATAACATTCAAACTTCACAGTACTATAATAAGCTTTCCTTTATCCACCCACACTACCATTTTCATTCTATTGAGCGTACTTTCTTTTTCTTTTGGATCATCTTCTTTCTCTTTCGGAACTTTGCTTGCTTGAAAGTTGTGCGACTGTTCCTTTAAGAGAGGGGAAAAAAAGCGATTGATGAAACATTCCACAGGGATGCGGAATAGACATAGTCCACTCGTGGTGCAATTTTCCCTCATGGAGGAGCTTCACAAATGCTCTACTCTCCTGCATGTTTCTCCAGTGTCTTGCAGATTTTTTAAATCAAACATTGACCTAATTCCCTTTTGAGAGATACCATTGACCCTGCTTCGACCACACTCTTACACAGTGCATTGTAAATTATTATAATGTAAATTATACTACATTTCCCCCTAATTACTTTAAATAAGTCTTACAGTTGCAAATCCTCTTGCAAGTGGAACCAATTTCTCCTTATTTGCACGATCAAAACAACGTTCAGATCAACCATATGTCAATATTCAGATGCAATGTTTGATGAAAACATACTGTTGAATCGCGTGTACTTACTTATCTGTTATCACTTCTTCCTCTGTATCTTTAGTCTCACTGACTTGAACTTGTGAAGAACTTATTTCTTCCCTCATTTGCCCGACAGAACCCTACAAACAGAGAGCAAGATTAATTTTAAACTCTTTTCTTGTTTTATTCGCTTCTTTGAATAGAATGATTTACATGGGCCTAGCTTGGATCATATCAGCCAATTTAGTGATAGCATGATTGTAATCATGTATTGTCTTTCTGCTGACATTTAGCACGCAACAAAAGCTTTTCGCTGTCTAACAAGGGAATTGTATTGATGTAGGCGTAATAATCCTACCAGGTTATGCCTTTTGACCAGTAAATTCAGGTGAATATTTTCCAGGTCTGCTTCTTCAATTTCCTGTAGTATGCTATGATCCCTCAGAACTGATGGATTGTTTTGTTTGCAACTGCAAAAATATAGCAAAATAGATGGAAAATTGGAAAAATTACAAATGAATATAAATCATTTGATTATGTGGCATCCTGTTGACAGTAATGGAAACATAGAAAATAGGTCCAGGAGTAGGCCACTCGTCCCTTTGCACCAGCACCGCCATTCAATATGATCATGGCTACTTATCTAAAATCAGTACCCCTTTCCTGCTTTTTCCCCATATCCCTTGATTCTGTTAGCCCTTGGTCTTCAAATTTGAGGAAGGACATCATGCTATTGAGGGAGTGCAGCGTAGGCTCACAAGGTTAATTCCCGGGATGGCGGGACTGTCATGTGTTGATAGAATGGAGCGGCTGGACTTGTATTCTCTGGAATTTAGAAGGATGAGAGGGAATCTTATTGAAAAATATAAGATTATTAAGGGATTGGACATGCTAGAGGCAGGAAACATGTTCCCGATGTTGGGGGAGTCTAAAACCAGGGGCCGCAGTTTAAGAATAAGGGGTAGGCCATTTAGAACGGAGATGAGGAAACACTTTTTCACCCAGAGTTGTGAATGGGGTCTGTGATGATCGGCCATAATCATTAAATCTGCTGGCTCAGAAGAATGACCTACTCCTGTGTCTGAGAGCTGAGAATTCTTTCGGAGTGAAAATGTTTTTTTTTCCTCATCTCAGTCCTAAATGGCCTACCCCTTATTCTAAAACTGTGACCCCTGATTCTGGACTCTCCCAACCTGGGGAACATGTTTCCAGCATCTAGCCTGTCCAATTCCTTAAGACTTTTATATGTTTCTATAAGATCCCCTCTCATCCTTCTAAATTACAGTGAATACATGCCCAGTCGACCCATTGTTTCATCATAGGTCAGTCCCACCAACCCGGAAACTAACCTGGTGAACCTACTCCCTCTACTGTTGATGGTAGACTATAACAGATCTACAAATCTTGATATACATGCCTGTGGAATAGAAGTCACTGAATAATAGAAAGATCACAGCTAAGAAGGAATCTATTCTGCTCTGAAAAAAAGCTGTAGTTGTTGGAAAATCTTAAATTAGAACAGAAAATACAGGAAACACTTTGTCAGTTGGGCAGCATCTGTGAAAAGAAAAGCGGAATTCTTCAGGGTGAAGAATCTTTGTTTCCACTGATGCTGCCTACCCCATTGAGTGGTTCCTGCATTTTCTGTTGCTGAACAACTTGTCATGTCTATTGGAAAGAAATAAGCATTGAATAATCCCGAACAAGAAACACATTATCTTTTCCAATGGTTTTAGTTTCTTCGATTGTAGTTCATCAGTAAAATGCTGTAAATTACACCCTTAAAAATAGCAACTAAATACAGTGTCCTCCATAATGTTTGGGACAAAGACCCATCATTTATTTATCTGCCTCTGTACTCCACAATTTGAGATTTGTAATAGAAAAAAATCACATGTGGTTAAAGTGCACATTGTCAGATTTTATTAAAGGTCATTTTTATACATTTTGGTTTTACCATGTAGAAATTACAGCAGTGTTTATACACAGTCCCCCCATTTCAGGGCACTATAATGTTTGGGACACATGGCTTCATAGGTGTTTATAATTGCTCAGATGTGTTTAATTGCCTCCTTAATGCAGGTATAAGAGAGTTCTCAGCATCTAGTCTTTCCTCCAGTCTTTCCATCACCTTTGGAAACTTTTACTGCTGTTTATCAACATGAGGACCAAAGTTGTGCCAATGAAAGTCAAAGAAGCCATTATGAGACTGAGAAACAAGAATAGAACTGTTAGAGACATCAGCCAAACCTTAGGCTTACCAAAATCAACTTTTTGGAATATCATTAAGAAGAAAGAGAGCACTGGTGAGCTAACTAATCACAAAGGGACTGGCAGGCCAAGGAAGACCTCCACAGCTAATTCTTTCTATAATAAAGAAAAAACACGAAACACCTGCCCGACAGATCAGAACACTCTTCAGGTGTGGATTTGTCAATGACCACTGTCCGCAGAAGACTTCATGAACAGAAATACAGAGGCTACACTGTAAGATGCAAACCATTGGTTAGCTGCAAAAATAGGATGGCCAGGTTACAGTTTGCCAAGAAGTACTTATAGGAGCAACCACAGTTCTGGAAAAGGGTCTTGTGGACAGATGAGACGAAGATTAAAGGGGCTGTCCCACTGCGGTGACGTAATCTGCGAGTTAAAAAGAGTGACTTCGACCTTCAAGCTCGAGGGCAGTCGTCTGGAAAACCTCGAACTGGATCGACCGTCAGCGATGAAACCGCGAGCTGGATCGACCGACCGCACACAAACACATCGCAAAGGCGGGGGCCAGGGAAAGCAGGGGAGCGCTGTCTGAAATTCAGACCCGCTATGATGAGGAAAGAAAGACGGCTGCACAGTGTACAGTAAGTCCTTTAGTTAGTGCGGGGGTGGGGGGGGGAGATAAGGGGGGAAGAAGGAGTGGAGACACTTTGAAGAAGTCAGACAACGTTTAATAAAGTTTAGCGGGCATTTTACATTACTGACTGGTTTACCTGGGTCCTGAAAACTCCAATGAGCCAATCAAAATGCCGGGTCAGCGAAGGAGATTGTCTATGGCTGCCCTCGACTGCCTGTAACTAAATAGCGACTCCACTGCACTACGAGTTAAAAAGATCCATGCAAACCAAAGTTTACTTGCGGAAATTTTTCAACATGCTGAAAAATTTTCCGACGACCAAGCTGAGCCCACGAGTATTCGGGAACTTCCCTTGAGCATGAAGGAGAGTTCAAGTGACCTCATAGGACCTCCTAGGACCACGTGTCGACCATGCTGCTAGTTTGAGTCAAGGGCAAACTCGTCTAAACTCGCAGATTAGGTCACCGCAGTGGGACAGCCCCTTTACTTATATCAGAGTGATGGCAAGAGCAAAATATGGAGGGGAGAAGGAACTGCCGAAGATCCAAAGCATACCTTCTCATCTGTGAAACACAGGGTGGTGGGGGTGTTATGGCCTGGGCATGTATAGCTGCTGAAGGTACTGGCTCACTTATCTTCATTGATGATACAAATGCTGATGGTGGTACAATAATGAATTCTGAAATGTATAGACACAACCTATCTGCTCAAGTTCAAACAAATGCCTCAAAACTCATTGGTCGACGGTTCATTCTACAGCAAGACATTGATTCCAAACATTCTGCTAAAGCAACAAAGGAGTTTTTCAAAGCTAAAAAATTGTCAATTCTTGAGTGGCCAAGTAAATCACCTGATCTGAACCCAATTGAGCATGCCTTTTATATGCTGATGAGAAACCTGAAGGGAACTAGCCCCCAAAACAATCATAAGCTAAAGATGGCTGCAATACTGGCTTGGCAGAGCATCACCAGAGAAGACACCCAGCAACTGGTGATGTCCATGAATCGCAGACTTCAAGCAGTCATTGCATGCAAAGGATATGCAACAAAATACTAAACATGACCACTTTCATTTACATGACATTGCTATGTCCCAAACATTATGGTGCCCTGAAATGGAGGGCACTATGTATAAACACTGCTGTAATTTCTACATGGTGAAACCAACATGGTTTATTAAAATCTGATAATGTGCACTTTAACCACATGTGATTTTTTTTCTATTACAAATCTCAAATTGTGGAGTACAAAGGCAAATAAATAAATGATGGGTCTTTGTCCCAAACATTATGGAGGGCACTGTATGCAATGTCTTTGGCCCCACACAAATTACTCTGGGGTGATCTTGGAATAATGATGCCTGCAGTCTATATTATATTGGATAATTTTGTTCCAGCAGGCAGCTGCTGGAACAAAAGCTGCTGGAACAAAAAATTGTGGAGGGCACTGTAGCTCCCATTCATATGGAGATGTTTCCTTTATGGTTAAATAATTCATTTTCTATTGGAAGTTACTGTTGAATATGCTTCACCAGAATTTGATGGCAGTTCAGTTAAGAACATAAGAATTCAGTTTTCAGAGAGCAATTTTGGGCCCCATGTCTGAGGAAGGATGTACTGCCATTGGAGAGGGTCCAGAGGAGGTTTACCAGAGTAATCCCAGGAATGATTGGGTTATCACATGATGCACGTTTGAATGCATTGCGCATGTACTCGCTGGAGTTTGGAAGGATGTGGTGGGACCTCATATAAACTTATCGAATAGTGAAAGCCCTAGATAGAGTGAATGTCATCAAGGTGGTGCTGTACATGGCAGCCACGCCATCAGCCTGTATCGTCTTTTTCTTCTTTTGTTGTTTAGGTCTGTGTGTACTTCTATGTTTTTCTATGTGTACTGTTAGTTTTTGTGTTATGTGAAAGTGGGGCTTGGGGGAAACCTAATTTATCTCTTTCCTCAACGGAAATGCAACTTTTTCATCGTATCTCCGTCTGCACAGCGGCTTTAACATTGTGGAGCTGACGGTCCTTGGTGAACCTCTGCCTCACCTGGAAAGACTGTCTGGGTCCTTGGATGGAGTCGAGGGGAGAAGTAAAGGGACAGGTGTTGCATCTCTTGCGGTTGCAGGAGAAAGTACCTGGGGAGGAGGTGGTTTGGGTGGGAAGGGATGAGTTGACCACAGAGTTGCAGAGGGAATGGTGTCTGCAGAACTCCTGTCCCTTTACCATCGCCCTCGACCCTATCAAAAGACCCCGATAGTCTTTCCATGCAGAGATTCACTTGCACCCCCTCCAACCTCATCTACTGTATCCGCTGTTCCAGGCGTCAACTCCTGTACATCGGCGAGACCAAGCGCAAGCTTGGCGATCGCCTTAACCTACCTGATCTCCCGGTTGCTCAGCACTTTAACTCTCCCTCACATTTGCAATTGGACCCTTCTGTCCTGGGCCTCCACCATTGTCAGAGTGAGGCCCAGTGCAAATTGGAGAAACAGCACCTCATATTTCGCTTGGGTAGTTTACACCCTAGCGGTATGAACATTGACTTCTCTAAAATAGCCCTTGCATTCCTTTTCTCTCCATCCCCTCCCCATTCCCAGTTCTCCCACCAGTCTTACTGTCTCCGACTACATTCTATCTCTGTCCTGCCCACTCCCCTGATGTCAATCTGAAGAAGGGTCTCGACCCGAAACATCAACAATTCCTTCTCTCCAGAGTTGCTGCCTGTCCCGCTGAGTTACTCGAGCATTTTGTGTCTACCTTCGATTTAAGCAAACATCTGCAGTTCATTCCTATATATCTCTTGGAGACTATCTTGGTACATTGAGTTTATATAAGTTACAATCACAAAGGCAACAATAAACGATTAGGCACTGTTTTTATAGCTATAATAATCTACTGAGCTTTAACATTTTGAGTGCAGACAACTAACTTTTCAGAATTAGAATTTACTTAAGTTTAGTTTAGAGATACAGTGAGGAAACAGGCCCTTCGGCCCACCGAGTCAGCACCGATCAGCGATCCCTGCACATTAACATTATCCTACACACACTAGGGACAATTTACATTTATACTAAGTGAATTAACCTACAAATCTGCTGCACCCACGTGGCCCGTCCTCGACTGCCAGCGCCAATGTCCTCCTTCTTCTGCAGGAATTGAAGTGATTGCAGAAATATGCCTAGTTCTGCATTTTGAGGAGATACCACACAATTCTGGGGAAATATTCTAAGCTGGAAATTGTACATAGCTGTTCCCTATTTCTAATTGTTTGATCTGCTGGAAGCAATGAATATTCCCGAATGTTCCCTTTTTATATTTTCAGGCCTTCTCAATGGAAAAATGTGTATTCGTCTTTTAAGACATAAAGATATTTATTTTATTACTTACTGGATAATTCCACTCTTGCGTATATGTTCTGCTCTAGATCTGATCCTTCTATTTCCTAGTAGATAACCATTGCAGTATTAAGAAATAAGTCATAGCCTTTGCCTTAGCCTTATCACTCTTAACAGGCTATAATATTTACCACATTTGTACATTTCACTGATTTAGTAAGATCAATTCACATCATCAAATTTTAAGTAAAACTGAGAAAAAATAGACAATAAAATAAATTCAGCAGGTTATTTAGAAATGGATTGCTCCCATTCCTTCTTTCCAGAGGTGTTGCCTGTCCTGCTAAGTTACTCCAGCATTTTGTGTCTACCTTCGGTGTCAACCAGCATCCACAGTGCCTTCCTACACATCAAATTAAGGACTTGACATACTAAAAAAGTGGAGCAAATATACAGGGTTGGGGAGAGTCAGAGATATCACAATGTGTTCTGGAATCGATTAAACTTCAGGACATCATTTTGAATTAAAGGGCCCAATAAAATTTGCATGAAATAATAGAATTAGGGAGATGAGTTTCAAGTATGAGGATCCAGGAGCACCAGAATGGAATAAAGATGCAAGCAGCTCACGAATAACAGTGGATAAGTATTCAAGGAAGTAGAATGATGTTTTCAGAATCCAGTATGGAATGTGGTTGTGAGGACAGCAGTCTGGAATAAGGTTGTTTTGATTGCCAAATTTGATTACATAGAGCTTTTTATGAAGAGGCATTTTATATGAAAACAAGCAATCTATTCTAACCCATTGAGGTAAAATCTGGTTATCCCCAGTTGGAGATATGCATCTAATTTTGGGCACTACATTTTACAATGGATATCAAAGTGCTGGAGAAGGTGAGGAGATGGCTATTGGGATTGAGAGACCATTATGTGGAAAGATTGGGCAGGCATTGTAATCCTTTGTTATAGATGTGCCAACTGAATGGTTTCGATAGAGTAAACCTAAACTATCAGTAACCAAAAAAATGAAATGGATATAAGGAGGATTAGTTTTTAAAATGGTGAATGCATTACCATATCATCTGGAATGCATTGCCTAAATGGGAAATAGAATATTTATGGAAGTGTATAGGTTTTGCTTTGTTATTACCTTCTCCTAGCTAACAATTATCTATTCTACATTTTCCTTCATCTCCATCCCCTTTGTCTCGTTTTAATACCTTACATTTCCGTATCTCAGTGTGAAGAAGGGTCTCAACCCGAAACATCACCCATTCCTTCTATCCAGGGATGCTGCCTGTCCCACTGAGTTACTCCAGCATTTTGTGTCTATCTATGGAAGTGTATAGAGACTTGCAGAAAAAGAACATGGTGCAAAAGCAACTCGGTTTTCTCAAAAGCTGGCACGTATAAGATCAATACAATTGGCTCTTGCTTGTGCTATATGATTCCGGAATATTCTGAAATGGGATTCGGATTTATCAAGATGGAAAAGTGTAAATACGCAAGGAGCAATGATTGTAGTATCTTTAAACCAGCACGAAATATAGACCTTGGGATGATGGCATAAAAGTGATAAAACTAAGGATTAACAACACGCAGGTAGACTCTTCCCATTAATTCTTCAACTTTAAATTCTGAACAGGGAACTTCACTACTGGAAGCATATTACATGCAGTAGATTCAGACAGTTTTGCATCAAACTTATAATAACCAAATTTATAATATACTTTGCTACAGGGCAAGGAATAGCACTTAGATATAACATTATTTACAATTGAAAAACAACCTAAAAAAGACGCCTGGAATTATGTACATCAGCAATAAAGATAAATGTCCTTTGAATGTTATCATGGCTGATCATCCACAATCAGTACCCCGTTCATGACTTCTCACCATATCCCCTGACCATTTCCACTTGCTCATGTGAGAATCCTGAATAGAGAAATAATAAAGGTTGAAAGTTAATCAGCTTTTGGTGGCATTTGTTCGGGGAATTTATATTGGCCACAGAACTGTGGGAATTAATTCCTTTTTATTACAGGAAAAGGTCAGTGTGATAGCTAACGTACACATGGGCTACTGGGGAAGACAGATGGTGCAGAGCAATGCAGATCACTATTAATACTGGCTAGGTTGCAAATGTGTTGGAGTTCGACTTGAACACAACTCTCTGACTCAAAGGAAAAGAGCCAAGCTGACCTTTTAAATACAAAACTCCTACTGCAGGAAAAGTGACTGAGAACTGGCTGAGCAATGATTTGAACAGAAGGTTAATGTTCCACAATGGAATGTTTTCCATTCACCATGTGGAATGGGCCCTATCTGATGAACAATAGACTAATGTGCATAATCAATAGTTCTCTTCTATATGCTTCTAACAGGCCTTCCCTCCCTCTTTCCCCAGGATGTAAATGTCAAAGACTAGAGGGCATATCGAATAGATTAGGCAGCTTCAGCAAGGAAGACTAAAGGATAATGTAAGAGTAGTTGTGTGTCAGAACACACATCAGCAAAATTGAAAATTTCAGAACTGAGGCTAATAGTTTAGTGATTGGAACAATATAAATTCTATGGCTGAGGTATTTAAATGGAATTTACAGAGTTTTGAGCTAGTCTTAAAAGTGAGGGGCAAAGTTTAAAGGCGATGTGCAGGGCAGGTTTGTAACACAGGGTGGTGGGTGCCTGGAATGCGATGCCAATTGATGGTGGAGGTAGTACGAGAGTGGTGTTTAACACGTCTGCAGGGAATAGAGGAATAAGGATCACATGCAAGCAGGAATTAGTATAACTTGGCACCATGTTTGATGCAGACATTATGGGCTGAAGGACCTATTCCCATGTTGTACTGTTTCTATGTTCAACGTTCTTTTTATGGTCTCAGACGCGTGGCAAAAAAAAGTAGGAACTGCGGTAGCCCAATTCACCTCTTCGGGGTTGCTCTGCCAATCAACTAGCTCAAAACTCATCTGTAAATTCCATTTAAATATCTCAGCCATAGAACTCGTATCGTTCAAATCACTAATCTATCAGCTTCAGTTCTGCACATTTCAATTTTGCTGATGAATCTTTTGCCACTCAACTACTCTTAAATTATCCTTCAGTCTTCCCTACTCACGTAGCCTAATCTATTCCACCTGCCCTGAAAATTAAGCTCTTTTAGCTCTGGTTTCTGCGTCCATTCCAAAGCCACCTTATTTTTCCTGAAGTGTAATAAGCTTAAATCATAGTGTGCTTCTAATGATATCGAACCAGAGTTCCACACGGGTGTTACATAATATAATTTATTCCATGTAGCTCCATATGTTTTAGCTCACTGCGGTGTTTTATTTGGGTGCTTCAGTTTCCTCCTCCATTTCAAATACGCAAGGCTAATGGGCCACTATAAATTGTCCCTAGTGTGTAGATGAGCAGTAGAATCTGTCGGGAGAATTGATAGGAGAATGTGTAGAATATGCATTTAATGTAAAAACGGTTGCTTGATGGTCAGTGTGGGTTGAGGGATCCGTTTCCATGCTGAATCTCTTTGACCCTCATATCAACATGTTGCGTTCCTATTTTGAGATGGGGGCATGGTGGCACAGCGGTAGAGTTGATGCGTTACAGAGCCAGAGACCCGGGATTGATCCTGACTATGGGTGCAGTCTGTACAAAGTTTGTTCTTTCTCCCTGTGACCGTGTGGGTTTTCTCCGGGTGCTCCGGTTTCCTTACGCATTCCAAAGACATACGGGTTTGTAGGTTAATTGGCTTGGTAAAATTGTAAATTGTCCCTAGTGTGTGTAGGATAGTGTTTGTGTGCAGGTATCGCTGGTCGGTGCAAACCCGGTAGGCTTGTTTCTGCACTGTATCTCTAAACTAAATTAAACTAAAAGATAAGGGCCAATTAAACTAAAAGATCAGGGCCATTTTTTAAATAAGGGACTTTCTTAAAACTTATTCTCAGTTTCTATTTACTAACATAATATCTTGTATTGCATCTTTGACTGGGAGTTTATTTTATGTGAAGCCGGAGGAAATGTGTGAAGATTTGTGATACCCTGTTAAAATTGTGTTGGACAAATTACAAAGACTGATAGTGAGACTTCTATACTTGAACTAATACATTAGATCAATTCCTGAGAGATGTGTAACATAATTCTCACCTCTCTTTGAAGTCTCGTCATCATTTTCACTTAGCTCTTCCCCCTCAGGTGCAATGAGAACTTCAGTAAATCCCTGCTGGGTCCTGTGTTGGCCACTTGAAATAAGGTTATGTCTGTTGTACTGGTGCATTCCAGCTTCTGGATGATGCTTTACCTCACCACATGAGTTGTAATTCTGAACTACATCCAAGGGTGCTAATGTTAATTCCATATTTTCCCTCTTAATCATTGTCTTTATGGGGATACTTTTTGGATGTACGGAGATTTTTGAGCTCGAAGAATTATTTCTTGTTGCATTGGAAATGAGCGATTGCCCTGCTGCTGCATCTTGTGGGTGAGCTTCTGTGTTTTGTTTCTCCGGTTGGAGAAGTGTTTCACCCTCAATAGGAAAATAAATAATCAGCAAATTCTACAAAATTCCTCAAAATCATTCTTGGTTCTAATATTTCTGTTGTAATAACTGAAAGCATTATACTGTATTGGACTATGTACAATTAAATGACGGGGTTAATTATATATAATTAGGTTTACACACACCCACACGTATGTATACTCCTACACACATATATATAACACCGATCGGAATATAAATAAATGACTAAAAGGGATTGTATTATATATATATATACACCTTTTAGTCATTTATTTATATAAATAATGTGTGTGTGTGTGTGTCTATATATACAAACACACATCTATCTATCTATCTATCTATCTATCTATCTATCTATCTATCTATCTATCTATCTATCTATCTATCTATCTATCTATCTATCTATCTATCTATCTATCTATCCATATCTATCTCTGATCTTGTGCTCTTCCGGTTTGCATTGTTTATACATTTGTGCAAAAAACGGTACCCGATAGTGCTATGTTTTTTCGCCACCTTACTCGGCATTTTCCTGTGCTGCAAGTGCAACACGTTATATATATATTGTATTATTGGGTCCCATTCCCCCAATATATATACTTCCTACCCATATCCTCCCCCATTCTCCCTCATCCCCCAGCACTCCCTCCCCCTCTTCCACCCTCCTTCTTTCCCCTCTCCTCCCCACTCATTCCCTCACCTCTCCCTCCCTCTTTTCCCCAACCCTCCCTCCCTAGCCCCTCTCCCCTCCCAACCCCCCTCCTCTCCCTCAATCTCCCTGCTCCCCCAATCCACACCTCCCTTATCCCACTCAATAACCCTCCCTCCTCACCACCCCACTGCCCTCCTCTTCCCCTAACCCCCACTCCCTACCTCACCCACTCCCCCCTCCTCTCCCAATCTCCCTCCTCACCTCCCCCACTTTCCCCCTCTCTCCCCTCCCTAGCCCCCTCCTCTCCCCTCTATCCCACTTCTCCCCTCCCTACCCCCTCTCCATCTATCCCCCTGCTCCCCCCTCCTCCCTATCCCACCCCCCCACAATGAAAATCGCGATGTTTTATTAAAAATGAAAATTCCCCACATCCCACCCCGCGATGTTTTTTGTAACTGAAATTCTCAATGAAAATTGCATTTTTTCTTTAAAACAACCTAAACACTTCCGGTGGCGCTATGGAGAGCTAAGACATGCGCCATTTAGCTCTGCTCCGTAAAACGCGCAAAAACACCCGAAAATAAAAAACAGACTGAAGAAAACACTTACCGGCAGATGCCCGCTGTTGCGTAAGTGACGTCAGCTGAAATCAACCACTCCGGTATTTTAAATGAGTAGACTGCCCCAGAAAAGGAACCATCCCACCCCACCTCCTAGAAGACCTAAGACACGTGGGAAAACACTGCAAGAGGAAGGTGAGGAAGTTTCTCAAGGCTTTGGGGAAGAAAGCGCTACTTTGACTATGGAACAAGAACAAGTGCAAACACTAAGACAAGCTCTGGTGCAAGATATTAAAGAGTTATTGGCTGAAAAGCTCAAAAAGCTGGACAAAAATCTGGATGAGCAGCTTACTGCTGCAAAGTTAAATATCGTGGCTGGAAGAACAGAAATATATGAGAAAATTGATACGGTACAAGTTCGCATAGAGGAGGGAGAAATTAGAAGGGTTGAAACGAACATCAGCAACAAGTTAGAACCCATCATTATCACTTAAAAAAAACAGTGATGCCATCAGAGAACTGGAATCTGCAACTACAGAGATCACCCAGACAGCACAAAGACTGAAGATGGAACTGGAGCGTGTTCCTTGGCAATTGGCCAAAATGACCGAAAAATGTCTAGATTTTGAAGGCCGCTCTAAACATAAAAATCTACGGATTGTCAGGGAGAAGGAACGAAAAGAAGATGGCAAAGATACTCGTGACTTTACTTCAAGAGGTACTTAATCTGGATGAGAGACCAAAACTCGACTGGGTGCATAGAGCTCTGAGAACCCGACCAGGACCTGGAGCTCCACCAAGACAGCTTATCTTGAAACTACATCACGCCTCAGTTCTTGACAACATCATGAAGAAAGTGGCAAACACAAGAAATCTGATTTTTGAAGGAGACAACATACATATCTTCAGAGACTATCCAGCCAAAGTCATCAAGAAAAGAGCACTCTTCACCAAGTCGAGAGTCATCTTAAGAGATACAAGATCTCAGATATGGCCTAATGTATCCAGCCAAACTCAGGGTCACATACAAAGGGTCTGAACGCTTCTTCACCGACCCTGAGGAAGCATTTAAATTTGCGCAAGACATTGCAAAGGATAAGTAGCATTTTGCATTGCTTTGTCACGAAAGTACATTGAGCTGACTTTACGAAGCCACTTAGGAGGGCTATGTTTTATTTACCTTGAAATTATACTGTGTGTTTAAGTCACTCCTTCTGTATTCATTTATAGAAGGGTTATAAAAGCTATAAGATTTTACAAAGGGCTTATAATTTTCTTGGTTTAAAATTAAAATGTTTGTATAAGATGGCCAACATTATAGAAATAAGGGCTGTTATGTCTGGGCGAAGATTAGAGATAGAAATGGAATGCATGTGAAAACCTGGGGAGGAGCAGTGAGGTTGTGGGGGAGGGATGGAGAGAGAGAGATTACTCTCTCCCTGTATAATGCAGCTATGTCAACAATCTGAATTTTTTAACAGCTTATCTAACATATTAACAGAAAAAACTCAAGCATTAAGTTGTGTATTTTAACTTACCATTTAATATTTAACTATGAGAATCATCAAATTTTATTGTTACGTTCATATAGTCTGCTCATATTTAGAAGCTCATACAAATCGCCCGATAAAAAGACTTTTAAACCTCCTGACAGTCTGCATGACAGAGTGAGAGGGAATACGATAGAGAGAGTGGGAAGTAGGGTTAACGTAGTAGAGAATTAGGGGGTAGAGGATGGAAGAGTGAGCCGGGGAGAGTTATAGAGTGTAATTGAAAGGATGAATTAGTTAGGAAGTTACGGAAAGTTAGGGGATGTGAGAAGGTGGGAGGCCCAGGGAGAGGGCAGAGGTTAATAGAGAGAGAGGGGTCGAGTAAGTGTTGATACGTATTGAGTCAGTTGTGGCAAGATGTGCAGAAGTTTAGAGATTGTATTAGTACGAGTGGGGAAGCTGTTGGGGAGTTGAAGGGCGTTTGAGAAGGGAGGAGAGAGAGTTCTCGCTCTGTCTGTGGAACTGCTGGTGGTAGTAACAAACTGCTTTAAGTCTACAGATTTTAAATCGGCTATTTATTTGACATCTCAATTTCAGTAAGCTAGTTAATAAGTTCTATATATTAATCTAATGATCAAATATTAATCTAGTATTCACTGTATAAAATGATACCTAATTTGTTGGAAATCTGGCTCCCCAGATGAAATTATATACTGATCTTCCTTTTTTTGTTGCTATATTCTGTTCTGTTCAGTCCTTTTTTAAAAAATTATTCCGTAAGGAGCGGAGCTAACTGAAATTAACATCTACGGAAGTTTACAAGAATCATTCCACCAGGGGGTGGAATACACCCACAGCATGCCTATATGCTGTGATTTTTGACATTTTTAAAAATTATTTTTTACCTTGTCTATTACACTCTTTATCTATCTTTTTTAAGGCACTTTTTCCTGGGAGATACCTGCAGGGGCTTGGAATTGGGCTCACCCACCCAGCAACTAAAAGTCTTATTTTAAATATTGTGTTACTCCATTTGAAACAAGGGAAACCATGTAAGCCTTAATGCAAGACGATCCTTCTAGGAACACTGGAGAAATCACCTTGTGTAGTTGGAATGTTAGGGGCGTTAATGAGCCAATTAAAAGGGGTAAGGTCTTAGCCCATCTAAAATCTATTAATACTGATATAATATTTTTACTGGAGACGCATCTTAAGGATGGAGCTCATAACAGGCTGAAGGCTAAGAATGATTATATCATTCTACTTGCCTCTCTAAAGCTATAGGTACTGCAATCATAATTCTTAAAGGCACACCATTCAAACACAAAGCCACCATAGCCGATAAGGAGGGTAGGTACATTATAGTATCTGGGGAGTTATATTCATCCCCACTTACTATGGTGAATATCTACGCCCCTAATTTTGACAACCCACAATTTTTTAATAAAATAATTAACATCATCTAAGACTCTACCCAGCAAAATCTGATAATTGGAGGAGACTTCAATTGTGTACTGGACCCATATCGGAATAAATCTTCACAGCAAAGGAGATAAAATACAAAATCAAAATCCAGTCAACCTCTAAACACTTACATAAAAAATACAAACATAACTGATGTATGGAGGATTGCTAATCCATCCAAGGATAGTTGGGAGGAAAGTCTTTCATATATACATGACTGTTCTCTTAATGTTAGGCACTCCCTAATACAATTTAAAATACTCCATAGACTCTATTATTCAAAGTCTAAATTGAACAATATCTTCCCAAATGTCTTTCCTATCTGCGATATCTTGGGCGTCTATAACCCATTCTTTTGTTTCCTGCACAAAATTACAAAACTTCTGGAGGGGAATTTTTGATATATTTTCCAAAATATTTAAAACTAAATTGGATCCCGATATAAAACTGATCACACTAGGTATGTCAGAGGCCTGTTCTGAGCTAACGATATTTCAAAGACGCTTCCTTAACTATGGCCTAATAATGGCGAAAAAATGAATACTCAAATTTTAGAAACAGACAACAGTCCCTACAGTGAAGATGTGGATTACAGACATGTCCGAGACACTACATTTGGAAAACATTGAGCTTGTCTTGGCAGAAAAAACAGATTAATTTCTTAAGACATGGACACCCTTTACCGAATTCTTACAACAATAGTATGATGCAACACAAATTTAAAATTAAATCCGATGCTGGATTGGGTGGGGGGGGGGGGGGGGTCAAGGTATATCTCCACTTTTCTTTTTTTTTAAATTTCTATATCTTTCTGCTACACTGCTTTGGTAGTTTAGGGGATTTTCTTTTGTTCTTCAATCTACCTTTTCACTTTCTACTTTTCTTTTTTCATTTTAATAATTTAGGTTATAAGGTTAAAAATGAAGCTGTACAATAATTGTCTAATTTTAGATGCCGAATGTTTTGTCTCTGTACAATTGCTTCTAATAAAAATAAAGTTACATAAAAATACGAAATAAAAAATAAGAAAAATAATCTAAACGTGTTAATGAAAATGGAAGAATTGGATTAAAACTGAGGTTTTTTTTAAATCGCGATTTTGTTAATGTAAATGAGATTCGGGATCCCATTGTGACGGCATTGTGACGTCGAACAGGACCCCATTGTGATGTACTTGCAACGTTGAACGTGGAAGACGGGCAGGGTAAGTGGAAAATTGGTTTGAAAAGTGATTTTTGGAAAGTTTAAAATGTCAATAACTTGTAAAATATAACATCAATCCGAATAAAACTCATTTCATTTACATCCCAGGACAGTGATGAGTACGATGGGCCAAATATTGTAGTTCTATCGTGTACCATTTTGGCGGGAATTTGGGATATTACGCACACGCACGCATACAAACAAACAAACAGAGAGTTTTAGTAATATACTCGATGAAGTGGAACCCGTTGGGTCCCTGTCACAGGGGAGGGCTGGTCCCCAAATGCAACATTCCACCACTCACCCTTAGCCCCCAACAGCGCAGGCCTGGCTGACGGGTTCCCGTTGTGACGTCAGAGATCTCCGTTGTGACGCGAGTTACGGCAACCTTCCCAAACTGTGCCTTCCCATCCCTCTTCCTACCCATATCCTCCTCCATTTCCCCTTCATTCCCCAACTCTCGCTCCCACTCCTCTTCACCCTCCCACTTCTTTCCCCGCTCCTCCACTCCCTCCTTCACCTCTCCCTCCCTCTCCTTTCCCCTATGCTCAGCCACTCTTCCCTCCCTCTATAACCATTCTCCCCTCCATACCCCCCTCCTCTCCCTCTATCTCCCTGCACCCCAATCCTCACCTCTCCCCTATCCCACTCCCCCATTAAACACAATGTTCAACTAACATTTATCCTCCTTTCCTCCCCACTCCCTCCCTCTCCTTATAACAATGGAACAAATCTCTCATTGCACTGGGCGGAACACTGTTGACGGGCAGTTTATGTAAATGAGATCCCATTGTGACGTCATACGCTGCTAACTGCCAGTGGTACACTGATGAATGGCAGTTTATGTAAATGAGGTCCCATTGCGACATCATAGCTGCTAACTGCCAGTGCAGATGAAAGATGTTTTTCGAAGTGGGGTTTTGTAAACTTATAAATGTGAATAACTTGTAAAATATAACATCAATCTAAACAAAACTTGATACATGCCACTTGAGGATAATGGGGAGTACCTTTTTGGCGTAATTCGGGGCTTGACTGACACACATGCACACACACGCACACACACACACACACACACACACACAGACAAGATGAGAATTTTAGTAATATACTAGATTAAGTGGGACCCGTTGGGCCCCATTCCCCCAACGCAATATTCCACTACTCACCCGTTCCCCCAACGCAACCCTTTTCCACCAGAGCCATTCCACCAACACAATCCATTCCCCCCAACGCAATATTCCACCCCAACTGTGCAGGCATGGCTCATTTCTCCTCATCCCCCCAACACTCCCACCCCCTCCTCTTCACCATCCCTCTTCTGTCCCCTCTCCTCCTCCCCTCCCTCCACCTCTCCCTCCCTCTCATTTCATCTACCCACAGTCACTTCCTACCTTCCTAATTAACCCCTCACCTCTCCCTACCCCCTCCTCTCCCTCTAACTCCCTGCACCCCTACTCCTCACCTCTCCCCTATCCCACTCTCCCGCTAAACACAATGTTTAAATAACATTTACCCTCCTCCCCTCCCCCACTCCCACCCTCTCATTAAAACAATGTAACAAATCTCTCATTGCACTGGGTGGAACACTGTTGATGGGCAGTTTATGTAAATGATATCCCATTGTGATGTCATATGCTGCTAACTGCCAGTGGAACACTGCTGACGGGCAGCTGCCGTTTTGTTTTTTATGTAAATGAGATCCCATTGTGATGTCATTGTGGGGTGGAGCACTGCTGATGGGCAGTTTATGTAAATTAAATCCCATTGTGAGGTCATAGCTAGAACTACCACTGCAACCTCAAATGATTTTTCTCAAACTGGATTTTTTTAAGTTGAAAATGTGAATAACGTAAAATATACCATCAATCTGAATGAAACTTGACACACCACACCACAGGACAACGGTGAGTAAGGTGGTCCAAAAATTGTAGTGTTATCATGTACCTATTGGCGTAATTCAGGGCATGACAGACAGACACACACAGACATCCACACAGTTAACTTGAGAGTTTTAGTAATATACTAGATCAAGTGGGACCCATTTTGTCTGTTACACGGGACACCTGGTCCACCAATGTAACCCATTTCACCACGCAATATTGGACCACTCACCCATAGCCTCCAAGAGAGGCCTGGTCCCCCAACGCAACCCGTTCCCCAACGCAATATTCCAGCGCTTACCCATAACGCCCAACTGCGCAGGGCCCGCTTATTTCCCCTTATTCACCCTCCCTCATTAAACTTTTTAAAAATTCCTTGCTGCCAGGAATATTTATAAAAATGCACCCTCCCTCATTAAACTTAAAAAAAATCCTTGCTGACAAGAATATAGTTGCTGCCAGGAATATTAAAAAAAAAGGGATTGAAACATTGTAGCTTGCAATTGAACTTGCTAGTGCTGGCAGGACTGAGTGTCCTGGGATTCGAACATTGAAGTGGGTAGGGTTACAATCCCATTGTGAATTCATAACTACAGAGGGAAGATTTTTTTCCCTAATTTGGATTTTTGTTAATTTTAACGTGAGTAACTTGTGAAATATAACATCAATCTGAACAAAACTTGATACAAACCACCACCACAGGAAGATTGTGAGTAGGGTGGTACAAAAACTTTAGCGCTATCGTGTACCATTTTGACGCAGTTCCAATTTTCTGGCAACTGATGGTCTGCCACCGTCCCCTATATTCTGGACAAAATTACGAAAGCTCAGTTGAAATTCCCTAAGCAGTCACAGGCGGCATTGTTAGTGGAAAACGCTCTTTTAGTTGATGTCCCACCATTGTGAATTAGTTATTTGAGATTTTACTTCTGCGTCACATGAGTGATTCCGTGAAGAAGTCCCGCCAGAGCGCACGCGTGTCATTACGCCTTAGCGCATGGCGCGATGACTGACTGGAGGCACGCTGCTCCTTCCAGTGGTAAGTTTAAACCTGAAGGTAAGTTTTAAACTTATTCCCAGGTTATGAGTTTTCTGGTAGGAATCTGTCTTTACAGAGTTTTCCTGTTGGATTTCGGGTGCGAAGTCTGGACGGGCCGTGTGGAAACCTTTATGGACCGCGGGGAATCCCGGTCACAGACTACAGTGAATCCCAGTCATGACCTCTGGGAATCCTGGCCATGGACCGCGGGGAATCCGCTATGGAGACCGTGGAAGTGCGGGTAGCGGGCGGCGGTCGAATTTGCCTTCTGAGTCACTGGCGGTGGAGCCAGTGGCTTCAGACTGGTGCCGGTAGCAACTAGGCAACCCTGCTTGTAGGGTAAGCCACAACATTATATCTCCCTCTCTGAGGAGGGGAGCGTAAGGAAGAGGTGCTGGGAGGATTCCTGATGGAGAGGATCCCCTCCTTCAATGGGTAACATCTTTGAACGTTCTAACCCACATGGGGCACCTGATGGAGAGGTGCTCCACAATAATATGCTCCAAAGGAGGGAGTATGTCACCGAGGGTCTCCTCGGGGGCCCATGACAACGGCACCTGTTACAAGGATGCACAATGTCTCCTTCTCTGAGGCGGGAAGCATTCGGGATCAGTTCCTGTCTGACTCAGAGCAAAAATCCTGATATAGGTTCGTAGGAGGGGCCATGTCAGCGCAGGTATGCTCAGGGGCCTGCGGCGGCACCTGTTTTCATGGCTGCCTACGAATCTCCCTCTCTGTGGAGGGGAGTGATAGTGATCATTGTGTAACTGACTTCAAATTCAAAGTATGTCCGTGGAACATACCGGAGCACATGCACATGGCTCCAAGGAAATACACTCGCAAACAAAATGGTTACTGCCATGGGCAGAAAACCCGGAAGGGGCCAGAGTTCCCCTCACGGCCGGCAGTGAACAGCGTTATCAGGGGTGACAGTGGAGAAATGAAACCAGCCGCCGAATCTTCTCTTCAGGTAAGATTTATCTAACAGGTATACCTGGATGAGGAAGCAAAAGCTGTGGGACTAATCAAGGTACCAACAACGAACAAAGCTTCATCGTTTCGGCGACATCATACCGCATCCGCCTCATCGGCAGTAAGCAGTTCACTGAAGCTGGAGGCAGCTTCAAAGCTGGGCAGCAGTCTTTCAGGCCAAGGGCCAAGCCGGTCTCAGGAAATATGGAATCCACGCATCCTACCAGTCCTACTCTCCAATCAAGGACGGGAATAGAACACACATCAGGGGCCTTTGGGCTTACCATAAGACCACTGGTACCCATGAAGGTAGGTGGGTCTGGTTCTTCCGAAACATGGGGTATGTGGACCATTTACAAGTTGGTAATATTTACACTTGTGTTTTGTACAAATGACAATGATAACATGAGATTCATATCTGTTTATAAACTAAAATGATAACATGTGATTTGTTTATTTTGCACAGTATACAAGGGTTCCAAGCATGGCTTGGAATTGGGGCCAGAGTTGTCCTTCGAGGCCGAGTGAGTGCCGCAAGGCTCGGTGTTGGGGCCGCAACTGTTTACCATATATATTAATGATTTGGAAGAGGGAATTAGGAGCAACACTAGCAAGTTTGCGGATGACACAAACCTGAGTGGCAGTGTGAACTGTGAAGAGGATGTTAGGAGGTTGCAGGGGCACCTGGACAGGTTGAGTGAGTGGACAGATGCATGGCAGATGCGGTATAATATAGATAAATGTGAGGTTATCCACTTTGGTGGCAAAAACAAGGGGGCAGATTATTATCTCAATGGGATTAGGTTAGGTAAGGGGGAGGTACAGCGAGACCTGGGTGTCCTTGTACACCAGTCACTGAAAGTTGGCATGCAGATACAGCAGGCAGTGAAGAAAGCTAATGGAATGTTGGCCTTCATAACAAGAGGATTTCAGTACAGGAGTAAAGAGGTTCTCCTGCAGTTGTATAGGGCTCTGGTGAGACCACATCTGGAGTATTGTGTATGGTTTTGGTCTCCTAATTTGAGGAAGGACATCCTTGTGATTGAGGCAGTGCAGCGTAGGTTCACGAGATTGATCCCTGGGATGGCGGGACGGTCATATGAGGAAAGATTGAAAAGACTAGGCTTGTATTCACTGGAGTTTAGAAGGATGAGGGGAGATCTTATAGAAACATATAAGATTATAAAAGGACTGGACAAGCTAGATGCAGGAAAAATGATCCCAATGTTGGGTGAGTCCAGAACCAGGGGCCACAGTCTTAAAATAAAGGGGTGGCCATTTAAGACTGAGCTGAGAAAAAACCTTTTTACTCGGAGAGTTGTGAATTTATGGAATTCCCTGCCACAGAGGGCAGAGGAGGCCAAATCACTGGATGGATTTAAGAGAGTTGGATAGAGCTCTAGAGGCTAGTGGAAAGGGATATGGGGAGAAGGCAGGCATGGGTTATTGATAGCGGACGATCAGGCATGATCACAATGAATGCTGGTGCTGGCTCGAAGGGCCGAATGGCCTCCTCCTGCACCTATTTTCTATGTTTCTATGAGGCAGGCTCAGTATTATGGCCAGGATTGCCTTCCGAGACATGCTCGGAAATATGGCCAGAGTTGTCTTTCGAGGCAGGCTCAGAATTATGGCCAGAGTTCTTTCAAGGCAGGCCCAGTATTATGGCCTGAGTTGTCTTCAAGGCAGGTTCAATATTATGGCCAGAATTACCTTCCGAGACAGGTTCGGGAATCTGGTCAGAGTTGTCGTTCGAGATGGGCACGGAATTATGGCAGGTGTGGCCTGTTCATTGTGAACAGTGGAGGTTGCCGGTTCATCTTTGATTTAACTCGCATGTGTAACAGAGACTTTTCAGAATATGGAATTTTGTTACTGTTAACCAACTGATTTTCATTCTCAGGGATCACCGGAGTCATTTGAAATGTATCTGAATGGGACAATGATAACAGTTAAAGCGTTGCAAAATAGGCTAACTTCAGCTCCCAGGTTCTTTACCAAATTATTAAACTGGTGCTTGGACTGCCAAAAGCTCAAAAACACTTGTTCTGGCTTATCTGGCTGATATTCTAAACGCTGTATTTTGCTAAAATCAACTGTTTCAGCTGCAAACTATAATTGAGAAATTGAGGTTCCTCATCCATCCAGTTAAATTTAGGTTGATACCAACTAGCGTTATTGATTATTGGGGTTTAACTTTAATTATTAATTTGTCTGTGACTCCGCCCTGGGGCAAGAGATTGGAAACAATTGAAGCCTGTAACAATCTTGTTGTTAGGAAGCAGCCTTCTATTCATCAAGTGTAATTGGCAATATAGCAGCTGTGTTTCAGCTGTGCAAATTGGACCTTTGCATTATCAGAACTTACAACGTGCAAAGTAGTAACCTCTCAGGTGCCATATAGGTCATTGTTAACAGACCTGTGCTATTACCAGCTGAAGCTACCAGAGTCACAATGGTGGACGAACAATATTCAGCATTGCTCCAGTAGGTTTTGGTCACTAAATCTTCAGTTATATTACAAAACTGATGCTATTACTCAAAGATGAAAAATTACGAATGTCATCTCTAGTCACGGAGGCAGAAGGGATTTGCATGAGTTACCAATTCTCCAGTTATTGATATCAACTATCTATAGACACCATGTACATTCTATGGGTTAAAGAGTTATTGTGCGAATATACATAATTTGCATGCTCAATTCCAAATTGATACACTGTGGTGCTGGCATATGCTAGTCACATAGGTGCAATCAGTCAAAGTTCTGGTCAGATTTACCTAACCTCATTTGGCGCTGGTGTATCATCACGTAAAATCAATGACAACACAGAATGGATGTTGGATCACAAAATCATTTATGACATTATGGTTCGATGGAACACCAAATATCGATATGTTTGTATCCAGGCTCATTAACCGGTTGCAAAAATATGAGGTTCACAGTGGCGAGAGATACATCCTCACTACATGGGGGAGGAAAGTTTATGTCTTTTCTCTATTTTGCCTCATCAGTCGGGTCTTGCAATAAATTCAGCAAGATCCCGCTTCAGTGGTTTTCGTACTGTCTGTCTGGCTTGTGCAGCTGTGGTTCCCGTTTATGTTGGGAAGATAATAGAACCTTATATGGTTATTCTAAACATACAATTGCTGGTTCATCATGTGCCTCGGGAAACCAGCCCCTGCATGATAAAAACAAGGGCGTCAGGCTTCAAACTAGTTCTCAGGGCATATCCCATGAACCTTCGGTTATGTGTGGTCACACATTTACAACAATACATCAAGGTCACCTCGAGCAATGTTTGTGAGTTACGAAAAACCTCATAAGAAGGTATCAGTTTAGACCATCTTCAGGTGGTTAAAACGGGGTTTTGGCTGATGCAGGAGTAGATACTAATATTTTTTCATCTCACTCCACCAGGGTAGCTACAACATCAGCGGCAAAGGTTATGTACGTTCTGCTGGACCACATCCTAGCGACAGCAGGATGGTCTAACAAACGAGCTTTCCAAACATTTATAATAACCCATAGCCAGACCGGGGGTATTTGCCAACTCTATTTTAGGTTTTATTTTATAGTTCCTCCCGGATGACAACACAGAATGGATGTTGGATCACAAAAATCTTTGCCAAAGATCATTGCAAAATGCAATCTGTCTCTCCCTCCAGAAATCAGAAATGAATCTGATTTTTGTTTACTGGGTAAACTGGCATAAGCTGACAGTTGAATCTTGTATTCAGCATTGTTGCCAATAATGTGTCCTCCTGACCTATTCGGCACTTAAAGCAGAGTTTTCTGTAAATTCACTTTGTACTATTTAAGGTTTTATTTTATAGTTCCTCCCCGATGACAGGGATTACTATTATTGTTATTTGTTCATTAAATAGCATCAGCATGTTTTAAATCAATGTCATGTCTGTATGCATTATCAATGTTTCTCTTAAAATAAACTGTTGTCAATTGATGCAGTTATGTTTGTGTGGACTTTTCCACGGCATGAAATCACAGAGCTTTGAAATCTTCATGGAATCACTCATGTGACTCCGAAGTAAATAGTAAGATTAAACGAGCTTACCAGTTTGAAGTTTGATCCTTATTTCATGAGGATTTACGATGAGCGATTACGTGCCCACCGCTCCCAACGCTCATATCATGAAGGTCATCTGGTAGTTCTAGTTCTCTAATCTTACTATGTCACTTCAATTACTGTTATCTGTGATTTCACACCACTGCTTTGAAGATTGACACACGTGCGCTCTGGCGGGACTTCTTCACGTAATCGCTAATCGTAACTCCTCATAAAATAAAGATCAAACTTCAAATTGGTAAGCTCATTTAATCTTACTATTTATATATATATATATATATATATATATATATATATATATATCTATATCTATATATATATCTATATCTATATCTATATCTATATCTATATCTATATCTATATCTATATCTATATCTATATCTATATCTATATCTATATCTATATATCTATATCTATATCTATATCTATATCTATATCTATCTCTCTCTCTCTCTCTCTCTCTATATATATATCTATATATATATATTATATATATATCTCTCTCTCTCTCTCTCTCTCTATCTCTATCTATCTACCTCTATCTACCTCTATCTACCTCTATCTACCTCTATCTACCTCTATCTACCTCTATCTACCTCTATCTACCTCTATCTACCTATCCTAGACCAAGTGGGACCTGTTGGGTCCTGCCCCCTCAATGCGCGGTTGCGGGGGTGGGGGTGTGGCGGCCTGCAGCATCACACACCCATTCTAACCACCTCCCACCACCCACACAGTAACCCCCCCTTGATATTATATTGATATTTTTCATTTGCTCCTTTTCCCCCATCCCTTGAAAATTGGCTGGGTAAGACAAGCAATGTAAAGTATTAAATTAGTTAGATGAGTTGGTCACAGGTTGACGTTCCATCGATGCAAGGTTAACCTCACCTGTTCCAAGTCAGAAGCAACCTTCAATTAGTCAGAGTATGTGCACAAGATTGATAAAAATACATCTATTGATGCTCCTGAACACATCATCAGGCAGAGAGGGAGGGGGACAGAGAGGGAGAGGGTGTGAGAGGGAGGGAGAGGGGGTAGAGAGGGAAGGGGTAGAGAGGGAGTGCAGTAGAGAGGGAGGGAGGTAGAAAGGGAGGGGAGTAGAGAGGGAGGGGGAGGATAACTTGTTCTATTTGATCTCATTTGATTGTGCACGCCAGGCTGATTGAATTTCTGCAAACACATGAAGGTTGCAATCTTCCACCCTTGTCCCATTGTGATGCCATATGTAAATGAGATGCATTGTGATTGGACGTCTGTGAGATGGCACTGTGACATCATCAATGGAAAGTTCTGCAACAGTCTCCCACTGAGGCAGTTAATTTTTTGGAAATAAACGATTAAAACTTAAAAAAACCTTTGGAAATATAGGTTGGAATGAGACGGGAATATGTTTATCCCATCGAGGGAAAAAATGTGAGTAGCGTGTGTGAAAATGGGAAGGTTTTGGCCAAACGTTTTGGAAGAAGATACAAATTAAGGAGATCAAAAGAAAGCCAACACAACCCTGCATACACACGGAAATTTAGAATGTTGAGAACAAAAGTTTTTGTATAATATATATATAGATATAGATATAGATATATATATATAGATATAGATAGATATATATACATATACATACTGAATACCATCCCTTTTAGCCTTTTTTCCTGTTTTGTGAATCGTAATTATTATTAATTTCTATTTTGTTAGTAAATACTGGTAGCCATCTTTCAACAACTTACAGATTTCATACCTCTGTTACGGAAGATCTTGGAGAATATTTTCTAGAATTGTTATTTTTATTCCTTTGAGCATTCTTTGATGGAAAGCCATCTTTTTCAGTCACCTGATCAACTAAAATTACATTGTCAAAAGAATGTTCTGATCTTGATGGGTGAGCTGAGGGTGGGCTTGTACGAATTCCTAATGTGGATTCTGCACCATGTCTATGCACACACCAGGATATCTGATAACAGGTTTCTTGATATGGATGTGGTAGGTATATATCCTCTGTGCATGGATTTGCTTGGTCAACATGTGTCCCAGCAGATGATATCTTATGTTCTTGAGTTCTTTCAGATCTGCCAATATTCAGATTCCCCCCCTTGTCAATAGCCGTTTGTGACACAGTACTATTATGATTGGGTTGTCTATGCCTACCCTCAATGTGCATAGTTTTTGCACGTTCCCTGAGCGGCTGATAATTGTGATTTTCATTTTCAACTCTGCCATAATTTAGAGCAGCATCAAGACCTTGGACAGAAAGCTGATAATACTTTGTATGGTTATAGTTCTTTTTTAGTTGTTTCATGGTGATGAATGGATGTCTTAAGGCAGTGCCTGCAGAAATCCGATCTTTGGGATCAAAGTTGAGCATCCTCTTCAGAAGAGCCACCATAAAGTTGCGATCATGGAACTCAGCGATATCATCATCGTTTGGGAACACATTCTGAATGATATTGAATGTCTCAAGCTGATCAAGTGATTTCACAGTCTGTCTTCTTGGCTCCAAAGGTGTTGTTGACATCTTTGACTCGTATTCTGACAATGGTTTAAGTTGCCACTGGTGACCTGAATAAGGACACATGTTTCTTTTGAAGAAAAGATGTGCTTTACTTGCCTGGTTGAGCAGATAGTCCTTCGGTTGCCCCTGAGCTTCTACAATGATTTGGACCTGGTCATATTGATTTTTACCAGGATAGAGAGGTTGACCAAGGCGAAGCTCAGCTAGTACACAGCCAAGTGACCACATATCCAACTTCTCACTGAAAGGCAGTCCTAAGAGAATCTCGGGACATCTGTAGTGTCTGGCTTGGATATACGGGTCTTTGGAATGAAAAGTAAAATCCTTTATTAATAGAAAGTTAAAATTATATATTTTTTTTCTCAAAATACCAGAATCATAATTAAAACTAAATAAAAAGTTCTTATTGGTGTGACATTTTTACTTCTGAATTTGAGATCAGGGAATAAAATAGAAAATTGAGCTGAAGGAATCCCCTTGGAAAATGTGGGAGTCCTTCATGGGATGAGTTTGGTACCGACGCCATTCAGTTCAATTGAGCATTAGTCTACGGCGAAAGAAAATTGGCCAAAAGAGTTCGAATCAGAACGGACTGATAATATTAGCAACACTGAGCTAACAAAAAGCAATAGAATCATTGAACCATTAGAAAATATAACTGATTCAATTGGAAACAAAGGAATAATTGAGCTAATGGGAAAAAATAAAATTAGAACTCATTAGAAACACCAATGTCACTAAAATAGGGTTAACATTAATATCACTGAATCAATCAGAATAATTAATTAGGAACAGAATTTGAGCTAATTAGAAACAGCAGCAACACCTAGATAATAGTAAGATTAAACGAGAACTTACCAAGTTTGAAGTTTGATCTGTATTTTACGAGGAGTTGTGGTGAGGGATTTCGTGAAGACCCCGCCAGCACGCATGCCCGACATTCTTCAAAGCAGCGGTGTGGAATCACAGAACCAACCATGACTGAAAATAGTAAGATGAAAACCGTAGAACTACCTGTTTGACCTGATGATAGAGGTGGCGTCAATGGTGGGGTGAGAGACGTCGCTGTTTCGCTCTGCTCCCGAAGAATGTTTTAATGTGCTAAAATATGAGTTGGAAGACGGGGGAGTTCTGAAAATAACTACCGGAGCTGCTATTTAATTGTGTGTTATCAGAATCCTGCTGATAACAGAGAATAATTGCAGTTTTAAATGAAAAAAACAGAAAACAGAAACCTCGCCAGAAGTCTGCAAAAGCCACTTCAAGACCTGCTACAAGAGCCTACTTGAAAAAAACCTGAAAAGACTCCTCAATCCCCTCAAACATCAGCTGGAAGTTCAGAAGAAGAAGTTGATTCCCGAAATCCTTCTACAGAATTGACTTTAATGGAGGAACAAATGGAACACCTGGAAAAGTCAGTATTAGCTTCAGTCACTGAAGTTATTTCAAAACTGATACGAGAGGAGAACCTCGTGCTGGACAAAAGCCTCTCTGAAAAAATTAAACAAGGTAATGATACGCTGATGGGGAAAATTGATGACTTAACCAAACGTGTGGTCGAAGTTGAGGAGGATTTAAATAAAAAATTAAGCAGGTTGATAAGGATTGTAATAAAAAAAACTGGATACAATGCTAAAATCTACTGAGGTGGCTATGGAAGGAATGGACAATACGATAACTGAGATGGCTAAGGAGATAAAGAGACTAAAACAGGAACAAGAAATCATTGGGAGGGAGCTTGCTAAAATGAAGTATAAATGCACGGACTTGGAGGCAAGATCAAGGAGACAAAATTTGAGGATAATTGGATTAAAAGAAGGAAAGGAGATTGGACAAAACTTTCAGGAGTTTGCTGCCAATTTACTCAAAACAAGTACTTAAGCTGCCTGAAGCCCCGAGAATAGATATGGCTCACCGAGTCCGACGTAAGGCTCAAGCAAGCTTAACTGCCCCCCCAAGACAGATTATTCTGAAATTCTATGACATTTCAACCTTGGAAGGAATTATGAAAAAGATTCCATATGGAGGGAATTTGATGTTTGGAGAAGACAAACTAAGATTCTTCCGTGATTTTCCAGCTGAAGTCATGGAAAAGAGGAATAAGTTTACAAACACGAGAAGACTACTGAAAGAGGTCTCGGGAGTAAGATATGGGATAGTATATCCCGCTAAATTGAGAATTTCTTATAACCATGTTGAACGTGCATTCACGGATCCAGAAGAGGCATTTAAATATGCACAAAGTATCACAAAGGAGGTCTACTGATCGTTAGGAGTTGGTCTCCTACAATAACATCGAGGAGAAGTGACAAAGAAAGGACTGTGTCTCTTTTTTTTTAACATACAAAAAAGACTGCTCTTGTTAAAATGGCGAATCTTCCTCGAGGCACTGTCTAGACTTTATCTTTGGAATGTTAATTCAAGGTCGGATTTTAAGTTTTCATTTCAACAAAGGACTGACAAAGAAGAGAAACTGTGGCGGGGAAAATAAATTGAGAATATAGTGTAATATAGAATACGATTTAAGAAACATATAATTACATACTAACATAAAATATAATTAATAAAATTGGGTAGTATTAATAACATACTAACACATTTTATGGATACAGTAGACTTAATCTAGATCGTGCGTAAAGGGGGGAGGAGATTCAGATACTTGGAAATTATCCAAGGGTCTGAATTTGGTTAACCCCTTGGGACCTGCTGTTGTCTGATACAAAAGTTTGAGACTTAATTGTAATAAATCTAGGCATATTGATAGATATGGATATATAATTAACATAATTACTGTTATATTTAAATATATAATTAATTTGGAAACTACTTTTTTATTTTGTTTTTCCTCCTGGAAGATAAATTTCTAATCTAGCTATTGGAGTATGTTTTATTATATATATATATATATAATTTTGAACTTTGTATCGCTCTCTCTTCCAATTAATAATAATTGGTCAAGGGAGCAGAGCGAAACATATAAAAACATCTACGGAAGTCAATAACAATTTTTCTACCACCTGTTGGTGGCTTGTTTTTAATTATAATATCTTTATTTTTGGATATTATAATATCACTTTTTGTTTGTTAATTATCTTTTCACGACTCTACACTTTCTGGTCTTTTTCAAGGTTTATTCTGAAGGAGAGATGCCAACAAAACTTAACAGCTGGGGATGATCATCCTTCATCTGGAGTTATAAGGTTCTTGGTTGCACCATATGAAGTAAAGGTATTAACATGATCCATAATGCAAGACGATAAACAAAATAAAACTGGAGGAATCACGTTTTGTAGTTGGAATATAAGGGGCGCTAATGAACCAATTAAAAGGGGTAAGATCTTTGCCCAATTAAAAGCCTTAAAAAGTGACATTATTTTCTTACAAGAGACGCATCTGAAATATCAAACACAGATAAGATTGAAGGCAAATTGGATTGGGCAAACATACTACTCTTCATTTACTTCTAAATCTAGAGGCACGGCTATTATCATTCGTAAAGGTATACCATTTAAATTAAAGAATACTATAGCAGATAAAGAGGGGAGGTACGTCATAGTTACGGGAGAAATTTATTCTACTCCACTTACTTTGATAAATATTTATGCTCCTAATTTTGACAACCCCCAATTTTTTAGTAAAAATTTTGGATATAATTTCAGAACTTAATCATCAAAATGTGATAATAGGGGGAGATTTGAATTGTGTTTTAGATCCATATTTGGATAAATCAGCAAAACAAAAAAGGACTAACATAAAATCTAAAACGAGTGAACTCCTAAATACATACATGAAAAATTCTAATATAACAGATGTATGGAGGATCGCTAACCCAGTAAGTAGGGAATATTCATTTTATTCAACAGTACATAAAACATATTCACGTATTGATTATTTCTTAGTGGACACAAAACTAATTCCATATACATATAATTCTAAATATCATAATAGTATCATTTCTGATCATTCCCCGTTAACTTTTTCTTTAAAATTAGAAGGAATGCCCGATAAAAATTCGTTTTGGAGGTTTAACCCCCAAATTTTAAATAACTCACAAGGTTGCACATATTTAAAAGAGCAGATGAGATTCTTCTTTGAGACAAATGATACACCAGATATTTCACCCTCTTTATTATGGGAAACTTTTAAGGCATTTATTAGAGGAATTATAATCTCATATCAAGCTTTCCAAAATAAAAAGAATAATACTGAACAATTGCAGTTAGAACAAGAAATTAGACAATTAGATTCAGAAAATGCCAAAGAAACCAACTATAGATAAACATAATAAGATAATAATACTAAAATATAAACTAAATAAAATTTTATCGGCCAGAATAATGAGATTATTTCAAATTACAAAACAAGAAAATTTTGAATTTGGTGATAAACCTCATAAACTCTTAGCACGCCAACTGAAAAAAAGGGACACAGAAAATACAATTACTAAAATTAAATCAGACAAAGGGGAATTACTAACACTACCTAAAGATATTAATAAAAGATTTGCTCAATTTTATCAAAACTTATATACATCGAAAACCTCTGCAAATAATACTCAAATTGCAAATTTCTTAGATAATTGTAATCTTCCAAAATTAAATATGGTGGAACAAGAGGCATTAGGAGCTCAGATTACACTACAGGAAATAGAAGAAACAATTAGTTCGTTGAAGAACGGCAAAACCCCAGGACCAGATGGCTTCAGTAATGAATTCTATAAAAGATTCTACGAAATAATTTCTCCACGGTTGCAAGATTTATATATATACATTTTTAAAGAAAATAAACTACCAGAAACACTAACTGAATCAACTATTACACTTATACCAAAAAAGGATAAAGATCTAGAGGACCCAGGCTCATATAGAGCTATTGCACTCCTAAATACAGACCAAAAAATATTAACGAAGACCCTAGCGAGAAGATTGAGTAAATATGTTAGTAAACTAATAAATCCGGACCAAACAGGGTTCATACCAAAGAGATACTCATTTAACAATTTGAGACGGTTGTCTAATATAATGTACTCACATAATACTGAAGAAGATCTAGCAATTATTTCATTGGATGCAGAAAAAGCTTTTGATCAAGTAGAATGGCAATATTTATTCAAAGTATTGGAAAAATTTAATATGGGAGATAATTTTATTTCATGGGTAAAACTATTATATGATAAGCCGACGGCTAGAATACTGACTAATAATATATTATCCCTGAAATTCCACTTAGCAAGGGGCAATAGGCAGGGGTGCGCGTTATCGCCCCTGCTTTTTGCACTAGTGATAGAGCCTTTAGCTGAAAGTATAAGAAGCCATCCGAACATTCATGGGTATATTACCAAACACTCAAATAATAAAATTTCATTATATGCAGATGACATATTATTATATATTACAAATTCGCAAATTAGCATACCAAATATACTAAATTTAATAGAGGAATTTGGTTCTTTTTCAGGATATAGAATAAATTGGAACAAAAGCGAAATTATGACGATAAAACCTCAAGAGTCGACACATCTGTTGAAATTCCCTTTTAGAATTACAACAGAAAAATTTAAATATTTGGGCATCCAAATTACTAGGAACTATAAATCATTACTCAACGCAAACTATATGCCTTTATTAACTAAATTAAATGGGCTGATTAAATTTTGGAAGACACTGCCGATGTCATTAATAGGCAGAATAAACGCGATAAAAATGATCTTCTTACCACAAATATTGTACCTATTTCAATCAATACCAATATACATACCTAAAAAATTCTTCAAAAAATTAGATTCTGATATTATAAACTTTATATGGGATTATAAATCACACAGAATAAAAAAAAAAACACTTGTGTAAATCTAAAGAATCAGGGGGACTGACACTCCCTAACTTATTGTATTATTATTGGGCAGTGAATATTAAAAATATAATCTACTGGTTGGACAGTTCTGCCCAACAGGTAGATTGGATAAGAATGGAGAAAGAGGATTGTTCCCCTTATAATATAGGAGCGATCCTTCTTTCCCCGATAAAACTGAACAATGTAATATACAAGAAGAATCCAATTATTCATAGTATAATACGAATTTGGAAACAAATAAAATTAACTTTAAAATTAAGAAAATTATCGCTTCTTTCTCCAATAGCTAATAATCCCTCATTCAAACCATCCATTATTGATAAAACGTTTACCCATTGGGAAAGAATAGGAATTAAAATGATGGGAGATATGTATGAAATGGGAAAACTTTTATCATTCCAACAATTACAACTAAAATATAATTTGAAAAGTAATCAATATTTCAAATACCTTCAAATTCAAGATTATTTGAAAAAGTATATACAAGGATATCAAACTTTAACCCCAGATCTACTGGAGGAAGGAATGAATAGAAAGGCAGAATCAAGCAATTTAATATCTTACTTATATAATATAATTCTAAATATAGAAACACCAACGACAGAAGCAATTAGAAGAGACTGGGAACAAGAGTTATTGATAAAAATTCCGAACGATAGATGGGATAAAAATCTATTATATGTAAACAAATGTTCAATGAATGTAAGACATAACCTAATTCAATTTAAAATTTTACATAGATTATATTATTCGAAAACAAGACTGAATAAAATATTTTCAAATGTTTCCCCCATCTGCGACAAATGTCTAACTCAAAATGCCACTATAGCACATTCCTTTGTCTCTTGTACAAAACTGTATACATTTTGGAATGAAATTTTTGGAATTTTTACAAAACTATTTAACACAAAATTGAACCCCAATACTGAATTGATTATCTTTGGATCAATGGAAGAGGGAAGTAAACTAACTATATTCCAAGAAGCCTTTCTTAATTATGGTCTAATAACAGCGAAAAAACTTATACTTAAATTTTGGAAAAACGCACCTACGCCAACATTCAAAATGTGGATCTCAAATATGTCTGAAACGCTACATCTTGAAGAAATGAGATTCCTCTTACTAGGCAAAGTAGACCAATTCTTAAAGATTTGGTCTCCGTTTATCAACTTTATACAAGCATATGGTGCAACATAACATAACCTTAGAAATTAAATGGTTCAGAACTGGGTGACGAATGGGCAAAAATATGAGATAGGTAGATCTCTCCTAATCTTTCATTTCTTATTACTTTTTCCTTTTCTTTCAATCTTTTAACTTCTCACCTCTGTCCTTTATTTTTTTTTACTTTCTGTTTCTACTTGCTTGTCTATCTATTCCGACACTCTTTATTTCTCTTTTCTCTCACTGTTCTTTTATTATTGCACCAAAAATATGAAGTTGTACAAGAATGAAAATATGTATTTATGTATTATGTATTAGGTACTTAAGTACCAGACTACTGTACTTACTTCTAACAAAAATAAACAAACAAAAAAAAAAACAAAAAAAAAAAAAAAAAATAGAGGGTGGGAGCGGTGGGCACGAAATCCCTCACCGCGACTCCTCGTAAAATACAGATCAAACTTCAAACTTGGTAAGTTCTCGTTTAATCTTACTATTTTACTTCGGAGTCACGTGAGTGACTTCGTGAAGATTTCAAAGCTCTGTGATTTCACGCCCTGAACAACGTCCATGCTTATCACACTGCCGCCATTCTGATGGAGTAAGACTGTTAATGGAGTTCAGTTGACAGCGGCTGAAAAATCAACACAATTTATTAATCAACTAAACAACAACCCCTAATTCGGGGCCAGACATTTACTGAGCGGTACCCAGGATAGCTTCTGCGAATGTCGCAGGAACGGCCAGAGACTTGTTATAGAACCGTTGAAAGGTTTTTTCCCCCCACTGGCCCAGCCCGCAGTGGCGAAAATGTGGTCCATGGGCACCTTCATGGCTCTCGCTGCAGCCCTGGTGGAATAAGACTTAAAAAAAAAAAACATTAGTAGCAACTCCTGTTTTAATAACTCTTTACCAAAGAATTTTATTTGACCAGGGTTGGCCACCATGGTGTCCAGTCGCAGTTTTTGTAACATCTGGGCTCGTTGGGCTGTCGCCAGTGCCATGAGCATCACCACCTTAAGGGTGAGCTGTTTCAAATGGTAGCTCATCTATTGGAGCCCAGCTCCTCAGTAGGGTCAGCATGATCCCCACATCCCACGTTACTGTATATCTGGGTCGTGGAGGGATTGGTATTGAATACTCCCCTCATTAGTTTAGACACCAGGTGGTGGGAGCTGATACTTATATCCAGGTATGAATACAGCGTACTCCTGTCGCTGTTAATGGGCACTGTAGCTGAGGCCTGCATCAAAATGGAGGCCTGCTAGAAACTCCAACACATCCAGTATTGTTGCCGAGTTGGAGGACTTGTTGTTCCGGGCACAGAAACCTCCCACTTTCTGATTTGAGTGAGATATTGTTTGCGGGTGGATTCCCGACACGATGCTGCAATAAGGTTCATGGCTCTTGACGAGATGCCTGCCCGGTTGAGCGGTCTTTTCAGAACCTGCAAGCCAACAAGTTTAATGACCATGGCAAGGATGACTGACCCCCTGTAATGGAGTGAGTAATCAATTTGGGATGTTTCCCAATCGCCATCCATGGTTGTTGTACATTTCTACAACCATCGGGTACCATGGTTGTGTAGGCCAGTCGGGAATGATCAATATGTCAGTTGCAGAGTCTAGTTTAATTTTCTGCAATACCCGACTGGTGAGACAGCATGGGGGAAACGCGTAGCAACCCATTTCCCCCAATGGATAAAAATGCATCCAATGCTATTACCCCAGGGTCTGGTTCCCACAACACATACGTTGGTATTCGATGGTTCAGCCTGGACGCAAATAGGTCAATATCTGGTGTCCCCAATTTGAGCTATAATATCCCCAAAATCTGGGGGTTCAACATCCACTCAATGTTGTCATTGAAAACACGTGACCTGGTGTCCGCCACTGAATTAAGCTTCCCAGGCAAATAGGTCGCAGTAATCCAAATATTTCTTTCAATGCACCAGTGCCAAATTGTATTAGCCAATTCATTGCAAACTAGCGACCTAATACTACCCATATGATTGATGTAAACCATTATTGTAGCATTATCTATTCGAAAGCGGACATGTAATCCCATGAATTAGTACAGAAGCCCGCAGCCCATGAAATACCCCCAGCATTTCTATATAGTTTATCCCATGTGACTCCAGGAATGTAGACTCATGAGAGTTCCATCTGCCACCACAACTGGACATCGTACCAGTTGCTCCCCAGCCTGGTGCACTTGCGTCAGTTAGTAGCACAACATCAGGGTTGCTCCATATAATAGGTCAATGACATTCTTTAATATTATCTACCCACCATTATAGCTTGTTTCTAGCTTCCGGTGGTAACCAAAGTGGCCGATCAAAGCAGCCAGCATTTGTTTTTTAATGCTGTGATTTGTGACCTTTGTGAATTTCGGTAGTGTAGCGGTCCGAATCGTGCAGCTGGGAATGTAGTTACCAATTTAGAGTTACCAATACCAATAACTTTCACTGTTTGCCACATGGTCGATACCCTAGCGCAAGCAAGATTGTGGCACTCTTCTGATATAGCAGTAGCTTTATTAGTGGGGATGATAAACTTCATTAAATTAGTGTCTAAGGTGAACACCAAATCCATAACCCGTAGCGGGTGCAGTTTTTTGATTTGTCTGGATGGATTACAATCCCAGCTTCTCAAGCAGAGCCTTGGTTGCAGCCACTCCTTGAATTGCCAATTGGAGGGTCTGCCCCATTATAAGGATTTCATCCAACATGCCATCACTATAATCTTGTTGTCGGAGAAGAGCCAATACAGGTAAATACCAACTTGGGAAACAGCCTAAGCTGTGATGGTTCCATTAGGCAACGCACCCTTCCAGACAACTTCAGAATTCCCTGTGAGCCTCAGCGATGGGCACCGTATAGCATGCTTCTTTCAAACTGATACATGCCATAAAGTACCCTGAGTAAAGCATCCACCTAGCTGTTCCAAAAGCATCCATTTGACATGGGTATATTGTACAAAAGTGTTCAACTCAGCAAAATCGATTATAACCCGACATTCCTCTTATTTTTACTGCTGGTGAACATATTAGGCTCAACTCAATATGTCCATGCTTGGTTATGCCAATTACCACTTTTCCCTGCTCGCCATATAATTTCAGCATGCCCTGCCTCCACCTCTTTTCGGGATAGAGTAAATTCCTACGAGGCGAATGCTGGGTATGGGAATCCATACCTCCCAGGAATTATATACCCTTGAACACTTTGTAAAATAAACTCATCTGTGGTTACAGTTTTCCCCCATATGTCCAAGGCCGCCCGCAATCGCCCACCTATTCGTACAGGAGGGATACTACGGCGTGAGAGGAGCCAGACCCCCTTACCTCCATAGTGAACGGCGGTTCCATACATACGGTGCTTCGGGTGGACGTTATGGAGGTTGACGGCCCGGCGGCCGCATTTCCCATGCAGGCCGCTGTTGGCCTTGCCCTAAAAGGTCGTTGTATTTATTCAGATGGAGGTAGGTAGAATCTTTGTGCCCTATCCGGCAGCCTTGGTTCACAGGTTGTATTAGGCTGTTGCCGGTGATATGGGTGAAGTCTGACCGATGGAGTTTCACGAGGCCCACTGTTTTGGCCTCCTTTGTCCAGTCCCTTCACCTATTTGTACAGGTCTCCAAGCAACTGATGCGGCGGTGGAGCGGTAATGGTCGGCACAACCCCGCGAATTTGGGGTTTAGTGGTCTATATGGAGCTCTTACGCAGGCAATATATCTCATACTGGGTGTTGCATATGAGTGCCAGTGCATCATGCTATTTACTGGACACATTATCCCCAATCAGGGTTTTGCAAACGCCGTTATGCCCGTGGAGAACCTTTCTCCAAGGTATTATTGAGAATCTGACTCCAGAGTTGGTGCATACGTAGGCAATCAATGGTGCCCGCCAATTCGTGGTGCAGGGTTCACCTGTCCGGGTAGAAACGGCACACTTCACTCACCACATCCAGCATCCTCCTCATGCTCTGGTTCAGCGGTCACTGGCTGTCCCTGGTCGTCGTCAAACTCAGCAGCTGGGCAATCATTAATGCTTCTGGCTGGAGACGATGAGGAGCTGAGCGGAGTCCTTGCACGGCTAGTGGATGCCGTTCTTCTCGTTCTCGGTCCCGCTGGAGATGTTGGACCATTTAAGAGCTCCAACCGCTCAATGCGACCGTCCCTGCGAGATGCAGCGGACAAGCCGACTTCCCCAGGCCCTGCGAATTCACTAGGGCTTCCACCATCGGATCTCACCCCCTTAGGGTGCTGTCTATGGTCCAATGGCAGGTCGTCGTGACCTACAGCCCAAGTAGGGTCATACGACTCCCGCACGGACTCTCCGCTAGTCTGTCTCCTCCCAGACTGTGGCGGCCCACCTGGCAGATAAGGAGGCAGGTGAGTTGACTCGGCGCCGGCCCACGGAACCTGGCTCCCCGGAGTCCGTGCAAGCTTACCTCCACACTTACACCATTACTTGGCGTGGAGGCGCATGGTCGGCCGCTCGCAGCGCTGAGCTGACCGACCGCTTCCTGCTGCCACCTCCACCCTTGACCGCAGCCTGACGGGGTGTGTTGTCGGCGGTATCTGCTCCAGCAGGCCTACACGACGCAGCAGTGTTATGCCCGGGCTGCACGATGGCAGATATCCCTGGCTGCGGTACGCAATGCACTTTGCAGGGCTCCCCTGTCGTGCGGCTGTCCCCCGGCCCAGCCCCCTCGGGTCTACTGGAGCTCGGGGAGAGGTTGCCTGTAAAAGAAAACAAGACCCCTTGCCACGTACCTGTATCCCCCCTTATTCTCTTGGGGGACGGGGGCTCGGAGTCTGGACCTGTTGCTTGCAGCTCCATAGCGGTAACCCATTCGGGTGAGTCGGCCCCTGTATTAGCGGGAGCGCCCGACTCTGCATTCCAGCCCCCACCGTTGCGTTAAAGCTGCCGGCGTTCCGTGCAGCTCCGGGGACAAGGGCCGTCGGCTGGCCGCAGCTCAGCTCCGCGCCCGACTTCCTCATTCCTGCCCCCACCGTTGCGTTGAAGCTGCCGGCGTTCCGTGCAGCTCCGGGGACAAAGGCCGTCGGCTGGCCGCAGCTCAGCTCCGCTCCTCGGCAGCGTCGTCCTGCGGCCCTTGTCCATGCTGTGAGCGTTAAAGCTGCCGGCGTTCCGTGCAGCTCCGGGGACAAGGGCCGTCGGCTGGCCGCAGCACAACTCAGCTCCCCGACAGCGTCGTCCTGCGGCCCTTGTCCATGCTGTAAAGGAAGGTAATACTTACCTGCTGGTCTTGTGAAGGAGGCCGGTGGGGAGAGCGCACTCCCCCCCCCAGCTGCCGCTGCAGATGCGTGCGACGATATGCTGCGCAGGCGTGCTGGCGGGGTCTTCACGAAGTCACTCACGTGACTCCGAAGTAAAATTGTTATTGCTAAGCAATTATCTGAAATTATTATATTTATCTAACCAGTTAGAAACAGTAGGAGTACAACTAGATTGCTAAAATACATAGCTGAAAAGAATAGATATACTGTTTTCTACATTGTACATACAATTTGTGTTGATTCATTTATTTACATTTCAGTTAAATGCATTACACATTTAGTTAACTTTAGACTTTACATTAGACTTTAAAGATATAGCGTTGAAGTAGGCCCTTCGGCCCACCAAGTCCCAACTGACCAGCAGTCACCCCGTACACTAAGACACACTAGGGACAATTTACAATTTTTACTGAAGGCAATTAACCCACGCAGTCACAGGGAGAACACACAAACTCCTCTCGACAGCACAATAGTCAGGATAGATCCCAGGTCCCTGGCGTGGTAAGACAGCAACTCTACCATTGTGCCACTGTGCCGCCCATCTGTAATTGGCTTATACCTGAAATACCTGTCAAAGTTCCCTTGAAAATTGGCTGGGTAAGACAAGCAATGTAAAGTATTAAATTAGTTAGATGAGTTGGTCACAGGTTGGCGTTCCATCGGTGCAAGGTTAACCTCACCTGTTCCAAGTCAGAAGCAACCTTCAATTAGTCAGAGTATGTGCACAAGATTGATAAAAATACATCTATTGATGCTCCTGAACACATCATCAGTGATGTAACCTGGGGTCATTGGATGTTTCGGGTCTTTCAACATCAGACACCCTCACCCAGGCGACCCAGCCGTGGCTGATCAGACCACGACTTGTGTTCAGGTGGCATTGGCTCCTCCCCATGGACCTTCTCTCCTGATCCAGAGCCATCTCGAGGCCTTCTCCGCTACCTCTGTGGTGTTCTTGACGGCTCTTCTCGCCATTCCGTTGATGCCCAGTGCACTCAAGGCTTTGTAGAGGGATGGCCCTGCAAAACCTCTGCAGCCAACCTCAATGGGCATACACCTTGCCTTTGAGTCCTGCTTACGGCAGTATGACCAGCTCTTCATACTTGGTCATCTTCCTCTCGTGTGCCTCCTCCAGACGGTCTTCCCACGGCACTGTCAGTTCCAACAAGCAATGTTTTTGGTCCCCTCTGAGACCAGGAGGATGTCTGGCCTCAGGGTGGTTGTGGCAATCGTGCCATGAGAACGTCAGCTGTTTCACCAGTTCTACAAAAAGCTGGCAGTCCTGTGGAGTCGCCAGGATTCCTGGCTGCTCTGGTTCTTGACAGCTGCACTCCGGCCTTCACGAAGGTGATCATCTGGGTGGTGGGTCGTGCTCGTCTGCAGCTGCTGATTCCCATGCAGATGGCTTCTGCAATGGGTTTAAGAACTAGGTCGTGACTCCAGGTGAACCAGCCCTGCCCAAGAGCCTTTGGGCAGCAGCTCAGGATGTGTTCCATCGTCCCCTTGCCTGAGCATTGCGGGCAATCTGGAGATTCTGCTTTGCCCCAGATGAAGAGGTTCGATGGGCTGGGCTGGACATCATACACTGCATGGACCAGGAACTTGATGCGCTGTGGTTCAGCCTGCCAGAGCTCAGTCCATGTAACCTTTCGGTCCATGGCCTGCTCCCACCTTGTCCAGGCCCCCTGTTGCCCTCAAGCCAACTGTTCTGGTAGACCTCTCCTCCTCCACCACTGCCCTCACTTCCTCCTGGACCAGCTGAAAAAGTTACTTTTATAACAATCAAACAGGTTTGCTTCTTAATAAACAGACAACTCACAATACGGTTCGTAGACCTGTTCAAAACTTTACTTATTATCGGCCGATGAAAGTGGCAAGGAAAACCCCAGTCAAGTGAGCAATACAGACACTTGGCTGTCCTCAGTCCACTTCCCTGAACACAGGATTACATGGTATTATATACTGGGTACACAAAAGGCTGGAGAAACTCAGTGGATGCAGCAGCATCTAAGGAGCGAAGGAGATAGGCGACGTTTCGGGTCGAGACATTATATACTGTTCTTTTGTCACCTAAGCACATTCCAAAGACATTATAGTCAGAGGTACAGAAAATACACGTTACTACAGGATAGGAGATTAGCCTATCTCCTTCGCTCCTTAGATGCTGCTGCACCCGCTGAGTTTCTCCAGCTTTTTGTGTACCCTTACTACAGGATACGTCTGAGTTTGTCTCGTCACATCAGTTGCATCAAAGGCATTGTCATGTGGTTCCAGGACTTTACATATCAAAATCATCGGACATTTAGTTAAAGATATTTGCATATTAAAGTCATCAGTCACTGAATACCTCAAAGACATTGGACATTGTCCCAATACCCCTTACTGGGATTAATCTGGGTTTCCTCTCTTGTCAAATGCTAGACGCATTTTAAAGTCATTCATTATCTTAATACACAGCAACCTGAGGCAAGCCTAGACTTGTCTTTCTGTATTGATCTCCTGGAGAAAAGCCTGCTCTAGACTAAATTATAAGTTGTAAGCTGGCCCAGGAATTCATTTAATATTTTCTTATATTTTTAACATAATTCAGCCGTATTACAGCCTGCGCCTCTCCTTCTCCTTGGCCTTGTCAAACTGGGGAGTTGGGAAGATTCCCAGACCAGCTCTTCCCCGAATCACTGCTCCCACCAAGACTCTGGGGTATCCGAGACTCCGCTTGCAGCACGGCTTCGCCAGCTCTCCACTTCCTCCCAGTTTTCACTTCCACCCCTGCCTGAGCCACCTTGGTGGCGCTGGAGTCCCTGTACAGCATCACCTCTCTGGCCCGAGTCAACTTAAACTCCTCCTCCAGGGACTTCACAGGCAGCTGGAGCTTGGTGTTATTTCCGTAAAGGGCGATGCTGCTAAGGCTCCTGGGCAGTTCCAGCCACCTCCTGAGAAAGCTGCTGACTTTCCTCACCAATCTCTCTACGATGGATATTGGGACTTCGTAGACAAGCAGTGGCCAGAGTATCCTTGGCAGGATACCATGCTGGTAAATCCATGCCTTGAACTTGCCGGGAAGCCCCAACCAGTCCACTGCTCTCACCCAACTCCCCAGCTCCTGACAGGTTGCCTGGCCAGATGCTGTATCCTTCAGGCTGCTGTTAAACACCTCGCCAAGACTCTTCACTGGCTCTTTGGAGACTGGTGGGATGGTGTCCCCTCGATGCTGAAGTGGAACCTGTCCCTGACTTTGCCCTTCTTCAGCACCAGTGACCTTGATTTTCCTGGCTTAAACCACATCCTTGCCCATACAATCAGTTTCTCCAACCCCTGCAGGATCCACCTGCCTCCTGGCACTGACTCAGTGGTGACAGTCAGGTCGTCCATGAAGGCTCTGATTGGTGGTTGGCGCACTCCTGACTTGGCCCGAGGGCCCCGGCATTCTGGCTCAGCAGACTTGACGATCATGTTCATCCAAGTCAAAAAGGATCACAGAGATGGTACAGCCAGTGATGATCCCAACCTCCAGTCTGTGCGACTCTGATGTTACTGACCCTGATGAGAGTCTCACGTTGAACTGGTTGTAATAGTCCATGGATGAGATCTGCCACTTGGCCCGGCACATGATGCTTGGCCATAACTGCCTGGATCAGCTTGTGCGGGATGGAACCGTAAGCATTGGCCAGGTCAAGCCAGACCACTGTAAGGTTTCCCTTGTTCTCCCTGACTTCTCTGATGAGCTGGGTCACCACTCCCATGTGCTCTAGACACGCTGGCACTCCAGATAAGCCTCCCTTTTGTACTGACCTGTCGATGTAGCCATTGCTGGAGAGGAAGTTGGTCAGCCGCCTCGCCACTCTGCTGAAGAAGATCTTGCCTTCAAGCTTAGCAAGGAGATGATCCTGAACTGATCGATCTTCTTAGAATCTTCTTCCTTTGGGATCCAGACTCCTTCAGTGAATCGCCACTGCTGCACCACTTTCCCTCTCCTCCAGATGACTTTCAGGATCTTCCACAGCCATTTCAGTAACAAGGGTCAGTTCTTGTAGACCCTGTAGGGGACTCTGCTCGGGCCAGGGGCTGAGCCAGATCTTGCTCTCTTCACAACGTCCTGGACCTCTGTCAGGAGTGGGTCTCTACTATCAAACTCCTTGATGGATGGAGGTGGTTTTATCAGGAAGTTGCAGTGGCCCAGCTCTTGCTGCCTGATGGGGTCACTGTAGGTCATCTGGATGTGCCGGTCGATCTCCTCCTTAGAAGTTCGTGAATGATTGTTATCCTGCAACACAATCCTCCCCCTCTGAAAAAAAAAGTATCTGAGGTGTCCATACTCTTCCTCTATGCTGAAAAATTGAGAAATTATTGTACTGGAGTAAATGGAAGAACTTTTGCGACTCCACATAGCCTGTTCACCATCTGCACGGTTCAAGTCAGCAGTCTGATGAAACACTGTCCACTTGCCTGGATCAGTGAAGCTTCAATAACAATCAAGGAGCTCGACATTATGTAAGACAACAGCCCACATGAAAGGCAACCCATCTACAACCATCCACTCAGTCCACGTTCGTTCATTCATTCAGTCGTATCACACAGCAGTTTGTGCCATCTAGAGGTTGCAGTGCAGCAACTGACAAGGACTCCATCTTCCAAACTCACCAGTTAGAAGGGCAAGTTCAGCAAAGCATGGGCATGCCATTACGAAGAAATTGCCCTCCAAGCCACACACCATGCCCACTTAGTAATATATCGCAGTTTCTTCAGCATTGGTGGGTCATGGCCGTGGAATTCCCTCCCTAACAGCTTTGTGGGTATATTCACACCTCAAGGACAACCAGATGGCTCAGTAGTAGAAGGTTGCCTTACACTGCCAGCAGGCACGTGCCATCAGGATAGGCAAGGAAGGCAGTGCGTACCCCAACTAAAATTATAAAAAGGTAATTATTAAATATAAAATTTAAATGTAAAGATTTCCAATTCATTTACTAAATTCAGCATTTATTATTAAATGGTTATTATTTTAATAATCGATCTTAGGTAGGCGTAATTCTCCCGTGCCTTTCATCTGCAGTACGCGTAATACACGTAACTATGTTCAACTCGCGTCCCGTGGACGTTGCTTCAAGCCTTCACTTACAATGTTGCAATAAAGGCAGCTGAAATCCTGCCTTTGCACCGTGGACTGCGAGCAAGGTGCTGCGCATGCCCACAGGAGAGGAGCCCAATCTGCGCATGTGCGTCTTTTAAAGATTTTTTTTTTGTAAAATATTTTTATTAGATGTAAATACATATTAAGAAGGAATAAAATAAAATCAAAAAGAAGAAACATATTATTCGTCACATACATTCTTAATATTTTTAATGTTTACAGTCATTCTTATTTATACTTCTATACTTTTTATTATTTTATAACAGAAAGAAGATAGTAAAGAGAAATAAAATAGAAGTAGAAAATTGATAATATGAGTGGAGTATTAAGCAGGCTATTCTTCATTGGAGATATAAGATTTTTTGAAAGTCGACACTTCCTACAGGACCGATCTGCGCATGCGCAGTTTTTTACAATTTCTAAAGGTCGACTGACTGCCAGTGCCTACACTGAGTAATTACTCACGGCATTTGCCTGACTGCCAGAGACCCGCATTCGATCCTGACAATGTGTGCTGTCTGTGCAGAATTTGTACATTCTCCCTCTGACCTTGTGAGTTTTCATTGGGTGCTCTGGTTTCCTCCCACATTCCAAAGATGGGCAGGTTTGTAGGTAATTAGCTTCTCTAAATTGCTCCAACTGTGTAGGATGCAAAACTGGGATAGCATAGAACTTGTGTACAGGTCTTGTGCGGTACGGTAGACTAGTGTCTGAAGAAGGGTCTCAACACAAAACATCACCCATTCCTTCTCTCTAGAGATGCTGCCTGTCCTGCTGAGTTACTCCAGCTTTTTGTGTCTATCTTCGGTTTAAACCAGCATCTGCAGTTCCTTCCTACGCCTGTGTACGGGTGATCGTTAATCAGTGTGGGACTCGGTGGGCCGAAGGGCCTGTTTCCATGCTGTATCTCTAAAGTAAACTGAACTAAGGCAGCTCATCAGCACCTTATAAAGGGCAATGGGAATGGCTAACTGCGAAACCCACATTCCCTGAATGAAAAAAAAAGCCAAAAAAGATTTAACAGGATAAAAAAATGCAATGTAAGGTAGAGTTTTTATTAAAGAAATTAAACATGCAAAATCAAAATTATTAAGAAAGGGATCATCAAAATACATACCATTAATATGCTGAACCTCATGAAGTATACTGGCTGAACCAAAGTCGATCACTTTGACCCTGAACGGAAACCGTGTATGCTCTACCAACATGATATTATCTGGTTTGATATCTGTGTGAATAATAGATAACTCTTTCAACTTCACCAAAGCTCTCAGCAATTGAATGGCAATGATCCTCATATGCTTGACACGGAGCGGGGCAAAGTTGTTAGCTTTTTGGAATTCCATTAAATTCTGCTCCAGAAGTTCAAATACCAGGTAGGACCTTCCATTGCTATGGAAGCTTTCGAGAAAATGTACAATGTGAAATTTGTTTGTATCCACATTTTGAAACAGTTTTAATATCCTTATTTCTGAGGCAAGGCAACCACCTTGTTTAAGGGTCTTGATAGCAACAAACTGACCAGTGCTTTTTTTACGACAGCAAGTCACTTCTCCGTATACACCTTCGCCGATCAGTTGGATAATGTTATATATGTCATCGTGAGATATAATTGCACACATCTCCTTGCGACTGGATTCACGAAGAACAGTTTTAGGAGAATATATGATATTCTGTGATTTAGGGTATCCATTAAATCTTTCAGAGCTCATATTCAAAGTATTCTCGCTTCGATCATCTTTAAGTAACCCTTCTTCATTGTTGTCAGATCTTTGACTGGGGATGTTAATACAAGGATGCTGAACATCTACATTTGTAGTCTTCTTCCACAGTGTGTTTATCTTGATTCAATCCTGTTCTTTCCTTTGTGTTGTTGTGGATACCACAGAATCCTTTCAGAATTAAATACATTTCTATAGGTCATTTTCAGTGAGTGACACTTAGGTACTATGCTGTCATCAGAAATCAAAATTGAGCTTTGACCATAAGTTCGTCCACAATCAAAGAATCAACAATAGGATACATTCACTAAGACCCAACGTAACAAAATTAGCAGCCCTGCAAAGCTGGATTATCGAGATCCTGTCACATTATATCACAATTTGTAAGAAAGGATTTACAAGCTCTGATGTCATAATTATTTTGTGATTTCATCAAGATACTTTGTGAGAGGGTAATTAAACATGATAATTCCTCTGTTTAAAGTCTCCTTTATTGTAATATAGTGAGATTTATCTCAGAATTCGAGCAATTCTGCACAATATGTTTTGCTTTAAAAAAGACTCATAATTCCATTATAACCAACCCCCCACCCGGCCCATTGACAGAGAGCATTCCACTCAGCAGTTCATGTTAGAATTGTCACCTGTCTGGCAAGTGAGACAATTTAGGTACAGCCACAAAGGACTGAAATAGAAATCACTACAAAATTTTAGAATTGGGTTTCCCAGAATTCCCCTCTAGGACATTCTTCTGGCTGGAGCCTCAAGGGCTGACCACACACCGGGCTGGGATGCTGAGATAACCACCCACTAGGCTTGGGCTACTGGGAGCATCAGCATTCACCTGGCATGGATCCTGGGTATGCTGCTATTCACCTATTCAGCTCTGAGGCAGGACACCAATCTCCTGGATAATCCCTCAGGCTGGAGAACAGTTTGTTGCAATAATTACTGCGCTACTGGGCTATTCTCAGTGGGAATGTCTCCGCAAGTCATAGACATCCATTGGTTTTAATGTGTTTTAAATTATCCTTTGTATGATCTTAGTTTTATTTCCAATTATATATTTTCTTATTTACAATTTTAGATACAATGTGGAAACAAGCCCTTCGCCGTAACAAGTCCATGCCGACCAAAAATCACCCAGTACACTCGTTCTATCCTACACTTTAGGGACAATTTTACAAAAGCCAATTAACTTACACACCTGCACGTCTTTCGGGTGTGGGAGGAAACCAGAGCTCCGTGAGAAAACCCACGCTGTCACAGGGAGAACGTACTAATTCTGAACAGACAGCACCGGTAGTCAGGATCAAATCCAGGTCTCTTGCGCTGTAAGACAGCAACTCTACCGCTGTACTACTGTGCCACGCACTATTATCTGTGCTTTTGCAATATCCATGGACCTGTGGATGATCAAGGTTCTCTGTATTTATCAACACTTCAATCTGTATTGAGCCCAGCCACAAAAGGTCAGTGCAATTGCCACTTTCAGAGTCATCGACAAGAGCAAAATTGTTCTGGTGCTTGGGCCATAATTGCTGCCATAGCATGTCTTATAATTTGTGGCCATCCTCCCTGGTCGTGACACTACATTCACTCAAGAGAGACACAAAAAGCTGGAGTAGCTCAGCGGGACAGGCAGCATCTCTGGAGAGATGGAATGGGTGCGAATAAGGACACCTGAAGGTGATGTCTTCATCCTCTCCATAAAGGATCCTGCCTACATTTACTGCTCCTTCTCTGCAGCCTCAGTGCCACCCTAATTACCATATGCCCAGGCATCCTGCATCGAGCCAATTTTAGGCACTTTTACTTCAGCTAAAATAGACAACACAGCAAAAACAATAAGCAAATAAAGGTGTTAAAGAAGGAAATGCAGATGCTGGAGAATCGAGGGTACACAAAAGGCTGGAGAAACTCAGCCGGTGCAGCAGCATCTAAGGAGCGAAGGAGATAGGCGACGTTTCGGGTCGAGACCCTTCTTCAGACTGGTCAGGGAAACGAGAGATATAGACAGTGATGTGGAGAGATAAAGAACAATGAATGAAAGATATGCAAAAAAGTATCGATGATAAAGGGAACAAGCCATTGTAAGCTGTTTGTGGTGTGAAAATGAGAAGCTAGTGCGACTAGGGTGAGGGAGAGAGATAGAGATAGAGGGAATGCCAGGGCCCGAGGGCTGAGGGAGAGGTGGGAAGGGGAGGAGACAGCAAGGGTTAACAGAATTAAGAAAATTCAATGTTCAAGCCCAGAGGATGCAGACTCCCCAAGATGAGGTGCTGTTCCTCCAACCTGCGGTGTTGCTCACTCAGGCCGTGGAGAAGGCCCTGGACTGAGAGGTCGAATACGGAATGGAAGGGGGAGTTTGAAGTGCTGAGCCACCGGGAGGTCGGCTTGGTTATTGCGGACTGAGCGGAGGTGTTTCGGCAAAACGATCGCCAAGCCTCCGCTTTGTCTCACCGAGATCTGGCATCTGGAGCAGCGGATGCAGTAGATGAGGTTGGAGGAGGTGCAAGTGAACCTCTGTTGGACCTGGAAGGACTGCTTGGGTCCCTGAAAGGAGTGGAATGGGGAGGTGAAGGGACAAGTGTAGCATTTCTTGCGGTTGCAAGGGAAAGTGCCCGGGGAAGGGGTAGAGTGGGAGGGAAGGGAAGAATTGACAAGGGAGTTGCGGAGGGAGCGGTCTTTGCGGAAGGCAGACAGGGGGGGAGATGGGAAGATGTGGCGAGTGAAGGGGTCACGTTGGAGGTGGCGAAACTGGCGGAGGAGCAAATAAAGGTCACATGCTAGCCATGGACAAATTGTTTTGAATAATAGGATGGCACAATGATGCTGTTGGTAGATCCAGCTGGTTCGATCCTGACCTGAATTACATGCCTGTATGGAATTTGTACATTCTCCCTGTGAATGCATAGGTTTTCTCCGGGTGCTCTGTAGGTTAGTAGGTTAATTCTCTCCTGTAAATTGTTCTTGGTATGTGGGGAGTTGGAGAAAGTGGAATACCATAGAATGGGTGATCAATGGTCAGCATGGACTTGTTGTGCCTAAGGGCTTGTTTAATGCTGTAATTCTAAACTAAAATCTAAAACTAAACTAAGCCCAAGAGGGTTGAAAAGAATAGCAGTTTCAGGAATTCAGAATTCAGTCTATTTAGCTCACCTATACCTATACATATACATTTTGGTTCAATTTTAACATTTCATGGACTGGAATCTATAGAATTTCTTTAATACTTGTCTTTGGTCTAAAGGAGCGATTCTGTTCACGCGGCACTTTAGTAATAAATTGTACAGATTCCAGTCAATAAATACGATTTTGCATCCCAGCGAACATGATAACAATGTGTTTCATATATCACCTTTTTAGAAGAAAAAGTTGATCTACTGTTCTTAATTTTTTTTGTCTTTCATTTTGAATATGATCCTTTTATATGAATATGAATCTATCAAAATCCTTCAGAATTTTTAAAAACTACATAAGCCATCTTAGTCCAAGGTAATTAACCTTTAATTAAGAGAGGAAATGGCAACATCCCAACTAGTGTGGACTTGCTATGAAATGCCAAATAGCAAGCTTCGGTCATACCATATGTCACACATACAGAGACCAAGAATTATCGTATGAATCGCAGAAAGGTATTGACTGCCAATAGGCTGACTGTGGAGTTCACAATGTACTTTGTGATGCAGTGAGAGATGTGGCAATTAAAGCATAAGGGAGATGAGGGGGATGCAGAGCGAGTGAAAATGGTGTTAAGGCCAAGATTGGATCAATCATAATGACAGAAAGTGCTGGAGTAACTCAGTGGGTCACTCAGCATCTCTGGAGAACACAGATAGGTGACGATTTGGGTCCAGATCTTTCTTCAGCATTTACACATCAAAGTGAACCATGTGAGGTCTGAAGAAGGGTCCCGAACCAAAACGTCACCTATCCAAGTTCTCCAAGTATGCTGCCTGACCCACTGAGTTACTCCTGCACATTGTGTTCCTTTGTGTAAACCAGCATCTGCAGTTCCTTGTTTCTACATTGGCTCAGTCTTGATTTTATTGAACAGTGAAGCCAAGTTAATGGGCCGATTGGCCTACACTTGCTCCTTTTGGTTTTGTCCTCTTATGTTGTCCGTCTTATAAAGTCATGGCTAGTTACTCAGGGGTTTTACCATTTTTTGTAATAAGAATGGAGGCATACCTCAATAACATATTTTACAACGAAGTTTGTTCATTGAACAGGATTGAAGTGCTTACACATCAAAGTGAACCATGTGAGGTGGGCCCTATCTTTCTCATGGATATAATTTCTTACTGGTATAATATTTCTGCAGCAGACTGCATAACATTGTTGACATATATTGCCAACATATTTGAGCAAACAACTTCTCTAACTATTTCAGGGATGAGATATAAATATTTTACTTCGGAGTCACGTGAGTGACTACGTGAAGAAGCCCGCCAGCCCGCATGCGCGTCAATACGTCTAACGCATGCCGCATGACTGGCTGGCAGGCGCGTCGCTCCTCCAGCAGTAAGTTTAAAAATCCTGCAGGTAAGTTTTCAAACTTATTTTTCAGGTTGTCCTTTGTTGCAGGAATCTCTTTTGCAGAGTTCCTGCTGGATATTTAAATATGGGGCAAAACCTGGACGGCCCGCGGGGATCGCGGGTATACCAGCTACGGACCGTGGAAGTGCGGGTAGCTGGCGGCCGTCGGGTTCGCTGCCTAAGTCGCTGACATTGCGGTCAGCGACTTCCGAGTTTGAAATACAGAGCGATATCCGGACGGGCCGCGGGGAAACTTCTGACTGCGGGGAACTGGCTATGGATCGCGGAAGTTCTGGTAGCCGGCGGCCGTCGGGTTCGCTACCTGAGTCGCTGACAGTGCAGTCAGCGACTTCCGCAGCCCCAAAAAGGTTGGGCAGCTAAACGGAGTCGGAGAGACCTGGGCTGGGATGAGCCAGGCCAAGAGGGTTCCCTTCCGACATACATGGGTATGTCCTCGGACGTTTAACCCATCCCGATATGGTCCATGAAACAGGGCCATATCAGCGCAGGTTCTCGGGGGCCTTCGGCAGCGCCTGGTTCAGGTCTGCTCACAAATCTCCTTCTTTGTGGAGGGGAGTACGAGGGGTCAGTGTGTGACTGACTCCAAACCTGGAAGTATGTCCGTGGCACATACTGGTATTCATGAGTAAGGTTTCAGAATATCCGGGGGGGGGGGGGGCAGAGTTCCCCTCACGTTACGAGCCTTGTAAGCATCAGCTACCTCACGTCACAATATTTCAGGAGGAGTCCAGCCGCCAAAACTTCTCTTCGGGGGAAAACCTATCCAACAGGTAAAGGACCAGTAAGAGGAAGCATAAGCTGTCGGACTTTTCAAGGTACCAACGACGAGCAAAGCTTCACCGTTTCAGCAATAACACACCTACGCCTCCATTGGCAGTAAGTGGTTCACTGAAGCTGGTCGCAGCTAGAAGCTGATTCTCTGGGCAGAGGTCTTCAGGCCCAGGCCCAAACCGGCCTTCAGGGAAAAGGTGCATCCACGAACCCCAGCAGTTCTACCCTCCAAATCAAGGATGGGAATAGAATTCACATTAGGGGCCTTTGGGCCTACCAGAAGACCACCGGTAACCATGCAGGTACGTGGGTCTGGTTCTTCCGAAACATGGGTTGTGTGGGCCAGTTATAGTGTGTTATTTTTGTATGGCTATATTAGAGTGGGCATTATTAAAGTTGCCACAGGGTCACGTTTGTGACTATCATAACCAATACATCTTATGAGCTGCAAACTTCACTCGGATATATCTATGGTCAAGATTTAGCCCAGGTCCCTGGCATCAGCTCTACCAGCTGCATTATCATGCCAATTTAGATTATGTTTTTTATAGAGAAAAATTACAAGGAATATTATTATCACTTACACCAATAAAAGGTGTAGTGGAATCGGACCGGCCATGGCAGTCTAGAGCCCCTGGCTTGGGAAGCCTTATTTGAGCTGTGCCTATCAGTCACCTGTGCGAGCTACACATGGTGGCATCATGGTATTCCGCTCATTCGAGGGGACTGTGGAAGATTCTTCCCACAGATGTCATCTTTATACATGTCAATAAAGTGATCAAATCTCTGATTTAATTGTGATGGGGGTTTTCATTCATGTAAACGTCATTACCCTTGACTAATACCTGGCAGGGTTTCCCACGCTGTCTAGCGTATGGGGGCCAGAGGCGCTCCAGTCCTTCCCTGTATACTGCATTGTCATCGGAAAGGAGCAGGACTCGGAGTCACTAGCACGTGCAGCCTTTTTGGTAAATAAGGATGCCAACTGAGCATGGATTTGCACAGCTAGTCCTGATGGCTGCTGAAGGGAGCAACCGGACGACTCCAACTCAGGGCAAAGTGTCAAGTCTTGGGACAACTATGTTAGACAAGATTGGGACTTGTCTTAGTTACGAACACAAAGAATGCTCCGTCTTGAGGCATGTCAGGCAGCAGCTCCAGGTTCAGGGTTGCAAATTCCTTCCCACTCAAATAAGCGGAGTGGTAAAGATGGTGCTAAAGAAGTATGCACATATGCCTGAAGCAGCACCTGGTTCAGGGTTGCAATTCCTCCCACTCGGTGAACGTAGTGATGGAGATGGTGCAAAAGTAAATGAACACACACATGCTTGAGGCAGCTCCTGGTACAGGTTGCATACGTTCTCCCATCCAGATGTATGAAGGATGAAGATGGAGCCATATATATTACTAGACTAAGTGGGATCCATTGGGTCCCAGCTTCACACGGGAGGGCTGGTCCCCCAATGCAATATTCCACCTCTCCACCAATTCCAATATTGCTGGCCAGTGGGGGAGAGGGGGGGGGGGGAGCTTTCTGGAGCGCTAGTATATGTGTTGTGGGTCAAAGGGACTGGTTTCCAGAGGGCTAGTATGGACATTGTGGGCCGAATGGATTCTTGGGCTGGCAGCTCAGTCACTCAGGCCACGCAGCTCAGTTACTCTAGCCAGGCAGCTCAGTCACTCTGGCCAGGCAGCTCAGTCACTCTAATAGAGCATTTTAGAACCAATAGACACACTTTTTGCATGCATTTTAGAACCAATAGACACACTTTTTGCATGCATTTTAGAACCAATAGACACACATTTTGCAAGCATTTTAGAACCAATAGACACACATTTTGCAAGCATTTTAGAACCAATAGACACACTTTTTGCAAGCATTTTAGAACCAATAGACACACTTTTTGCAAGCATTTTAGAACCAATAGACACACTTTTTGCAAGCATTTTAGAACCAATAGAGACACTCTCTGCAAGCATTTTAGAACCAATAGAGACACCTTCTGCAAACATTTTAGAACCAAAAGACACTTTCTGCAAGCATTTTAGAACCAATAGACACCTTCTGCAAGCATTTTAGAACCAATAGACACTCTTTCTGCAACCATTTTAGAACCAATAGAGACGCTATTTTTGCAACCATTTTAGAACCAATAGAGACAGTCTTTTTGCAAGCAATTAGAACCAATAGACACTTTGTGCAAGCATTTTAGAACCAATAGACATTTTTTTGCAAACATTTTAGAACCAATAGACACTTTCAGCAAGCATTTGAAAACCAATAGACACTTTTTGCAAGCATTTTAGAACCAATAGAGACACTTTTTACAAGCATTTATAGAACCACATTAAGGACACTCACAGTTGAGTAGACATGTGTTCAGTGCTCTTCAGAGCTCAGAGATATGTGACCCTCTCGCTTCCTCCATCTTGCAGAGTGAGTGAGGCACACCACTTCCTGGTTTTATAATCCCTCCCCCTCCCTCCAGCAGGGGCAGCAGAGAGAATGGTGATTTTTTAAAAAACATTAATATCTCTCTGAATTTTCATCGATGGGAAAATTCCTCTGGTCCAGGAAGGCGGAGGGGGACTTTGAGCAAGCTGGCCAAAATTGACTGCCGTAAGTTGCTGCGTTCTCTCGGAAATCACACCACAGTGAGCCAAAAGCGGTCAAGATCAGACTTTTAGTAATATAACTAGACTAAGTGGGACCCGTTGGGTCCCATGTTCACACGGGAGGGCTGGTCCCCCGATGTAATATTCCACCTCTCCACCAATTCCAATATTGGTGGCCAGTTGGGGGGGGGGGGGGGGGGGGGTGCTTTTCTGGAGCGCTGGTATGGGTGTTGTTGGCTGCAGGGACTACTGGTCCTCCAGACGGCTAGTATGGACATTGTGGGCCAAATTGATTCTTGGGGTGGTAGCTCAGTCCCTCACGCATGATGTGCTGGCAGCTCACTCACGGCTGGTGGGCTGGCAGTTGACTCACAGCTATTCCTTGAAATTCCATTTCAAGCAGAGTGCAAGGCCACCAAATTCAAATCCATTTTCCTACCATTTCAAGCAGGGTGCAAGGCCACCAAATTCAAATCCATTTTCCTACCATTTCAAGCAGGGTGCAAGGCCACCAAATTCAAATGCAGTTTCTTTCCTCTTCAAGCAGGGTACAAGGCCACAAAATTCAAGTGCAGTTTCATACCACTTCAAGCAGGTTGCAAGGCCACCAAATTCAGGTTCAGTTTCCTACCACTTCAAGCAGGATGCAAGGCCACCAAATTGAAGTGCAGTTTCATACCATTTCAAGGAGGGTGCAAGGCCACCAAATTCAAGTGCAGTCTTATACCATTTCAAGGAGGGTGCAACGACACCACATTCAAATGCAGTTTCATACCATTTCATGCAGGGTACAACGACACTACATTCAAATGCAGTTTCATACCATTTCACGCTGGGTGCAAGGCCACCACATTCAAATGCAGTTTCTTACCATTTCAAGCAGGGTAAAACCACCATAAAACTACACAAAACACCACACTCACAGTTCAGTACACATTCAGTGTGTTCAGTTGATTCACAGCTCAGACAGAGTCGTGACCTCTCCCTCCCCCATCATGCAGAGACTGAGCCACACCCACACCTCCCGGTTTTAAAATCCCAACCCCCTCCCACCGGAAAAGGTGTGGCCTTCATGGCGTGATTCACAGGAGAGAGTTCTCAACATTTTATAAACACTAATAACACTTTTATTATTAATTGTTGGGAATAATCCTCTGCACCTGATGAGCGGAGGGGGGCTGAGTAAGATGGCCAAAAATCACAACCGTAAGTGGTAGCGTTTTATCTAAAATCAATATAGTGCAAACAGGAAGTTGTCAAGTTTAGCCAAACAGCCATTTGCCGTGCATTTCCACTTCAACCCAACCCCCACCCCCCAAACAGCCATTTGCCATGCATTTCCACTTCAACCTAAAACCCCACCTAAACAGCCATTTGCAGTGCATTTCTACTTCAACCCAAAGCCCCACCCAAACATCCATTAGCAGTGGATTTCTACTTCAACCCAAAAGCCCCCACCCAAACAGCCATTTGCAGTGGATTTCTACCTCAACCCAAAACGCCACCCATAAAGCCATTTGCAGTGCATTTCTACTTCAACCCAAAACCCCACCCAAAAAGCCATTTGCAGTGCATTTTTACTTCAAACCAACCATATTTTCATTTTCAAACCACATTATGGGCAATCACAGTTGAGTAGACATGTGTTTAGTGTTATTCAGAGAGACATGACACTCTGGCTTCCTCCACCTTGCAGAGACTGAGTGAGGCCACCACTTCCGGGTTTTATAGTCCCTCCCACCAGCAGGGGCAGCAGAGAGAATGGCAAAAAATTAAAAAACATTAATATCTCTCTGACTTTATAGATCCAGTCGTTGCATAGGTTGCAATTGGACAGTTTGGTTACATCTGCAGGCAAAATAACATTTTATGTTTTTGACTTAGACAAGCAGATCAGACCAAGGGCATCAGGTCTCAAACTAGATTTTTGGCATACCCCATGGACCTTCGGTTGTGTGCGGTCACACATCTACAACAGTATGTTAAGGTCACCTAGAGCCTTAAAGGCTCTGAACTAGCTATGTTTGTTAGTTACATGAAACCTCATAAAAAGGTATCAGTGCAGACCATCTCCAGGTGGTTAAATCGGCTTCTGGCTTGTGCAGGAGTGAACACTGACAGTGTCAAATCTCACTCCACCAGAGCTGCAACAACATCAGCAGCTAGGGTTATGGATGTTCCGCTGGACCACATCCTAGCGATTATTCTTTTCTAAAAATCCTAAAATTATTCTTTTCCCCTTAACATATCTAAAGAAGGTTTTACTGTCCTTCTTTGCATTCCTGGCCAGCTTCCCCTCGTACTTCATCTTTTCAGCCCGTATTGCTCGTTTTGTTTCCTTCTGTTTTCCTATGAAAGTTTTCCAATCCTCTGGCTTCCGGCTACTCTTTGCTGTGTTATACATCTTTTCTTTTAGTTTTATTCTATCCCTAACTTCTCTTGTTAGCCACGGTTGCCTCCTACTCCCCTTAGAATCTTTCTTCCTTTTTGGAATGAAATGATCCTGCATCTTCCGGATTATGCCCAGAAATTCCTGCCATTGCTGTTCCACCGTCATTCCTGCTAGAATCCCTTTCCAGTCTACCTTGGCCAGCTCCTCTCTCATGCCTTCATAGTCCCCTTTGTTCAACTGCATCACTTCCGATTTAACCATCTCCTTCTCAAATTGCAGATTAAAACTAATCATATTATGATCACTACCTCCAAGTGGTTCCTTTACCTCGAGTTCTCTTTATCAAATTTGGTTCATTGGACAACACTAAATCCAGAATTGCATTTTCTCTGGTCTGCTCCATTACAAGCTGCTCTAAGAATCCATCTCAGAGGCCTCCAACAGCTCTCCTTATTTTCTGTGCATGGATTTGACCATTTAATGTTATCACATTTAAATGAATAAAATTATGAATGTGATTTGTTTTTTTAAATATATGAACACAACTAGATTTTTCTCTTTATTTATTACTTACTCTTCCCCACCCCATGATAGAATGTTAGCTTATAGTATCTTGGCCCTCTTGTGGATTGTTCCTGTGAAATTGATACCATCTATGTTTAACTGTGTACATTTATATATTCTCCTTTTATGTAGGCTACAGATCATTAAAGGGTGGAAGAGATTGATGCTGGACAAGAGGTCCCAGTAAGAAGAACCGGGCATTCTTACTTTCCATAACCTCAAGGTCGACAGTGGGAGGCGCCCCCCACCCACGGGAACAAGAGCCAAAGAGGGACGATGACCAGAATGAGGCGATGGCTGCAATGGGCCTGTGTGGCCAGCTGCAGCTGGGACTATAAAATGGCACCAAAATGGTACCTCTTGCATATGTACTCAGTGGGCCACTCTGTACATTCTGTACTAACTGGCGGATTGTGCTTTTGTATAGTGATTGTCTTGCTGATCTGTGTGCAAAAGAAGTACTTCACTGTACCTTGGTACATGTGATAATAAAATCATTGAACCATTGAACCTAAACTCATGATGTTCATTGGAACAGCAGCAAAATATCAATGTAAATGTTCAGTTCCAATGTTGATAGGAATGCTGATATGAATTATCAACATTGAAATGACAGTTGGAATTGGTGTTAAGTACCTTGAAATGGGCTCAATCTTTACCACTACAGTGTAACTCACATAGGGCTATTTAGGGTTGGAAAATGATCCTGCTCACTTTTAGGCAGAAGTGATAGTTTAATATGAAACTATGAGAGCTGCTGCTACACTCTTGGCTAGCTGACATTCCTGTTCTTGTGTGTTGTCCTGGAGTAAGAAGCTCTTCTTTTATTGGAAAAAACTAGTTGACATACATAGCTGCAAAAAGATTGTCCCTTTCCAACCACCCCCCAATCAATGGTTCCTGCTTCACCACATTGGACAATTGTGTATGAGGGTTGCAGAGAAGAAAAAATCCTTATAGATTTGTAGGGGCTTCACCAGAGGTGAACAATTATGTCCATGACTGAGACTGTTGATATAGGATCAACTCAAAGGAAAATTGCTGAGACTGAAAATCTAATATGATTATGGGCAAGGCTTTGGCAAAAGTGCAGAATGTTATTGGTTTTTCAGCCACATCAACGATCAAATTCAGCACACAACAGTGCAAAATTTGCCATTTCATGTAAAAGATGTTGCTTCTTAAAATAAATGACATTGCATCATTTATCTGCAGCTTTGCATCCACACACATCAATATTCTCTCGTCAAAACCCATCATTCTCTCTCATTTCTCATTTTCCATAATTAAGAGCTCTCTGGAAAGTCCAACTGTTTAATAGTAAGATTAAACGAGAACTTACCAGTTTGAAGTTTGATCTTTATTTTATGAGGAGTTATGGTGAACGATTACGTGAAGAAGCCCCGCCAGTACGCATGTGCGTCAATCTTCAAAGCAGCGGTGTGAAATCACAGTAACTACCGTCGAAGTGATACAGTAAGACTCATAAGATTAGAACTACCAGATGATCTTTGCGATTATGAGGGCCGGGAGTGGAGGGCATGTAATCACTCACCGTAACGCCCCATAAAATAAAGATCAAACTTCAAACTGGTAAGTTCTTGTTTAATCTTACTATTTTACTTCGGAGTCACGTAAGTGATTCCGTGAAGATTTCAAAGCTCCGTGATTTCACGCCATAGATCCAGTTCCATACCACACATTGCCTCGGTTGACACAGGATAAACAAATAATGTATTGAACATTGTTTTAATTATACAATGAATGTTTTTAATAATAAAAGAACAGTAATAACCCCTCTCTCCCAGGGGAAATTACAAAGGAGAACTCAAACAGAACCCAAAACAGCATGCCCATTGTGAGGACAGGCTTATCATAAAATCATGAAAAGGTTCCTTCACTGGACCATCCTGCAGCCCTGAGGATTTGGTCTAAAGGCACGTTCTGTGCCTTTGCTGCGGACGTTGACACCGCCCTGGTGGAGTGAGATTTAAATACATCAGTGTCTACTCCATCATAATCCAAAACCTGTTTCAGCCATCTAGAAATAGTTTGTACTGACACCTTTCTATGAGTTTTTTTGTGGCTGATGAGCATCGCTGTTTCAGAGCCTCTAAGACTCTTGGTGACGTTGATATATTGATTCAGGTGCGTAACTACCCATAGTCTCAGGTCAATGGAATATGCTTTAAAGCTTATTTTGGTTCCAGCCGTCCATGGCCTGCTTTGTTTGATTAGATCATATACATAAAACATAATATTATCTACAGAAAAATGCATGCTGTCCAGTCGTAGCTTTTGCAATATCGGGACTCGTTGCGCTGACATTAGTGCCATGAGCATGACCACTTTGAGCGTTAACTTCTGGAAAGACAGAGATGTAATTGGAGCCCATTGCCGAAGCAGTGTGAGAACTATGCTCACATCCCAGATTTCCATATATCTAGGTCTGGGAGGGTTTTGTTAAAATACCTCTCATGAATCGGGCCACCAATAGATGAGATCCGACAGAGCGTTGTCCGACCGTTGCCGTAAATAGGAGGACAAAGCACTTCGAGCACTATAAATGGCACTATAGCTTAACTGCTCATCAAAATGCAATGTAGCCAGGAACTCCAATACATCCAGTATGCCTGCAACTTATGATAAGATATATTTGACTGTAAACAGGACATCTCCCATTTCTTAATATGAGATACATATCGTTTTTTAGTACTATCTCTTCAGGCCATCATAATCACATCGACGGTCCTACTCGATAGTCCGAGTCCCTGGAACAGTCTGGTCAGAAGATACAAATCAATAGATTAATACGCTCATGTAAAGGGGACTCTCCTCCTGTCCCAGTGTGAACCAACAAGTTGATGTAATTGGGAAAATCATGAATGCTGTGTCATCAGTCTCAGATCCAATGGGACCATGGCTGTGTGGACCAGTTAGGAACTACCAAACGCCTAAGCGTAGTCGTGCTCTATTTTTGTGAGACATGGATTAAATGAGGCAGAATGGGAAAGCGTAAGAACGTATGTCACCAACGTAGCGAGAATGTATCCTCCGCTACTGCCCTTAGATCTGGTTCCCATGCCGTACTTAGGTAACTGGTGATTTAACCCGGATGCAACAGATCTATGTCTGGTAATCCATACCGGCTAACAATCATTTTGAAACTTTTGGATTCATCATCCATTTTGTGTTTATCATAGAATTTACATGACCTGGTGTCTGCAACTTTCACATTATCTCTACCTGATAGGTAGATATCTGAGACCCAGATGTTTCTTGTAATGCACCAATGCCAGATGAGGTTAGGCAGATTGTCACAGAATAATGACCTCATCCCACCCATGTGATTGATGTGCAACAGCTGTGGTATTATCAATCTTAAGCTGCACATGCAAATCATGCATTGTTGAGCAGAATGCTTGCGGCCATAGAATGCACCCAGCAATTGTACGCAGTTTACCCCATGCCTCTGCAGGGCTAATGCTTCTTTAACATTCTATCTGTCGCCACAGCCAGACTCCATATCAGTGGCTCCTCATCCTGAAGCTCACATCAGTTTGAAAACTAAAGGTTATTGAGTCAGAATGTCTCTAGTACATCGCGAGACGTTAGTTACAGTTTTGGCCGTAGGCAAAACACTGCCATGTTAATTAATCAATGATGAACCTCAAATAGCCAGTCATTCTAAATGGTACTAATCTAAATTTAATTAGATGGTTGAGGAACCTAACCTCTCAACGGGTGTGTGGTAGCTGAATATTATGCATCTTTCAGATCTATGGCTGCCATATAACACCCTTTTGATCCCAGTTACAATACTGAATTTTTTAATTTTAAACCGTTTATACTGGACCTTAAGGGTTATGTAAGATTAGGCCCAGAATGATTCAACACCCACCATCATTCTTTTGGCTGGGGAATGGGACACAATTGTTAAGGCTGATATGCATCATTCACCTGTAGAGTTAGTGGTATTGAAAACCCCAATACCCAACTAGGTGTATTTTGTATGGGTGGATGTACTTCTGAGATACCTATTCGAGATTCCTGGATACAATCCAATATTCAATTACCCTATCCTAATCTGAAAGGGTATGGTTTTTGAGGTGGCATCCTGGTCTCCGTTTTTGTCTCATAGTCCAGGTCTTTCCCTGGATGTTAGAGGATCTGCGCAAGGCTGTGAACCGTGGGTTGAGCGTAGGCTGGATAGTTATTCATGAATATTAAATATTAACAAATGGGCATTACACAGCAGGGTCCATATCCTGTTCTGTGTTTAGATAGTGGCCTTGCCATTTGCCCAAACGCCATTGTTCCTGCTCCAACCAGTTTTTTAGGACTTCTGCAGCCTTAACTCATGCGCCCTCAAGATGCGATTCTTTAGAGCGCTGCACAGTTAACAGGTGTTTGATATGTCTTTGCGAAGTTTCCTCCATTATGAAGTCCTGGAACTGGTGCGAGGCCATTAACTTGCTGGCCAGATTGTCATCCCTGGCTTCACCAGTTCCCGCCGGTATGGAAAATTGCTGACCACATCCGGCACACCCGGAGCATAGCTCATGTGCTTTGGTGTATGCACATAAGCAGTGACACCAAACTTCAGCGTCAGATTCCTACTGCCCTGGCTCTCCCGGCTCATGCTCACGGGAGGTCACACACACAGCCCTAAACAAGGTGCTGCTGTGCTGGGTCCCCATGCAGACTCAAAGGCCTATTCCATGCTGAAAGCCGCTGGGGAACCTGGGGTATAACCCCGGCTGGAACTCCTCCTGGTTGTATTATTTCGGCTATGAGGTGTCCCACGTTGTCCAGACATCCCCAATGTTAATTTTAGGAAAGTCTTCTGGCCTCACTCATCAGAGTTGACAGACCTGGACAATTTACTCTTGGCCTGCCTCACGACAGGAGTGGCCACAATGCTTTAAAGCACCGGAGTTGCTGCTGCTGGCTGAACTGCCGGTGGCTCTAAAGTCGGCGTCTCCAAAGCCATCGTCATCTGCTGACCGCAGCTACGAGTTCATCATGAGGGTTTTTCCCCCCTACTTTTGACAACAAGGAAGGCTGGCAGAATTTCATCCACCACAACCTCAGCCTTAATCAGCTGTAATTTCATTAAATGCCTCGACATTACGATGACCCTGGCAAGGGTAATTACTGGATACTGGATGCTGGACATCAACAGTGACGACGTGAATTTTTTCAAGAGGGGACTTCGCCTTTTGATGTCTGGACTGGGCTACTTGCACCATCCATACATCCTCTTAATTACTCCAGTGCCGCCTCCAGTTTTTGAACCAGGCACCCAGTTATAGCTTGAGAGTTTTGGAATAATTCTGCATAGAATGTTCTTTTCTTACATTTGTACAGCATTTTAAAAAATGAAATAAATCCTTTGGTGAGCATAGAATAATGTTCAGTGTTTGTGGGTCCGGGGATATCTCTCACCCGTTGTTGAGGGGATACAATGAACCCTTGCTCCGTCAGCTTGCTTCCCATCCTTGCATTACACGCAGGCGGTGTAGCAGCAGAACGGACCCGGGATGCGTTCTCTCCGACCCCTATCCACCTCCCCATGCGGACCGACCACAGGTAGGTTTACTCTACAGGTGATATACTCGCCTTATTTTCATTATTTTAAATTTTCCCCTTAGGAAAATGTCCATGCTGGCTACTGCAACCAGCCTTACGGGACCTAAGCGAAACCGCAGAAAGTTTAAAACACTTACCTGCGGGTGTTTTACTTACCACTGGTGGAGCTGCGCTCTCCAGCCTGTCGGTGCGCCAAACGCATCGGACGTAATGACTCACGTGACTCCGAAGTAAAATAAGATTGTGGAATGATAGAAAATGTACCTGCTGAATTTGCTCATTGCATTTGTGTCAGTTAAAATAGAGTTCCCGAGACTAAGCTCACCTTCTAACACTAAATCCATAGCCTTTCTAGTTATGGCTTATCCACTTCTATAGAAAAAATCCAATCTGCAATATTGACCACATTGTACAGAGGGGAGGATGTTATTGAGCATGAATGTTAAATCCTAGCAGTCTCAGTGTTCCTCTGCTTGTCTCTTGAAGGTATGTGGGTCCTTTTCCCTCTCTACCACACTCTTGAAGTTAGTGTACGGTTGAATCAATGGTCCATAATTTCTTTTGGACAAAAGCAATGTGATGAATTTTGAATTAACCGAGAATCAATTTAAGTAACTATTTAAAATTATGTATTTTCTGCTCTTTACAAGGAGTGCCTTTGGAACTGTCTTTAAGCCGAGAGTCACTCAGGCCAAATGTTGTTCAGGTGGGGTTGTGATAAATATTATACCCTCTGCTGCTCACCAACAGTTGGAAGGTCTTTGCATTGAGGGGAAAAAATCAAACAATAATGGAAGGGTTGAGGCCTTTGAGCTGACTTGTTGAGACATGTGAGTTTCTAAGGGGATTGACTATATAAGATGCAATGAAGATGTTTTCCTTGTGGGAACAGGACCCTTACATAACCTGGAAATCATCTGGATATTCATAGCAGAGAGAGAGATTTTGGAATCTGAGAAATCAAGTTGTACTTCAACTATGTTGAAGATTAGCTTTGAGAAAATTGGACACCGAATAGTGGAGAGTGAAGACGACCTCCTTCGATCTCCAGTATTGATTTTTCCATGGCGACCATTTTTTTACTCGCGGGCATTTTTAAACATGTTGAAAATATGTCGCGACCTAGCTGAGGCCTCGAGTACGCGGGGACTACTCTCGAGCATGAACGAATTACAAAGACCTCTAGGACTTTTGAAAAACATAAGCTTTTGGACGACAGTTAATATGGATTCCAGACAGACAGATCAACATCTATGGCACTAATGGAACTAATCGAGGAAATCACAAATTGCATAGATAATAAAAAAACTTGCAGTGGGAATATTCATAGACTTAAAAAAAGCATTTGATACCGTACTTCACGACATTTTACTCATGAAACTGGATAGGTATGGCATCAGAGGGGTTGGATTGGATTGGGTGAGAAGCTGTTTAAGAAACAGGCAATAATTTGTAGAAATAGGTGAACATAAATCAACTTACATGAACATAACTTGTGCAGTACCTCAAGGGTCTGTGTTAGGGCCAAAGCTTTTCATAATATACATTAACGACATATGCAGAGTATCAAATATACTGAAATTGATTATATTTGCCGATGGTACGAATATTTTTTGTTCCGGTGATAATTTGAAGCAGCTTTTGGAGGTCATCACATCAGAAATGAATAAATTAAAACAGTGGTTTGATGTCAAGAAATTGTCTCGGAATTTAAGAAAAACAAAGATTAAGCTAGTTGGAAAACATAAAACAAACCCTCAAGTACAATTGAAAATAGATAACATTAGTATAGAAAGAGTATATAAAAATAAATTTATTGGTGTGATCTTAGACCACAAAATCTGCTGGAAACCGCATATAAACCACGTCAAAGCAAAACTGGCAAAGTCTATAGCAATATTGGGAAAATCAAGGCACATTCTGGACCACAAATCATTACATACTCTGTATAATACACTCATATTGCCATATCTGAGTTACTGTGTGGAAATATGGGGTAACACCCACAAAACCAACCTACAGCCATTATGCACATTACAAAAAAGAGCAATAAGAATTATCAATAACGTTGGATATCTTTACTTCCAGGAAACATACAAAAACTGTTTATGGAAAGCCAGGGTGGGTATAATTGGAGAGGGGAACATAATTTAATAAAACTCAATGTCAGAACAACTCTTAAAAGTATGTGCATAGCAATCTGTGAGGTGAATTTGTGGAATGGTCTGGAACAGGAGATAAAACTTAGCACACACATAATTCAGTTTAAAAAGATGTACAAAAACACTTTTTTAAAAGGATATTGGGATGAGGATAGGTGATTGTGAGTGGGATATTTGTTATACTGATGTATTGGGAAGGGTGATTATAGGGTGATGGGTTGTATATATGACTAAGATATATTGGATAGTATATGAGGGTTTTTATTTTCTTTTTTCTTTTTTCTCTCTCTTTTTTGTATGGCTTTGTAAATATCTGATTAGTGTATAAATGTAAATAATTTGGTGTACATATAGCTGCTGGTGTACATATGGTGTACATATAGCTGCTACATTTGTATAAGATCATTATAAGCAGTTGAATAAGGGGAATTAATAAGCTTTGGCTTCTTCCTGCTCCTTTTCGGACACATACAATTTCATTTATTTATAGATATTGTTCATGACACTTTATAAATATTCTTGTTTTGTTTTTTGTATGCTGTTTCACACTTGCTTTTTATTCTTTTATTTGGTTCGAAATAAAGAGTTAAATAAATAAATAAATACATAAATAAATAAATAAATAAATAAATAGACCTCGTGTCGACCATGCTGCGAGGATCAGTCAAGGGCAAACTCGTCTAAACTCGCGGATTGGGTCGCCCTCAGTGGGACAGCCCCTTTAAGGGCCTGACCCACTGCGGGGACCTAATTCACGAGTTCAGAAGAGTTTGCACTCGACTCATACTCGCAGCATGGTCGACACGAAGTCCTAGGAGGTCCTAGGAAGTCTTTGTAACTTTCCTTCATGCTCGAGAGTAGTCCCCACGCACTAGAGGCCTCAGTTAAGGGGCTGTCCCACTGTGGCGACCTAATTGGCAAGTTTAGAAGAGTTTGCCCTCAGCTCATACTCGCAGCATGGTCGACAGGAGGTCCTAGGAGGTCTTTGTAACTCTCCTTCATGCTCGAGAGTAGTCCCTGTGTACTCGAAGCTTCAGCTAGGTCACAGCGTATTTTTCAACATGTTGAAAAATGCCTGCGAGTAAACAAAGGTCACCATGGAAAAAAAATCAATATTTTTTTTACTCATAGGTTTAGTCGAAGTAGGTCATAATAGGTCGGCATGTTATTCATAGGTAATCGAGGGTAGTCGAAGGTAATTGATGGTAGTCGAAGGTAGTCGTAGATAGTCTTCAACATAGTTGAAGGGAGGTCGAAGGAGATTGTCTTCACTCTCCACTATTCGGTGTCCAATTTTCCCGAAGCTAGTCGAAGCTAGTCTTCAACAGAGTCGAAGGAGGATGAAAGCGGTCTTCTACGTAGTTGAAGGAGGTCTTCGACATGACACTTTTTCAAACTCTCCTTAACTCTCCAATTAGGTCGCTGCAGTGAGACAGCCCCTTTAAGGGGCTGTCCCACTGCAGCGACCTAATCTGCGAGTTTAGAAGAGTTTGCCCTCAACTCAAACTCGCAGCATGGTCGACACGTGATCCTAGGAGGTGCTATGAGGTCACTGGAACTCTCCTTCATGCTCGAGGGAAGTTCCCGAATACTTGTGGCCTCAGCTAGGTCGCGGAAATTCTTTCAGCATGTTGAAAAAATTTCCGCGAGTAAAATTTGGTCGGCATGGTTCTTTTTAATGTAGTGCAGTGGAGTGGGGTCGCTATTTAGTTACAGGCAGTCGAGGGCAGCTCCTTCGCTGACCAGGCATTTTGATTGGCTCATTGGAGTTTTCAGGACCAAAGATTAAACGCCCGCTAAACTTTATTATACTTCTTAGAAGTGTGTCCCCCCCCCCCTTCTCTTCCCCTCTCTCCCCCTGCCCTCGTGCTCTCTAAAGGACTTACCATACACTGTGCAACTGTCTTTTACCTTCCTCTTCATCGCGGGTCCGAATTTTAGACAGTGCTCCCCTGCTTTCCCTGGCACCCACTTTTGCGGTGTGCGTGTGGTCAATCGATCCAGCTCGCGGTTTCAACGCGGATGGTCGATCCAGCTCGAGGTTTTCCAGGCTAGTGCCCTCACGCTTGAAGGTCAAAGACAGTCTTCTTAACCTTTTGGATTAGGTCGCCGCAATGGGACAGCCCCTTTAGGTCGCAGCGTTATTTTTTTAGCAAGCTGAAAAATGCCCGCGAGTAAAAAAAGGTCGCCATGGAAAAAATCGATATTTTTTTACTCGTAGGTTTATTTTTTAAAATTTTTTAAATTTTTAAAAGTTGTTGTTACAAGTAAATACAGTAATGTGGTACCTAAGTACCTGATGCATACAGACATATTACAGTTCTTGTACAACTTCTTATTTTTAATTTAATAATAAAAGAACAATGATAGAAAGAAGAAAGTAGAGAGTGTCGTAGGCAATGGTAATGGTGCTAATTCGTGATATAATAAGAAAAGCCTGAAAAAGAGATAGATAGACGAGAGAATAGAAATGAATAGCGAGAAAGACAGAAAGAAGAAAGTAGAAGCTAAAGAGATTTCAAAAAAAGAAAGAAGGAAAAGAAATTAGGAGAGATATACCTATTTAATATCTTTACCCACCCGTCACCCGGTTCTGAACCATTTAATTTCTAAGATTATGTTGCACCATATGCTTGTAAGAAGTCGATAAAAGGAGACCAAATCTTTAAGACTTGGTCTACTTTGCCTAATAGGAGGAATCTAATTTCTTCAAGATGTAACGTTTCCGACATATTTGAAATCCACATTTTAAACGTTGACATGGATGCGTTTTTCCAAAATTTAAGTATAAGTTGTTTTGCTGCTATTAAACCATAATTAAAGAGAGATTCTTGGAAAGTAGTTAGCTCACGTCACTCTTCCATTGATCCGAAGATAATCAATTCTGTATTGGGGTTCAATTTTATGTTAAATAGTTTTGTAAAAGTTCCAAAGATTCTGTTCCAAAATTTATGAAGTTTTGTACAGGAGACAAAGGAATGTGCTATAGTGGCATTTTGAGTTGGACATTTGTCACAAATGGGGGAAACGTTTGGAAATATTTTGTTCAGTCTAGTTTTCGAGTAATATAATCTATGTAAAATTTTAAATTTAATTAAGTTATGCCTTACATTAATCGAACATTTATGTACATATAATAGGTTTTTTTTTCCCCATCTGTCTTTCAGAATTTTTATCAATAATTCCCGTTCCCAATCCCTTCTAATTGCCTCTGTTGTTGGTGTTTCTATATTTAAAATTATATTATATAAATATGATATTAAATTGCTTGATTCTGCCTTTCTGTTCATTCCTTCATCTAATAAATCTGAGGTTAGAGTTTGATAACCTTGTATGTGTTTTTTCAAATAATCTCGAATTTGAAGGTATTTGAAATATTGATTACTTTTCAGATTATATTTTAGTTGTAGTTGTTGGAATGATAGAGGTTTTCCCATTTCATACATATCTCCAATCATTTTAATTCCTATTCTTTCCCAATGGATAAACGTTTTATCAATAATAGATGGTTTGAATGAGGGATTGTTAACTATTGGGGAAAGAAGCGATAAGCTTCTTAATTTTAAAGTTAATTTTATTTGTTTCCAAATTCGTATTATACTGAGAATAATTGGATTCTTAATATATATTATATTGTTCAGTTTCATCGGAGAAAGAAGAATCGCTCCTATATTATAGGGGGAACAATCCTCTATCTCCATTCTTATCCAGTCTACTTGTTGGGCAGAACTGTCCAACCAGTAAATTATATTTTTAATATTCTCTGCCAAATTGGGTTGTGCCAGTCCCCAGAATTCTTTAGGTTTACACAGATGTTTTCTTTGGATTCTATGTGATCTATAGTCCCATATGAAATTTGTAATATCAGAGTCTAGTTTTTTAAAGATTTTTTTGGGTAAATATATTGGCAATTATTGAAATAGGTACAGCATTTTGTCAGGTCTCGCGTTTGCTCTAGTTTCTGTTTCTTATTGGTTTTTAGTATTAGAGCTTGCATTCTTGTTTTATTTTGGTGTCTCACATCTCCTCTTGTTTCAGGTCCCATTTCCTGTCATGTCATTTACCCTCATGTGATTGTTGGCCCCACTCTGATGTGTTTCACCTGTGTCTCATTATCCCCTGTTAGTCTGTATTTAAGCCCTTTGTGTTTTAGTTCTCATTGCCAGTTCGTTGTGTATGCTACTTAGCATCACCTCGTTCCAGCTCTAGAAATATTGTGACCATGTGATCTCGACCATTGCCTGTTTTTCGACCACTGTTTTTGCCTGCTCCTAGATTATACTGTTGCCTCTGTTTTTGCTTACCTGTGTACCGACTTGGACCGATTAAACTCTGAAAATGGATCTGCCCTGTGTCTGAGCCTGCATTTGTGTCCTCCTCGTTCAGTTCTGACACATTTGTGGTAAAAAGATCATTTTTAAAGCATTTATCCTGCATATTAAGGACATCGGCAATGTTTTCCAGAATTTAATCAACACATTCAATTTAGTTAATAAAGGCATGTAGTTTGCGTTAAATAATGATTTATATTTTCTAGTAATTTGGAAACCCAAATACTTAAATTTTTCTGTTGCAATCCTAAAAGGGAATTTCAACAGATGTGTCGGCTCTTGAGGTTTTATCGTCATAATTTTGCTTTTATTCCAATTTATTCTATATCCTGAAATGGAACCAAATTCCTCTATTAAATTTAAAAGATTTGGTATGCTAATTTGCGAATTTGTAATGTATAATAATATGTCGTCTGCATATAATGACATTTTATTATTTGAGTGTTTGTTATTATATCCATGAATATTCGGATGACATACTTTCTGCTAGAGGCTCTATCACAAGTGCAAATAGCAGGGGCGATAGTGCACACCCCTGTCTATTGCCCCTTGATAATTGGAATTTCAGAGATATGTTATGGTCAATATTCTAGCCATTGGCTTGTCATATAATAATTTTACCCATGAGATAAAATTCTCCCATGTTGAATTATTGCAATACTTTAAAAAGATATTCCAAGCCTACTTGATCAAATGCTTTTTCTGCATCCAGTGAAATAATTGATAAGTCTTCCTCTTCAGTTTTATGTGAGTACATTATATTAAACAGATGTCTCATATTGTTGAATGAGTATTTCTTGGGTATAAATCCCGTTTGATCCGGTTTTATTCATTTACTAACATATTTACTCAATCTTCTCGCTAGGGTCTTTGCTAATATTTTTTTATCTGTATTTAGGAGTGCTATGGCTCTATATGAACCTGGGTCTTCTAGATCTTTATTCTTTTTAGGTATAAGTGTAATTGTTGACGGTAGTGTTTCTGGTAGTATATTTTCTTTAAAAGCATGTATATATGTGGTGAAATTATCTTGTAGAATCTTTTATAGAATTCATTACTAAAGTCATCTGGTCCTTGCGTTTTACCATTCTTCAACTAATTTATCGTTTCTTCTATTTCCTTAAGTGTAATCTGAGCTAATTCCTTTTGTTCCAACGTGTTGAGTTTTGGAAGATTACAATTGTCTAAGAAGTTTGTAATTTTAATATTATCTGCTGAGGTTTTAGATGTATATACATTTTGATAAAATTGAGCAAATCTTTTGTTAATGTCTTAATAATTCACCTTTATCTGATTCTATTTTAGTCATTGTATTTTCCGTTTCCCGTTTTTTCAGTTGACGTGCTAAGAGTGTATGTGGTTTATTACCAAAATTCGAAGTTTTCCTGTTTTGTAATTTGAAATCTTATTATTCTTGCTGATAACATTTTATTTAATTTGTATTTCAGTTTGTTATCTTATTATGCTTATCTATGGTTGGTTCTTTGTCATTATCTAGATCAAATTGTCTAATTTGTTGTTCTAGCTGCAATTGTTCAGTGTTAATTTTATTTTGGAAAGCTTGATAGTTCCTTAAAAGTGCCTTAAAAGTTTCCCATAATAAGGAGGGTGAGATACCTGTTGTATCATTAGTCTCAAAGAAGAATTTCATCTGCTGTTTAAAATATGTACAACCTTGCGAGTTGTTTAAAATTTGGGGTTAAACCTCCAGAACTATTTTTTATCAGACATTCCTTCTAATTTAAAGAAAAAGGTTAACGGGGAGTGATCAGAAATAATACTATTATGATATTTAGAGTTGTATGCGTACAGAATTAATTTTGTGTCCACTTAAAAAAATAGTCGATACGTGAATACGTTTTATGTACCGTTGAATAAAATGAGTATTCCCTTCCAACCGGATTAGCGATTCTCCATACATCTGTTATTTTTTTTTTTTTTATGTATGTATTTAGGAGTTCACTAGTTTTAGATTTTATGTTAGTCCTTTTTTGTTTTGCTGATTTATCCAGATATGGATCTAGAACACAATTGAAATCTCCTCCTATTATCACATTTTGATAGTTAAAATTCTGGATATAATTTCAGAGTTTATTAAAGAATTGAGGGTTATCAAAGTTGGGAGCATAAATGTTTATCATAGTAAGTGGGGTAGACTGAATTTCTCCCGTAACTATAACACTATAATCTGCTGCTTCTGCACCGGCTGCCGTGTGTGACGTCATCAGGCCTGCGACCGTAATGTCAACACAGCGCAGCCCACCACCGGAGAAATCCAGGCTCCGATTTAAAAAAAAAAATGGCTGAACAGGAACAAGGCCCAACTGAAGCCTCGGCCTCAGGTAGGACACAGTCCCTTGAAGATGTGTTCAAAAAATCGAGAATTTTTTTTTTTTTAATGCAAGAAATGGCAGAATTAAAGAACGAACTGAAAGATGTGAAGTCTGAATTAAAGGTGGAACTGGAAAAAATGAACTTTATGGAAGAAATAAAGAAAATTAAGATTGAGATGAAGGAGTTAAAATCTGAAATTAATCTCTTGGCCACGGATTTATCAGAGAAGCTCCGAAAGGAAATTACTGAAGTTGTGACTGAAAAATTGTGAAAGTATAATAGAAGAGCTGCATGAAAAAAATTGAAACAAAAGTGGAAAAAGAAATGGAAACAGTGCTGGAAGAAATGGTGTTACAATCAACAACCATAAAAGACCTTGAGGAAACAGTCCAAACAAATACTCAGACTATGAAAACTATCGTCAAAGAAAGTCAACGACTATCTGACTTACTGGCTAAAGTTACTGATAAGTGTACTGAGCTGGAAGGACGCCAGAGAAGGCAGAATCTAAGGATCGTGGGTATTCGAGAAGGGAGAGAAAAGAATCAAGATACCCGAGAATTTACTGCAATCTTATTACAAAAGGTTTTATCTTTGGAAGAAAAACCTTTGATAGCCCGAGCACACAGAGTTATGAGACGTTATACAACCCTCCAAGACAAATGATAGTCAAAGTCCAATATGATTATGTTTTGGAAGATATGGTGAAAAAAGTGGTAAAAAGCAGAAATCTTAATATACGAAGACTCAATCAGTATCTACCGAGGACTATCCAGAAGTGGTCTCTAAGAAACGGAATGCGTTTAATGAAACCAAAAGCATCCTGAGGCAAGTGAAGAATCTGAAGTACACTTTGAGATACCCAGCAACACTGAGAGTCACTTACAATCAGGAAAAGCATCACTTCAAAAACCCAGAAGACGCATTGAAATTTGCCCAAAGGATTAAGGCCAGCGAGGAAGATTGAATGAAACCTTCACAGTTGAATTAAAGGAACAATTAAACTGCATTTTCAAGATTGGCTGAAGATTATAATAAACTATGGACTTATTTCATCCAAAGAAGACGGAGAAGGAGACGGATGGGAGAATCAAGGAGATTTGGATTGAAGACTGTTCCATGAATACTAATATTTAGAATAGTAATACTACTAACCTAATAATTAACATATATTAACATACATAAACATATATTAAATCTAACACACTGGTATTGTTAATAATTAGAGTTAATAATTGTTGACTATTGACTATTGATTGTTGACTGTTGACTATTGATTGTTGATCATTGATTGATATTTAATAATTAAATATAACCGACTAACCTAGAATTAAGTAAATATAATTATACATCTTATTTTAACTTTAGACTTTTTTTTTTCTCTTTTTTATATCTTTATATTATTATAATTTTCTATTAAGTACTACGCATATATACCATTATACCTGACTATGAACTTTTTATATATCATAGTTTAATATCCCCGGTTTTAATAATAATCTCTTTTTTTTTGTAATATTAATTTACTGAATCATGGAGATGGATAACATTTAACATTCAACACGGAAGTCCTTAGACTGCTAGCCATGTTAGTATGGCTAACACTAACTACACACATACTAGATGTAGTTTTTTCTTTCTTTGAGCACTTTACTAATCTCTTAATCTATCTCTTTTTTACTACCATTTCTAATTATTACTATTATTACTTTTTATTTGAGTGGAATCATCAATTAATACAAAGGAGATATATATATGAGAGAAAATCAAGAGTCTTGAAATTCGTCTGTTCAGGGTTCAGGTGTTGGGTCTGGGTGTGTCGAGCTGTACCATTTGCTCTGGTATACATCCCTTTAGATAAATGATGCAAGACCTACATACAAATATGGGGAATGGAGGAATAACGTTTTGTAGCTGGAATGTTAAAGGTATTAACGAACCAATTAAGAGGGGTAAGGTATTAGCATATTTAAAAGCACTTAAAATAGATGTTGCGTTTATCCAAGAGACACACTTGAAAAAAAGAGGCAGAACATAGACTAAAAGCCAAATGGATTGATAAAGTATATCACTCTTCTTTTACACATAAATCTAGAGGTGTAGCAATATTAATTCGTAAAGGTACTGCATTTAAACATACTTCAATAATAACAGATAGTGACGGTAGATATATTATTGTAATAGGAGAATTATATACACAAAAAGTGATTTTTGTTAATATATATGGCCCAAATTTTGATAGCCCGCGATTAAAAAAAAAAATTATTTAATACAATCCCTGAATTATCACAACATAATCTAATAATTGGAGGAGATTTAAATTGCACACTTGACCCTTATTTGGATAGATCATCAAAACAACGAAAACTTAAATCACACTCCAGTGAGTTAATAAATGCATATATAGACACCAGTAATATTAAAGATGTATGGAGATTGCAAAATCCAACAGGACGCGAATACTCATTTTACTCAGCCGTGCATAAAACTTATTCAAGAATAGATTATTTTCTGGTAGATTTAAAACATATTCCACTTACGTATAATTCAAAATATCATAATATTATAATTTCAGATCACGCACCATTACCTTTTAAGATGAAACTAACGGGTAAAATGGAAAAACAAGATCAATGGATCAATCCACAAATTTTAAAGGACAAAATAACTCAAGAATATATTACAAAACAGATCAAGATCTTCTTTGAAACAAATGATACACCAGAAATATCATCATCCCTCTTATGGGAAACTTTTAAGGCCTATGTTCGGGGAATTATAATATCTTCTCAAGTATTTTATAATAAAGAGAATAGGAAGCTACAACAGGCATTGGAAAGAGAGATTAAACAATTAGATACAGAGAATGCCATTAATCCAACTACGACAAAACATAATAAAATTTTGGCATTGAAATATAAACTAAATAAAATATAGTCAGATCAAGTTGTAAAACTATACCAATATACCAAACAAATACAATTTGAATTTGGTGATAAACCACATAAACTATTGGCTCGTCAGTTAAGAAAATTGGAAGGAGAAAAATTAATATATAGGATCAAATCAGATAAAGGAGAATTACTAACACAAACTAAAGATATAAACGAAAGATTTTTGCAATATTATAAAAATTTATACTCAGCTAAAACAAAAGAAAATCGTATAGGAGTAGAAACATTTCTAAAAAATTGTAATCTAAATGGACTAGATTTAGAAGATAGGGAATTATTAAATGTCGAAAAAAACTACTAAAGAAATTGAAGAAACTATTAGATCATTAAAAAATGGTAAAACTCCAGGACCAGATGGTATTGGAGCAGAATTTTATAAAATATTTTATGATATGATAGCCCCACGTTTGAACACATTTACACACAACAGAAATTACCAGATACATTAAATGAATCTATTATAACCCTTATACCTAAATTAGATAAAAATCTCGATGACCCAGGGTCATATAGAGCTATATCTCTTTTAAATACTGATCAAAAAATTTTAACAAAAATATTAGCACAAAGACTAAACAAACTAAATAAACTAATTCATTCAGATCAAACGGGATTTATACCAAAACGATACTCTTCAAATAATCTGAGAAGAGATTATTTTCGGTTATGGAATGTTTTCAATTGGGAGAGAAGTTTATAACATGGGTTAAATTACTATATACTAGACCAACAGCTAGAATATTAATTAACCAAGTGTTAACAACTAAATTTAACTTATTCCGAGGTTGTAGACAAGGTTGCCCTTTATCTCCACTACTGTTTGCACTTGCAATAGAACCATTAGCAAAATCTGTGAGATCAAACCCTGAAATATATGGGTATGAAACTAAAGAAACTGAAAATAAAATCTCATTGTACGCAGATGATGTATTACTTTATATCACAAAACCAGAAATTAGTCTTCCTAACTTGTTAGATTTAATAACTCAATTTGGATCGTTTTCAGGATATAGAATTAATTGGAACAAAAGTGAACTTATGCCAATAATGGGAAATAATTTACATATATTACAACAATACCCTTTTAAGATTGCAAATGAAAAAAATTAAATATCTTGGAATTTATGTAACAAAAAGATATAATTCATTATTTAAATCTAATTTTTTACCCTTATTGAATAAACTATTTAAGAATATTTTCAATATTGGAAAACATTACCTATTTCAATGTTAGGTAAGATTAACGCGAATAAAAATGATTTTTCTTCCACAATTACTATATTTGTTTCAAATGATCCCGATATATCTTCCTAAAAATTCTTTAAGAAAGTGGACTCCATGGTTACTAATTTTATTTGGGATTATAAGAATCATAGAATAATTAAAAAGCATCTATGTAAATCAAAAATAAATGGTGGCTTTGCACTGCCTAATTTTATGTTTTATTATTGGGCAGTTAATATAAAAAATATTAATTTTTGGTTGGGTGAACTAGATAAACAACCAAATTGGTTAAAGATGGAAAAAGAAGACTGTACCCTTTTGAAATGGGTTCAATTTTTATTTGCTAATACTCCAATACATAAGAAAACTTATAAAGAAAATCCATTAATAGAAAGTGGAATACGTATTTGGAAACAATTAAAAAAAACATTACAATTACAGAATGTACCACTAGCTCTTCCAATAGTAAACAATATTTCTTTTAAACCTTCACTGATGGACAAAGGTTTCTTAAAATGGAAGAACTATGGAATAAATAAGATCGGTGATCTTTATAGGGAAAACTTATTTCTCTCATTTCAGGAATTACAACAAAATTATGGATTACATTTTAAAGAATATTTTCGATATCTACAAATTAGAGATTATGTTAAATCAAATACACTGGATTTTAGGAATAGAAAGACAGAAATTTTAGATGAATGTTTAAATAAAACATCCGAATACAGATAAATTAATATCATATATTTATAATATTTTATTGGAAAATGATTTACCAAATACGGATAAATATAGACAAGCATGGGAAAATGAACTAGGTCAAGTAATCAGTAGAGAAGTATGGAATGAAAGTTTACAATATATACATCATTGTTCATTAAATGCTAGACACTCCTTGATACAATTTAAAGTTATACATAGATTACATCTCTCAAAGTCCAAATTAAATAGAATTTTCTCAAATGTGTCTGCAATATGCGATAAGTGTCAACAATTAGAAGCTAATTTAACGCGTTCATTCACAAAATGTATAAAAATCAGTAATTTTAGAGATTTTTAAGATAATCTCAATTGTAGTTAATGCAAAGTTGATTCCAGACTCAAAATTAATTATATTGGGAATACTGGAAACAAATCAGATATTAACAACACAACAAATAATTTTTATCGGTTATAGTTTAATAATTGGTAAAAAATTAATACTAAGATTTTGGAAAGGTCCTACTTCCCCCACAACTAAAATGTGGATTACAGAAATGTCGGAGACGTTACACTTGGAACGATTAAGGCTTGCCCTGATGGACAGGCTGGACCAGTTCAGAGGAATATGGTCTCCATTTATTGAATATTTAAAGGGTCAAGATGGTCCGGTTCGAAACCATGACGGAAGCCTGAATGTATGAATGGATGAATAATTATAGACAATAGATCATAAATATATCTCCATTGAAGAATATCTTGTTTAATATTCCACTCAATCAGTTTATCTCTTTTTTTTTTCTTTTCTTTTTCCCTTTTTTATTTCCTACTGCTATAAAATAAAAAAGAAAATTATAGAAGTACAAATAAGATTGATTGTTAACTTTAAAAATATTAAGAATGTATGTGACGTTAATATTTTCTTTTGCTTTAATTGGATTTTATATTTCTTCTTAATATGTAATTACTTCTAATAAAAATATCTTACAAAAAAAAACTATAACACTCGTAGGTTTAGTCGAGGTAGGTCGTAGTGCTATCATAGGTAATCAAAGGTAATAGCTCGTTGAGAAAAAAGGTAAGTAAATCGACTGGTAATGTTAAATGCCTGCTAAACTTTATTAAAAGTTTGCTGGCTTCTTAAAAGCGTGTCCACTCCTTCGCTCCCCCCCTCACTCTCTAACGGACTTACCATAACTGGACCAGCCGACTTTTACTTTCCTGTTCATTGCGGGTGTCAATTTCAGGCGTGCGTGTGAAAGATAAGGCTTCAAATGTGTGGATTTCCAACAATGTATATTGTCAACTGCTACTCAGACTGCGGACAACATGCGATGGTAATGGAGCAAATTACTGTCATTGTATGAAGCAGCAATTGCAGGAAAATGTCAATCAACACCACAGGGGACATAAGATGCCAACAGAGTATGACCAATACTACTACATAACATCTCTGCAAAATACAACATAAACATTCCCCATATCTTTGACAGCATGTGGTACATACTTATCACATCACTGCAAAATATTGCCACTAACACTTCACATCTCTGGAAACACATGGTTCCCACATCCCCAACAACACACATTGCTAACACTTCCCACATCCTGAATAATTCACATCGCCAACACATCTCACATCCCTATTAACGCAAGTGTCAACACTTCCTTCATTCCTTATAATAGACAGCACCATTGGTCCCCAGACAATGCTATTACTCTCTGTGCTCCTCGTAACACATATTGCCAACATTCGCCACATCGTAAAGTGCAAGTCGCGAACAATTTCCATATCCAATCAAATATGACAAACAATCCCATCATCCCCAGTAAATGTATACTTTCAACATTCCCAACAAACTTAAAACACACCTTACTATCACTCCCCACGACTCAAATAACACACATTGTCAACATATCCCAATCCCATATAATAGTAAGATTAAATGAGAACTTACCAGTTTGAAGTTTGATCGTTATTTTATGAGTTACGATGAGGGACTACGTGAAGAACCCCGTCCAGCCGCACGCACAGCAATCTTCAAAGCAGCGGTGTGAAATCACAGGTAATAGTTGCTGAAGTATAATAGTAAGATGAGAGAAGACTAGAACTACCAGATGACATTTATGAGGGCTGGGAGCGGAGGGCATGTAGTCCCTCATCGTAACTCCTCATAAAATAACGATCAAACTTCAAACTGGTAAGTGAAGATTTCAAAGCTCTGTGATTTCATGCCGCAGATTCAAATCCCGGCGTCTCACTGCATTGATTGACTCACAATAAGAAATTAATCAATAATGCATCAAACATAACATTGCTTGAAATGAATTAATGGTTCATTTATAAAGAAACAATAGTAACCCCTTCTATCCCAGGGGGAAACTATAAAACTGAACTTAAGCAGAATCGGCAAATACCCCTGATTTGGCAATTGGCTTATGATAAAATTTTTGGAACATCAGTTCACTGGACCATCATGCGGCCGCAAGGATATGGTCTATAGGGATGCCCATCACCATGGCCGCTGAAGTTGATGCCGCCCTGGTGGAATGAGATCTAAATTGTCAGTGTCAATCCCAGCATAAACCTGCACCTGCTTTAGCCACCTTGAAATAGTTTGAACCAACACCTTTCTATGCGTTTTTTGTGGCTAATAAATAATGCTGATTCCTCTCCTCTTAGGGTTCTGGTAGTCTCAATGTAATATAACAAACATGACACTACACACAGGCGGGAATCCGTGGGGTATGCCGAAAAGATAATCTTACACCCCGTCACCCAATTCTACTCTGCTCGAGCAAATCATTGATATAAAAAGTAATGGCATCTACTGATACATCAATGATATCTAGTCTCAGCTTCTGTAATGTCTGCACACGTTGGGCTGAAACCAATGCCATAAGCATGACTACCTTCATGGTGAGTTTGGGCAAAGACAGGGCTTTGACCGGAGTCCACTTATGAAGGAGCATAAAAACCTCGCTTACATTCCAGATAACCGAATACCTGGGCCTAGGAGGATTGGAATTAAAAACTCCCTTGTGGCGTCAGCCTAAACTCGGGCCACTTATGCTCGAACCCTCGTCAGGAGGTAAGAGGGCTGGCACGTGATGTCATGGGCTAGAGGGAGTGTCCTGCTATTTAAGGTTATGTCACCTCGAGACCTTAGGAGTCCACCGGTAGCTGAGCCCGAGAGAACAATCTCTTTCAGCGACAGCAGCAATGATATTATAGTTAGCGGACCAACCTAACGTGTAGAGCCTCAATAAACGACTGTTTAAACCTGCCTGACATCTGGCTTTATTCACCACGTATGGTGCCGCTACACCCTTCAGAAATCTAGAAACTAGAGGATGTGTCCGCACAGAATATAATTCTGATTCCATGGGTAAATATGAGGACAGAGCACTTCTGGCTATATTGATCGCACTATTGCTTAACTTATGATCGAAATAAAGAGTTGACAAGAACTCCAGCACGTCTAATATGCCTGCAGTTTGATATGAAATATTCTGCCATAAGCAGAACACCCCCCACTTTCTTATTGAGGATAATTTCTTACTGCTTCTGGGTACTATCCCTCCAGGCCGATGTGATAACATCCACGGTGCGATCGAACAGTCCTCTCCCCAGGTATGGCCTTCTTAGAATCTGCAAATCAACAGATCAATACGATCATGTAAAGGATGTTGATCGCCAGTTACCGGGTTCACCAGTAGGTTTTTATGTTTGGGAACAATCACATGAGGCTGAATAGCCATCTGCGAAACGAGAGGGAACCATGGCTGAGTAGGCCAGTCTGGCACTACCAATACTCCTGAAGCGGAATCCTGCTTGATTTTTTGCTGGCATCGACTGATGAGACAGAATGGAGGAAATGCATATAAAAACATTCCATCCGAATGCAGCGAGAATGCATCGACCACTGCTGCCCCAGAATCTGGTTCCCATGAGACGTATTTAGGCAACTGGTGGTTTAGTCTAGATGCAAACAAATCAATATCTGGCATCCCGTATCGAGCAACAACATCATTAAATATGTCCTGATTCAACATCCATTCTATGTTGTCATTGAATTGGCATGACCTTGTGTCTGCCACTATGTTGAATCTACCTGGTAAGTAGATTGCTGAAAGCCAAATGTTTTTGTCAATGCATCAGCTCCATATACGATTAGCCAATCTGTCACAAGATTCCGACTTAACTCCACCCATGTGATTAACATATGCCACTGCTGTAGTTTTGTCAATTTGAACCTGCACATGCAAGTGACTCTTGGTAGAGCAACAAGCTTTAAGCCCATAAAAGGTTCCCAAAAGCTCTAAATAATTGATCCCTTGCAATTGCAGAAGGGATGCCTCATCACTATTCCATCTGCCTCCACAACTGGAAAACATATCAGTAGCACCCCAACCTAGAGCACTAACATCAGTCTGTAAGACTATGGAAGGTGGTTCAACCAAAACTTCCCTGGAACTACTTGAGACATTTGTGATCCACCATTGTATTTCTGAAATGTCTTCAGCTGGTAATCCCATGGACCTGTCAAAATGACCTGCATGTGTCCTCAGTGCATGTTCTTTTGCTCGTTGTAATTGTTGATAATGCAGAAGTCCAACTGCACAGCTGGAAAACCAACCACCAACTTACCAATCAAACTGGCCACCTGTCTAATTGAAGGTCGTTGTTCACCAAGGAGCTTGATACAACCTTCAATTAACTGCTGCCTTTTATCACTGGGCAGAGTCACTAACATGTGATCTGAGTTAATGGTAAAGCCCAAGTAATCAATAATTTTGACTGGTGTTAATTTGTATTTATCTGGATGAATGGTGAAACCCAATTGCTCAAAAGTGAGTTTAACAACTGAAACAGATGATTCAGCTGCATTCGGGTCTTGCCTACAATTAAGATATCATCTAAATAGGCCATTACAACATGACCCTGAGCTCGGAGTAGACCTAGAACTGGTTTTAACAATTTGGTAAACAATCTAGGAGCTGAGGTTAATCCATTAGGCAATGCTTTGAATTGCCATCTATGAGGGCTGGGAGCGGAGGGCACGTAGTCCCTCAACTCGACTCCTCATAAAATAAAGATCAAACTTCAAACTGGTAAGTTCTCGTTTAATCTTACTAGTTTACTTCGGAGTCACGTGAGTGACTACGTGAAGACTTCAAAGCTCTGTGATATCATGCCATGTGAAACGAGTGTACACAACCACACCTGCTTCATTGACAAATGAAGGGAAACATTCATAATGCATACAGTCATAACATAGATGTAAAACATGCTGATGCTGTTTAAATGAAACAATAATATTTCCATCTCTCACCCAGATGGAAAATATAACCAGAACATAAATAGACTTAATAACCCAGGGTCAGCAATGGATCATTACAGATGTTTGGAGAGTCGTTCGTTGGACCATGCTGCAGCCGTAACGATGCGACCCAGCGGAACATAAATACCCTTGATGCTGATGTTGTAGCAACCCTGGTGGAATGAGATCTGGAATCAGAATCCATTAGTACATAACACAACTCTGTTTTCCTCATCTGGAATGGCCTGAACAATAAGTTCTCCCAAATTATTTATTTATGTATCTATTTATTTATTTATTTATTGTGACTAACGACATTGCTAGTCCAGAACTCCAAGCTCTTGATGACGTTGACATATTGTTGTATATATGTGTGCTTACCTTATCAAAGGTCCCCTGGTATGCCTGTGACTATTTTGAGACCCGACCCCCTTCTGGTCTGCTCAAGTATTTATAACATAATATTATATATTATAAATTTACAGACGTTATCATCCTGAACGATCACAATTATGTAGCGACTGAACCTGCTGCACTAAACCAGTGCCAGAAGGATAACTACCTAATAAACTCCAGCCATATTTAAGTCTATAGCTGCAGCCTCCTGGTGAAACAGTGTTCACAAATGTCAACATCGCATATGGCATTATATTGGTCCTGGGACCCATGTTGAAACCTACCCCTTGATAACCCAATTAATGGCCGTATAACTCCATAATTAACAAACGATAATTTAGCATGAACTTGAAACTTTAGTAATCAATAACATTTTCCATGGAACATAAGCATAACAAACTCTTTCATCTACTGGAAAAGAAAATTCCACGGTTTGGTGCTATGCAAACACTTTGAACACATAGAAGGATAGATGCAACAACCCAAATCTTAGGACAGTTTATTAACCTGCAGAACATAATTTGAGTTTATCATGCAACAAGTGATTTCCCAAGCCTCAGGCTGAACCAGCAAATTACATTTAAACTAACCAAATAAGGTATATTATTTGCGACAAACCAGGAATCAAATGTGCATAACCACTCAATAGGAACCTTAATGCGGCCTCTTAATGACTTTATTTGAAACCTCAATTGATACACAAAATGGAGGGAGCCATAAAAGTCCTTCCTACTCCTTTTAGCGAAATTGTATGTTTCGCCACTGTAATGCCACTATTTTGCAACCTGTGGAATAAACATGAACCATGTTAGGTGTTTCCATTAACCAGAATTTCATAATTATAGTGCAATTCAACACCAATTCTGTGTTGCCATTAACCTATACTTGACGATTCTCCTGTGACAACAAGATATGTAACCATTCCATGGGTCTTTAACTGATTGCACCGTCACTAAAACATATGCCATCATCATAATGTATCAACCTGGAGCGTCACAATATGCACATTTGTCCAATCACTCTTTAACCCATATGATGCCCGTAGGGTCTATAGATAGTTGATACCACAACAGACATTTTTTGCAAATCATGCAAATCTGCTCCACCTCCAGACTCGAGATGATATTTGCAACTTGGAATCTGCCGTAAACAGCAACTGTGGCCCGATTTCCGAAACGGTCTTGTAAGACAATCTTGGTCCTTCTACTGAACCTGCGCAATTCTAACCTGCTTGAAAAGCTAGAACGGACCATTTTAAATGATTAGACCCCTCAAAATAGCTGATAATGTCTCAATCATTTGTAATGTTTAACTAAGTGAAACACCTTACCAAGCTGCAAGTGGTCCCCTTAATTGTAGAGTTGCATAGGTACAGTGCGTGGAACTCTGGTCAGCCTTCATGCTTCCACCAACTTAGTGAACCTCTTACTGCCAATAAAGACGTGGGGCGCATAATCACCAAAACTATGAAACCTTGCCGTTCCAATAGCTTCTGCTTTTGTCCTCCAGGTTTCGCCAATGGAAAAGGTCTTACCTGAATAGAAGATTTCGATGACCAACTGTAATGCCCCCCTTAGAGCGGTATTCACTGCATATGTGTTTTGGATGCTAACTTTCTGGCCAGGCATAGACCTCTGGGCATATGCCCTGAATCCCTTGGGCATGCTCTATGGCTCTACCCTCAGACTTGGCATTAGACTATACTGATCCACATGCTCTCCTCTTACGTGAGGGAGCCATTAAGCAGGCCCTGATACAAGGTGCTGCTGGCGCAGCTTCAGCAATACGCCGACTTTGCCATGGGCCCCAGCGTCAGAATAACACTGACGCAGCATGCTCTCCTCCTACATGAAGGAGACCTTAAGCAGGCCTGCTAAAGCGCTGCTGACACACAATTTCCTATTTAAGGCCATTAGCACCATTTTGTAATTTAATTGAAGATTTACTTAACCCCAATCTGGAGCAGTAATGAATACCGTTTGCCATCCTTGTGACTTTATTAATTTCACCTGGAGAAACAAGATGTGTTAAACAATGACCTATCAACTGCACTTAATAGTTAACCATTAACAGATAAGTTGTCTTACTTGCACAGCTGAAATCATATCTATACTCTTAACAATTAATCTAACGACTAGTAAACCTGTTACCAGAGTTTATTGACAGCCATCTGTTGCCCCGGCCGGCATCTCAGCCAATTGAATACCGAAAAGTGAATCCCAACATCCTACAAGTCTATTTGATAAACTTAATACTAGCTGGATGGAGGAGCCCAATTTCTCAAATATAGTTTAAGACTTAACAGATCCTGTTATATTGCCTTATCCTAACAATGACCCCCTCATCAGCCCCATGATCACTGTAAATGGGAATACCCTACTAAACAGACCTATTCCCATAAAGCAGCCCTGAAGAAGGTACTGCTGGCGCCCATAAAAGCAGCCCTGAAGAAAGGTGCTGCGGGCGCGGCCTTTCCCATAGACCAGTATTTTCCATAGATTTGGCGCTTTTTTCATGAAGCTAACCAGCTCTGAGCAAAGGTGCTGCTGGCATAACCTCTCCAATAGGCTAGCCTGCCATAACTTGGCATTCACCCACATGAGCAGTCTGAGCAAAGGTACTGCCGGCACAGCCTTTCCAATAAGGCTAGCCTGCCATAGCTTGGCATCCCCATGAGCAGTCCTGATCAAAGGTACTGCTGGCACAGCCTCTCCCATAGGCTAGCCTGACATAACTTGGCATTCCAATGATGCAGCCCTTCCCAAAGGTACTGCTGGCACAACCTCTCCCATAGGCTGGCACTGACATAACTTGGTATTCCCCATAACTTTACCACTGATTTACCTCCTGCCTAAAGGAGTTTCTCTAAATTCATTCGCAGAGGTGAACCTACCAAATCTTTCTTAATTACTCTGACTATTTTGTCAACTGTCCCCATATCCTGGGCATTATTGTGGTTAGGGAACCCCATAAGTGAATTTCCCCTCCCTGGGAATCAATCCCCGGGCCACTCCCGGGTTACTCATTAACTGTGAATTAAACCCCATTTCTTGGGGACTACTCCGGTCTGGGAACCGCAAACACTTGAGTTTCCCCCCACCACGGGGAACCCAGGCTGACCTTTCAGGTCCGTTAAGCCCCATCCCCTAGGGACTACTGCGGTCTGGAACCGCACTATTCCCTCGGGTATCCCCTCCCCGGGAACCCAACATGTGGAGTCACTGACCGCGTTATCAGTGACTCCGATCGCTAACCCGACATTCGCCAGCTTCCGCTCCCGCGGTCGGGCCAGGGTTTTCCCCCCACCAAGCCTAGGATGATTCACTAGGCTCCCGCTAAGGTATCCCCGGATTCCTAGACCTGTAAAACTCTTGTTTAGAAGGTCGGCCTCGCTACCATCCGAACGGCCAGGCCCCTGACTGGCTGGCCGTTTAGATGCTCAATAACCGTTCCACACTAAACAATTTTTTAGACTTGCGTGCTTTGAGCACCGGAGCAGTCACCCCTGGCTGCTGAGCGACTGCACGGTCTGACGTACGGGCTTCTATCCAGTACGGGCTTCTATTCACAGGGGGAGTAGGGTCACTCACGTGACTCCGAAGTAAAATTCAAATATCTCCCATCATTGCAATGAACAGATACTGAGTAATATGCATCTTTAAGATCTATGCTTGCCATATAACACCCTTTGGAAAAGGGTGTTATAAGCCATCAGAAAAATCTCCATTTTGTAAGTCCTATACTTACAAAAGGGTTAAGGCTCGTCAGGTCCAGAATGATTCTACATACCCCATCCTTTTTAGACCTAGGAAATATATTTGACACAAACTGGTGGAGTTGACGAACCAACTTCTCAATCACCCCTTTACTGCACTACCTCAAGTCCTGCCTGTATCTACTATCTCATCTTCATGTGAGAAAAACGGATGTCCGACTGGGAACATTGCTGAGGTGGACACAAATTTAGGGAATTCAATTCAAACCCTTCTACACTGCCACAGCACAAATGGATTATGTTATCTCCTGCCATTCTTTAGAACAGGTATAACCTGCCCCAATTGAGCATATTTCCAACTTAATTTGATTCTAATCAGGAGCGAAAACCACTGACTCGCATGTGACCGATGGCACTTGTTGCTCCCTGTTCCTCATGGGAATATTCATCCTTCTCTGTGTGGCTGTGGCAGGGTGCCTGCCCGCTTTGTATGTTCGGAATGAACGGCTTGTCCTTCAACAACAGCCCAGTCATTGCAGCACATCCGATAGGGGAATTGCCCTCACAGACCCATTTGCTGCTCGTCGGCACTTTTATTAACCCACAGTTTTCGCCCTTCTATCATCAAGTCTCGTTAACTCTTGTGAGGTCCTCCCCAAATAGCGATTAGGTACAACGAACATTGTGAGGCTTGCGGAGGAATGCAAACTTAGGCTGAATATTGGGGATGGCCCTCTTTTTAAGCAGTTCACCACAAAATGTTGCACTGCACAGAAGCCCAAAGCATCTGATGTGTTCTGATAAGGTGCCCCTGCGTCCACCATTTGGCGAAACGCAGTAAAATACTGCAGCAAGCAAATTTTCTGCACCCGCGCCGTTTTATCTCTTGTGGCCTGATTGCAAAGTCCCCATTTGTCCCCTTATAACATGGTTCACACACGGCGGCACTTTCAATAAAGGCACAGTCAACAGGGGTTTCATACTTCTTTATAGTGTCACCAATACTGTCTCTTGGAGCTGATGGTGAGAGCATATTTTTATACTTGTGTGGAAAACGGCTGCACAAGGGCTCTCCTGCTTCTGTGGGAATGGCAAATCTTTCAGCCAAATCAGGTATTGTAACCTCATGCCCTCCACCCCCTGGGCTCTGTTCACCCACTGGTTCGGCGTCAGTATACCCCTGACCCGTCAAGCTCTCCTCCTCCATGAGGGAGCGATCAAGCAGCGCTATTGCAGGTACTGCTGGCACAGGCTCTCCATCAGCTCGGCGTGGACACCACTCGTATCCCCGGAGTGCATCCTTTGCGAGTATCCTCTCCAACAGGACCTCGATTTCATTTTGCCGTTTAAAAAAGGTCTCCCCTTGCTGAGGTGACTCCTCCTGGCCCGACTCTGAGTCAATGGGCCTAGCAGACTTCGAAGTGGCCTTATGCCCCACCGGCGTGGCGACGCTGCTCACAGGCAACGTGTCTGCAGTCGCTAACCCCCTTGTTAATGATGATATAGGTGTGCTAGGCGGGCACCCGCTACCCGCACTCCTGACTTTTTCCAAACTTTTACTAGTGGGTCGCCTCTCCTTCACCTTCGGAGCTTTCTGCATTTTAGTACTAGCGCTGTGAAAACCAAGCGTACCTACAGAAAGCAACCTCCAAACTAAGTTTAGCACTTACCTCGAGGTGTTTTAAACATACCGCCGGAGGAGCTCTGCTACTCCAACTGTCGCTGCACCATGCGTCTGACATAATGACGCGCGTATGGCTGGACGGGGTTCTTCATGTAGTCACTCGCGTGACTCCGAAGTAAAATAGTGTTAACACACCCCAATTGCTAATAATGCCCACCATTAACCTAAACACAGCACTAATAACATACAGTGCTAATAATCTTCATATCCCTTTTAATGCACAGCACTAATACATCCTTAGTAACACAGTGCTAACTCACCCCATAGCTCACAATGCAGAACACTAATCCAACAGCATCTCGATTGAAAATGTTTACACTTCATATTCATTTTAATGTACAGTACTAATACATCCCACATCCTTGTGTTATACTCAGCACTGTGCTAACACCTTCTGCATACCTAAATATGCAGCATTAATACTCCTTAAGTCCTTAATAATACACAGTATTCATCATTCCCATATCTCTACTAACAGTGTTAACATTCCCCACACCTCTGATAGCCAACAGAGCTAACACTTCCCACATTCCTAATATAAAGTTCTAACACTAATAACATTCAATGCTAACACTCTCAACATTCCGAATAACACCATTAACATACCCCTTCTCCATAATAACATACAGTACTAATGCCCACCCCACCCATTCCTCTAATAAAACACAACACTAAGACCCCTCACATCTCTAGCAATGGTAGAAATCTTTAGAAATATCGTGCATACACCTGAGGACATTGATTTAATGCTAGTTCAAAAGGTAAAAATGATATCCCGTGTTGGTACTACACAAGAGCTCAAGTCCTGAATTGTGTCTTGTTCCTCTTATCCTACCAAGATCCAGAGTGATAGATATTGCTGAGTGCTTTCAATGCAACCAATGAGTGGTTTCTGATGAAGTGAAATTAACTACAAAGCAATGGAACTTGAAGATAAATGCCAAATTGCCCAGTCTGATGTCTTATTAAATGGATGTAGAAATTCCCAAATATTTGTAATCTCATTTCAGGACTGAATGTCCCTGGCAACTCCAGCATTAATGGGCATTGAGAAGATGGTGATGAGCTGCTTTCTTGAAACACTGCAGTTGTTTTGGTGGAGATAATCTAATAGTGCTGATGATTAGCGAATTTTAAGATTAGATCTGCAGGCAATGAAGGTCCCAAGAAATTGTTCTCATTATAAAGGGTGTGCTCCATGGATGTGAACCTGCTCACGATGCTATTACCATGCATCTAATACCTTTGTCCTGGTTGGTAAAGGTTCTGGGCTTGGAATGCACTGTCAGGGTGGTCTAAAGTAAGTAAGTTTATTGACCAAGTATTCACATACAAGGAATTTGCCTTGGTGCTCCGCCCACTAGTAACAACATGACATACAGTGACAGTTACGAATGACTCAGAAAACACTAAACATTAATAATAATAAAACATTAATGATAAAACACCATTGATCAAGCATGTGAACCAACAAAATACCAGATCAAAGGGAGGCTACAGATTTTTGGCTGTTGAGTAGAGCAACTACTCGAGGATAAAAACTGTTTTTATGTTTGGCTGTGGCAGCTTTGACAGTCCGGAGTCGCCTTCAAGAGGGAAGTAATTCAAAGAGTTTGTGGCCAGGGTGAGAGGGGTCAGAGATGATCTTGCCCACTTGCTTCCTGGCCCTTGCAGTGTACAGTTCATCAATGGAGGGAAGGTTGCAGCCAATAATCTTCTGTCGGACGATTCGCTGCAGCCTCCAGGTGTCGTGCATTATGTGAATGGTACACACTGCAGCCACTGTATTCCAGTGGTAGAGGGAATAAATATTTAGGGTGGTTCATAGGATGCAAATCAACTGAATTATCTTGCTCTGGTTAGTGTCAAACAAAAAAATGAAGATTATTTTATCACACTCCTTATTTGTGCTTTGTGGATGGTGAAAGAATTTGGGATTTCAGGAGCGAAGGTATTTATGTAGTCGCTGCAGTTGTTCCTTTTTGTCCCTCAGGACATTCATTGTGAGAGATTTGTATCGAAATACTATTGGATGTCTCAGGTAGGTGGTTAGACTGTCTTATTGGAGATGATAATTGCTGGAATATATTTGGCACATTTTTACTTGCCACTTATTTGCCCATATCTGAGTGTTGTTTAGATTTTAATGGAACCAGATATGAGCTGTTTCATTTCCTGACAAGTTGTGGAAGGAATTGAGTGTTGTACAATTATCAGTGAACATCTCCACTCTGACAGGATGGAAAGATGTCGTTGCTGAAGCAGCTAAAGATGGTTGGGCTGAGTCACTGCCTCAAGGAGCTTTTGCACTGTGATCTAACAATCACGGCCACCTTCCCTTGTACAAGCTGCATCTCCAACAACTGGATTGTTCACCAGGGTAACAATGCTAAACTTGGAACTACTTTGATGTTAAGGGCATTCACTCTCAACTCACCTTTGGAATGCAGTTAATTGGTAAATAAGAGCCACTTGACATCACTGTTATGATTTAGAGTAGACAAATTGGGTGGTAATTAGTCTGCTTGAATTTGCCCTGCTTTTTGAGAGCAGTGCACAATTGGCCAATCTTTCGAATTGTTTGATAGAAGCTAGTGTTACAACTAAACTGGAACAACTTGGCTACCAATACAACTAGTTCTAGTGCAGAAATACATTTAGAGTTTGGAGTTTGTCTGGTCCTCCAGTCTTTGCGGTAACTAATGCTCTAAGTCATTTCTTGGTATCATACAATTGACTGGAGACTGGCTTCTGTGGTGACGGAGATATCAGGATAAACCAAGGATGGATCTATTTGATACTTCAGTTTGAACGTGCTTTAACATTGTTTTTAAACCACTCATACACTGACAATGCTGAACAGAGGAATAGGAATGTTCTGGATCTTACTCCTGATATCTGTTTTAATAACCACGACCATTCATGACGAGATGTGGCAGCACTCTAGAGCTTTGATTTGATCTGGTGGTTGTGAGTGTATAACTCTGTCTATTACATGCTGTAATCATTAGGCTGGAACCTCATAATATTTAGGTATATTTTATGCTGATCCTTATTCCCTCGTCTCAGTTTGTCCCCTGCCTTGAATGTAATGGTAGAATGAGAAATATGCTGAGCCATGAGATTGTGGTGGTGTACATTTCTGCTGCTGCTGTTAGTCCGCAGTGCCACGTAAGGATCTAGTTTAAGCTGCCAGATCTGACCTCAGTATATCCCATTTAACACTTCCTCAATGTCATCTGTACTTAATCGGTATGCTCAGTGGTATGCTCAGTTCAGTTATTATTACTACTGCTTGCACATTCTGTGACTAGTTTCCTGAAACTTTGGCCTTAGATCAAGCTTTCCCCCCTTTTTTTAAACAAAAAATGGCTGGGGATAGCACTCAGAAGCGTTTGAAAAGTTTTGGGTCCCTTCTTGAGATGATGTTGATCAGTTAACGGTTAAAATACATTAATATGTCACATTGCTCCTAAGATCTAAATGGATACAATTTTCATAGCAGGTGTCAATGAAGAAAATCCCATTTTCTGGAATTAATTGCATGTTAGGGTTTGTTAATAGATGTAACAAAATGTAGGCAGAATCCATTCAACACAAAATATTGAGGAAATTTGAGCTTATTATGAAAATACCTAATAACTCATTTACACCCAATTTCCCTTGAACCTTTTCACAGAGAACATATGTCTATGTATTCACACACAAAGGTCCAAGAAGTCTTGGGCTTGGTATGCTGAAAGCATTTATTTAATACCAGTTCACAATATTAACAATATTGCTCTAATAAATTACTGTATATTAAACATGGTTTTCATTGTTCTAAGGCTATTTTAATACTATCCAGCCTCAAACATTCCATCTGCTCCATCTCTTTCGCTGTACATTCTTTATTCAATCCGATGGAAACATGCAGCCCTTTAGGGCATAAATGGCAAGGAAGAAAGAAATGTGGATGATTGATACCTAATAGACTCTGAAAAATTGCTTAGAGCATGGTCTTTTCAGACAGACAAGGTCAAAACCATATATAGTAATCCCTGATCCAAGCATTTGCACCTGTTGTTATATGATTGCCCAAGCAAGAGACCACAAAGATGTTCTCATCACTTTTGGCATGACGAATATTGATGGAATGGAATGATCACCACCTAATCTGCTGTCATCTCCGTCAACCTCACCCGAAAGCATCACAGCGAACTACAAACTCTCAAATATACAACAAAGGTAGTTCCTCTCAGACAAGCTGCACATTTTCAGCCTAAAAGAGTTGCGGTGTAGCCACACCATAACCAACACCATTGGAATATATTAGCTATAAATAGAGGATGGACAAACTTCGATTGATTTCTCTGGAGCTTTGGAAACTACAGGGATGACCTGACGCAAGTATAGAAAATTCTGAGAGGCATGGATAGTGTTGAGAGTCAGAGTCCTTTTCATCACGGTACAACATTTAAGGCGTGTAGGGAGTTTAAGCAGAGGCAAGTATTTTTTTCCCGCAGAATAGTAGGTGCCTGGTACACCCTGCCATGGGAGGTGGTAGCTATACAAGTGTATGTCATTGGCGTTGTTCCCAAGTTCCCTTCCCGAGTTACCAAGTTCCTCTCTCCCGTTACTCTTGAGGCCAACCGTGAATGAAGGTATGTTTTAATAAAGACAACAATGTTAAAATACATCTCCACCTGTGGTTTTGAGTTATTTCAGCGCGGCGGCATCTATTGATATGACCTACAATGGGAAAATGCGCATCCTCCAGTAACCAAGCATTCTTGTTGTTTTATGTTTTTAAATACTTTTTTGCAATGGATCTCTATTTTAAATAATTTTTAAAAAAGGAAGCAGCTCGGGTGACTGACATTGAGCGGCCGCCGGGACCGACAGCGCACGCACGCACACACACACACACACACACACACACACAACACACACACACACACACACACACACACACACACACACACACACACACACACACACACACACACCACAGCAGCTGGCCACCACTTCAGTGGAAGGAAGCAGCTCGGGTGACTTTGAGCGCGCCGGGACCCGACAGCAGGACACACACACAGATACAAACAGATAGACAGAGAGGGAGAGAGAGAGAGACACACACACACAGACACATAGAGAGAGAGAGATACACACAGACAGCAGCTGGCCACCACTTCAGAGGAAGGAAGCAGCTGGGTGACTTTGAGCGGCCGCCGGACCCGACAGCAGACACACCACAGATAGACAGAGAGGGAGAGAGAGAGACACACACACACACACACACACACACACAGATACACAGACAGCAGGACTGGCCACCACTTCAGAGGAAGGAAGCAGCTCGGGTGACTTTGAGCGGCCGCCGGGACCCGACAGCAGACACACACACAGATACACGCAGATAGACAAGAGGGAGAGAGAGAGACACACACACACCACACACACACACACACACACACACACACACACACACACACACAGAGAGACAGAGACAGAGACACACACACACACACACACCACAGATACACACAGACAGCAGGACTGGCCGCCACTTTCAGAGGAAGGAAGCAGCTCGTGGGTGACTTTTGAGCGGCCGCCGGGGGACACGACAGCAGACACACACACAGATACAAACAGATACTCACGCCACACAAAACACCACACAACACACACACACAAAACACCACATACACCACACAGACACTCCGACAACACACACCCAGAACACACAGACAGACAACACAAGACACAGACACACTCCACTCTGACAACACACAACACACACACAAAGCAACACACAGCTCACACACACAACCCATATGTGGCGTTTCTGCTCGTGTACCTTCTTCATAGACAAATCCAATGTCTCATAATATATATTCTTAATATATTTTCTGTGAAGTTGTGGTGCCGTGGTTAGGGTTGTGGAGGAAGGAGATGGAGGTCTGGTACAAGTTGACTTTGTTTTCAGTAATCAGGCCTCTGTGTTGGCGATGTTTTTTTCTGTGATCGAGCGTTCATACAGTTGCGAGCGAGCGAGGTCCATATTATAGGAGCAATGGAACGCGAAGCCTCTGAGGGTTCATTGATCCCCTGGTTTGGATTGCTCCCAGAGAGCGGGCACATAGAAAAATTTAGGCATTTTCTGTGAAAGGGGGAGGGCATATAAAAGGCAATTGTACAGCAGCACTCTCCCAACACGAAACACAGCGCCAGCGTAAAACATTAAACAGCTTCACTATTACAAAGCAAAGGACAAACGTTAAATACACGCTCCAAAAATGCGCCTCTCTCAACTTGCTTCGGGTTGGAATTGAAATATAATATAATATATATACAAATATAATATACAAACTTAAAGCATAACGGTATTAGGGGTTCAGTTATTGATGTGGATAGAGAAACTGGCTGGCAGACAGGAAGCAAAGAGTAGAGTAAACGGGTCCTTTTCACATGGCAGGCAGTCACTAGTGGGGTACGCAAGGCTCAGTGCTGGGACCCCAGCATATTTACAATATATCTATTAATGATCGGATAAGGGGAAAAAGGCAATTCTCCAAGTTTGCGGGATGACACTAAGCTGGGGGGCAGTGTTCGCTTTGAGGAGGAGCTAGGAGACTGCAAGGTGAACTTGGATTAGGATGGGTGAGTGGGCAAATTTGGCAGATGCAGTATAATACTGTGGATAAATTTGTGATGTTATCAACTTTTGGTGGCGAAAAACGGAAAGCAGACTATTATTTAATGGTGGGTCGATTAGGAAAAGGGGAGATGCAGCAAGACCTGGGTGTCATCACGGTACACCATGTCATTGAAATAGGCCATGCAGGTGCGAAGCAGTGCATGAAAAAAGCGAATGGTATGTTAGCTTTCATAGCAAAAGGATTTGAGTCAGGAGCAGGAGAGGTCTCAACTTCAGTTTGATACAGGTCTGGTGAGACCACACCTGGAGTATTGCATACAGTTTTGTTCTCCAATCAGAAAGGACAGTATTGCCATAGAGGGAGTGCATGCAGAGAAGGTTCACAGACTGATTCCTGGGAGGAGAAGGGACTGTCTTATGAAGAAAGACTGGATAGACTCTCGGGTTTATACTCTCTGGAAAATTTAGGTGAGATTGAGAGGGGATCTTATAGAAACTTACACAAATTCTTAAGGGTTGAACAGGCTAGGATGCAGGAAGATTGTTCCGATGTTGGGGAAGTCCAGGACAAGGGGTCACAGTTAAGGATAAGGGGGAAATCCTTTAAGACCGAGATGAGAAGACTTTTTTTCACACAGAGCGTGGTGAGTCTCTGGCACTCTCAGCCACATGAGGGTAGTTGAGGGCCAGTTTCATTGGCTATATTTAAGAGTGGAGTTGGTTGTGGACCTTGTGACTAAGGGGAATCAGAGGGGTATGGAGAGAAGGCAGGTTCGGGATAACTGAGTAGGTAATCAGCCATGATCTTATTGAATGGCGGTGCAGGCTCGAAGGGCTGAATGGCTACTCCTGCACCTAATTTCTATGTTTCTCATGTTTCTATATATAATATGTATATACATATTATACTACTTTGGTTCAGTCCCTTTCAGATTTATAAAAAAGTTCCACGATAGACTCACGAGATACTTTGGTAAACACACGGGCATTACGGTTTACTGAACCCGACGTTTAAATGTTTCCCATTTTTAACTTGAACTGTTAATTTGACTCGTGGAAAAATCAAACATGTTTGATTTTTTTTCACGAGTTAACACGTTTCCCGAGTACCTGCCGTTAGCGCCACGAGTGGACAAGTTGAACAGTGCGAGTTCCGACGTTCCCGCTACGTGATCACCACGAGTGAAAAACTCGGGGTCACTCTGTGGGACCAACTCGAACAGTGAAGGGGACATCGGTTCCTTGTGGGGGTGGGGGGTTTTAGACAGACATGTGCACCTATAGGCAATGGGGAGGATATATGCACAATGTCATTCAAATGGCATTAGTCGAAATGGGCAATGTGGTTGGCACAAACATGGTGGGCGGAAGAGTATTTTTCTGTGATATACTTTTCTATGTTTACAAGCACCTAAAAGCAAAGGTATGGCAGAAAGCCCATGACCCAACAAATTGATGGGGAGTCACTCAATGGTTGTTGGAAGGAACACTTCAAAGATCTTGACATAAGCATCCTTGATCCATCCTACAACAACCTATTGGGTCCAACTGATAAGAAGTTGAAAAGATTGACATAAAATGCTGGAGTAACTTGGAGTAAAATGCAGAATGAAAATGAATGGTTCATTGTTGGCTGAGAGAAAGGTGACAACGAGGCACAGAAACAGTAAAATTTATCAAGACAGTGAAACTAGTTGGAGAGGTTCGGAGGGTGAGGGAAAGGTGGGGTTACTTGAAGTTTTAAGTACTAACCTTTCTGTCCTGAGCCTCCTCCATTGTCAGAGTGGGACCAAATGCAAATTGGAGGAACAGTAGCTCTTATTATTGCCACCCCGGAAGCTTTCAACCAGTGGTATGAATATTTGTTTCTCTAACTTCTTGTTTTTCTATCTATCCTCCCCCACTTAATTCTCTGATAGTTTCACTGTATAATTAATTTAATTGTTGTATGCTTTTCTGTCCCTTCCCACAGCCAATGAACAATTTAAAACCTATCCCCACTTTCCAAATAACAACCAAACCCCAAAAATATAAATAACAACCACAATAAACCAAATTACCCTTCCCTACTTCCACACAACCCACTTTCCATCCCAATGTCCACACACATAGAATCACTCCTACTCTGTACCAAATGATAAATCCCCTTCACCAAACTCCAACACAACAAATCAAACGCCTCATAGAATCTCACACCATTACTGTCAGTATATACAACCTCTCAACCCACTCCAAATCATAATAGTCACAATAACACCACCAATCCTTATCAACTCCCTGTCCTTCCACCTCTTACTTCTTTCAATCCAGTCCCCCTTCATCATACTCTCATCAACAATGTACTCACTCCAACTCTCTACCTTCACATCAGTCCGATTGTCACACTATCATACATTATTATACTACCTCTCATATCTACAGCAACCCTGTATAAGTAGTGCTACTATAAACAAACACTCCCACCTACTCGTCTATAGACCCACACTATTATCTAATATTTCACCCCCAAAACCAACAATGATGTGTCATCAAACCATACCACCACTCCTCTACCACACTTCAACACACACCCCCTCTATAGTTACTCCACCAATATAATCATACCACACTCCAATCCTCACCATGTCATTGTCCATCATCCTCCTTCAAAACTTTATAATGTATAACCTGTATTATCCACCACCTACTATATTCTCTCAATATATACCCTCCTATCCTTTACCACCTACAAACTACACATATTAACCCAAAATCATATACCCCCTCACAAAAACTCATTACTCTTCCTTCGTCACTCCTAACAACCCATACTAACAAAAACCCATGCACCAGTCTTCCAAGTACTACATCATTGTGTCCAATCCACACGTACTGACCTGTCCCTCCATCCCCCTTTTTAAAAAATTATTAACCTTCTCTCAAAACTACTCATAAAGGTGCCCCACCTAACCGTCTATATATATCTCCCAGCTGTATAGTTAATCTCCTAACATACATCATATCCATCATCTAAGAACTACACCCAACCTCACTACATCCATCACACCCCAATACCACCCCCCACTTCCCATCATCCATCACATTCGCAGTCTCATCACAACACTCCTTCACTCTACACTGCTACTACAATGACCTAAGATCATTACACCATCTTACAATAAATCAATATTGTGTGAACCCACCAATCCTCTCCCACACCATGTACTCTCCTCAGTAATAAAAAATCCCACAACTAACTCCCCCCCCCCCACCACTCACAACCCCCCCCCCCCCCCCCCCCCCCCCCCTCATCTTCCCTCACACAAAATAAATACACAGTGTCCCAATGTCCTACAAGAACGCCATCACACTACCCTATACAAAACACCACATATCACACTATGTTTCTCTACTACATCAATATTGCAAACATACTCCTAAACACCTCCTAGTGAACGCATTCAATCTTCTCTATTCCCTCTTGCGTCACCCTTCATCACACTATGTAGACTCTCCCCACTTCAGTACACAGAATGCTTCCTTCTCCCCTAGTCCAACATCCCATATGGTCACACACCCTGATCCCACACCAAATATCGACACATGAGAATAAGACATTGTAACGCAACAAAATAAAACGTCTAGAATGTTAAAACGACGAGAACGCCAGTCACACCACATGACGCATCCTCTACTAGTTGTCTTAGCTCTACCAGATATCGATTACCATTATCTGCGCATGACTACCATCTCGAAAGACATAGATGACTCAGTAACACGCAGCCTGACCGCTCATCTCTTTCACTACAAAAAGTGGTAAACGTCCGTCAATGTCTGTTCGGAAGATCATGTGCGCATGTTGTAGCCAGTGACTTTTTGAGAAGCAAGACCCATTGTAAGATGTTTACCCAATGAATAGGCAACGCTCACAAAATAAACTCCACCTATTACCACTCCAATCTCATATTCCCCTCACCCAACCTTCTTACTACCAACCTTCCCCCCCCCCCCCCCCCCCCCCATAATTCCCCTTCATTTTTCTCATCTCCCCTCACCCATTTTTTCCCACCAGTGTCACTAAAGTCTGACACTTACTGCCTCATCTACCATCAAGCACCGTAATTCTGTGTGCTCCACCTTGTAATCATGTATACTGTCTGTGCAATTTATATCTTGCATAGCTATTTACCACCTACAATACATGTACATCACACTCTCAAAGTAGATATATCACATGACGTACATCCTGTGACACTCAGACCACACTAATCCTTACGATACTCACTAGTTACAAGACACATTAATCTATCCCAGCCAAACACCCGATTGTACATACCACCTCACTAACAATTCCGTTACTACACAATATAACATATCTAAGAGACATCATCTCCTATATATGTCCGTCGAGCTCACATCACCACACATACGTTCTAATTCTAGAGAAAGATTTAACCTACATCTATTGTCAACAAATATCACAACATTCTCAGCATATCTACACGCTAGTTGTATGCTACTGTGATGTACTTGACCGACACACAACACACAGACGCAAGTCGAACCCCTCTCCTCTTCAAACGTGTTCCTGTCGATAAACCCCTATCCTCCCCCCCCTCCCACACTAGCGAGCAACGACCGCATGCGCTAGGAGAGCCTCTAGCAAGACTTTGCATTAGAATGTTGGGATAACGAGTTCGCCATTGAATCGATGAGTTATGTTGCTCAAGCTCTCAGATATACGCCCCAAACACATATCACACAACTCAGATACATGACACTCCCCCTAGAACTCTACATGATACCAACGCGCTATACAAACCACACCGCATCCGCCTCACTCATAACTAACTACTGTAGCAAACATCTCTCTATCTCGCTGACCAGATCGAGAATGTGTTCATTAAATACCAATGTACATCCCTATCTCCTACTCAGTCTCCAATTTTCTGTATAATGCATCCTCACCAGTATATATCTAGATGAATAAGATAAACCCCATACCCATCATAACATACATAAACCAAACCAAATCTAACCCCCAATCCACCCCTCACTCCACACATACAACCTCAACTCACGCTCGCACTCCACCACCAGATCACTCCTCTACCCCTCTTTCCTAACCCAATCTAAACAATATACTCCAAAATAAATTCTCCATAGATAGATATATATATAAATAGAGTAGACAGATAAGACAACTCCCTAACCTATTCTCTCTCTCACTATCAACACGCCACTTCAACCCATCTCCATATAAACAATCACACACTCTCTTTTAAACCACATGACGCTCACGCTCACTCCCCCCCCCCCCCACCTTTCAAACATCAACCCACCCACCCTCCCCCCCCCAACCACCTCCCCACACTCTCTCTCACACCTCACCAACCTATATATAGAGACCCACGCTACATCGACCCACAAAGATAGATACATATATCCACTCGCTCTCACTCTCACACTCTCGCGGCACACTTACTCCCTCATATTCACTATAATATCGCCATCTAGAGATAAATTCATTATACAACCTAATAAAACACTATAACCTATCATCCTCATCAAACCAACCCCCCCTATCTACAATATCACACCCCCCCTCGGCTCCTCACTCGCATATTTCACTTATTACTTAAACCCCCAAATAGATAACCTTTCTCAACCATATACTCCAAAACACTATTAACAAACAAACCTTAATATATATATAGCTCACTCCCTCCCTCCCCCCCCCCCCCCCCCCCCCCACCCCAATAAACCCCCCCTTCCTCCCTTCAATCACCTTCTAATCAATCCATACCAATTTTCCACATATCACTAAGATAGATAGATATCGCACGGCACTCTCCACTCCTCTCCTTAAACACCCCTCCCCCCTCATCTCAATATTATACATAACATCCTATAATATCCCCCCCCACAGAGAGAGATAACTAACAGATACTATAACATCGCTCTCACCACCTCCCACATCTCACACATTAACATCACCTATCATCATATACCTCTACAATACACATCCTAGAGAGAACGACACACTAAATGCCTAAACCCCCCCCCCCAACAACATCACAAACACCATCACCCATTACACATGATACCAATCTCCACAATTTCAAGAAGACAGATATCTATATCAAACATTAAACCCCATTCATACACAAACCAACTCCTCCTCCTACAATTATCACCAGTGATTGTACCTTAAGATATAATATTACTCACTATTCTAACCATAACATATCCCACTTCTCACTATAACCCCCACAAAAACCCCATCGCTCGCATATCTATACCTGATACGCACGATCACTAACGATCTAGAGATATAGATAACGCTCGCTCTCCTCTCTCTCCACATAAAGATAAATATAATCGCCTCCTTTGTGTGTTGTATTAGAGAGATAGATGTATATGTTGAGATCTGTATATGTCATCACAAAAACACAAATGTGTGTGTGTGTGTAGTTTGATCCCACGATGTGGTCCAACTAGTTTGTGTGTGTGTTGTGTGTTCACTGGCCCACTGCTTGTGTGTGTGTTCCCCCCCAACCATCCCCTCCCATACCAATTCTCTTGGTGTCGGTGTTGCAGGCGTAGCATCGATCTCTAACTGTGCAGACTATTCTCACACCTGTGATGATTTGTAGAGGACGACTGTGTGATTGAATGGCATTGCTGTCTGATCCAATCTGATGACCAATCGCAATCGTGCCCCCGCCGGAGGCCGTGTGCTCAGCTGAGACAAGGTGACTTCCTCACCAAGCGTCTTCTGGTGGACAGTGATGATTACGGCATGATGCTCTACGCAGTGTCATACCAATCCCCATTTAAACCCGTAATTGCGCTTATTGGGTTCTTCACATCTCGCTTCTATCCCCCCCCACCGCCCCCCCAATACCATACCCCCCCGAACCCCCGCCAGACAGCTCCACACGCTTGCCAGCCCGCCCGCACACGCCCCCCAACCTCCCCCTGTTTCCGCTTCCCCCGCCCTTTTAAATTTCAATCATTAATAACTTCGTAAATATAGGTGGAAATGTGACGGGAAGATGTTTACCGCCATCAAGGGAAAAATGTGAGTAGGATGTGCGAAAATGGGAAAGCCGTGGCCTAGCGTTTGGAAGAAGATAGTAAAACTAGATTGACACATCGTGGGCACAAACAAGATGAAGACTTTTAGTTAAATAGAGATAAGAGATATATTGAGATATATTAAGAGATATAATGAAGGCAAACAATGATGATAAAATTCACGAATGCCTTCAAGGTGCAGAACATTTTTTAGACACAGGATGAAATGGATGTTTGAAGATTCAAGTTGAACAGACTGAGTAGCATCTTGCAAACATACACTTGGATCTTTTAGGTAGCTCAGTTTCGTGGCTTCTAAGGTGAATGATGACGCCATTGTGGAAACCATAGAATCTTCTACAGAAGTGCACCATGTTCTAATTCCTCTGAGTACCAGGTTTGCTGGAGAAAGTTCTGTTCAAATCTGATGCAAAAACTCTGGTTTAATGGACATCACTGATCATTGACCTCCTATATCCTTCTGAGATCAGGATTATCTACTGTGGCCACCTCAAGGCACTGGAACACTGTCAGTACAAAATGCTTCAAATCCACTGGCAGGATAAACTAATCAATGCCAGCTTCTTCTCAGTGTGGAAGCCCCAATTACATTCAATCAACTCCGTATGCAAGCCTTGTCTGATGCAGGATTTTGAAACAGACATCTCATTTTGAGCACTGTAAAGGGGAATGATTACCAGCGGAGTAAAATGTTCAAGAAGGCGCTGATAGCTTCCTGGAAGGTTTAAACCTCCCCACTGAATCCGAGCGAAGCCTTGCCCAAGGTTGCTCAGAGAAGCAGCATTTGGTTTGAAATTGAGAAGCTTCAGTTCATGCACTGGGAACACATAGAAATCAAACTTAAATAACAACAGGAGCAAATCACTCACAACATGACACTGCCATCAGATGCTTTCTAACCTGTCTGTGGAAGAATCAGCTGGATATATAATGTTGTCTGATCTTGATAGGTGAGCATTGGATGGATGGAAAATTAATTAGAGTTGTTCTTATAAGTCCAAGTTGAACAGCCCGAGTAACAACTTGCAAAGTAGAACACATATCTCATTGAATCTCTTAGGCAGTTTGGTTTTGTGGGTTCTAAAGTGACTGATGAAGCCATTATTTATCTTCGACAAATTTTTTAGGAAATTGCTCAAGTTTAACTTCCTCTAGGTACCAAGGATCTACTGGAGAAAGCACTGCGTGAGAAAGTAATATGACAGATGCTAATGTGCTTGGTTATTCAGAAGAAACTGAAAATAGTAAGATTAAACGAGAACATACCAGTTCGAAGTTTGGTTGTTATTTTATGAGGAGTAACGATGAGGGATTACGTGATGAAGCCCCGCCTGGCGCTTGATCGGCATACTTCAAAGCAGCGGCATGAAAAACACAGAACATAATAGCCGGAGTAAGATAGTAAGGCTCAACATAGATTTAGAACTACCAGATGATCATTTCTTTTATGAGGGTCGGGAGTGGAGGGCACGTAATCCCTCATTGTTACTCCTCATAAACTTCAAACTGGTAAGTTCTCGTTTAATCTTACTATTTTACTTCGGAGTCACGTGAGTGACTACGTGGAGGTTTTGTAGCTTCTATGTTTTTTATGTTGTAGACTTATTCCATACGACACTCTGGCTCAATCAACACAGTAATGAGCAAATAACACATTTTTTCCCAAACATTGCCTCAGTTTATGTGATAAGTTTTTTCATTATAAAAGAATGAAAGTAATGCCCTTTCCATTGAAAGGCAGATTTATCACCAAAATATCAATTGATAATATAATTTGATAGTATAAACAAAGCAACAATTACAGAGAACCCAACACTCCGTGCCCAATCCTGACACCATGGCTGGTTCCTTGTAACTTTAATATGTATTTTACATCCTCCTGCGGCCTTGAATCTTTGCTCGAGCGGCCCATCCTGTGCCATTCCTGTGAATGTATCTACCTCCTTAATGGAGTGATTTTCCACATCTCAATGTCTAGTTCCACTGAGTCTTAAACATGTTTTAACCATCTAGAATGTAATTATCTAGAACCATCATTATCTAGAACCATCATTTTTTACTGATACTTAATGTGGTTTTTGTGTGTAATAAGTAGTGCTGCCTCACCATTACAGAGACTCTTACATACTTTAACATATTGAGTCAATGCTGACCCACACACAATTTTTGGCCAACAGGATATGCTTAAATTTTTCCTTGGTTCCATACAGATATTTTTCCTAAATAGGACGATAAACACTATGAGCCCTTTTATTGGCCCTGTCACTTAAATGCTGAGAAAAAATGCAATCCACAAGGAACTCCCATATATCTAATATGATAAAATAACTTTTACTGTCTGCAAAAGACTTCCAATTTCTTATAAAAACAAAATATTGTTTTTTAATGCTATTTCTCCAAATTGCAGGTATAACATTCCTTTTGTACATAATTGTTGTATTGTTAAAACATTCATAGACCTCTTTGACCATCAAACTGTTATAATGGTCTGGTCAAACCTGCAGATAGCCAATTCATATCTTCATGCCATGGATGAATTTGTACAACAATAAATTACTGCAACTATGAGTCATCATAACTGGTTCAAACATCATTCTCAACATTAATGAGAACCATGACAGTCTGGTTTGGGCCACCAAAGCGCCCCTGGCAGCGTCCTGCTACATTTCCATCAGACACTGCCCTATCAGAAAGAATGAGGAACATAAAAGAACATCTTTCCTCATGTAATTTAGTGAAATGCATCCACCGCTCCTGCTCCCGCTTTTCCCACTAGAAACATTTGAGCAATTGGTGATTTAATCTGGACACAAACAGATTAATGGCAAGTAATCCATATTACTGATAATGTTTTTTCCCATGATTTGTTGCCTGCGACAACATTGTCTCTCACTTAGAGATAAACAGCTGAACTAAAACATTTTTAGAATACGCCACATCTGGTTACCCAGATAATCACTTGATAATTATCTTACTTGACCCATGTGATTGATATATGCCACAGCCTGTGGTATTGTTCACCTGATTGGACATGCACACTTTCATAGTAGAACAATAGGCATTTAATCCATAAAAAGCTCCTGATACTCCAATAAATAATACAAATGTTTGGAGAAAAAAGTTTCTTAGGACAATCAATTTGCAATTCCCTGGTGTTATTGTCCTTAGTCCCCTAAACAAGGGACATATCAAATATTAACTTGATAAGAATAGATATTATACTTATCTTAGCCCAAATAATCACAGAAGCTATCCATCATCCGAGAATACTTGCTTCAGTTTGCAACGGCTGCTAAGCTTATATGTTTAAAGCAGCTTGTGGAACCTTTTCTATCCACCACTTTAATTCTGATAAAATATCCTTTGGTAATTGCATAGGCCTGTCAAAAAGGCCTGCATACTCTTATAATGCTTGCGTTTTCCCTTTTTTGGAGCTTTTTTACTCTTTTACCCAAGCGCCTTCTCGAATGGAGGGACAAAGTTTGTCAACAAAGCAATGAGACATATTTGTAATATTGACATTTTGTTTCTTGGAAAAATGTTTTCCCCCATATGGTGCTGAATAACTCCTAGACCGAGAATAGTAATTTAGGAATGTTTATGAATGCCTAAAACATAGTTTTTATTGGATGGGTCAGGACCCTTGCCTCTCAATAGGCTTGTAATTGCTGCACTAATTTGCAGCTGACTCATGATCAACCTTCCAATTTAAAATGTGATCAAGATAAACCATGACCATGTCCTCATTAGTGCAAGTGCTGATCTTCTTATCAGTGCAATTGTTGTTCCAATAATTATGTGAACAACCTAGAACTGAGTTTAATCCATTAGACAATGTCTTAACTTGCAACAGCTGACCATCTAATTAATTTCAAGCACCTGTAAATATGATAATAAATTGGTACTAAATACCAATCCTTCGAGTCATAGTAATGATTAACAATTTGTTAATAACAACTGTTTTTCAGTGTTGAAGATGTCCATTTTGATAAAATGTTTTTACACTGTAAAAGTGTATTTAAAATGATGTCTTGTATGGCTTTACCACCACATCTTCCTTTTCCCTTGGGAAATTTATGGTACAAATTTACTTACCTCTTCTTTATTGGAGATATTTTGGGTGCAAACCTAAAATCAATTTTTAGGTTTTCCTATACAGGTGAACCAATTCCTTTTACAATTTTTTTGTAGATCCTTTACACATTAAAATAAATCAATCCGGTGTTATGCCATATCATTGATCATAACACACCTGTAATCTCCCACAATTGGAGATTTCATCAACTTCTTCTGTAACAGGTTTTTGAACCTCTTCAAATGTACATGAAGCCTTCTCTCCCCAATCATATGGGTTCACATAAGGCTGTGTTGGATAAATATTTATTTATCATACTCCTGCCTCTGTTTTGATCCATTATCAAATCTTTACATTGGATCATAATTTTGCCAAAGTTTAATGACCAATAGTCCTTCCTTTGTAATCAATGTCTTTGATTTATCCTGAGACAGGTTTACTCCATAAATAATCAGGAGTTTAACATAACTTAATCTGTATTGACCTGCAAATCTAAAGTGCAAAATTTGTCCCAATAACAATTACACACACACACACACACACACACACACACACACACACACACACACACACACATATATATTATATATATATTATATATATATGCACAAACTAATGGCAATTTGTCTTTTTATTTAAAATGTTTTGGTTATTGCACAATGTTTTACTTGTTTTACATAAGTAGTGATGCCACGCACCAGCTTGAAATACTTTGATATCGTATTTCCTTATGTCTCCATATAATTGAGACATTGGTACCATAATCGGATTCACCGTTGATACCTTAATAAAACATAAAAGTTTTATCAATAACTCTGCTGTTTCAACCATAACAGCTTTGGTGAGAGACCAATTAATGTTGGTTTCCATGGTTCCTTTCCATAGCCTCACTCCTTCATTCAGGTATCGTACTTAGTACACCTGTATGTATATTTGTGCTGTGGTGAGTACTTTATGACCAGCCACCACTATCAATGCACCTTCAGGGTCAGTTTTTTCATTTTCTTTTACTGCCCTGGTACTCCTGAGATTTTCCTCAATGAGACTACCTCCAAATCAATCTGAGGTAGATATTTCCACATTGGTAAATCCCAGCATATATATTAATATATGGAAACCCCTCAGGGTCTGTTTTTGGGAATATTCTGGGCCTTTTTAAACCCTTTTGGTTGAATTTTTTAATTTGGAGTCTTTCTCCATTAATTTATTTTAAGCCATAAAGCTTTTTTGTCTGGAGGCCTTTTTTATTAGAACTTTTAAATCATGGCCTCTCAAAATTTCTCCCCACTGGAGTTTTTCTCATAGCCAAAAGTTTGTGGAGCAACTAAAGTCTCCCTAACGGTAACTTTAACGGCCACCGGTATCGGAACCGGCTCCGCACTACTCTGCCATCCCGATCGCTGAGTTTTCCCCTGGGACGCTTTTTAAACTCCGTTTTTTCACCCGGAGTATTTTCTTTCCTTTTTAACTTTTAAACTCCGTTTTTTCACCCGGAGTATTTACTTTTCTTTTTAACTTTTAAACTCCGTTTTTTCACACGGAGTATTTTCTTTTTCTTTTGAATTCCGTTTCCTTTTTAACTCCTGGTGGCTCTATACACCAGCCATGGAGTTTGGATATGCCCTGTAAGTAATTCAGCTGTACTTACCTGCGGGCCCGTACCTACCGCTGTAGAGCTGCGCTCTGCAGCTCTTGCTCTGCCGTCAGCGTCGACGTAATGCCGATCTAGCGCCAGGCGGGGCTTCTTCATGTAGTCACTCACGTGACTCCGAAGTAAAATTGGACTATGGGGTTGCCTTGGTGCTCTTACACAGAATTGAAGGGGTCCTATCAAATCCATTATTTTTTTCGTAAAAGCAACCTAGTTCACTGGTTCTCCAATTTTGTATTTGACCCCTTTTGTGCAGCAAGCCACTGCTTTCAAGAAATAGATTCACTTGGTATGAAATTTGCTGTGGTCTAATGGTTGCTTCCAATTTTCAAGAGAAGAACTTTAACATTTCCGGCGTGTACCTACTGTATGAATGCAACCAATTGTGCATAGTTAGTAACATCAATAGATTTAACAAGTCACTGCTGAACATACTGAAAACATAATGTTTAATTTCTTGCACAACCAGTTCTTTGGTATCACGTGTATTCTGCGTTTCAGTTTGTTCACTGAGAACGTGTATTAAGTTTTTTGTTACTAATATCGCTAAGCATAAACCATACCATGTCTGTGTGTGCTGGCTGTCATATACAGTGCCCTCCATAATGTTTGGGACGAAGACCCATCATTTATTTATTTGCTTCTCTACTCCACAATTTGAGATTTGTAATAGAACACATGTGGTTAATGTGCACATTGTCAGATTTTATTAAAGGGTATTTTTACAGATTTTGGTTTCACCATGTGGAAATTACAGCTGTGTTTATACATAGTCCCCCCCATTTCAGGGCACCAGAATGTTTAGGACACATGGCTTCACAGAGGTTTGTAATTGCTCAGCTGTGTTTAAGTGGGGTACTGCAAGGCTCAGTGCTGGGACCCCAGCTATTTACAATATATATTAATGATCTGGATGAGGGAATTGAATGCAACATCTCCAAGTTTGCGGATGACACGAAGCTGGGGGGCAGTGTTAGCTGTGAGGAGGATGCTAGGAGGCTGCAAGGTGACTTGGATAGGTTGGGTGAGTGGGCAAATGCATGGCAGATGCAGTATAATGTGGATAAATGTGAGGTTATCCACTTTGGTGGCAAAAACAGGAGGGTAGACTATTATCTGAATGGTGGCCGATTAGGAAAAGGGGAGATGCAACGAGACCTGGGTGTCATGGTACACCAGTCATTGAAAGTAGGCATGCAGGTGCAGCAGGCTGTGAAGAAAGCGAATGGTATGTTGGCATTCATAGCAAAAGGATTTGAGTACAAGAGCAGGGAGGTTCTACTGCAGTTGTACAGGGTCTTGGTGAAGTCACACCTGGAGTATTGCGTACAGTTTTGGTCTCCTAATCTGAGGAAAGACATTCTTGCCATAGAGGGAGTACAGAGAAGGTTCACCTGACTGATTCCTGGGATGACAGGACTTCCATATGAAGAAAGACTGGATAGACTCGGCTTGTACTCGCTGGAATTTAGAAGATTGAGGGGGGATCTTATAGAGACTTACACAATTCGTAAGGGGTTGAACAGGCTAGATGCAGGAAGATTGGTCCCAATGTTGGGGAAGTCCAGAACAAGGGGTCACAGTTTAAGGATAAGTGGGAAGTCTTTTAGGACCGAGATGAGAAAATCATTTTTCACACAGAGAGTGGTGAATCTGTGGAATTCTCTGCCACAGAAGGTAGTTGAGGACAGTTCATTGGCTATATTTAAGAGGGAGTTAGATGTGGCCCTTGTGGCTAAAGGGATCAGGGGGTATGGAGAGAAGGCAGGTACAGGATACTGAGTTGGATGATCAGCCATGATCATATTGAATGGCGTTGCAGGCTCGAAGCCATGGCTACTCTTGCACCCTTTTTTCTATGATTCTATGATTCTAATGCCACCTTAATGCAGATAAAAGATCGCTCTGCACCTAGTCGTTCCTCCAGTCTTTCCATCACCTTTGGAAACTTTTATTGCTGTTTATCAACATGAGGACCAAAGTTGTGCCAATGAAAGTCAAAGAAACAATAATAAAATATTTTTAGAGGCATCAGCCAAACCTTACCAAAATCAACAGTTTGGAATATTATTAAGAAGAAAGAGAGCACTGGTGAGCTTATTAATTGCAAAGGGACTGGCAGGCCAAGGAAGACCTCCACCGCTGTTGACAGAAGAATTCTCTCTGTAATAAAGAAAAATCCCCAAACAACCGTCCAACAGATCAGAAACACTCTTCAGGTGTGGATTTGTCAATGACCACTGTCCGCAGAAGACTTCATCAACAGAAATACAGAGGCTACACTGCAAGATGCAAACCACTGATTAGCTGCAAAAATAGGGTGGTCAGTTTGCCAAGTAGTACTTAAAAGAGCAACCACAGTTCTCGGAAAGGTCTTGTGGACAGATGAGATGAAGATTAACATATCAGAGTGATGGCAAGAGCAAAGTATAGAGAAGAGAAGGAACTGCCCAAGGTCCAAAGCATACCACCTCATCTATGAAACACGGTGGTGTTATGGCCTGAGCATGTATGGCTGGTGAAGGTACTGGCTCACTTATCTTCATTGATGATACAGCTGCTGATGGTAGTACCATAATGAATTCTGAAGTTTATAGACACATCCTATCTGCTCAAGTTCAAACAAATGCCTCAAAACTCATTGGTCGATAGTTTATTCTACAGCAAGACAATGATCCCAAACATACTGCTAAAGCAATAAAGGAGTTTCTCAAAGCTAAAACATGGTATTTTTTGAGTGGACAAGTAAATCACCCGATCTGAACCCAATTGAGCTTGCCTTTTAAATGCTGAAGAGAAAACTGAAGGGGACTAACCCCCAAAACAAGCATAAGCTAAAGATGGCTGCAATACAGGCCTGGCAAAGCATCGCCAGAGAAGACATGCAGCAACTGGTTATGTCCATGAATCACAGACTTCAAGCAGTCATTGCATGCAAAGGATATGCAACAAAATACTAAGCATGACTACTTTCAATTACATGACATTGCTGTGTCCCAGACATTACGGTACCCTGAAATGGTGGACTATGCATAACCACTGCTGTAATTTCTACATGGTGAAACCAAAATGTATAAACATTACCTTTATTAAAATCTGACAATGTGCACTTTAACACATGTGATTTTTTTCGATTACAAATCACAAATTGTGGAATACAGAGGCAATTAAATAAATTATGGGTCTTTGTCCCAAACATTATGAGGGCACTGTAAGCTCCTTACCTGTGACTTATGTGACTGACTTCTTGGCATGGACATTTGAAATTGACACAAGACTTGCACAGCTTTAATTTATTGTAGTTATTATTATTTTTATGGTAATGTACTTATAAAGCAGCAGCAAGTAAGAATTTAATTGTTCTGTTTCATATCTAGTGCATATGATAAACTGTTATCAGAAAATTTTCATCTGCACTAAAATGGCCTGATTTGCCACTTCATCTATGTTTGAAAGATTGTAGTGCCAGATTATCACCATAGTTTACATGGTTACATTAAATCAACAGAGAAAATTTCACAGTGAACAACGTATTCGTTTTTCAATACCGAGAAAGGAAGCTGCTATAACCATGATTAATAGTAAGATTAAATGAGCTTACCAGTTTGAAGTTTGATCTTTATTTTATGAGGAGTTACGATGAGCGATTACGTGAAGGCCCGCCAGTGCGCATGCGCGTCAATCTTCAAAGCAGCGGCGTGAAATCACAGTAACCACAGTCGAAGTAATATAGTAAGACTCAGAAGACTAGGACTACCAGATTGTGGCGTCAGCCTAAACTCGGGCCACTTATGCTCGAACCCTCGTCAGGAGATACCAGGGCGGGCACGTGACGTCATGGGCTAGAGGGAGTGTCCTGGTACTTAAGGTCTCTTACCTCGAGACCTAAGAGTGTTAACCGGTAGCTGAGCCCGAGGGAACAACCTCGCTCAGCTACAGCAACACATTAATATAGTTAGCGCACCCATGTAACGTGTGACTACTGAATCAAGAACTGTTTGAACTGACCTGACGTCTCACCTTTATTCACCACGTATGGTGCGGTACATTGGTGACCCCCGACTGTCCGAATTGAAATTTGAACTCACCTGAAGCACGCAGCCTCGGGAGACCTGATGTCTGCAGTCGGCTGCCCAGCCCTGTGGAACTACGCTGCAGCCATCCCAGCCCTGCAGTGAGGTATGCCGCCTCTTCCCCACCAGCTGCTGCTCACCAGAGCTGAGAAGCTGCCGCCGCGTACAGTTTTTGCGTACAGTTTTGGTCTCCTAATCTGACGAAAGACATTCTTGACATAGAGGGAGTACAGAGAAGGTTACCAGACTGATTCCTGGGATGGCAGGACTTTCATATGAGGAAACACTGGATAGACTCGGCTTGTACTCGCTGGAATTTAGAAGATTGAGGGGGGATCTTACAGAAACTTACAAAATTCTTAAGGGGTTGGGCAGGCTAGATGCAAGAAGATTGTTCCCGATGTTAGGGAAGTCCAGAACAAGGGGTCACAGTTTAAGGATGGGGGAAGTCTTTTAGGACCGAGATGAGAATTTTATTTTTCACACAGAGAGTGGTGAATCTGTGGAATTCTCTGCCACAGAAGGTAGTTGAGGACAGTTCATTGGCTATATTTAAGAGGGAGTTAGATGTGGCCCTTGTGGCTAAAGGGATCAGGGGGTATGGAGAGAAGGCAGGTACAGGATACTGAGTTGGATGATCAGCCATGATCATATTGAATGGCGGTGCAGGCTCGAAGGGCCGAATGGCCTACTCTTGCACCTTTTTCCTATGATTCTATGATTCTAAATGCCACCTTAATGCAGATAAAAGATCGCTCAGCACCTAGTCTTTCCTCCAGTCTTTCCATCACCTTTGGAAACTTTTATTGCTGTTTATCAACATGAGGACCAAAGTTGTGCCAATGAAAGTCAAAGAAACAATAATAAAATATTTTTAGAGGCATCAGCCAAACCTTACCAAAATCAACAGTTTGGAATATTATTAAGAAGAAAGAGAGCACTGGTGAGCTTATTAATTGCAAAGGGACTGGCAGGCCAAGGAAGACCTCCACCGCTGTTGACAGAAGAATTCTCTCTGTAATAAAGAAAAATCCCCAAACAACCGTCCAACAGATCAGAAACACTCTTCAGGTGTGGATTTGTCAATGACCACTGTCCGCAGAAGACTTCATCAACAGAAATACAGAGGCTACGCTGCAAGATGCAAACCACTGATTAGCCGCAAAAATAGGGTGGTCAGTTTGCCAAGTAGTACTTAAAAGAGCAACCACAGTTCTCGGAAAGGTCTTGTGGACAGATGAGATGAAGATTAACATATCAGAGTGATGGCAAGAGCAAAGTATAGAGAAGAGAAGGAACTGCCCAAGGTTCAAAGCATACCACCTCATCTATGAAACACGGTGGTGGGGGTGTTATGGCCTGAGCATGTATGGCTGGTGAAGGTACTGGCTCACTTATCTTCATTGATGATACAGCTGCTGATGGTAGTACCATAATGAATTCTGAAGTGTATAGACACATCCTATCTGCTCAAGTTCAAACAAATGCCTCAAAACTCATTGGTCGATAGTTTATTCTACAGCAAGACAATGATCCCAAACATACTGCTAAAGCAATAAAGGAGTTTCTCAAAGCTAAAACATGGCATTTTTTGAGTGGCCAAGTAAATCATCCGATCTGAACCCAATTGAGCTTGCCTTTTAAATTCTGAAGAGAAAACTGAAGGGGACTAACCCCCAAAACAAGCATAAGCTAAAGATGGCTGCAATACAGGCCTGGCAAAGCATCGCCAGAGAAGACACGCAGCAACTGGTTATGTCCATGAATCGCAGACTTCAAGCAGTCATTGCATGCAAAGGATATACAACAAAATACTAAGCATGACTACTTTCATTTACATGACATTGCTGTGTCCCAGACATTATGGTAACCTGAAATGGTGGACTATGCATAACCACTGCTGTAATTTCTACATGGTGAAACCAAAATGTATAAAAATTACCTTTATTAAAATCTGACAATGTGCACTTTAACACATGTGATTTTTTTCGATTATAAATCATAAATTGTGGAATACAGAGGCAATTAAGTAAATTATGGGTCTTTGTCCCAAACATTATGAGGGCACTGTAAGCTCCTTACCTGTGACTTATGTGACTGACTTCTTGGCATGGACAATTGAAATTGACAGAAGACTTGCACAGCTTTAATTTATTGTAGTTATTATTATTTTTATGGTAATGTACTTATAAAGCTGCAGCAAGTAAGAATTTAATTGTTCTGTTTCATATCTAGTGCGTATGATAAACTGTTATCAGAAAATTTTCATCTGCACTAAAATGGCCTGATTTGCCACTTCATCTATGTTTGAAAGATTGTAGTGCCAGATTATCACCATAGTTTTCATGGTTTCATTAAATCAACAGAGAAAATTTCACAGTGAACAACGTATTCGTTTTTCAATACCGAGAAAGGAAGCTGCTATAACCATGATTAATAGTAAGATTAAATGAGCTTACCAGTTTGAAGTTTGATCTTTATTTTATGAGGAGTTACGATGAGCGATTACGTGAAGGCCCGCCAGTGCGCATGCGCGTCAATCTTCAAAGCTGCGGCGTGAAATCACAGTAACCACAGTCGAAATAATATAGTAAGACTCAGAAGACTAGAACTACCAGATTGTGGCGTCAGCCTAAACTCGGGCCACTTATGCTCGAACCCTCGTCAGGAGATACCAGGGCGGGCACGTGACGTCATGGGCTAGAGGGTGTGTCCTGGTACTTAAGGTCTCTTACCTCGAGACCTAAGAGTGTTAACCAGTAGCTGAGCCCGAGGGAACAACCTCGCTCAGCTACAGCAACACATTAATATAGTTAGTGCACCCACGTAACGTGTGACTACTACATAAAGAACTGTTTGAACTGACCTGACGTCTCACCTTTATTCACCACGTATGGTGCGGTACATTGGTGACCCCCGACTGTCCGAATTGAAATTTGAACTCACCTGAAGCACGCAGCCTCGGGAGACCTGATGTCTGCAGTCGACTGCCCAGCCCTGTGGAACTACGCTGCAGCCATCCCAGTCCTGCAGTGAGGTATGCCGCCTCTTCCCCACCAGCTGCTGCTCACCAGAGCTGAGAAGCTGCCGCCGCTCTTCCGCTCCCGGCAACGGGGCAGGCCCCGCTTCCAACCCCCACACCGCTCCAGGCCTTTTGTGACGGCCGCCGAGCTCCCCTGCATGACCTGCCAGGAGCCGGCCACCGGAGTGGAGAGGTTATACCAGCCACCGCTGCCCCACCAGCTGCAGCAGGAGCTGCGAGCCTAGCAGCCTCCTGCCCACAGCAATGCCGACACACGCCCGACGGCCCTGGGAGCAGAGAGAACCTGCCGCTCTCCCGCTCCCGACAACAGACCCGGCCTCGCACCGCGAACACGGCTCCAGGTCCTGCACTGCACCGGGCCTCACCTCACCCAGGCTCACCGCTCCAGACCCGGCACCACAACAGGCCTCACCGCAGCCACAGCTCCACGTCCTGCCCTGCACCACGCCTGGCCCCACCTACCGCTGCCCAGGGCCTAGCCACCCGATAGGGCGGGCTTACCTGAGGCGATCGCCGAAGACGCCCTTCTGCTCCTCACCGGTCTTGAATCACTGCACCAGTCTGCTTCAGCAGGCCGGCAAAATGTCCGCCGTGGCCTCCTGAACAAGCGCCTCGTGACTACAAAAATGGCCGCCACGGCCGGCCGGAAGAGAAGCTTGAACTTACCGTTCACAGTGCCACCTTCCGGCCGGATGCCGTCACTGCAGCCTGACTACCGGCACCAGCGCCACCATCAGATCGGCTGCCGTCACTGCAGCCACACCGCCGACCACAGCGCCATCTTCCGGCCGGATGCCGTCACTGCAGCCTCACCGCCGCCCACAACCCCACATTCAGGCTGGAGGCTGTCACTGCAGCAGTATGAACACTGGGCAATTTGAACTTTGGACACTGATTGCACTGTGATTTGTCTTTTTACTGTTCATTTTTGTGTTCACTGCATTTCCATGCTCAGTTCAGAAATTAGTTTGTTTATTTGATTTAGTTTTTTTCCCCCCATCGTTGTTGGGGGTCGTATTTCACAGGACACTCTCCCTTAGCTGGTCAAGGAGATGCGGCCGTGTCTCTTCGGTCTCCTCGCACCCCTCGGTACTTCGGGATTGCCCACGCAGAACGTCATTGCACCCGTGGAGCCCTTCATCCCGACCCTCGCCCGGGGTGTCCCAGACCTACATGCAGGAGCCTCCCTCGACCATGCTATTCCTTCCTCCTGTTCTGGGGGGGGGGGGTCCTGTGGCGTCAGCCTAAACTTGGGCCACTTATGCTCGAACCCTCGTCAGGAGATACCAAGGTGGGCACGTGACGTCATGGGCTAGAGGGAGTGTCCTGGTACTTAAGGTCTCTTACCTCAAGACCTAAGAGAGTTAACCGGTCGCTGAGCCCGAGGGAACAACCTCACTCAGCTACAGCAACACAGTAATATAGTCAGCGCACCCACGTAACGTGTGACTACTGAATAAAGAACTGTTTGAACCGACCTGACGTCTCACCTTTATTCACCACGTATGGTGCCGCTACAAGATGATCTTTGCGATTATGAGGGCCGGGAGCGGAGGACACGTAATCGCTCACCGTAACTCCTCATAAAATAAAGATCAAACTTCAAATTTGGTACGCTCATTTAATCTCACTATTTTACTTCGGAGTCACGTGAGTGATTCCGTGAAGATTTCAAAGTTCTGTGATTTCATGTCGTAGATCCAGTTCCATATGACACACTGCTTCAGTTGACACAGGATAAACAAATAATGTATTGAACATTGTTTGAATTATACAAATTAATGTTTTAATAACAAAATGGAACAATAATGACCCCTCTCTCCCAGGGGGAAATTACAAAACAGAGCCCAAAATAGCAAACGCAAATCCTTCCGTGAGGACAGGTTTGTCATAGAACCGTTGAAAAGTCCCTTAACCGGACCATCCTGCAGCCCTGAGGATTTGGTCTAAAGGGACGTCCAGTGCCCTCGATGTGGATGTTGATGCCGCCCTGGTGGAGAGAGATTTAAACATACCAGTGTCTACTCCAGCACAATCCAAAACCTGTTTCAGCCATCAAGAAATGGTCTGTACCGACACCTTTCTATGAGTTTTTTTGTGACTGATGAACATCATTGTTTCGGGGCCTCTAAGACTCTTGGTGATCTCAATATATTGACGCAGGTGTGTAACTAGACATAGTCTCAGGTCAATGGGGTATGTTCTAAAGCTTATTTTGGTTCCGGACGTCCCTGGCCTGCTTTGTTTGATTAGATCATATACATAAAACGTAATATTATCTACAGAAGAATGCATGCTGTCCAGTCGTAGTTTTTTGCAATGTCTGGACCCGTTGCGCTGAAACGAGCGCCATGAGCATGACCACTTAGAGTGTTAGTTTTTGGAAAGACAGAGATGTAATTGGAGCCCATTGCCGAAGCAGTGTGAGAACTATGCTCACATCCCAGATTTCCGTATATCTAAGTCTGGGAGGGTTCTTGTTAAAAAATACCTTTCATGAATCAGGACACCAATGGATGAGATCCTACAGAATGTTGTCCTGACCACTGCCATAAATAGGAGGACAATGCACTCCTAGCACTATTAATGGCCCTATAGCTCAAATGCTCGCCAAAATGTAATGTAGCAAGGAACTCCAATACATCAGGTATGCCTGCAGTGTGATAAGATATATTTGACTGTAAGCAGAACATCTCCCATTTCTTAATATGAGATACGCATTGTTATTTAGTACTTTCCCTCCAGGCCACAGTAATCAAATCCACGGTCTGACTTGATAGTCCGAGCCCCTGGAACGGTCTGGTCAGAATCTGCAACTCAACAGATTAATACGATCATGTAAATGGTGACTCTCTCCTGTCACAGGGTGAACCAACAAGTTGCTGCATTTGGGGATAACCATGAATGGCTGTGCAATCAATCTCGGAACCAATGGGAACCATGCCTGTGTGGGCCAGTCGGGGACTAACAAAACGCCTGAAGTGGAGTCCTGCTCAATTTTGGTGAGACATTGACTGATAAGGCAGAATGGGGGGAAAGGCGTAAAAGAACATTCCTCCCCAATGTAGCGAGAATGCATCCACCGCTACTGCCCCTGGATCCGGTTCCCATGAGACGTATTTAGGTAACTGGTGATATAGCCTGGATGCAAACAGATCTATGTCTGGTAATCCATACTGGGTGACAATCTTTTTAAAAACTTTTGGATTCAGCATCCATTCTGTGTTGTCATTAAACTTACGTGACCTGGTGTCTGCCACTACGTTATCTCTACCTGGTAGGTAGATTGCTGAGACCCAAATGTTCCTAGTAATACACCAGTGCCAGATGAGGTTAGCCAGATTATCACATGATAATGACTTAATTCCACCATGTGATTGATATATGCAACAGCTGTGGTATTGTCAATCTGGAGCTGAACGTGTAAATCATGCATTGTTGAACAGTACGCTTTTAGGCCATAGAATGCCCCCAACAATTCTAAATAGTTTATCCCATGCATCCGTAGGATTAATGCCTCTTGCATACTCCATCTGCCGCCACAGCTAGAATTGGTATCAGTTGCTCCCCATCCCGAAGCACTCACATCAGTTTGCAAAACAACTGAAGGTTGTTTACTCAGAATGTTACTAGTACAACGTGAGATTTTTGTTATCCACCATTGCAACTCGGTGATCGCTTTGACTGGCAACTGCAATGGTCTATCGAAATGACCTGCATGTTTTTTGAGTGCCTGTTCCTTAGCTCGTTGCACATTCTGATAGTGTAGAGGCCCAAATTGCATTCCAGGGAAGGCCACCACTAATTTGCCAATAACACTGGTCACTCGTCGGATGGAGGGTTGCTGTTCATCTACCAGATTGCTGCGGGCCTCCATAATTTCTAAAGTTTTCGCCGTAGGCAAAGTCACTGACATGTTAGTTGAATCAATGGTGAACCCCAAATAGTCAATGATTCTAGATGACATCAATTTGGATTTAGGTGGATGGATGAGGAAGCCCAACCTCTCAAACATATGTTTGGTAACTGAAACAGAAAATTCAGCTGCCTCCTGAGTGTTGCCTATGATCAGAACATCATCCAAGTATGCCATCACAATGTGATTCTGAGCCCGGAGTAGTCCTAATACTGGTTTCAACAATTTTGTATATAACCTATGGGCTGAAGTTAACCCATTGGACAAAGTTTTAAATTGCCACAGCTGTCTCATCCAACTAAATTTCAAGTATCTACGGTATTTGTAATGAATTGGTACTGAATAATATGCATCTATCAGATCTATACTTGTCATATAACATCCTTTGGAAGCCAGTTGCTTAGCAGTACTGAACGTTTCCATTTTAAAGTTTTTAAACTGGACATAGGAGTTCAGTCGGGTTAGGTCTAGAATGACACCCACCACCCTTCTTTTGCTTGGGGAATATATTAGACATAAATTGCTGAGGCTGATGAACCGTCCTTTCAATCACCCTTTTTTTGAATAATGTTTCAATTTCATAATTTACCTGTAGAGCTTCTGGTTTTGAAAACACCAATACCCGACTTGGTGTATGTTGTATGGGTGGATGTAATTAAAAAATAAACTCAATTTGAAATCCCTGGATACTGTCCAGTATAAATGGATCTGATGTTATGCAGCACCATTCATTGTAGAACAATTGCAATCTACCCCCTACTGGTGACTGGTCTCTATAGGATATGTCCTGGACAAGTCCAGCTGCTCGTACCGCCATGATTGCTGAATTCCTTTGCCTCCTAGTTCTGTTGGGGGTGTGCGATGGTGCATGCCAATGGCGTAGTGATGGAAGAGCCTGGCTTAGTCCTTGCCCCGCACCAGCGTCTGTGTCCGTCTGAAGGGGTATGGTCGACGAGGCGGCATCCTACTTGTGGAATGCGATTTGATAAGGTTGATCGTCTTCGCCTCGTCATCCAAGTCCTTGACTTGTTTAGCCAGATCTTGGCTGTATGTTGGAGGATCTGCACAAGGCTGCATATTTTGCATTTAGAGTTGGTTGATGGCGGTTACACAGCAGGGCCAACATATCCTGCTGGTGCCCCTTCGACTGACCGCCCAAATGCTGTTATGCCTGCTCCGATTAATTTTAAGACTTTTTGCAGCCTTAATTCATGCGATCGCATGGTTGCACCCATTGAACCCCAGATGGCCTGGTTCACTGTGGGCATTCTGAGTGATGCATAATTTACAGGTGTTTCATATCGTTTGCATGTTTCATCCATAGTTGATTCTTGGAGCTGGTGAGAAGTCATGTAGTTGATGTTTCTGGCCAGATTTTCCTCCATTTAATCACCAATTCCTGCCTGTATGGCGAATTTGCATGCCACATCCGGTACACCTGGAGCTAAGCTCGTGTACTTTGGGGTATGCTCCTCTGCTATACCACCAACTTCAGGGTCAGTATCATACTGCCCTGGCTCTCCCTGCTCATGCATGAGGGAAGTATCATGCAGCCCTTGACCTGGCGCTGCTGGTATGGGCCCCCATGCAGACCCGTGGACGTATGGTTCTCCCTGTTGGTACAGGTCTTCCCTGTATAGACCTCTGCTGGAGGTTGCTGCTGCAGGCTGCTGCGGAAACCCGGGAGTATAGAACCCTGATTGGAACACCTCATGATGGAGTATCCTTTCTAAGAGGTGCTCCATTTTGTCTAGACGTTCCCAGACTTCTTTGCTGGTGGGGAGGAGAGTCCTCTTGGCCTGACTCATCAGAGTTGACAGGTCTTACCGACTTTCTTTTGGCCTTCCGCCTGACTGGAGTGGCCATGGTGCTCTGTGGCACCGGAGTCGCTGCCACTGGTTGTACTGTCGGCAGTTCTGGAGCCAGCGTAAGTGCCCGCTGTCTGCGGTCCCGCGATCAGTTTCCCTGACTTTGTCGGTGGCGCGCCTTGCCCTCCCTTTGATTGATTTTTACATGTTCCCGCTGGCTTCTGAAACCAGTCCCTGGAATAAGGGAGATTAAAAAACTTACCTGTGAGTTTTTAACTTACCGCTTGTGGAGCTGCGCTCTCCAGCCCGTCGCTGTGCCATGCGTCTGACGTAATGACGTGCATGAGCATTCTTCACGGAATCACTCACATGACTCCGAAGTAAAATGTAAGATTTGAAGTAGTTTTCCTTTTGGTTGTTTTAGGAATTGCAGCAATTTCTGTGCTCCAATTGATTGGCGGTTTAATAATGTTCTTTAGTTATTGATCAAGCCCTCTGTGTTGACTCAATCTTACATTTACGTTGAAAAACAAACATGTACCCTGTGTTGCTTGTATTCACTGCAACCCGCCCCCTTCCACCACTCACACCTATGTCATGGGTTGCAGTCCTCAGTAAGAGAATCACAATTCTCAGAGCCAATTAGTGCCTACGAATGAGGAGTTACAAAATACAACTCCTTCCCTTTAATTTTAGCTGTGAAGTCACATTTGAAAATATGAACATAACCGTAGCTAATTTGATCTTCTGTCAAAGTTTCAAAGATACGCATACAATCACAACAACTTGCATTTATATAATATTTTATGCAGATAAATGTACCAAGGGACTTTGCAGAAACTTTATCAGATAAAAATTTGACACAGGCTCTGGTCAAGTGATACTATAGGAAGCAATCAAAAACTTGATTAAAGGGATACGTTTTAAGAAGTCACTTACAAGAGACAAACACACAGAGGCTTAGGAGTGGAATTCCAGGGCAATAGACCAGGCAGCTGGAAGCGCAGATGTCAACTGTGATATGATTGAAGTCATATTTGCAGAAAGGGCCAGAATAGGAGATCCTCTAATTTCAATTCTGCAGAGTTGTTGGGCTGGAGGAGATTACAAATAGAAAGACATCTGGCAGGCTTGTCTGCTATGGATGATGAAGAGTGTACTTGGTTCAATTTTCAATCTAAATGGATGGAACTACTGCATTAATCACCTTATTGCAATGCTGGGTCTTTCTGGTCCCATTAATCCTGTTATCTACCAGATGTAATCATTCAGTCACGAGGGGAATCAAATGGCTAAGACTTTACCGCTTCAACACCAGATGGAGCTCTTTAACACTCTTGTTGTAGTTTCTCCAGATATAGTATGTAGGAAGGAACTGCAGATGTTGTTTATACACTGAAAATAGACACAAAATGCTGGAGTCACTCAGCAGGACAGGCAGCATCTCTGGACAGAAGAAATGGGTGATGTTCGAAGGGGTCTTGACCCAAAACGTCACCCATTCCAGAGATGCTGCCTGCCCCTGAGTTACTCCAGTATTTTGTGTTCCTCTCCAGATATAATTTCAACACTTATTGTAGATAAGAAAGGTATTTCCTCATCTTGTGGGGAACAAGACTGAAATGGAGATCACAGGTTTACTGTAGGGCAAGGTACTGGTTACATTGTTAAATTAAGTTCAGAATGAAAAGTAGTGTTGATTTTCCCATTGGTCATAAACAGAAATTCTGATGCTCACCATCCTGCTCTCGAATATCAGACAATTAACTGTCCTGGTAGTTAAAAAATAGTACAAGTTTTGATTGTAATATCAAAGTATACACTCTTGCATTAATTCCCAGTGCATGAATCTCATCTGCATCATTATTTTGGGTTGGATAGAAAGTTCAATAAAACCTGTATCATTTATCATTGGAATTAATGCAAGAAGTCCACAAGAAACACTACTTGCATCCATTTCATTTGAACATAAATCTTTAATTGAATACTTTATTATTACATGTGACAAGTCACAGTGAAATTCTTTGCTTGCAAATAGTCACCAATAAAGGGCGCTTTCAAAGTTACAAATTCTCGTCCCCCTCCCACCAATTCCCCTTGTTCTTTCCCCCTCTCATGGCAGTCACCCCATGCTGGGTCCCCGTCACTCTTCCCGCTCCCTTACGGCAGTCCCCCTATGCCGGGTCCTCCTTTGTTCCTTCCGTCGGTCGGGGCTTCCTCACTTCCACGTGTCCGTCCTCATCCCTTGGTCGGCGTCATCGACCTTCGCACCGATCTATCCATTAACGTTGCCGGGTCCACTCCAGACGCTTCTGTGGCACAGACCCAGGCCCCAACCACGGGCTCCTTCGAGCCAGGCACTGATGGCCGCGGGCTTGTTAGCACACAAGGTTCCACCGCCGGTCCGGGCTCTGACCTGCGAGGATCAACCTCTGATTCGTGAGGATCCGGCCTGTGTGGCTCGATCACTGGCCCGGGCTCTGTTCAGTGAGGCCCCACCTCCGGGCCATGTGGCACCTCCGGAAGGCGTCAAAATCCTTCAATTACAAATAATGTGTGGCGTGAATATCATATTTTTCTCACTGCTCAACTTGTACAATTTATAATTAAATAGCATCATGTATTGTGATTAGGGAACCATAAATTGTTTGTTTGGAGTTTAGTTTTTTTGCAATTTAAGATGAGTAACTGTAAGGTGCAAAATAACAGAAGGTACATTAGCAGAGTCTGGAGAAGGGTCCCGATCCGAAATGTCACGTATCCATGTTCTTCAAAGATGCTGCCTGACCCAGAGTTATTCCTGCACTTCGTCATTTTTGTAAACTAGAATCTGCAGCTCGTTTCTACATTAGCAGTCTTACAGCATCTTTGGTGCACAATTTTTTGTTTCATGTACCACTGGGCAGATTATATAATGCATATGGAGCTGTATTTTGGATTTACAGTATTTTCCTTTTTTTGGATGAGATTTTAAACTTACCTCCTTGCCCAGTGGCGTTAAAATAAATCATGGCATTGGTTTCCTTCAACCAAGTATTTGTAGGTTGTTGAATTTTCTGGCATATACTAAAGTTATAATCAAGAGTATTCTGTTGGCTTTGAGATTTTCTGGACCGACCAGAAGACAAGAAGGCTATTCAAAGGCATATCTTGCATATTAATTTACCTAAGCATTTCCCCTTATAAATGTGAACATATGAATTTATATTAATTATACTGAACCGTGACTGAAGAACAAGGACTGGAAGAACCAGGATACAGGAGGCAACTTTAAGCTAAAGCAATGGGATTGGACCAGCTGGCCTTGTTTATACCCTGCCTATTGGTTTCATAACTTGACCAGTTAAGTTAAAAAGAATTCCAAGCATTCATGTAACATTTATATATAACCTTTAGATTATTCCACGCTGCTTTTCTTCACATTTGCTCTTCATTTTTAATATTTTTTAATTTGTCATTTTCTCTCGTTTTATGTACCTCAAAATATTCTTCATAATTGTTTTTTCCTTGATGCCACAAGCATTCTGCAAATACTTATAGACTAGTTTTAAACATGATTAAATCCAATTTATTTCTTCTTTTCGGCCAGTTTCCATATCCACCAATTTAACCTAATTCCCCAATTTATAAAATAATAATACAAAGAGTGGTTGATTATCATCCTCTATTTCTCCATACAGTCAGCTCTCATCTAATATTAAAAAAACAAAGATATTTTTCTAGGCAGCGATTAAGTTGTCTGTGTCACCACGGCGTGGTGTGGCCGTGCCTAACAGCAGCGGCTCGACTGCAGTCTGTCTGTCTTTTAAAACATTTTTTGTCTCTTTAAATGTATGTATTGATTCTAGTTTTATTATTTTTTAGCTGCGTATATGTGGGGGGTGGGGGTGGGGGAAACCGTTTAATCCCTTCTCTGTTCGGGGACCCAACTTTTTCCCCGTCGGGTCTCCGATGTCGTTGGGCCTAACTTCGTGGAGCCGGCGGCGGCCTCTGGCTGGAACTAACCTGAGGCCTCCAGTCGCGGAGCCTGCAGACTGCCATCATGGAGCTGGCTGACTTCGGAGTGGGAAGAGCTGTGGTGGCTCGCGGCTGCAACCTGACTTCGAAGCTTCGGAGGCTCCGGCTGCAGGCCCAGTGGACAGGAACATCGGGAGCTCGCAGGTCCCTGGTGGGAGACCACTTTTCAGAGCTCCCGCAACAGCAACTTCTCCCGCCGGAATTGCGGGGTGAAATGACTTGTAGCGGGGCCTAACATCGCCCGGCGTGGCTTAACAGCCCTGGGACTTACCATCACCCGCCAGGGGCTTTAACATTGGGAGCCCCAGTTCGCCTCGACGTTGCAGTTGGACTGCTGGACCGCGGGAGAAGAACAAGGGAAGAGATAAGACTTTTGCCTTCCATCACAGTGAGGAGGTGTTGGAGATTCACTGTGATGGATGTTTGTGTAAAGTGTGTTAAGTGTGTGTCTTGTTTTTTTTTGTAATTGTTAAGACTGTAGAAAATGCAATTTTGTTCAAACCAAAGTGTTTGAATGACAATAAAAGGCATTCTATTCTATTCTATGCTTCAATTCACATCTTAGTAGAAAGCATGAATCAAATTCAAAACATTGGAGGGGAAAATTTAGTCTTGAAGGATCCTTTGAGAGGTGGTATCTTTCAGATGAGACATTGAACAAAAACCCTTTTTACTCTCCTTGGCAAATGTAACAGATTCATCAGCACATTTTAGGTAATAATAAGATAGTTGTCCCTAATGTTCTGCCCTATAGTTATTCTTCAAACAACATAATTGAGACAGAATACTTGAACTTGATGAAATTGGTACCTATAGGTAATCGCCGTGGCTATCCCTCGAGACGATGGTCCTCGGGTTTAGGTGGCTTACGAGTCCAATCCTGGCTTTGCAGCTCACAGAACGAAGACGCCTGTGCGTGTGTTTGTTTAACGTGTACTTGATGTTACACTCCAAGAAGCACATGGTCCTTCACAAATCAATCAACTAATTCGGGCCCCATCCCCGACCTCTACCTCCGTTACATCGACGACTGCTTTGGTGTCACCTCCTGCACCCACACAAAACTGACTGACTTCATTCATTTCACCACCAACTTCCATCCGGCACTCAAATACACTTGGACCATTTCCGACATTTCCCTACCATTCCTTGACCTCACCATCTCTATTGCAGGTGATACGTTCCTGACCGACATCCACTACAAACCAACTGACTCCCACAGCTACCTGGACTACTCTTCCTCCCACCCTGCTTCCTGTAAGGACTCCATCCCTTATTCCCAATTCCTCCATCTACGCCGCATCTGCTCCCAGGATGAGGTGTTCCACACCAGGTCATCACAAATGGCCTCATTCTTCAGAGAACGGGGATTCCCCTCCCCCACTATTGATGAGGCTCGCACCAGGGTCTCCTCCATACCCCGCAACACTGCCCTCGCTCCCCATTTCCCCACTCGCAAACAGGGCAGAGTCCCCCTGGTCCTCACCTTTCACCCCACCAGCTGGCAAATACAACACATAGTCCTCCGCCAGTTTCGCCACCTCCAACGTGACCCCTCCACCCGCCACATCTTCCCATCTCCCCCCCCTGTCTGCCTTCCGCAAAGACCGCTCCCTCCGCAAATCCCTTGTCAATTCTTCCCTCCCCTCCCGCTCTACCCCTTCCCCGGGCACTTTCCCTTGCAACCGCAAGAAATGCAACACTTGTCCCTTCACCTCCCCCCTCCACTCCTTTCAGGGACCCAAGCAGTCCTTCCAGGTCCGACAGAGGTTCACCTGCACCTCCTCCAACCTCATCTACTGCATCCGCTGCTCCAGATGCCAGATGATCTATATCGGTGAGACCAAGCAGAGGCTTGGCGATCGTTTCGCCGAACACCTCCGCTCGGTCCGCAAAAACCAACCCGGCCTCCCGGTGGCTCAGCACTTCAACTCCCCCTCCCATTCCGCATCCGACCTCTCGGTCCTGGGCCTCCTCCACGGCCAGAGTGAGCAACACCGCAAGTTGGAGGAACAGCACCACATATTCCGCTTGGGGAGTCTGCATCCTTTGGGCTTGAACATTGAATTTTCTCAATTCTGTTAACCCTTGCTGTCTCCTCCCCTTCCCACCTCTCCCTCAGCCCTTGGGCCCTGGCATTCCCTCTATCTCTATCTCCCTCCCCCACCCTAGTCGCACTAGCTTCTCATTTTCACACCACAAACAGCTTACAATGGCTTGTTCCCTTTATCATCGATACTTTTTTGCATATCTTTCATTCATTGTTCTTTATCTCTCCACATCACCGTCTATATCTCTCGTTTCCCTGATCCCTGACCAGTCTGAAGAAGGGTCTCGACCCGAAACGTCGCCTATCTCCTTAGATGCTGCTGCACCCGCTGAGTTTCTCCAGCTTTTTGTGTAACCCACAACTAATTCCAATGGCAAGAGAACCAAGACGATTGGAGCTGATAGATCTGTTGCAGCCTTCATCCGTCTTCACAGCGGTTGAGTTCAAGATAACTTTGTCAGCCTGGTCCGCCGGTGAGGTCTTGCAGGTTGGATCGTTCTTAGTCTGGACCCTCATCCTCAACCTTACCGCCATGTGTGGCCCTAGCAGAAGCTGGTTCTTCCGATGGCATTGCTCTCGGAATCATGTGGTCACGCAAGCCTCTTCACCAATACAAGGTAAATGATCCGAAGAGGTTATAGGTAATATGCTGTGTGCAAATTGACGGCAATGCTTCCTGAGATCATGAAGTGTCTGTTATAAAAGAAGTCCTTTTTAAAAAGAAAAAAAGTACATGGTGCCAATTGGTTGGTTTCTTCCAGCCATCATTTTGTTGCAAATAGGTAGAAACCCTATAAAGAACTGCTTTGTCAGAGCAGTTTGAAAAAGTAACAAAAAAGAAAAAAATGGATAGATATTTCAGGCAAATTACAGAACTTTAGGCAGACAGTAGACCAGTGGAATTAGTTTAGATTGCTTCAGCAAAATGCTAGCATGGGGGCTAAGGGATAAATAGTCTCCTTCAATGCTGTAGATACCAAACCTCAGCTTTGTAGACTGTGGCTTGTCTTTCCGACCTGATGAGCTAGTTGTACTAATGATATAGTGCACGAGATGATAATTGCTACTGCTAAAGATGGGAACATTAAAAAAAATGAAAAAGAGGTGGGAAAAGCTGACAATGGAGGAGGCCCACATACCTCCACATCTGCTGTTTCAGGTAATGACTCTTATATATCGGCGACACCAAGCGCAGGCTCGGCGATTGTTTCGCTGAACACCTCTGCTCAGTCTGCCTAAACCTACCTGATCTCCCTGTTGCTAAACATTTTAACTCCCCCTTCCATTCCAACACTGCCCGTTCTGCCCTTGGCCTCCTCCATTGTCAATGAGGCCCAGCGCAAAATGGAGGAACAACACCTCGTATTTTGCTTGGGCAGCTTACATCCCAGTGGTATGAATATATGCTTATTTAACTTCAAGTAACCCTTGCTATCCCTCTTTCTCCATCCCAGTTCTACAACCAGTCTGGCTGTCCTCGTTTACATTTTATCTGTTTGCTATGTTTGTCACACCATACGCTTCCGTATCTCTGTATCTCCCTCTCTGGCATGTTGGCCTTCATAACAAGAGGAGTTGAGTATAGGAGCAAAGAGGTCCTTCTGCAGTTGTACAAGGCCCTAATGAGACCACACCTGGAGTATTGTGTGCAGTTTTGGTCTCCATATCTGAGGAAGGACATTCTTGCTATTGAGGGAGTGCAACGCAGGTTCAAAGGGTTAATTCCCGGGATGGCGGGACTGTCACATGTCGAATGAATGGAGTGACTGGCCTTGTATACGCTGGAATTTAGAAGGATGAGAGGGGATCTTATTGAAAAATATAAGATTATTAATGGATTGGACACACTAGAGGCAGGAAACATGTTCCTGATGTTGGGGTTCCAGAACCAGGGGCCACAGTTTAAGAATAAGGAGTAGGCCATTTAAAACGGAGATGATGAGAAACATTTTCACCCAGACAGTTGTGAATCTGTGGAATTCTCTGCCTCAGAATGCAGTGGAGGCCAATTCTCTGTTAGATAGAGAGTTAGATATAGCTCTTAAAGGTAGCTGAGTCAAGGGATATGGGGAGAAGGCGAGAACGGGGTCCTGATTGTAGATGATCAGCCGTGATCACAGTAAATGGCGGTGCTGGCTCGAAGGGCCAAATGACCTACTCCTGCACCCAATGTCTATTGGCAGCAATTTTGCAATGGTCAATTAACTTTCAAAGTGACACGTCTTTAGGATGTTGGAGGAAACAAGAGCACTCAGAGGAAATACAGATGGTCACAGGATGAATGTGCAAACTTCACACAGACAGCATCCGTGGTTAAGAGTAAACTTGGGTCACTGGTGCTGTGAGACAGCAGTTCTACCAGCTGTGCCAATGTGCTGCCAGCCAGTGTTCAGTTTTGTTTTACTGTGTTGTCCATAGACGATGCTTAATGAAGCATTTATTATCATAACTGGAACTTTTCAATCACAATATAGTAAATTCAAACAAAATATATAAATTTTCGTAGTTTTATACTTTACTCAAGGGGGAAAGAGACACAGTGAAACCAAGTGTGAACATTTATCGTAAGGTATTATTTTCAAAAGTATGTTTTGAAACCTGATTTGTGCTGTGTGGGATGATCTCTGTTAGGAAAGACATGGTGTAATTGGAAGTCTGGAAGAGGTAGCGTCTGATACCATAGCACTCTCATGCAAAGAAGTGTAAGTGTGTTGAGAATAAAGACAGCAAGATCCCTGTGGTATAGAAACACTCTTTCGGCTATTTTCAGAAAAGTAAGCATGAAGTGCCAGCTAGTGCAGGCACCTGTGGATCTATGTCCCAGCACAGTAGTCTTTCACCAGAGAAAAAAAGAGGAAATCCGCTCTAATGAAAGATGATATTCAATAGTAAGTAAAGATAGCCTATTGCATTGGACGTCAGCTGCAGTTATCCGAGCTGGCCTGCAAAAAAGAATTGCTGGGAAACCTGTTCTGACTATCTAATTAAAACCAGTGATTCCCTAGATTATATGGTGACTAATTTTTGGACAAGTGCCATATTCTTGATGTAGAGGAGAAGACTGTTCTTGGTTTTAATAACATTACTTATTGTGCTGTTAAATTGAATGAGTATAATTAATGACAGGGCATCAGTAAAACCGAGAAATATGCGAATATTTGATTAATTGGAAATGTTCCATGTTTTGAAAATCCACACACCAGTTAATGACGTTGTTTTGTCTGGGAAGTAAATCAAATTTTACCTGAAAAAGCACTGGAAAGACAATTCATTGCTTAACATTCATTGGTTTGGCTTTACATTCTCCCACAACCAATCATGATATCATTAAAAGTTGTAGAAAAATGCTCTGAAATTTGAAATCAAACCAGAAATTCCTGAAACACATCTGACTTTAAGTCATATTAAAACAAAATTGAAAAATGATTTTAAGTGAGGAATCTATGTTGAATGGAAAAAGACCACTTAAAGAAGTAACTGAAACGGCAGTGAAAGAAAACAGCAAGGTTGTGGGTCCAGAATAAAAATGATGCCATGCCATTGAAATAAGCTTGATTTAACAATATTTTTGCACCTGAAGGGAAAGTTGACTGTTCCCTTTTTGACAAGTTTTTGGTTCACCACAACAAACGTTTTCAGCAGAAAATTCCTTCAAATAACATCAAAAGAACTCCTATATATAAAATTGACCTTCAATGTAACTTTCGATCTCAGAAACAACAGTTCTTATTTACTCACAGAAGAACCATAGTTTTATTTACTCTACTCAGCCTAAAATCATGGGGTTTAAAACAGACCTCTCACACTGCACTGAGATTTGCGACCTCCTTCAATCTTGAACGTGACCTCAGATTGTTTTGCCTTTGAAGGTCAGCTATGATCACTCTCTTGGCTTCAGGATTCTTTAAGATTGTTGCTAGCTTGCCACACAACACACTTTGCTGCTCACTGCTTTAATTGGGAGGTACAGAAATTCAGTAGTCTAAAAGAAAACTTTATTTCTTATTCATTCAGTCAACAAGAGCAGGAAAAGCACAGCACAATGATTTTCTTACATTGCAAGCTTCCTCCAAAAAATGAAACATTCTTCCTTACATAGACTTCTTGGAAGAAACACACGTCTGTAATCCTAGAAGTATCCATGGCGTCTTGCACAAAGACTATACCTCTGGTGGGCACCAGCCTGTTCTGTCCTATATATACAAGCCTTGTATACATCTGACATCACAGTCTCCCACCCATCTTTGCAGCATCCACTCAGTAAGCAGCAAATTTCCCTTGTAAGAATCCCTGCAAGAACTTGCAATAATAGAAAATTACGTTAATAGAAAATATCGTGCCAAAACTGACCTAGCTTAGAGTGGACCTCTAAGAACCTGACAAATGAACATCGCAATCTTTATGAGATTTACATAAGAGTGTTCGAGTGATCCACAAGGCTGTTTCAACATCATTAAAAGTAGCTAAACTAACTAAATAATACCTAGAATTTCTTGGATTAAAGATGATTACAAAAACATTTAAAAATAGCATTTCTCTGAATATGGTATAAATCTACAAAGGATTACTCAAGCTGTCTAGAAAATTTTAATTTATCTTTTATTATCTTATTCTTTTAGCAGAGAGATTTCCACTTGCTTTTCTGAGAAAAAAAGTACCCCGAAATGACCACTCACTGTTCAAGATTATGTTCTCACGGATTTCCCTACCAGATGAAATGAAGAATGTTGTCAATTTAGAGACACCAGTTAAATCGCCCCTCTAATTTAAGACTTTATGCAATTTGTCTTCATAATATAATAATAGAATATTGACTGGCCTTGAGGGGGATACGACATATATTGCCTGAAGTAGATTCATATTGCCCGAGTCGAAGACGAGGGCAATATGGATCTAGTGAGGGCAATATATGTCGTATCTCCCGAAAGAGGACAGTCAATATTGTTATTATTACCCATATCAGACATCTAGAGGAAAATTTGAACATCTCAGCTCGGCGGACTTCCACGTAAAATGTAACCAAAATGGACGCGGCAGTCTTCCTGTCTGCCGTTTGAATATTCTAAATTTCCCACGCAGCGTCACGTTGCCGTCACGTTGCCAAGTTCCCGGATGTGAGACCAGGGAAATATAAGACTATATTCCCCGCTGTTTTAACAGGTCAAGTCCATAGGCGTTCGCAAGAAAGGGGAATACAAGAAAATATTCCCCTGTTACCCCTGCTGGCAGTAAAAACGAAGGGAATACAATTTTGTAAAAGCATACCTCAGATGTGTGATATGGGTAATAATCTGTCGTATCCTACATTTAGTTCTATTAACTATACTTTACCTCTTTCAAATGTATTTTCCTGTGGCTGTGTTTAAAATTTAATGCGATAACCCAGCTAAGAACTTCAGCAGCATTTTTTACTTTTAAGTTCCATCATCTTAATACAAGACCTATCTAATCCCTTCTGTCCATGCATTTCATCTATGTTTGTTTATAATATTCTGCTGCCATCCGCATAATTTAACGTGTCTTCAAACCACATATCATCTAGTGTATTTATTTGACTATTCATTAATGTATATGGTAAATGCATGAAGCTCCAGTACAGATCTCTGGCACACACCTGCTACATCCTGTCAATCAATTAAACAGACTTTTTTCCATATGCTCGTTCTATTTATATCCAAGTGTACTTGGAATGTTGCTACGGAAGGCTTTTCCTGGTGAATAATTGGAGAAAGTAATAACATGACACATGACAGCACACATCCAATTCAACCGTTTTAAGTATAATCTAGTAGATTCACCTTTTCCCCCGTTATAGTATAGAAATAGGCCTTTCAGACCACCATCTCCATGCTGCACATCCCTGTACCGTGTACCCCCATGTTACTAAGGGGTATGTTCCTAGAAAGCAGTGATTTGATGTAAACAAACCTTCCTTTTCCTCATTGAATACCATGCAGAAACTGGGGATACGTTCCTTTGATAACTTTTTTTCTCCACAGTAATGCATCCTTGGGTATGCTGTCTGTAGATGAGGGGATTCTGATTGTATTGTAGGTGGAAGGAAAAGGTTGTTTTAATTAACTAGAAATTGGTTTTACATCATTTGATCAAATATCGTTGTACAATATTAATAGAAGAGATTGCCTTGACAGTTTCTAAAGAAAATCGCATAAGTGATCTGCTGCTGTGAACCAGAGTCCTGCAATTGTTGCACAAGTATCAATAGACGAGGTTGCCTTGTCAGTTACCAAATTAAATCCTAGAATGTAGAAACAAAGAACTGCAGCCGCTGGTTAATACATAAAAGGACTCAAAGTGCTGGAGTAGCACAGCAGGTCAGGCAGCATTTCTGGAGAACATGGATAGGTGATGTTTCAGGTCAAGACCCTTCATCATACTGATTGTAATGGGGGGGGGGGGGGGGCAGCTGGGAAAAGAGAGAGGCAGGACAAAGCATCCCTCAACAACTTTTCCTTTGACTCCTCTCACTTCCTCCAAGTTAAAGGCGTAGCCATGGGCACTTGCATGGCTCCCAGCTATGTCGCATGTGGCCATTTCTGCAAACGAGTCAGCTGTTCTTATGGATGCTCCATGGTCTCCAACTGGGAACTCCAACATGGTCTCCGCGTCGGGGCTCCCATGTTGAATTGAATTGAATAATTTATTGTCACATGTGACAAGTCACAGTGAAATTCTTTGCATGCATACTCAAGAAATGCAATAGTCGCCACATAAAGGGTGCCGACAAAGATACAAACTATCCACCCATTCCACCCTTGTTCTCTCCGCCCTCTCCCCCCTTACGGTGGTCCCTCCATTGTTCCCATAGACGCGTACTCTGACTCCCACATGGCCCATCCTCGACCACTGGCCTCAACGATAGACCTCGACGACCAGTGCCCTCATTGACCGCCTCACCGACCTCCTCCATGATCGCTGCTAGGCTGCAGATTCCATTGGTCGGTGGGCTACGCCGACGAGCGATTCTCGTCAACCTAAGCAGCTCCGCTCCGACCCACGAGGTTCCCGCTCCGACCCATGAGGCTCCCGCTCTGACCCACAAAGCTCCGTGCTCAGCGGCCTCCTGAGAGGCCTCTGCTGCCACGGGCATGTGGTCTCCAGCTGGGAGTATTAACCAGCATCTGCTGTTCTTTGATTGGAAATTCTAGGATTTAATTTGGTAACTTAATAGGCGACATGTAAATTTGCACTACATAAGCAATTTTTTAAGCTCACTGCTTTACTTCCGAATTGCGGACCTGGTAGACTTGGTAGTAGTGCGCTACTGCTGTCGCATGTGGCTATTTCTGCAAACTAGTCAGCTGTTCTCATGGATGCTCCCACGTGGTCTCCGCATTGGAGCTCCCACATGGTCTCTGCCTGGGAACTCCAACATGGTCTTCGCATTGGGGCTCCCTCATTGAATTGAATACTTTGTCACATGTGACAAGTCACTGTGAAATTCTTTGCTTGCTATCCAAGTCACCACATAAAAGACGCTGACAAAGTTAAACGTATCCGCGCCACGTCATCCCTTGTTTTCCTTGCCTCCCCCTCCTGGTGGTTCCCTCACCAGGTCCTCTATTGTTCTTCCTCCCCCCCCCTCATGGCGGTCCCTCCATTGTTCCCAGCGGCACGTCCGACGCCCACGTGGCCCGTCCTTGACCGCCGGCCTAAACGATCGACCTTGGCAACCGGCACCCTGATCGACCGCCAAACCAACCTCCTCCACGATTGCCGCCAGATCACCTCCTGACCGTGGACTCCCTCGGCCGAGGGCTCTGCTGACTTGCAAGGCTCGTCAACCCGCAATATTTCGGGTCCCATTCCGACCCACAAAGCTTCGCTGCCTGGCTTCTCAGCGGCCTCCTCGGAGGCGTCTGCCGCTGCGCGGCATGTGGTCTCTGCATCTGAGTTCCCACGTGGTCTGTGTCAAATGCACTTCTCCTGTGTCGACCTATTACCTGCATGCTATTGTCCTTCCTCTCCTGTTTTGCAGCTTTCTTCTACCCCCTACAATCAATCTGATGAAGGGTCTGACCTGAAACATCACCTATCCATGTTCTCAAGAAATGCTGCTTTACCTTGATTTACTCCAGCACTCTCCTTTTGTGTATGAACCATCATCAGCAGTTCTTTGTTTCTGTATCCTAGGACTTAGTTTGCAACCTTAATATTCGACTTGCGTAATTTTGCACTATATAAACAATTTTTATAAGCTCACTGCTCTACTTCTGTATTGCGGACCTGGTAGTCTTGGTAGCAGTGTACTACTGCTGTCGTATGCGGCCGTTTCCGCAAACCAGTCAGCTGTTCTCACGGATGCTACAAAGCTCTTCGCATTGGAGCTCCCACATGCTCAGCATGTCGGGGCTCTCATGTTGAATTGAATGAAATAATTTGTCACATGTGACAAGTCACAGTAAAATACTTTGCTTGCATACCGAAGGTATGCAATAGATGCCACATAAAGGGCACCAACTAAGTTACAAAGTTTCCCACGCCAGGTCCGCTATTGTTCTTCCCCCCCTCACAGTGGTCCTTCCATTGTTTCCTGCGGCGCGTTCTCTGACTCCCACGAGGCCCGTCCATGACCGGCAGCCTCACTGATCCGACTTCGACATCCAGCACCCTCATTGACCACTGCACTGACCTCCTCCATGATCGCCTCCGGGTCACCACCTGATGCCTCTGTGGCACCGACCCAGGCCCTAGCTGCAGATTCTGTTGGCCAAGGGCTCCGCCGGCTCGCCAACCGCGTGACTCCACTCCGACCTGCGAGGTGGAGCGATGGTCCACGAAGCGCCGCTACCCGGCGTCTCAGCGGCCTCCTGGGAGGCGTCTGCTGCCGCACAGCATGTGGTCTCCACGTCTGAGTTCCAACGTGGTCTCTGTATCAAATGCACCTCTTCTATGTCAACCTATTACCTGCATGCTTTGTCCTGCCTCTGCCATTTTCCAGCTTTCTTCTACCCCCTACAATCAGTCTGAAGTGGCACGACCTGAAACGTCACCTGTCCATGTTCTCCAGAAATGCTGCCCTAGCTAGATTTAATCCAGCACATGGTAGTAGTACGCTACTGCTGTTGCATGCAGCCGTTTCTGCAAGACAGTCAGTTATTCTCATGGTTGCTCCCACATGGTCTCCGCATTGGAGCTCCCACATGGTCTCCGTGTCGGGGCTCCCATGTTGAATTGAATACTTTATAGTCACATGTGACAACTCACAGCGAAATTATTTGCTTGCATACCCAAGGTATGCAGTAGCCGCCACATAAAGGCCATCGACAATGTTAGAAATTATCCCGTGCCAGATCCACCCTGGTTCTCCCCCCTCCTCCCAACACGGCAGTCCCCTCAACAGGTCCGCTATTGTTCTTTCTCCTCCCTCACGGTGGTCCCTCCATTGTTCTTGGTGGCGTGTCCTCGAACTCCCATGTGGCCCGTCCTCGACCTCCGGCCTCAACGATCGACTTCGGCAACCGGCGCCATCGACTGCCGCACTGACCTGAACCATGATCGCTGCCAGGTCACCTCGACGCCTCCGTGGCACTGAACCAGGCCCTAGCCGCAGATTCCGTCGGCCACGGGCTCCACCGACGCATGAGGCTCGTTAACCCGTGAGGCTCCCATTCTGACCTGTGAGGCTTCGGATCCGACCAGTGAGGCTCCTGCTACAACCCGCTGGGCTCCGTCGCTCGGCTTCTCAGCGGCCTTCTTGGAGGCGTCTGGCGCCACGCGGCATGTGGTCTCCGCGTCAAATGGTAAATTTAAAATGTGCACAGTAGCACTTACGTTTCTGACTTACATAAGTGAATTACGCAAGGGACGGCGGGCGTAACACATACATCAATCAGGGAGCATCTGGACATTTTGTAAGAGTGAACATTTATTCTTTTGGTGGTGATTTGAGTTTTCCATAAGGGTCCATTTCTGTTACCCGGACTGCCATAACACAGAGGTACATTGTACCTATTCATATGTCCCACTTACTAGCACCTGGTCTGCGAATCCATGGTAATTCAGGTGCTTTGGGGCAATAGAGTATCATTTTTAAATAATTTCTAAATTATAAAGTCTATCTATGCTATTTTCAGATCTGTCTCAGTTCTATTAACTGACTTCTGTATTTGCATATTTCTCCATGCATCACCTTTCTCCCTGTAGGATTGGTGGAATGTCTTCACATTATCTTTTTCTTATGTTTTAACCCATTCAGAATAAAAAAGCCTACTGGTTTTGCAGTTAATAAAACAAGTTTTGTTTTCCTACCATGCTCACAATTATATTTTTCAAACAGCTATCTTAGCAAACATTCCACTAACAATCAATTCTGTACCTTGGCTGTACCTTCATTTCCTAAGTTTATTGGCTGCAAAGTTTGGTATTTCTAGATCTCAGATCATCTTGAACACAGTTGTTCAAGCACCTTTCTTCCAAGATGTCATCACTTCCTATTATCGGATTCATTTATAATAATAAAAATCAGGATCTTATTTGGCATAAGAGACATAGATTTATGTAAAATTTCATGATCCCACAGGATATCCCAATAAGTTTCTCAGTAGAGATAATTTTGAAGTGCAGTCATCATTGCACTGTAGGAAAAGTAGTCAGTTTAGATAGAGCAAAGAAAAAATGTGATACAGTGTAATGACAAGATAATCTATTGTAATGATTGTGCTTGCCAAGTATTTATTGGTGCAGCCACCTGCAGATGCAAATCTTCTCTTCTTTGGAGTGTGCAGACAATGCTTCATTTTGACATCTCAGAAGAAAGTTATCATTTCTGGCAGTGCTGCCCTCCTTAGAACTGTAATCACCCTAACCTGTATTCCATCTGTACTGCACTCTTCCCCCCGGGACTTCTTAGCGCTTTTTCCATTGGGCTGCACTCTTTCCCCCAGGACTGTAATGTTCCCCCCAGGATTACGCTCTTCACCCTGGGACTGAGCCCTATCCCTCTGGGGCAGTGCAATTCCAAAGGATTATACTCTTTTCCGCAGACTGCACTCTTCCCTGCGAATACTCTACCACTCGGGATTGCACCCTGAAACCCCCCCCCCCCCCACCCCTTAGACTGGGCTCTTGCCCACCTCTCCCCCCCGGACTACACCCCGGGATGTGCTCTTGTGCCTGGGACTGCACTCTTACCCCTTTGGATTGCACACTTGCTCCCATGGACTGCCCTCTTACTCTGAATTGCACTCTTATCCCCAAGGACTGCATGTTTACCACCCCCGGGACTGCGTTCTCACCCCCAGGACTGCACCCTTAACCACAGCACTGCACTTTTACCCCCCCCCCCCCCCCCCCCGGGACTGCACTCTTAACCCCCAGGACCATGCTGTTAGAAGCCCTGAGCCATGCTCTGAACCCCAGGACTGCGCACTGAATCCACGGGACTACTCTCCACAGTCAAAAAGGCACAACAGAGGATGTACTTCATGTGGCAGCTGAGGAAGCACAATCTGCCACAGGCAATGATGGTCCAATTCTATACTGCCATCGTAGAGTCTGTCCTCATCTTCTCCATCATGGTCTGGTTCGGCTCAAGCACGGCATCCGGAGGCTGCAGCGAATCGTCCGAGCAACTGAGGTTATTGGCTGCAACCTTCCCTCCATTGATCAACTATACACTGCAAGGGCCAAGAAGTGAGCAGCTAAGATCATCTCTGACCCCTCTCATCCTGGCCACAAACTCTTTGAATCACTTTCCTCTGGAAGGCGACTATGGACTGTCAAAGCTGCCACAGCCAGACATAAAAACCGTGTTTTTCCACGAGTGGTAACTCTACTGAATGACCAAAAATCTGTGACCTCCTTTTGCTCTGGTATTTTATTTAATTCACATGTTTAATCGATAATGTTTTATTATTAATGTTTAATGTGTCATTCGTAACTGTCACTGTATGTCATGTTTTCATTTGCAGGCAGAGCACCAAGGCAAATTCCTTGTATGTGAATATTTGGCCAATAAACGTATTCATTTCACCCCACCCTCAGATGCTGTCTGAACCGCTGAGTGACTCCAGCACTCTGTGTCTCTCTTCGGTGTGAACCAGCACCTGCAGTTCCTTCCTAACATGCTAAACTCTTACCCCCTGGAGTGGAGTGGAACGGCCTCTGCCTTTGCCTCCGGGCAGCGCTCCAGCCATAGTGCGCCATGCGGTCCATGCAGGGGGGGCTGGCATCTCTCGGGTGGGATTGGAGGTGAAAGGCCTCAAGACATTGGGGGGATTGCTCCCGCTGCGGGCGAAGTTGGCGCGGCGCGGGGCGGGGAGGTAGGTCGCTGGCGGGTCCGATTCCCCGCCATGGGCTTCGCTGGCCGTTAACGGTCTGCTGGCGTCAGCCCGGCACGCGGGGGGCGCGAGGCGAGGGGGGGCTGGCGCTAACGGCGGACGCGTGGGGGGACGTGGGTGCGCGCGATGGGGTGGGGGGTCGACTCGCGAGTGTGTGGTGGGGGGTCGACTCGCGAGTGTGTGGTGGTGGGGGGTGGACTCGAGAGTGTGTGGTGGGGAGGGGGGGGTGGACTCGCGAGTGTGTGGTGGTGGTGGGGGGGTGGACTCGCGAGTGTGTGGTGGGGAGAGGGGGTGGACTCGCGAGTGTGTGGTGGGGAGGGGGGCGTCGACTCGCGAGTGTGTGGTGGGGGGGGGGTGGACTCGCGAGTGTGTGGTGGGAGGGGGGGGTGGACTCGCGAGTGTGTGGTGGGGAGGGGGAGTGGACTCGCGAGTGTGTGGGTGGACTCGCGAGTGTGTGTGGGGGGGGTGGACTCGCGAGTGTGTGGTGGGGAGGGGGGTGGACTCGCGAGTGTGTGGTGGGGGGGTGGGCAGGACTCGCGAGTGTGTGGTGGGGGGGGGTGGACTCGCGAGTGTGTGGTGGGGGGGGTGGACTCGCGAGTGTGGTGGTGTTGGGGGTGGGCAGGACTCGCGAGTGTGTGGTGGGGGGGGGTGGACTCGCGAGTGTGTGGTGGGGGGGGGGTGGACTCGCGAGTGTGTGGTGGGGGTGGGCAGGACTCGCGAGTGTGTGGTGGGGGGGGGACTCGCGAGTGTGTGGTGGGGAGGGGGTGGACTCGCGAGTGTGTGGTGGGGGGTGGCAGGACTCGCGAGTGTGTGGTGGGGGGGGGGTGGACTCGCGAGTGTGTGGTGGGGAGGGGGTGGACTCGCGAGTGTGTGGTGGGGTGGGGGACTCGCGAGTGTGTGGTGGGGGGTGGCAGGACTCGCGAGTGTGTGGTGGGGGGGGGGGTGGACTCGCGAGTGTGTGGTGGTGGGGGGGGTGGACTCGCGAGTGTGTGGTGGGGGAGGGGGGTGGACTCGCGAGTGTGTGGTGGGGTGGGGAGGGTGGACTCGCGATTGTGTGGGTGGGCGAGTGTGTAGTGGGGGTGGGTGGACTCGCGAGTGTGTGGTGGGGGGTGGGGAGGGGGGGTGGACTCGCGAGGTGTGGAGGGGGGTGGACTCGCGAGTGTGTGGTGGGGGGTGGGGTGGACACGCGAGTGTGTGGTGGGGGGGGGGGGTGGACTCGCGAGTGTGTGGTGGGGGGGGGGTGGGGCGCGCGCGGACAGCAGAGCCGGCGCCAACGGCCACGGACTGGCTGGAAGCGCGCGCGCGCCCGTGCGCTAACGGCGGCGCGCGACCCGCCCCGCCCCGCCCCCCGCCCGGTGATGCGCATCCGGTGGGTTGCCCGGCGCCGCAGCGGACGAGCCGGGAGCGGCTTGAGGGGGAAGGCGCTCGGATAGCGGCACCAGGCGTAGCATGCACACCGACCGCTGACTGACTCGCTCACTCACTCACTCGCTCAGCATGGCCGAGAAAGGGAGACTCAGCTTCACCGGCTCGTCCGGTCTCAACAAACCCGTGCCTATGAACCTCTTTGCCACCTGGGAGATAGACGGCTCCTCGTCCAGCTGTATACCCAGGTACAGGGTAAACGCCGTGGGCACGGCTGGCTGGCAGAGCGCCCGCGGGTTCAAGCTGCCACTGGGCTGCAGCTGGGGCTGCAATGCTTATGTGTATCGTTAAAGATTGGAGGAGCGAGTGTGGCAGGATCATTGCCCGCAGGGCTAATGCAGCATTAGGAAGATGTGCAGAATTAGGGCAGGGTGCGACTAGTTGGCACAAGGTGGCAAGCCTGGCAGGGAGGTGAGATATTGCCGGCGTAAATAGGGGAGTGAGAACTGCCAAGGTATATAAGGGTAATAGCGCTGCTTGGTAGCGAGAGAAGGGACAAGGCGCGATCTGGTGTCTCTACGATTGGAATTGATACATTAGAATGTTTTTTTTTAATGCACGTTCTTTGCAAATCTTCTGCGTTTGAAAAGTTTTGGGTTTTGATAGAGGTATGATCTGCAGCTGGGAAGCTTGTAATTTGCAACAGCACACAGATTTAAATGAATGTTTACACCCGGCATTGGCTAGGGATATCCACTCAATGTTCCGGTATTTAAAAACAATTGTAAAGAAGAATGAGCCACTAACCACCTGATCGTTGCGGCGTTATACCCATAGTTAACAATGCGGAAGATTTAAAAACTTAAAAAAAATGACTTTTTAAAACACTGTCTTAAAATGTTGTCTTAAATGGACCTTGGCACTTTTTGACTGGTGTATTAAACAATAGTTATGGAATGCCTGTAACCTGTAATTGTTGTACAATACCAGATTTTGTTACTTTCGGTTGGTTAATTATTTAGTAACAGTTTGCTTTCTTTCCAAAGGGCTATTTAGCACGTTAGTCACAGTTAAGAAGCGCAAAAGGCTATTCTGGCATGTTAGTTACAGAGATGAAGTAAAAACGTAACCTATGTACAACTGGAACAAGAAGTGCTGAAGGGAGAGTATGTGAACAATCTGCGTTCGTGGTTTCATTGACTACTTGAGCTTTTCTTCTTTCTCACCCCCCCCCCCCCCCCAAACCTAACCGTAAAAGCAATTGAGTAACATATTTACTGGCAGCTAAATGGTTGACAATTAGGTTTGGCAAAGTACAGCGTATTGAATTGTAGTGTATAATCTTGATGCAAATTGTGAACCATTTTATGCACACATCAGATCTAATAAAATAATAAATGTTATGAGATTTCAAAATCTCTCTATTTAGATATATTTAGAGGGGACAATTGCTCATTATAACATTAGATCTCCAATGCCTTTTAATATATTGGAGAAATATAGTGTTTTGAGTAATTGAGTCAGACAGTCCCGTTGGCTCAAGTTGTCCATATCGACCAAGGTGGTCCATCTAAACTAGTTCCACCTGTTTTTAGCCAATGTTCCTCTAAACCTTTCCTATACATGAACCTGTCCAAATGTTTTTTTAAGTGCTATTATTGTACCTGCCTCAAACCGCTTTCTCTGGTAGCTCATTCCATACACCTGTGTGAAAAAGCTATCCTTCAGTTTCCTATTAAATCTTTCTCTTTCATCTTAAACCTAAACATTTAGGAATGCAATCTGGATTCCCCTATCCTAAGAAAAATACAATATGCTAACCCTATCTATTTCCTTCATGATTTTGTACTCTTCTCTAAGATTAGCCCTTAACCTCTTAAGCTTCAAGGATTAAAGTCCTAGCCTAATCTCTTCCACTAGCTCAGACCCTTGAATCCTGGGAACCTTCTTATGACTTATGGCAGGTAAAAGTAGAATTGACTAGGAAAACCTGCGCATGCATCTGCCACAAAAAAAAATAAACTTTGAATGGAGTAGAGCCTTGTTTGGTGTTGTAAAATGCAAATGCAAACATAGAAACATAGAAAATAGGTGCAGGAGTAGGCCATTCGGCTCTTCCAGCCTGCACCGCCATTCAATATGATCATGGCTGATCATCCAACTCAGTATCCTGTATCTTCCTTCTCTCCATACCCCCTGATCCCTTTAGCCACAAGGGCCATATCTAAATCCCTCTTAAATATAGCCAATGAACTGGCCTCAACTACCTTCTGTGGCAGAGAATTCCACAGATTCACCACTGTGTGAAAAATAAAATTCTCATCTCGGTCCTAAAAGACTTCCCCCTTATCCTTAAACTGTGACCCCTTGTTCTGGACTTCCCCAACATCGGGAACAATCTTCTTGCATCTAGCCTGCCCAACCCCTTAAGAATTTTGTAAGTTTCTATAAGATCCCCCCTCAATCTTCTAAATTCCAGCGAGTACAAGCCGAGTCTATCCAGTGTTTCCTCATATGAAAGTCCTGCCATCCCAGGAATCAGTCTGGTAACCTTCTCTGTACTCCCTCTATGTCAAGAATGTCTTTCGTCAGATTAGGAGACCAAAACTGTACGCAATACTCCAGGTGTGGTCTCACCAATGCCCTGTACAACTGCAGTAGAACCTCCCTGCTCCTATACTCAAATCCTTTTGCTATGAATGCTAACATACCATTCACTTTCTTCACTGCCTGCTGTACCTGCATGCCTACTTTCAATGACTGGTGTACCATGACTCCCAGGTCTCCCAGGTAAAACACCCAGGTAAATAACTTGATGGTTTTTGCACATCTGTATTTTGAAGAATCTGACAGGTAGATTGTAAACTATGGGGTTTTCTCAATTGTTTTCTGCCAATTATCTCTTCAGAAATAGACTCCATGCCTGGCATTGATCCCCACAAACATTGGTTGCTCTTCAGTATCATACTGTAATGATTTATATTTCACAGCAAGTGTTGGGGCATTGCAATCAAATGTGATTCTGTCTTGTCTAAGTGAGGGAATCATCAGATATCGGTCAACATCCAGGCCAATTCCAACAGGAAAAGTCTACAGTGACTAACTAGACTTGTCAGTGATGGCAGAGACATCAAAGCACCCTGCAGCTAGTTCAAGAGATCCTACCTGGCCTTTCCAAATAAAACATGTGACGTATCTGCTTATCAATACCAGCTGATTCTGGGGGCTGTTCAATATTTGATCACTGAGAAATGTTGATAGTTTTGTAAAGTAACTTTGGTAAGGAATGTAGCTCTGATTGCAGTGATTAGTGAGAATTTCTTCATTCTAAGTTATGTCCAAAGTAAATGAGGCTCAGTTTGTGATGTTGTTGAGCTGCTATTTATTGTTAGATTTTATGAAAAAGGGTGCATCTTGATGCAAGATGCAAATGTACTAGGTGTGAATCTTACATTTCAGGGGACATTAACATGGATGGTACCGTAGATAGTGAAGATTGTTAAAAAATTACAGCAGGATTTTGATCAACGGGGAGAGTGGGCTGAGAAATGTCTAATGGAGTTTAATGCAGATACGTGTGAGGAGTTGCAATTTAGGATGTCAAACGAGGGCAGAACTTGCACAGCGTATGGTAGGGTCTGGAGAGTATTGTAGAGAAGAGAGATTTAGGCATGCAGGCACATACATGGCATCACAAGTAGATAGGGTGGTCAAGAAAGGTTTTCGGTACTTTGGCCTTCATCAGTCAGATTATTGAGTATAGAGGTTGTATTGTTATTACAGTTGTACAACATGCTGGCGAGATGTTTTACAGAGTGTTCAGTTTGGTCACTTGCTACAGGAAAGGTATTTGACAATCATTTGAAAGGATTCCTTAGCACAGGAGAATGAGAGGTGATCTTTGAGGTGCATACAATAATCAGGGAAATAGATAGGGTGAGTGCTCAGAGTCTTTTACCCAGAATAGGGGAATCTAGAACCAGAGGACTTGGCTTTAAGATGAGAGGAAAAAGATTTGATAGGAGCAAATGTTTCTCACAGTGGGTGGTGGGTATATGAAACATAGATGGGGCATCTTGTTTGGCATGGCCAAGTTGAGCCGAAGGACGGTTTCTTTGCGGTGTGACTATCACACGAACTAAACTTTAACCAAGTTTAATTTTTGAGGTTACCACAAGAAAGAAGCTGAAGATTTCAGTAATAAACTGAGCAATAATTGCAACTTTCTTGGCAGCACATGTTCAAAAATGCAGTGGCTGTATTTCTATAATCATGGTTTTATATGGCAGAGTAGTTGAAGAAATGCGTCTCAGTTAAGTTTTCACATTCTTTAATACATTGTGGGGAAATAATATTGCATTTGTGGGCAAGTGGAGAACCATTTCATGCATAAACCAGTTCCTACAAATAGGAAATGCTAAATGACTTCAGAATTTGTATTTTACCGAGAGACAGAGAGACATTCAAATGCTGAGATCTATGATCAGCTGAATAAACATGGATTGCTTAAAGATGGCACCTTAAGCAATTCAGCAATGCCTCTGAATTGTCAGATTAGATTATTCATTTAAGCTAATTTGTACTTTCTTACTGCTGGGTACTGATTTTTGAATACAAGAGAAAGTATCTCATCCATGTTGTTTCATGGAATCATAAAGGAAACAAAATTGGTAGTGTGGATTTCACTCCAACAGAATTGTAACTATGGCCCTACACTCCATCTGGTCCAGCATGATGTTAAGGTGCAATAGCTAAAATACTGGGATCTGCATTAGGCTGCAATTGTACTTGTGTTTTATTTTAAATGTAATACATTTACCTTTATGAATCAATGAAAGAACATGGACGAGATGCTTTCCTCTTGCATTCAAAAATTAGTACCCAGCAGTAAAAATTTATGAATTAGTGACTGACGACTAGTATGCACAGTGATACTTGTGTTAAAATTTGAATATATGTTCTATGACATTTTGAGTCCTTTTGTTTTCAGGCCATGGTCTATAGCTTGAATGAATAATATAGTCTGACAATTCAGTGGCATTGCTGAATTGATTTGATGGTTCAACGTTTTGCTCAAATGCATGTTATTTTGTCATGCACTTATTTTGTTTTGCTCTAGTAATAGTATTACAGTCCTCTGAAAATCAGGTAATTATTGCAGTGCCATTAATAAGCACTTGCATTGAACACAGTTTGTCCAATTCCACAATTATTAATAAACTAAAGCTTGCAACTTTTTATGGAACCATTGTATTAGTAAAGTTTTTTATTCGGTTGCATGCAGTCTCTGTCGAGCTATTTTTGATTCAGTGGGGGAATTTTTATTCCACTTTTAGCTCTAGATATTGAGGACGTGAGGCTTGTGTTGGATATGGACCTTACTTGAGTAAATTGAGTGGAGATGCAGAGCAACCACGTTCTAACTGAATGTCAGATTAGATTCAGAGCTGAATGGCATATTTCTGTTTTTCTACTGCTAACGTTGCTATGTGAGAGAATTTTTGGTCTTGACACCCCCTTAATGATTAAATCCCAAATAATTGCAGCTCAGAGTTTTAAAATGGATTTTAGTTATTGCAGAGAGCAAAGACAGGATTCACAGGATGTACAATGTAGGGAAGCCAACTGCTAGGGTAGCTGTAATTTTATTGTTTTTGTTTTTTAGATGGCATTAGTACAGAGTTCACCAAATAATTGTTTTCAGTTTGTAAAGCTTTAGCACATAATTTCCTTTTTTTTTTTGGGCAAAGGGTGGATGTTTCTCTTCAAATTATGTGATCAGTTTTCATAATCTAGCAAACACAGCAGAGAAGTTTAAGAGTTTTTAGTTCCCATGAGCAGTATCTAGAAGTAATCCAATAATTCCAGTAAACAGGGAGGAACTTGCATTTAAATAATAATCTCAAGGTTTGCTCAAATGGTACACAGCAGAAGAATCAGTTTTGAACTTTCGGCACTTTTGTACTGTGGGAAAACAGCTAGTTTGCATGTAGCAAGGTTTCACAATTCACAATAAGATCACATTATAGTGATGTTAAATGAGGACAAATATTCCTTGTTGCACTTCAGATGCACTTGTGTTGTGGGACCTTTTACACCCTCCTGAGAGGACAGTTGGGGCATTGGTTTAACATTACAACTGAAAGTGTCTTAGAAACTGTGCCAGTCTCCATTATATTTTGACTGGCGCCGTCAGTGAGTCAGTTACCTGCCACTTTTTCATCATTCCACTCTCGCTCGGTTTCATTTGTTAGTTGCCTCGTGCACTGTTACAACAAGGGTCGATGCAAGTTTGAGCAACAGCATCTCACCTGTCTATGTGTGTTCCAGCCTTCGGCTTTTGAAAAAAATCTCCAACTTTAAATAACTTTCTTTTTCCTTCCCTCAATATCGTATCTGGCATTTTTGTGTGTCATCATTTGCCCTGGTTTTGTTTCTCTATTTGTACAGTATGGCATGTAAGGTATATTTTGCAGCATTGCAACACATTACAAATATAAAGATACATAATCTACAACTTAATTACCATGTAAAGCCTTTGTTTAATCCATGCCTCCCCAACATTCTCTGCTATTGAACACTAACTTGTTTTCTCTCTCCCAGTTCTGCTGAAGGGTTTAGTTTTAGTTTAGAGAGATACAGCCCGGAAACAGGCCCTTCGGCCCACCAAGTTCACGCCGACCAGCGATCTCTGCACATTAACACTACCCTACACACGCACACTAGGGACAATTTAGACATACACCAAGCCAATTAACCTACATATTTGTACGTCTTCGTAGTGTGGGAGGAAACTGAAGATCTCGGAGAAAACCTACGTGGTCACTGGGAGAACGTACAGACGGTATCCGTCGTCTGGATCATACCCGGGTCTCTGGCGCTGCAAGCGCTATGGCAGCAACTGGGTTCTAGACCATTTCTCTTTCCACAGATACTGCCTGACTTGCTCAATAGTTCAAGCATTTCTGTTTTTATTGCAACCTTTGGCCATTGTGCAGCCTTGTGTAATTCCCACCGAAACCTTTCCACTCTTCTGTTAAACAAAATGCTAGAAAAATCATCTATCCATTTACTATCTGCATTTTATGAAAGACTATATATTCAAAGGAAAGCCATATGCGCTTTTAACATTATTGATGGTAACATGAACTTGCTTCAATCAATGATTTATTAGAACAAATTGCATGACCTTTTTCCAGGGTTCTTTTAGTTTAAATGGAATATGTCTTTTTTGTCTCTACCATCAGTTTTTGAGTTTATTATTAAGTTAGCAATATCTGTAAAACTTTACCACTTAGGACCTGAAACCTGATCTGAGACTCAGAATTGCAGAATATATGGAACAAATACCCAAAGTATAATCTATTGCTAACATTAAACTTTTTGCTTCCTATAGCCGAAACAACAAAAAAATTAAAATGATGAGCCAAAATGAAAAGAACTCTGTTGTTTATTGTACTTTTCCCAACCACAAAGTGCTCTGCAGGCAATTCAGTACTTTCCTAAGAAGTACTTTTATGGTAACAGCCAATTTGCAGATTAGCACCATCTCTGAAAAAGGCTTAAATAATCAGTTTTTTTGTGTGTGATAAGTATTGACCAGATTGCGTTTGAATGCCACATGATCTTCTGTTTAGGAGAGGACAGTCAAAGCTTTGATTAAGTGTTGCTTTTGAAAGATGGAACCTGTAATTTGATTTTTCCCTCGAGACTGAAAGTTAACACCACTGATCCAGAGTTACTGCTCATGACCTTGGTTAGTTAAAAATTGAAATTGTTGTATAATAAAATGTATAGCCCTCTAAATAACTCTGATATAGTCATGAATACATTTGGCAGCAACATGAGTTCAGAGGAAGTACATTGCACTCTATCCACAACAATTCCTTGTGCCAATTAGCAGCTGGTAGAGTAAATATTATAATAGGTGCTGTTCTGCAATTGGCATCTTTTGAAAATATAGTTATTTGGAACAACTTCCCAAATACTTGCAGCCAGCACTTGAAGTTTCATAGTATTTGAGTACCGAAAGCTCTTGCCTATTTTGTAGAATAATTGAACCCTTTCTGCCTTTCAATAAACTACTAGTATGGGACATTTTGTACTTGGATACATACATTTCATGGGTACACAAAAGGCTGGAGAAACTCAGCGGGTGCAGCAGCATCTAAGGAGCGAAGGAGATAGGCGACGTTTCGGGTCGAGACCAGTCTGAAGAAGGGTCTCGACCTGAAACGCGCCTATCTCCTTCGCTCCTTAGATGCTGCTGCACCCGCTGAGTTTCTCCAGCCTTTTGTGTACCCTCGATTCTCCAGCATCTGCAGTTCCTTCTTTAATACATACATTTCATGTTCACAGTCTATTATCCGGTACACAACATGGTTTCTTTTCCACTGACCATCTCTTCACTCTTTTAAAAAGTGATTATCTTTCAAAGTCTATGCTGTGGTTACAACACCCTTTTGTCAAGATGATCTGCACTCCCTTGCTGGTGTTGACGAGATAAGCTGCCCCACCTTATGAATGATAAGGTTGTGGAATTATAATGAATTGTTCCACATTTGCAAAGCAGAAGGAAGCCATTCAGCCTGTATCCTTGATTGAACAAGAGCTATTGAGCCTAATCTTACCCTTCAACTTCCAATCTAAAAGTGCACAAAGCAAGTATATTTCAATGCGGGTTTCAGAATCCTATCTCCATTTGAGTAAAACAAACTCTCTTCTACCAGTTAGTTTAATGCTCTGCTCCCTTTAAGGGAGATTGGTCCATCCAGTTTATTTTCTTACGCCATCTTCGATCTTCCCTCTTTCTGCCCTGTTTGGTGTGCATTTCTTCCTCATCGCTGAAATTTTACAGTCTTGCAGTGTTCCCTTAAATCACATTGGAAATTCATGCATGCTTCCATATATCTATACTTTATCTCGTGAGAACAACTGTGTAAAGCATGAATTCCAACGGTGATGAAAGTTTCTTCCCTGAATTTGGACATTGAATCCATTGTATATTTTTACTACAGGTGCTCACCAATTTACGATGCTTCGACTTGCGATTTTCCACTTTTACGATCGGCAAACACTCGGCAACTCTCGCTGCAGGCCACGTGATCGTAATGTATTAAATGCGTTTTCGACGAGACATTTTCGGTTTACGATGGGTTTATCGGAACGTACCCCCATCATAGGTCGAGGAGCAGCTGTATAGTGGAATCACAGTGATGTGTGATTCTGTTCACATCTGCTCATTTTATATCAAAGTCACCAGATAGTTATGAACAAAAGCAATTTAGTCTCTACCATGAGCATCTTGTTATCTGGGCTACTTGAAATCACTCGGCTGAGATCATATCAAAGTAGCAACATTCATGTTTCAGTGAATAGGAGTTTCAACTGGGAATCTTTCAGGTCTTTGTGTCTAAGGATTTGGTAGAAAAATGTTATTTTTGAAATCTGAATATTGGAATGTGGGTTATGTTCTGATCTCTTGATAGCACAGTGAAACCTCAGCACATTTTCATCTATGTGGGAACAATGCTGGAGGAAATACTTTGGAAGACGGAGGAGGGGAAAACAATGTGCTGTATTTTAATCCATTTCCAATTGCCTTATGTAGGCTGCCATTCTTCAATATGTTGGTGGCTAAAATGCTGACCTTTCAAAATTTGTCTTTTAACACTCTTGAATTTTTTAAAGTTTTGCTGAGGATGTTGAGTAGGTGGTCTAAATACATCTGTTGTGTATGAAAGGACATCAGTGACTTGACTTCTCTGTAAGGCAATTAAGCAAGGCAGTGCTGCTGCCAGAAACTGCAAATAATTTAGAAAATCCTGCAGCCCGATAATTTAAGGCTCTGTGCATAATATCTCTCATTTTACCTTTTGTGAAGCATCAGTCACTTGAGGCTAACCATCAACATTATTCTGTTTAGGATCTAGGTGTTTCTGTCACTGCTAGCATTTACCGCCTGTCCAAAATGCCAATTTAAAAAATTCCAGTTTATTAACTATATTCAGCAGGATTTGAGCTTGAGTCTCTGGGTTACCAGACCTGTAATTTAACTACTGCACTACTGCTGTACCTATTCATTGTGTTGTGCATATTAAAAAAAATGCACATAATGTATGTCTTTTATGCCTGATGCACAGCAATAATTCTGTGTTTGTTGCCTCCTGACCCTTTGTGCCTGTCGCTGTACTGTAAATTTACCGACTGAAGTTATGGGCTTTTGGCTGTCCTCGACCACAGCTTTTGAGTTAAGTCAATGGAAAAGCAATAGGGAACAAGATGCTAGTTTCAGATATGAATATACTGAAGATATGAAAGGGAATTAGGTGTCAAATTAAACTTATTTTATGCTTTATCTGATGGGATAAATTGTAGACATGATTTTTTAAATCTCAAAATTTTGTAACATTGCTAATATTTAGGCCCCACCCTGGATCACCCAGAACAGGAGTGAAAGCAAGGCATCGTCAATCCAAGAGACTATCTAACCATGTAAGAAATGGTGGTCTGCCAGACAGATGATGTTTTAAACAGTTTCCCTGTAAGGTCTGGAGTTAGGCAGGGTTGCCCTCTCTCTCCTGTCTTGTTTGTCTGCTGTATTGAACCTTTTGCCGAATCCATCAGGAAGGATGCGAGCATAAGAGGAGTGACATTGCCAGGCAGTGGGGGCATTCAAGTAAAGACCTCCCTGTACATGGACGACGTCGCTGTCTTCTGCTCGGATCCAGGGTTGGTCCGCACACTGATTAGTATCTGCGACCAGTTTGAGTCGGCCACGGGAGCCAGGGTGAACCACAGGAAGAGCGAGGCCATGCTCTTTGGCAACTGGCCCGACAGATCTTCCGTCCCCTTCACCATCAAGCCTGACTTCTTGAAGGTGCTGGGGATCTGGTTCGGGGGGGCTGAGGCATGTAACAAAAATTGGCTGGAGCGGATAGCCAGGGTGGGGAGGAAGCTGGAGCTGTGGAGGCAACGTTCCCTCTCCATAACAGGAAAGAATTTGGTCATCAGGTGTGAGGTGCTCTCGGGGCTGCTGTACTTGGCACAAGTGTGGCTTGTCCCTCCCTCCTATGCCACAGGGATAACCGGGCCATCTTCCAGTTTATCTGGGGGTCGAGGATGGACCGGGTGCGACGGGCCACAATGTACGTCAGCAGACAACGGGGGTAAAAGCGTGCCCAACGTCGCCCTTATTCTGATGGCCACCTTTATGTGTGGCTGCATCAGGCGGAGTGTAGAGCCAAGGCACGTGGGCACCAAGTGTCACTACCTGCTGAGGTTCTACCTGTCCCCGGTGTTGAGAAGGATGGGCCTGGCGCAGGTGCCACGCAATGTGCCAGTCAGCTGGACATTGCCGCCCCATCTGTCGTCGGTGGAAGGGTTCTTCCGGACCAACACCTTTGACCACATGTCCATCGGGCAGTGGTCAGCACAGAATGTCCTGCAGGAACTGCGGGGAAAGGACTCTATGGACCCGGTGGCGTGGTTCCCTGAGCAGACTGCCCAGCTTGTCTGGCAAAATGCCTCATCGCCAGAACTCACCAACAAGCACCAAGACCTGGCTTGGCTGGCGGTGAGGGGAGCCCTCCCAGTCAGATCCTTCCTGCACCGTCGGAATCTCACTGCCAGCGCACGCTGCCCTCGGAACGGCTGCTATGGAGAGCAGACGGTTGCCTACCTCTTTACAGAGTGTGGATTTGCTAAAAGAGTCTGGAGAAAAATGCAAGGGTCCCTGGTACGCTTTATCCCGAACAGCTCCGTCACAGAGGACTCGGTGATTTATGGACTGTTCCCAGGGACACATTCAGAGGCTGACATCGAGTGCTGCTGGAGGGTCATCAACTCGGTAAAAGACGCCCTTTGGTCTGCCAGAGCGTTGTTCACCACCCAGCAGAGCGAGATGTCCGTCAGGGAATGTTGCCGACTGGCCCGCTGCAGACTGCAGGAGTACGTGCTGAGGGACGCACTGAAGCTCGGTGCAGCCAACGCCAAGGCTCGGTGGGGGAGGGCCACTGTCTAAGGCCCTTCCGCCGCTGGACATGGGGGGCACGGTATGGTGGATAGCCCCTCAAAAATAAGGGAAGGTATCCCACGCCAGTGTGCCACATGAGTGGCACGAGTGGGGGACTGATTTGTGGAAATTTGGGGAAAATAAATGTCTAAACTGTATTGATCTATTTGTACAGCCTCCGAAAATGTCTGATGGATTGTCCACAAGGTTAAATTATTGAATATATTTATCATTTGAATAAAGTATATTTTGAAATATAAAAAAAAAGATGTTTTAAATTTCCCTAAAATTAAAGAGATGGTACAGGGCTTCATCAGTATACAGTTGACATCTGACCAACATGACTGTGAATATTATCAAGGGGAACATGTGAACGAGGAGAAGAAATAATTTCAATTAGTTTGACAGAGCCGAGCTTAGAGGAAAATAAATCAGTTAACCTTCAAAGTTAGATCCACACACTTCCAAGACTTGTTAGAAAGGCATAAACGCTACTCTTTCAAGAACTTAAAGGCAATTATATGTTTTCCTGAACCAAGTACATTTTCTGTAAATATTTGACCTTTTCTTCAAAATTGTCATCAAGAAACAATACTGACAATTATCGCTGCAGAGGTATGGATAAAGTTTGAGGTTTCAAATAAATAAACATCCTGCGACTATTTTAATCAAATAGTATTCATTTACTTCAAAGCCTTTTGTAAGCACGAATACGATCAGAAACCCAAAGAGTTTGCTAAAATTTCAACCCATGGGATTAAATGGTGTTTTGAATGCAAAATTGAACTGAAAGCTGTGAATAATGTGTGTGTTTATTTTTGTGTTCCTGGGTGTCTGTCATTGGAATTATTTATTTTATTAAAATATATAATGATCTGGGACATACAATGTCTTCAAATTTTTGGAATGTGCATCTAATGTAAACCAAAAATCAAATATAAGATGTAGAGACCAGTGACTTTGGCATTTACATGGAAAATGAAATTTGATGCAGAGAAGTGAAAAATGGTTTACACGTTTGCACAGAAAAGCAATAAGAACAAACTGCTTCACTTTATTGGATGTAGGAATGAAAGTACCAGTGCCTTACTTGTTATCCGAGCAGTTAAGATTGATGTTAGAGAAAATGAATCTTTGGTTTTATTGGCAAGAGTACTAATGCAAGAAGGTGTGCTAAAGCATTGGCCTTGGGCTGGATTGTTGAAATCACTTTCTAGGAGCTAGGTACAGGTCCTCGCCATCTTATTAATGTTTAACTTGTATGGAGTCTGTGCTTATGAAAGAGACTCTGGGAGAGCAGCAGCATGGATTTACCGGCTACTGTGGAGGTTTAGGCATCATCTGCCCTGTGGAGCTCAGTTTGTAACCACATTTTCGACTTGTCAACAGTTTGGGTTACGAACAGTTTGCAGGTACAGAATCCTGCCGTAACCGGAGGATGACTGACCTCTGTTAGTAAGGATGTCAAAAAATGACGAAATTGTAGAAGAGACTTACTGAAATGATTGGAGAAATAAGGAACTTTATTTGTCTGGAGAGACCGGTGTAGTAGGATTCTACACAGAACAGAGATTTGATAGAAATATTCAGTATTATCGAAGGACTTGATAAAATTAGAATTAATTTCTAGTGGTACTCTCTAATCTAAGGCTACATTTAATTGGGAAAGATCCAGAGACCACAAGAGACCAGTATTTTATGTAGTTATGCTCTGGAATACTTTGAAGGGCATTGAATAGTAACTTTCAAATGTGTTTAGTTTAGAGATACATGGCGCAAACAGGCCTTGCGGCCCACCAAGTCCACGCCGACCAGAGATCCCCGCACATTACCACTATCCTAAACGCACCAGGGACAATTTATACATACACCAAGGCGATTAACCTACAAACCTGTACGTCTTTGGAGTGCGGGAGGAAACCAAAGTTCTCGGAAAAAACCCACGCGTTCACGGGGAGAACGTACAAACTCTGTGCAGACAGCATCCGTAGTCGTGATCGAACCCGGGTCTCTGGCACTGCAAGCGCTGTAAGGCAGCAACTCTACTGCTGCGCCACCGTGCCGCCCCCAAATTGTTGATATGTGGTGAATAAGGTAACATTTAAGGAGTGATTTTAAAAAGGTTATGAAATATCACCTGATCCTGCACCTATTATGTTTGTTTGTAGAATGTTGGTGACTCGACGTGGAGAAATAAATTTGCTTTATTCTGTTCTGAAGGTAATCCGGATTGTGTTCAAATGCTAAAATGTATCAAATGAAAATACAATATCTGCCAATTATGTAAAATATTATTTTACGTCAATATTTTCCAGCTGTGCCCTGTGGCAGAAGGAGAACCAATGTCACAACTCATTTTATGTGTATTGGGGATACTACTTTGTGCAATGAGATGCACTTTAGCATTGGGACCTGTACAGAGTAATCCTTTTGGGGGGGGGGCTCCTAAATTGATACAATTCAAGCCACCTTTGTTATCCTATTGTGTGAATAAAATGAAAAGAGGAAATCGCATTTTTATATGAATGTTAACAACTCAACATCCCAAAGTACCAGAGCCAATTAAGCACTTTTGAAACCATTGTTATTGTTAGAATGCCGCTGATATGGAAGCAAAGATTCACAAACAGAGATTGGTAATAACTAGATAATGTTTTTTTTTATAAAGGGTGGTTGAGAAATAATTAATTGGCTAGGACACTAGGGAGATAGCACCAGCACTCCTTTGGAATATTGCCATTAAATCTTTTGTCTACATATGAGGGCAGACAATACCTCTGTTTAATTTTCTGATGAAAGCTGGCGCCTTTTTCTCGGTATTCCACTGGGAAGTTAATCTAGGTTCTGTGTTTGTCCCATGTTCTTGCAGATTTAGGTTGGCATATATTGCAGGAATGCTCGGTATAATTAGTTTGTGAAGTATGATTGATTGAGGGCAATTCAACCTTCTTCGTCCACTTTGTGAAAGGCCTCCAAATGTAAATTGGCTACTGGATAGAGTGGCAATAAATGCATTCATTCAGTGCATTGGTGATGCCCTTTCAGCATGTTGAGATGTAATTGCAAGGTTGCTAAAATAGTATTATTATATTTTGAAAGGTCAGTTTGCTGAGATGCTGATCAGTGAAAAGTATTGATCAGACAAATGGGGCTAACTCTGCCGTTCAAGGTATTAATCCGTCACTTCAGTCTGCCTGAGGAGTCAGGTGATGGTCCTGTTTAAAAATACACCATTTTCAAGCACTACAAATATTGCAGAAGAATCTGCAATTCCTGCCAAATTGATGGAGATGTTCCTTCCATCGGCACGCGCATCAGAGAACAAAGGGCAGCCATTGAAACTAATTGATAAAAGAAACACTTGTAAGAATATTCATTTGTGAAGGTTTGTGTGTGGGAGATGCAAGATATTATCTGGAATGGTTGTGGAAGCAGATTTAATCATTTTTAAAAATAAATTGGACATGTATATGGAAAGGCAAAAATGTGTTGGTGTAGATGTTCTTTTTACTCTAGATTTCACTGAAGTCGGATGCAGGTTACTATCTATTTTTTAGTCTTTTTATGACAAAATATCAAAAGCCTCTGAGCTTGTGGTGCTAGGAATAATGGAATAATTTATCCATTAATATAAGTTTTGAGGTGAATAAGACTTTTAGCACACTCATGAAAAGTTAGTACTAGCAATTTTGGTGTCCATGCAGGGGTTCTGAGAGGTTCCTGGTATTACTGAATGGTCTCTGTAGAGCTCTTAGGTTCTGAGCAAGGTTATTGTTTTGTCTAAGCAGGGTGCCAAGCACATGAAGCGTACACTTGCTGCTGTCACTTGGGGAAGAGGGTAATCTATACCATATTTAAGTCTAAGACCGTGGCAGTGAATTCACAAGATCATGACTTTTAAAATCGGGCAAACCGAAATCGATTGGGCAAAGGTTGAGTGATTTATTTTATAATCATGGGGAACAACAGGAAATTGAACTTGCTGGAAGGGGACGGTTAACTGAAGTGTGTAAGTAGTGTTATTAAGACCTCTGGTTACCCTGCAGTTAAACTAGATTTTGGGCAATAAAGTTACACTGCCGTTTTATGAGAGGTTTAGTGATTCCACTCATGAAAGCATATTCAGTGCATTGTAAAAGTCTTATAAACAAGATGAATTTCCATGGTTTCTTGTGATTTTACACTGTCAAATTGAATCCATGTTTATCGTTTAAGTATCCAAACAGGTGACTCAGCTAATGGCAGGGTCAGTTGGATATTGCTGAGATAAATTACTTGCTTGATCCTTTGGCCTTTGAAGTTCGACCCTGTCCGCTTAGTGCTTATGTACTTTATGTTACAATGATACATTTAAGAAATCAACAGCAAGTTTCTAATTCTGCTGAGACTTGAACATAAAACAGCACAGGAACTGGCCCTTCGGTCCACAATTTCTGTGCAGAATATGATGTCCAGTTAAACTAATTTCCTCTGGCTGCATATGATCCATATCCCTCCAGTCCCTTCATATCCATGTGATCCATATCCAACCAGTCCCTTCATGCTATCTAAAAGCCTCTTAAATGCCACCATTGTATCTGAAACGTGCCTGTCTTCCCTCTTCATACATCCATCATTCCTCTCTGATTTTATTGTAGATTTTCTTTTTAAATTATTAAGTGTATTTGTTTTAAGGAACTAGTATTTCCATTGGACAGAGGGCCTCTAAATGGGGGGCAGATTCAATAACTGAGAATGAGAAAAGAAATTACAAAGTTACTTTCAAAAGATAATTAATACATAGTTGAGAATGAGAAATTTGCCGGGCTAAGATAAACAAAAACAGAGGGCTAATTAGAAAGGTCCCTCGAATGCTGGCTGGTCACTGAGCTGGGAACTACCACCTGAACTGTCAGGTTGAGTATGTGAAAGAATAATTAATATGAACATTATTTGCTGATTTTGATCACAACGTTGACTTGGCTGGGAAACAATCTTTCCTTTATGTTTCCTCCCCCACCCCATTCACTCACTGGCTAATGTTACTCAATGATTGAGAACTTTCATCAGTCATTCAAATGCACAATTAATTGCCTCAAACCAACACTGCACCCCACTTTTTCCATGGTGCAATAGATGAGAGTTGAATTGCTGGATAAGTATCAAAGGATCAGAGCCAAGAATTCAAAACAACCGTTGGGGATGTTTATATTTTTGTAATTAAAACAGTAAGACACAACTAATATCGATGGAAAATAAACCCTACAAAACTATCAGATTGATGTTACTGTCCATCCAGTTTTTAATTTCCTTCAGAGATGGGAATTTGCCATTTTGGATCCTATCTGGACTAAATGTGATTCCAGGATTATCTTTGTGGTTGATTCTTAAGTGTTTGTGTACTAATTAAAGATGGACAATAAGTACTACATTTCTTGCATGTGCCATCCATATCGTGTGAACAAAAAACTAAAGGTCCCAAATCTTTGAAAATCCCTGAACTTTTGTTAATAGTACATCTTGTATTCTCCAGGACCATAATCATATTAAAAATAACAATTTGAAGACTCATCAGGAATAATAATAGTTTCCAACTTAAAATATTTTAAAACTGTAGCTAGGAAAATCATTATATCAGTAGAGTGGGCGGGAGAAAATTAGTTTTGTTTTAAGTCAAGGTCAATATTCTGATAATGTGTGTACAGTCTGTCTACTGAGAGGAAGGCAAATTTGCTTGCTTTTTTCAGTTTGTTATTTTTGTTTATTAAATATATATATATATCCTTGCCATAGCTAATCTCATCCATTTCTAAATTTATCCAATGTTATTTTACCATATCCCATAAGAAAATAACTTAAACCACTTTTCCTTTGCCTTTGCAGAGATGTTTTATTTGTTTTATGGACCTGCAGTCATACAATTTGCGACTCCTTTGAATGATCATCGCTCTTATTACATTGACAATGTTCTGGCTATGTTCAAAGAAAATAGGTGAGATCATTGCAGTTGCCAAACCTTTTCAAGGTTCTCATATTCAATAATTGTTTTAGGTTGGATATTTGAACTGATCATCATTTAAGACTATTCGGGGAGGGTGAAAAATAAATTATAGAGCAGAAACATATTGTGGGGAAATTGTTAGCCTGAAATTTAAGAGAATGGTTGAGAAAGTTTTCAGCTGATTAGATGTAACTATCATGGATTCATAAAGGGCTATCAGGCCTTATGCTTTTGATTGAAATTTTTAAAGATGTCTTAGCAAATGGCAGGGCATTCGATGTTATTTATAAGGATTTCAATGAGATATTTGAAGCCCTGAAAACTAAACACAATTCTAAATGGACTGCAGAAGCAAGAGAGACCTGGTATAAATGTAAATGAATCAGAGTTGTAGTGAGATACAGCCTAGTGAATTGTTTGTGTGGACTAAACCCACACTAACCTCATTTTATTCTCCCCATACTCTCATCAACTCCCTCCAGAATCGACTACTCACCTACCTACTAAATACAGGTTCCAGTTAACCTACCAACCCATACAGTGCCCTCCATAATGTTTGGGACAAAGACCCATCTTTTATATATTTTCCTCTGTACTCCCCAATTTGCGATTTGTAATAGAAAAAAATCACATGTGGTTAAAGTGCACATTGTCCGATTTTATTAAAGGATATTTTCATACATTATGGTTTCACCATGTAGAAATTACAGCTGTGTTTATACATGGTCCCCCCCCCCCCCCCCCCCCCCCAATTTCAGGGCACCATAATGTTTGGGACACACGGCTTCACAGGTGTTTATAATTGCTCAGGTGTGTTTAAATGCCTCCTTAATGCAGGTATAAGAGAGCTCTCAGCATCTAGTCTTTCCTCCAGTCTTTCCATCACCTTTGGAAACTTTTATTGCTGTTTATCAACATGAGGACCAAAGTTGTGCCAATGAAAGTCAAAGAAGCCATTATGAGACTGAGAAACAAGAATAAAACTCTTAGAAACATCAGACAAACCTTAGGCTTATCAAAATCAATTGTTTTGGAACATCATTAAGATGAAAGTGAGCACTGGTGAGCTTACTAATCGCAAAGGGACTGTCAGGCCACAGCTGATGAAAGAAGAATTCTCTCTATAATAAAGAAAAATTCCCAAACACCTGTCCGACAGATCAGAAACACACTTCAGGAGTCAGGCGTGGAGTTGTCAATGACCACTGTGCAGATGACCTCATGAACAGAGCTACAGAGGCTGCACTGCAAGACCGCGCCTTTGCGGTTGCAGCTCCTAGACTGTGGAACAGCATCCCTCTTCCCATCAGAACTGCCCCCTCCATCCACTCCTTTAAGTCGAGACTTAAAACTCATCTCTACTCCCAAGCCTTTCTTGACGTCCTCTGAGATAGGGCTATATGTATGTAGTGATGTTTGTATTTAATCTATGAACCACTGTTGTATAACGTTAGTACCTCCACCAATGTAAAGCACTTTTTCCAACGAGAGTTGTTTTTTAAATGTGCTATATAAATAAAAGTGACTTAACTTGACTTGATGCAAACCACTGGTTAGCCGCAAAAATAGGATGGTGAGGTTACAGTTTGCCAAGAAGTATTTAAAAGAGCACCCGCAGTTCTGGAAAAAGGTCCTGTGCACAGATGAGACGAAGATTAACATATCAGAGTGAGGGCAAGAGCAAAGTATGAAGGAGAGAAGGAACTGCCCAAGATCCAAAGCGTATCACTTCCTGTGAAGCATGGTGGTGGGGGTGATATGGCCTGGGCATGTATGGCTACTGAAGGTACTGGCTCACTTATCTTCATTGATGATACAACTGCTGATGGTAGGAGCATAATGAATTCTGAAGTGTATGGACACATCCTATCTGCTTAAGTTCAAACAAATGCCTCAAAACTCATTGGCCGGCAGTTCATTCGACAGCAAGACAATGATCCCAAACATACTGCTGAAGCAACAAAGGAGTTTTCCAAAGCTAAAAAAAATTCAATTCTTGAGTGGCCAAGCCCTTTATATGTTGAAGAGAAAACTGAAGGGGACTAGCCCCTAAAACAAGCATAAGCTAAAGATGGCTGCAATACAGGCCTGGCAGAACATCACCAGAGAAGATACCCAGCAACTGGTGTTGTCCATGAATCGCAGACTTTAATCAGTCATTGCATGCAAAGGATATGCAACAAAATACTAAACATAACTAATAATAATAATGCTTTATTCTCATTGTACTTAGAAATACAACTAAATTAGGAGAGCTACTCCTGATCAGTGCAACCAAAACAAGTTAAAACAAGATAAAAAACGCATCCAATACATCCAATAGGCAGGTTCTCTGGATGCTTTCAAGAGAGAGCTAGATAGGGCTCTTAAAAATAGCGGAGTCAGGGGATATTGGGAGAAGGCAGGTACGGGGTACTGATTGGGGATGATCAGCCATGATCACATTGAATGACGGTGCTGGCTCGAAGGGCCGAATGGCCTACTCCTGCATCTATTGTCTATTGTCTAGTACGTTATTTAACTGCTTAAAATAGTAGATAAATTATATTTGTCACACCTAGGTAGAACATTGCACTGGGAGAATATTGCACTTTAAATGTAATAAATACTTTAAAAGAATTTAAAAAGACGAAATATTAGCTGAGTGGTCTGTTTTATAGTGGAATGGATGACAGCATCTCTCATGTTGTGTGGATATGTGAGGAATTTAGAGTTCTGATGGCCCAGGGAAACTACTTTCATTTAAATGTCATTGCTGTGTCCCAAACATTATGGTGCCCTGAAAACACCGTGTATAAACACTGCTGCAATTTCTACATGGTGAGACCAAAATGTATAAAAATAGCCTTTATTAAAATTTGATAATGTGCACTTTAACCACATGTGATTTTTTTTTCTATTAGAAATCTCAAATTGTGGAGTACAGGGGCAAATAAATAAATGATGGGTCTTTGTCCCAAACATTATGGAGGGCACTGTATATCTTTGGGATGTGGAGGAAAGCGGTGCACTTGAAGGTAACCCATGTAGTCATACACCCAAGGACAAACTCTGTCTACTCTTTCTACTCTAATCAGTATTATAAATCTGAAGATTTATAATACTGATTAGGCCACAAGGGAACATTGTCATGGATGGCATGGTTGAGTTGGTTTGTGTGGCCATTTCTATGCTGTACAACTCTTGGCTCTATGACTAACATGAAAAAATGGTCAACATCATATGATAAACAGTTAAATTATTAGTAGACAGTAGACAGGTGTTGATGGTCTGGAACTGGCTACCAGGACTGGTGATTAAAAGGGTTATAAAAATAAGGGTTATTAAATGATTAATAAGGGTTATTAAAAGGCAGCCTGGCAGCTGCGGCTCACCTACAGTCCGTCTGTTTTTTATTTTATTTTTGTCTTTTTGTGTCTGTTTTAGTGATAATTTTGTTTTATTAGGCTGTGTATGTGTGTGTGTGTGTGGGGGGGGGGGAGAAACAGGATTTTAGTCTCTCCCTTCGGGAGGATGCGACTTTTCTTGTCGTATCACCCTCTTGTCGTCTCTGTCTGTGCTGAGGCCCTAATGGCGGAGTCGGCGGCCTCGGAACTATGGCGGCCTTCCAGCTTCCAGCAGCGGCGGCACGGCTTCGGAGCTTCGGCGGCGACCTGGCTTCGGGGCAATGGTGCTCCAGCGGCGACCTGGCTTTCGGGGCTGCGGTGTTCCAGTGGTGCTCCAGCGGCGACCTGGCTTCGGGGCTGCGGTGCTCCAGCGGCGACCTGGCTTTTGGGGCTGCGGTGCTCCAGCGACATTCCAGCGGCGACTTGGCTTTGGGGCTGCGGTGTTCCAGCGGCAGGCCCTGTGGCGGTGTTCCGGCATTCCGGCGACGGCGGTGGCGGCAACCTGGCTTCGGAGGCTCGGCCGCGGGCCTGGTGGACGGCAACATCGAAGGCCTGGGTCTCCTCAGCGCAGAGGGAGAAGAACAAGGAGGGAAGAAGACAGAGACTCTAAGACTTTTGACTTCCACCACAGTGAGGAGGTGCCTGGTGAACTCACTGTGGTGGATGTTAAATATGTGTTTACTGTGTGTTTTGTTTTATTATATGTTATGACTGCAAGGTAACAAAATTTTGTTCAGACCGAAAGGTCTGAATGACAATAAAGGATAATCTAATCTAATCTATACAGCGTTTTCAAAAGGAATTTTGCTGAGCACTTGGAAGAAAATTATTTAGTTGTGCGACAGACAGAGTGCATAATGGAATTGACTGAGTGCAGTAACAATTCTATATTAGTGGATTATCAGCTGAAATTGAAAGTTGTGGTAATATAATAACCATGAGGGAATTTAATTTTACTTTGCAGACTAATCACATCTAATTAGCAGATGTCTGGTGTAAGATAAAATTATAGAATGTATATGGGAAGGTTTTCTTTACCAGTACATTAATAGTCAACCAAGGAAAGGCAATTTTTGCTCTATTTTATGTTATGAAAATAGGTTAATTGATCATCTTGCTATGAAGGGCTTTTAGGGTAGAATAGCCATATTTGAATTATACAAGGAGTTTGAACATGATGCAGTTCCATCCAAAACTAATACAGGCACTCCCTGACTTGCGTAATAGGGGACCTACATACATTCGCACGCACATAAGCAATTCCATGAGCCTGCTGCTTGATTTCTGAGTTGCGCTAGTCTCGGTAGCAATATGCTACCTCGCATGTGGCCGTTTCCGCAAGCTAGTCAGCTGTTCTCGTGGATGCTCCCACATGGTCTCTGTTGGCCATGTGGGAGCATCCCATGTTGGCCAAGAAATCGATAAACAAAAACAAAATAAAATATGGGAGTAAACTATAGTAAATGAGCAAGAAAGATAAATATGGACTGCAAGAGTTTCTCCAATAGTTACATGGAAAGGAAAAGACTAGCAAGGAGAAACATGTCGCACATACACAAAGGCATGAGAATTTAGACATGAACAACAAATAAGGAATTTTAATGGAAATTAAACTGAAGAAAAATACACAAACCTGACAGAGATGCCACAGGAAGAAGAGTTTAGTGAGAATAAGAAGCTGAAAGAAAAACTCATTGCTGGAGTAACTCAGCGATTTGGGCAGCATATCTTGAGGACTTGAGGATTGTAGTGGGAGAAAACTGGAAAGAGCTGGGGGCGAGACAAAGGCTGGCAAATGATAGGTAGATACAGCTTGGTTTGGGGGGGGGGGGGGTAGATTGGCAAATGGGTGGACAAAGGCTAGAGATGTAAAATAAGATTAAAAAAAGATGCCACATGGGTTATGGGGAGATGGCAGGAGAAGGGTTGAGAGGGAAAGATAAATCAGCCATGATTGAATGACAATAGATGCAGGAGTAGGCCATTCAGTCCTTCGAGCCAGCACCGCTATTCAATGTAATCACGGCTGATCATCCCCTCTCATCCTTCTAAACTCCAGACCGTACAAGCCCAGCTGCTCCATTCTCTCAGCATATGGCAGTCCCGCCATCCCGGGATTTAACCTTGTAAAACCTACGCTGCACTCCCTCAATAGCAAGAATGTCCTTCCTCAAATTAGGGGACCTAAACTGCACACAATACTCCAGGTGTGGTCTCACTAGGGCTCTGTACAACTGCAGAAGGACCTCTTTGCTCCTATATTTGATTCATCTTGTTATAAAGGCCAACATGCCATTCACTTTCTTCACAGCCTGCTGTACCTGCAAGGACCCGCAGATCCTGATGTACTTCCCCTTTTCCCAACTGGATGCCATTTAGATAGTAATCTGCCTTCCTGTTTTTGCCACCAAAGTGGATAACCTCACATTTATCCGCATTAAACCTAATCTGCCATGCATCTGCCTACTCCCCCAACCTGACCAAGTCACCCTACATTTTCATAGTATCCTCCTCACAATACACACTGCCACCCAGCTTAGTGTCATCTGCAAATTTGCTAATGTTACTTTGAATCCCTTCATCCAAATCATTGATGTATGTTGTAAATAGCTGCGGTCCCAGCACCGAGCCTTGCGGTACCCCACTAGTCACTGCCTGCCATTCTGAAAGCGACCCGTTAATCCCTACTCTTTGTTTCCTGTCTGCCAACCAATTCTCTATCCATGTCAGCACTCTACCCCCAATACCATGTGCCCTAATTTTGCACACTAATCTCCTATGTGGGACCTTATCAAATGCTTTTTATGTCCAGGTACACTACATCCACTGGCTCTCCCTTGTCCGTTTTCCTAGTTACATCTTCAAAAAATTCCAGAAGATTAGTCAAGCATGATTTCCCCTTCATGAATCTATGCTGGCTCGGACCGATTCTGTTACTGCTATCCAAATGTGCGGCTATTTCATCTTTTATAATTGACTCCAGCATCTTCCCCACCACTGATGTCAGGCTAACTGGTCTATAATTCCCTGTTTTCTCTCTCCTGCCTTTTTTAAAAAGTGGGATAGCATTACCTACCCTCCAATCCACAGGAACTGATCCTGAGTCTATAGAACATTGGAAAATTATCACCAATGCATCCACGATTTCTAGAGCCACTTCCTTAAGTACCCTGGGATGCAGACCATCAGGCCCTGGGAATTTATCAGCCTTCAGTCCCATCAGTCTATCCAACACCATTGTGGATTTCCTTCAGTTCCTCCATCACCCCAGATCCTCTGGCACGGTCTGAAGAAGGGTCTCGACCCGAAACGTCGCCTATCTCCTTCGCTCCTTAGATGCTGCTGCACCCGCTGAGTTTCTCCAGCCTTTTGTGTACCCTCGATTCTCCAGCATCTGCAGTTCCTTCTTTAACACTATATCAGGAGGATTGTTTATGTCTTCCTTAGTGAAGACAGATCCAAAGTACCAGTTCAACTCATCTGCCATTTCCTTGTTCCCCATAATAAATTCACCTTTTTCGGACTTCAAGGGCCTAACTTTGGTCTTAACTATTTTTTTCCTCTTCACATGCCTAAAGAAGCTTTTACTATCCTGCTTTATATTCATGGCTAGCTTCCTTCGTACCTCATCTATTCTCCCCGTATTGTCTTTTTAGTTGTCCTCTGTTGTTCTTTAAACATTCATTACCCAATCCTCTTGCTTCCCGCTCAACTTTGCTACGTTGTACTTCTCTTTAATTTTTATACGGTCCCTGACGTCCCTTGTCAGCCATGGTCGCCCCTTACTCCCCTTGGAATTTTTATTCCTACTAGGAATGAACTGATCCTGCACCTTCTGTATTATTCCTAGAAATACCTGCCATTTTTGTTCCACTGTCATCCCTGCTATGTGTATCTAATGGCTTATTAACCTTGAGGTCCTTCATCAAATCTGGTTCATTGCATAACACTAAATCCAGAATTGCCTTCTCCCTGGTAAGCTCCAACACAAGCTTCTCTAAGTAGACTCGATGGGCCGAATGACCTAGTTCTGATCCTAGATCTCATGAACCTATGTCTGATGAAGAGGGGAGTTATGTGTGAAGCCAGTTAGACGGGTCGGGGGTGAAAAGGGTGCACGATAGTCGGAGAAATGCATGCGCACTCAAGACGGCCGCAGGAAAGAGAGGGGGAAATGACCTGAATTTATATAAGTATTGGAAAAGCTGATGAAACTAACTACAAATTTAAATTTTGAAGATGCAACAATTTGCAAGATTGGTTCTTGGGGAGGCGAGCTTGCTGTATGAGGGGAAATCAAGTAGTCCAGGCCTGAAGAAGAGTGAAAGGAGATCTTATTGAAACTCAGAACCCTGCAGAACTTGACAAGTAAAATACAGGGAGGACATTTCCCCTGGTCGAGGAGTGGAAATCAAGGGATTAGTCGGAATAAGAGACAGGACAAAGAGTATGTAGGAGTGAGGTGAAGAGGAATTGCTTTGGAATTTTGTATCCTGGAGGACTGGGGATTGTGTCATTGAGTTATTTCAAAACAGATCTGTCAGGGTATTTAGGGGATGGTACAGGGAAATGCTCTTGTGGTAGATCGGTCAGGATCTTGATGAAAAGCAGAACTTGCTTGAAGGGCTAAATTGCTAACTGCTTCTATTTAGTTTCTTCGGAAGGTGAATATTGATCTGGTTGGGAAATTAACCAGTAAGGCTCATTAGAACGGGATCAATTAGGCAGGATCGATAAGTGTCTTACAAGAATCTGTGTTATGTCTGCAAATATTAATTGCATTTATAAAATACTGTAATAGGATAGAAAGTACAGGTAATTTTGTTAATCATGCAAAGATCTAGCATGATAAGCAATGCAGATAGCTACATTAAATTTCAACTTTATCCATGGAATGCGCAAGATTTAGGCAGATGGATTTCAGAGCAAATATGGGATCCAAGTAGCGGAGTGGATGATGAACATGTGGAGCTACTGCAGATATAAATACATTTCTGGGATGATTAAATATCATGAGCAGATATAGAAAATAATACAGAGTAATTGAATAGCTGACTTTTATATCTAGATGACACAGAAGAATAATAGTTACATACAGAACCCTGATTAGATCACCATTGGAATCCTGAGTCTGGGTATCAATTTGAGTTGCAGTCATTGGAATTTGGATTAAGGTTAAAGTTTGTAGGATGTTAAGGGAATAACATCTAGGTAGGGACATTATTTCTGCTGCTTTGAAAGACAGACTTTAGGCAATGGGCAGTTGTCAAGTGGCTTCTTCTTGCCTATGGCGTGCACAGCCTAAAGTTGCAGGACAACTTGATCTATTTGATCTTATTTGATTGTGCACGCCAGGTTGATTACATTTGTTGAAACAGGGCGGAATGTGACTTAATCTGAACAAGATGCAATCATTTTTCTATAATTACAATTGCTTTAGCTGAAGAGGTAAAGGAGTCATCTATCATTTGATAAGGGAACTCGAGGTAAAGGAGCCATTAGGAGGTAGTGACCATAATACGATATTTTAATCTACAATTTGAGAGGGAGAAGGGTAAATCGGAGGTGTCGGTATTACAGTTGAAAAAGGGGTCTATGGAGCCATGAGGGAGGAGTTGGCCAAAGTTGACTGGAAAGATACACTAGCAGGGATGACAGTGGACAACAATGGCAGGTATTTCTGGGAATAATACAGAAGGTGCAGGATCGGTTCATTCCAAAGAGGGAGAAAGATTCCAAGGGGAGTAAGGGGTGACCGTGGCTGACAAGGGAAGTCAGATATAGTATAAAAATAAAAGAGAAGAAATATAACATATCAAAGATGAGCGGGAAGCCAGAGGATTGGGTAACTTTTAAAGAGCAACAGAAGGTAACTAAAAAGGCAATAAGGGGAGAAAAGATGAGGTACGAAGGTAAGCTAGCCAAGAATATAAAGGAGGATAGTAAAAGCTTCTTTACGTATGTGAAGAGGAAAAAAACTAGTTAAGGCCAAAGTTGGACCCTTGAAGACTGAAAAGGGTGAATTTAATATGGGGAACAAGGAAATGGCAGATGAGTTGAACAGGTACTTTGGATCGGTCTTCACTAAGGAGGACACAAACAATCTTCCTGATGTACTAGTGGCTAGAGGATCTAGGGTCTCGGAGGAACTGTAGGAGATTCACATTAGGCAGGATATGGTGTTGGGTAGATTGATGGGACTGAAGATTGATAAATCCCCAGGGCCTGATGGTCTGCATCCCGGGGTATTGTTTAAGAAGGGCGGCAGAGAGAAAACAGGGAATTATAGACCAGTTAGCCTGACAACGGTGGTGGGGAAGATGCTGGAGTCAATTATAAAAGATGAAATAGCGGCGCATTGGGATACGAAGGGGAAATCATGCTTGACGAATCTTCTGGAATTTTTTTGAGAATGTAATGAGGATAATGGACAAGGGAGAGCCAGTGGATGTAGTGTACCTGAGTTTTCAGAAAGTATTTGATAAGGTCCTACACAGGAGATTAGTGGGTACAATTAGAGCACATGGTATTGGGGTTAGAGAGCTGACATGGATAGAAAATTGTTTGGCAGACAGGAAACAAAGGGTAGGAATTTACAGGTCCCTTTCAGAATGGCAGGCAGTGACTAGTGGGGTACTGCAAGGCTCTGTGCTGGGACCACAGCTATTTACAATATATATTAATGATTTGGATGAAGGGATTAAAAGTAACATTTGACAAATTTGCAGATGACACAAAGCTGGGTGGCAGTGTGAACTATGAGGAGGATGCTCCGAGGATGCAGGGTGACTTGGACAGGTTGGGGAAATGGGCAGATGCATGGCAGATGCCGTTTAATGTGGATAAATGTGAGGTTATCCACTTTGGTGGCAAAAATAGGAAGGCAGATAATTATCTAAATGGTGTCAAGTTGGGAAAAGGGGAAGTACAACGGTTCATCAATCGCTGGAAGTAAGCATGCAGGTACAGCAGGCAGTGAAGAAAGCAAATTGCATGTTGGCCTTCATAATAAGAGAAGTTGTGTATAGTAGCAAAGAGGTACTTCTGCAGTTGCACAGGGTCCTAGTGAGACCATACCTGGAGTATTGTGTGCAGTTGTGGTTGCCAAACTTGAGGAAGGCCATTCCTGCAATTGAGGGAGTGCTGCGTAGGTTCACAAAGTTAATTCCTGGGATAGCGGGATTGTCATATGTTGATAGATTGGAGTGGCTGGGCTTGAATACGCTGGAATTTAGAAGGATGAGAGGGGATCGTATTACAACGTATAAGATTATTAAGGGTTTGGACACGCTAGAGGCAGGAAGCATGTTCCCAATTTAAGATTCAAGAGAGTTTATTGTCATGTGTCCCAGATAGGACAATGAAATTCTTGCTTTGCTTCAGCACAACAGAATATTGCAGGCATAAATAATACCGAACAGATCAGTGTGTCCATATACACCATTGAAAAAATAAATAAATAAATAAATAAATACACACACACACACACACACACACACACACACACACACACACACACACACACACACACACACACACACACACACACACACACACACACACACACACACATAAATAAGTATATAAAGTGCAATAGACTAATTAAAGTTCAGATTTTTGTTTGAGTTGAATTTAATAGTCTGATGGCTGTGGAGAAGAAGCTATTCCTGCACCTGGTTGTTGCAGATTTCAGGCTCCTGTACCTTCTACCTGAAGGCAGCGGAGAGATGAGTGTGTGGCCAGGATGGTGTGGGTCCTTGATGATGCTGTCAGCCTTTTTGAGGCAGCGACTGTGGTAGATCCCCTCGATGGTAGGGAGGTCAGAGCCGATAATGGACTGGGCAGTGTTTACAACTTTTTGCAGTCTTTTCCACTCCTGGGCGCACAAGTTGACGAACCAAGCCACAATGCAACTTTTCAGCATGCTCTCTACTGTACAACTGTAGAAGTTTGAGAGAGTCCTCCTCGACATACCGACTCTCCGTAATCTTCTCAGGAAGTAGAGGCGTTGACGTGTTGTCTTTATAATTGCATCAGTGTTGTGGGACCAGGAGAGATCTTCGGAAATATACAGGCCCAGGAATTTGGAGCTCTTGACCCTTTTCACTATCGACCTGTTGATATAAACGGGACTGTGGGTCCCCATCCTACCCCTTCCAAAGTCCACAATCAGTTCCTTGGTTTTGCTGGTGTTGCGAGCCAGGTTATTGTGCTGGCACCATTTGGTCAGCCGGTCGATCTCACTTCTATACTCTGACTCGTCTCCATCAGTGACACGTCCCACAACATTGGTGTCATTGGCGAACTTGATGATGGAGTTTGCACTATGACCGGCTACGCAGTCATCAATATAGAGTGAGTACAGCAGGGGGCTGAGCTCGCAGCCTTGAGTTGTTCCCGTGCTGATTGTTATCGAGACTGACACATTTCCACCAATACGAACAGACTGTGGTGTGTGAATGAAGAAGTCGAGGATCCAATTACAGAGGGATGCGCAGAGAACTAGTTCTGAGAGCTTGGTAACCAGCTTGGAGGGGATGATTGTATTAAATGCCGAGCTGTAGTCAATGAATAACAGCCTGACATATGAGTTTTTGTTGTCCAAGTGGTCCAGAGCGGAGTGGAGAGCCAGCAAGATCGCATCCAACGTTGATCTGTTGTGGTAGTAAGCGAATTGCAGTGGGTCCAGGTTTTTGTCGAGGTATGAGTTGATTTGCGCCATGATGAACCTCACAAAGCACGTTAGTGCCACTGGTCATTGAGGCACGTCACCGTGCTCTTCTTGGGCACCGGTATTATTGATGCCCTTTTACAGCAGGTGGGAACCTCAGACCTCAGAAGTGAGATGTTGAAAATGTCCATAAAAACTCCAGCCAGCTGGTCCGCACAGGTTTTCAGAACACGACCGGGTATACCATCAGGCCCAGGCACTTTCTGAGAGTTCACCCCTCTGAAGGATTTTCTGACGTCGACCTCTGTGACTGTGACTGAAATACCATCACAGCGAATGGGGGCTCGGGAAGGCACATCAGTATTCTCCCTATCAAAGCGTACGTAGAACGCATTGAGCTCGTCAGGGAGTGATGCTTCGTTGACATTTGAGCTGCCTCCTGATATTGCCTCGTAGGAAGTGATGGCATTCAGGCCTCACCACAGTTGCCGAACATCTGTCTCATCCTCCAGCTTGGAGCAAAAGTCCCTTTTGGCCTTTTTGATGGCCTTACCATGGTCTACCATTCTTGTAGACCTCTGTATCTTCGGACATGAATGCCCAGTGTCTGGTCTTCAGAAGAGTGTGAATCTCATAGTTCATCCAAGGCTGCTGATTGGGAAACATTTTGAAGGTTTTTGTTGGGATGCAGTCCTCCACACATTTCTTTATGAAGTCTGTAACGACTGTGGCATATTTGTTCAGGTCCGTTGCCAAGTCCCTGAACATTGCCCAGTGTACAGACTCAAAACATCCTAGAGTTGTTCCTTAACCCCCCGCCCCCCGAGCAGCTCTGAACAGTCCTAACCTCAGGGAGTGCTTTCTTCAATTGCTGCCTGTAGGCAGGAAGAAGCAGCACCGCGGTATGGTCGGATTTACCAACGTGAGGGCGAGGGATAGAGCGATAGGCATCCTTAATGGTGATGTAGCAGTGGTCGAGGGCGTTTGGTCCTTTGCTGCTGCAGGAGACATGTTGGTGGAAGTTATGCCCCTGTCCCACTTATGAAAACTGAACGGAAACCTCTGGAGACTTTGCGCCCCACCCAAGGTTTCCGTGTGGTTCCCGGAGTTTTTTTCAATTTTGTGAAATAATCACCGCTTCTTCTATGTTCTAGAGAAGAAGCGGAACCATTTTCGACCATTAGGGAGACTGACAAAGACCTCCGGGAACTGCACGGAAACCTTGGGTGGGGCGCAAAGTCTCCAGAGGTTTCCGTTCAGGTTTCCTATGTGGGAGAGGGGCATTAGGGAGCGATTTCTTAAGGTTGGGGGAATCGAGAACCAGGGACCATAGTTTAAGATGAAGTGGTAAGCCATTTAGAACAGAGATGAGGAAACATTTTTTCACACAGTTGCGAGTGTGTGGAATTCTCTGCCTCAGAGGGCGTTGGAGGCTGGTTCTCTGAATGCTTTCAAGAGAGATTTAGATAGAGCTCTTATGGATAGTGGAGTTAAGGGATATGGAGAGAAGGCAGGAATGTGATACTGATTGTGGATGATCAGCCTAATACATTGAATGGCGGTGCTGGCTCGAAGGGCCGAATGGCCTACTCCTGCATCAATTGATTGTTGTCTATTGACATGAGAGATGGCTGAAGAAAAAAGGGAGGATGACATAGTAAAATGCTAATGTCATACAAATGTGAAGAATTTCCCTTGCTCTTGTGCTAGTTTCTGACGTTCGATATCAAAAGATTTCATGTGGTAGCTCTCAACAGCGTGGTTGTTTCAGGGCATCGTGTCCTGGTCCAACTAGATTGACGCCACAGCATACCGACGCCTCTACTAGTTCAGAAGGTGAAGGAATTTTGGCTTGTGTACCAACAAATCTGACCTATTTCTAATGTTGGAATATAGAAAGCATTTTCTGGATGCACCATAACTTGATATGGCAACTGCTTTGCCCAAGACTGCAAGAAATTGCTGAGAGTTATGGGCTCAGCATAGTCTGTCGTGTAAGCCAATCTCCCCCCCCGCTTAACACCATGTGTACTTCATGCCGTTTTGGGAAACCAATCCTGTCATTCACCTCTCCCATTGGACAGAAGATACAAAAGTTTTAAGCATGTCTCACCAGATTCAGGAACCGCTTCCTTCCCGGTGTTATCAGACTCTTGAACATACTTCTCAGATGCTAGGGATGAATCCCTGATTTTCCAATCTACCTCTTTGTGACCCATGAACACTTTTTATCTGCACTTTCTCTGTAGCTGTAACACTATATTTCCTGTACTCCATTTATTTTCTGTTTTGCACCATCTGAGCTACTCAATTATAGTATGAAAACACCAATGTCACTGTGTCAGTGCACGTCACTATGAACTAATGCAATTATATATGCTGTTAAAAGCTAATCAAATCTAAGATTGCTTCTTCTGCAGTTTATTTGAACTTTGAGACTATCGATTTCTGTATTTTGTACCTTTTTCTTTTATATTAATCCTGACCTGTTCAGCATTTCTAGTTTTGATGCTTACCAGCAAGAAAATTGCTAATCTTTTTTTGATTCTCCTTTCAGTGAATTCATGTATCAGCATTATTTGAATATTCCCAACGAATCTATAAGCCAGGCCTCTGGAGCTTTGCGTAGGAAGGAACTGCAAATGCTGGTTTAAATCGAGCAAACAAAATGTATAGGAAGGAACTGCAGATGCTGGATTAAACTGAGCAGACAATTTGTAGGAAGGAACTGCAGATATGGTTTAAACTGTCAATCTCTCCTGAGATGCTGCCTGTCCCGCTGAGTTCCTCCAGCTTTTGTGTCTAACTCTGGAACTCTGCATTTGTAATCAGCATCAGAAATTAATTACCCTGTCTAAAATAATCTGCAAAATATTGTTTTGATATAAGTAGATGAATGAAAGGCTACTGTAGAGTTTTTTATATCAATTAGAAATGTCTGGAGAAGCAGCTTGTGAAGCTGAAAGAATGAGTAAATCTGATTAATATTAACATGTCAAGGATTGATCTTCATCTTTGCAATACTTCACCCATTGTTACCTCATTGTCTGCACAGAATTAATCTGTTGACATCTCCATGACTGATGTTGACTGATATTGTATGCAAGTTGGAGACTTCCACAAGTGATACTGTATAGTTATTTGACACATTTTTCCATTTAAAATAATTGAATAAAAAAATCAATTTGCAATTTGTTTGATTCTTTTTCAAAGCAAACTATTGACCAGTAATGGAGAGGTGATTGAGTATTCTATTTGTTTATGGGACTGAGTAATATCTCTGCACAGCGGACTCCAAAGCAAATATCAAATTAACGAAGAGTTACTGCAAACCCCCTGCTACAAAGTTCAATCAAGTCACTGTTGATCTTTTGAACTTATTATTAATTTACTGTTAGCTGCAAATAACATATTGCAGTGGACTAGAAAGCCGTTTGGTTAATTCATGTTTTCTAAATTGCACCCCAGCAAATAGGGGAATTACAATGGGTTACCATTGACCTTTGCAATTTGGGGATCTAGGATTGCAGTCAACTTGCATATTACCAACAAAAGACTTTAAAGGTGAAAATAGGGATGATTTGCTCCAAATGACCATCTACAATCCAAAGTTGCTGCCACTTTGTCTCACGTTTATGAAATGTTTGGGTTGAGTACAGATTTTGTATTTGGCAACTTGACTTGGACATGCTAAATACTGACAAAAAAGCTTACTCTCTGAAAGATTATACAGAACATTGCATATCATGGTTCTACTCTTGAGTTACTTATTGTGGGGACAATGTTTCACATTGAAAGCTTTGTTATTTTGAGTGTTATTGTTCATGCAGGACCTCTGATGGTATGGCAGTCTGATTCCTACTCTATTGCTAATTAGTCCAATTGGTTAATGTATAACAGTTGCCCAAATGCAGTGCTTGTAAGAGCAATAGTAGTGTATGTTATCACATGTGCCTTGATGTCATTATGTTGTTGGGGGAACTGGTTTTTATGAGCTGAAATATGAATTTATATGGGTTTGGAAAAATATAAGTTGAGTTATTGGCGTCCGGAATGCTTTGGCGCAGTTAGTTATTGAAGCAAAGGCTATTCAGATTGAAATGAGTCTACTGTCATGTACTCCAGTGTGCAATGAAATTCTTAGTTTGCATGAAGCTCATAGAGTAAAGATAAATACATTAAGCATAACTAATGCAAAAATAGCAGAATGGTGCAAAGATTATAGTGCAAACTGAGGTAGCATTTAAAAAAAAAACTAAAGCATAATCACAGAATAGCCAAATGAGGATATAATTTGTGGAGTCAGAGGATGTGGATATATATTAAATGAGTACTTTCGATCTGTACTCACCAAGGTGAAGGAAATGGGGGGCAGTGAGATCAGTGTGAGGAAGACTAATATGCTGGGCAGTTGGAGGTCAAGGAGGTGGTGGTGATGGGGCTCTTGAAGAGCATTAAGGTTGATAAATCCCCTGGGTCTTCGGGTATCCAGCCCAGGTTATGGAGAAGAGATTGAGAAGAGACGTAATAGAAGTACAAATAATGATGACAGGCGTAGATAAGTTAGAGTTGTTAGACACAATCGTTCTCCCAGAGTGGAAATGTCAAAGACTTGAGAGCATGGTATTAAGGTGAGTGTGCAAAGTTTAAAGGAGATGAGCAGAGCAAGCAGAGTGTGGTGAATGCCTGGAACATGCTGCTAGGGATGGTGGTGGAGGCAGATAAAATAGTGGCATTTAAGAGGCTTTTAGATTGTCACATGGCTATACCAAGGAAGGCAAGATATGGAACACATGCTGGGTGATGCTGGCGATTAGTTTAACCTGGCAACATGTTTGGCATGGACATTGCGAGCGAAAGTGTCTGTTCCTTTGCGATATGTTCTATGATTTGTTTTGGATTAGCAGCCCTACAAATCTTGATGGGGGTCAGCTGAAGAACAGGAACCTGGATGACTTTTTTGCATATTCTTTGTGAAGGTTTAAAATGGGACGGGACAGATAGTTATTGTAACCTCATTCATTTCTGAGATTCTTGGTGAACAGTGTGAATCCAGCCTGCTCTTTTTTAAAAACACGCAATGTATTTGCTTGAAGAATTTCATTATGGATTGGATATATTTTTTAAACTGCTTAGTTAACAGTTGACCAAACGTGTTTGCTTATGTCATGTGCCAGATCTGCACGGGGTTCATACACTCCCTAGAGTGTGGATTGATAAGAATGCTGACTTGTTCCATATTTTCTTCCCCTTCAGGCTGACGAGCATTTGACTGTGGATAGAATCTGGAGCCCTCCCTGTCTGGAAAACCTTAAGATATTTATTTATGCAACAAGACACCGGGGAGTAGGAATGCTTTAGGGAGTTCTGACTTTTATCAGACTAATTTTATTATGTAAAGAATTCAGTAACTGTTTCTCCCAACCCATCAAAAGCATTTTTTTTCATTTTCACTGAGAAGATCATGGCTTGAAGACTTTAAGAATAGAGGATGCAATGATATCTCTCAAACTTAATTACACTTGCCATTTGTGTTTTGAACTGATAGGAATGTGATTATGATTTCTCTCAAATTTCTGCTATTCCCTTTGCCCGTCAGCAAGAGGATAAATTATTATTTGAGACATGTTAATTTCCTCATCCATCTGACCTTAATTATGGCTGATCAATGCCAGTTGAAGTACTGTAGATTGCCATGTATGCAAAGCATAATAAATTGTTCCAGTAACTCTCCATTGCCTGATTTATTTAACTTGATTACAGCACTTGACAATGAGGAAAGGGCTGCAGCATTTTAATTCACTTGAGATTTGTAAAGTGCCCATGAATGCCATCTCCATGTTCCATAATCTAATTCTATGAGACCTTGTAAGTAATGACTGAGAGAAGCAGTGTCATAGTCAGAATATAGAGGGGGATACAGATTGTTTTCCATTGGCTGTGAGAATATGGATGCCGCTTGCAAGAAGAACATTTATTGCTGAATCCTATGTACCCTTTGAAATGACAATAAGTCACCTTCTCAACTACTGTATTCCATGTGGAGAAGCTACTTGCACTATGTTGATTAGAGCTTCAGGATTTTGGCTCAATTATAAAAGTATATTCCATGTTTAGATGTGGGATTTGGAAGCAAGTGGTCACTTCTGATGGTGTCTCCATGCAGTTGCAGCTTTTATCCTTTGTTAGTGGCTATCATGGGGGGTTCTGCTGAAGATGCCTTGGTGATCCATTATATTCTGTAGGTAGTCAAGGTGCATCAGCAGTTGATCTTTGTTGATTGATGAGTTGACGATAAGCTAACAAATTTTAGAACTTGCATAAGCATAACACTTGCACATGCGTTGACTTTCAGAATATCGGTGAGTGAATTAGTAGTGGCAATGGCTCAATAATAGATCGCTCTCCTGTTGGAGATACAATTTGTATGTGGGTGGTGCAAATATTGCTGTCTGCTAATCAGCCCAACAAGGTCTTGCTACATGGGTATTGACAGCTTCCTTATCGAGGATCTCTAGATGGAAATTAACATTGTGCAATTATTAGACCTAAAAAATTCCTTACTTGTTTATTTGAAGTTTGCACTTATTGCTTTGCACAAACAAATTTGTACAATCATTCATGGCAAAACAGAGGAGACTTTCTCAAGATCAAAATTCTATTCCTTCATCCTTCATTAAATTAGTTGTTTGAAATGTTATTGATGAAATAATAGTTGATTTCTCATCAAATCAAACCTTAAATTTTCTTTTGTATTTGGTTTGAATTGTATTTGATCTACCTAGAGAGAACTTGCAATAACATCTGCACAAAACAACAGTTTATTGTGCGGAAACATTGCCAAATTTGGTGACTGTTGTCATGGCGTACAGATACAGATGCATATTATGTTTGGTGATAAGCTATGTTCATTTTGATTTTTCATTGAACATCAGGTTGAATAGTTCAAAATATTAATTGTGTAAACTCTTTTATTGGTACGGGATGGTACGAGAATTTAAAATTGCTCCACAGGTCTACAATGGTGCATATAGTTTCAGCACACATCTTCGCAGCCTACATCTAATCTCAAACATTCAATATGGTCGTGGCTGATCCGGCATTTTCCCCTATATCCCTTGATTCTCTTAGCGCTAAGAGCTAAATCTAACTCTCTTGAAAACATCAAATGAATTGGCCTCTACTGCCTTCTGTGACGGCGAATTTCACAGATTCATAACTCTCTGGGTGAAAAAGTTCTTCCTCATCTCATGTTTTTGTTGTTATTGAAGGAACTATTAATGTTACTGTTCAGGATTTTCTATCTTTGCAATTTTTGTTTACTTTTGTATAGTGCAGTGTGTTGCCACTTAATGTAACAGCAAGGAAACTTGGAGTAAGATAAACCATGGAGGATCACAGCTTGCTTTAACCAAATTTATATTGTTAACACTGGGTGGCTTTTAGTTTGTATTCCCAAATGTTATGATTTTTGTATTTGGTAATTATTACTTGGATTTGAGCAGTGGTTTTCCATTGTGGTGAATGCTTATAGCAGTCTTGTACTGACTGGGTTATTTTTCTGATATGTTGAGAAAGGGAACACACTCTGTGATATATTGTAATCAATCAGATTTGGATAATAGCTTAGTAAAGTGTGAATTTTAATCTAAAAGCAATTTTAATATGATCAAGTTCAATGTAGTGATAGAGAACAGAAAGCTGCTACAAAGATTCATAGTTTGGGCCTAGCTACTTGCAATGATAATGGATTATTTCCATGGCAAGCATTTGCTAATTGATAAAATCATTGTACACCAGTGACAGATGGAGTTTGTTTTGTAAAACTAGTTTATACCTCTTACAAAATGAGTGCAACTTGAAAAAAGACATGTATGACTCGAGTAAAAGATGCTCGGTGGTGGAATTACAGACCATGATGATCTAAAACGAGTTATCAACCTTATCTATTTCCGCCTCTGCTATCTTGGCATTCTTGTTAATGATGTAAAACGTCACAAAATCCTTCTTGCACACAGATTGTCTTGAATACTAAAATAAACTCTCTTTGGACTCTTACTGTCTCTGTAGTGTTCATATAACGTGCATTATATTTGGCCCAATCTATCCTTTTAGAGGTCCTTCATCTATCCTCTTCATTTGGTATTTGGAAGATGTATTTACCCTCTTTACACTTTATCTTGCACTAAACTGGAGCCACAGGGCAAGGTCCTCAATGAGTATTTCTCTGTATTTACCGAGGAGAAAGACAGTAGAACGGAGGAACTTGGGGTAGTCAACGGAAGTGTCTTGAGAGTAGTCAGTGTTACCGTCGAAGTATTGAAGGTACTATCGTGTATGAAGGTAGACAAATCTCCAGGACCTGATTAGATATATCCAAGGACATTTTGGGAAATTGGAGAGGAAATTGTCAGAGCCCTGGTTGAAATTTAGGAGTCTGCCTTAAATACAGGAGAGGTGTCGGAAGACTGGAGGGTGGCAAATGTTGTGCCTCTGTTCAAGAAGGACTGTAGGGATAATGCTGGGAACTGTAGGCTGCTGAGCTTAACACCTGTAGTTGGAAAGTTACTAGAGAGTATTCTGAGGGATAGGATATACAGGCATTTGGATGGGCAAGAGGTGATTAGGGAAAGTCAGCATGAATTTGTAAGTGGGCAGTCGTGTCTCACAAATCTGATTGAGTTTTTATAAGAAATGGCCAAAAAGGTCGATGAGGGCAGAGCTGTAGATGTTGTATACGGATTTCAGTAAGGCATTCGACAAGGCTGCTCTGGAAGGTTAGATTGCATGGGATCCAGGGAGAGATTGGCTTCATGGAAGGAAGCAGAGTGTGATGGTGGAAGGTTGCTTCTCGGACTGGAGGCCTGTGACCAGTGGTGTGCCTCAGAGTTCGATGCTGGGCTCGTGACTGTTTGTCATCTTCATCAATGATTTGGATGAGAACATACAGGGCAAGATTAGCAAGTTTGCTGATGATACACAAGTGGATGGTTTTGCAGATAGTGAAGATGGTTGTGAAAAGATTGCAGCAGGATCTTGATTGATTGGCCAGGTGGGCTGAGGAATGGTTGATGGAATTTAATACAGAGAAATGTGAGGTGTTGCATTTTGGGATGTCTAATAAGGGCATGACCAACACAGTGAATGGTAGGCCTCTGAGGAGTGTTGGAGAGCAGAGGGATATAGGAGTACAGGTGCATGGTTCCTTGAAGGTCGAGATGCAGGTAGATAAGGTGATCAAAAAGGCTTTTGGCACATTGGTCTTCAGTAATCAGAGTATTAAGTATAGAAGTTGGGAGGTTATGTTGCAGTTGTATAAGATGCTGGAGAGGCTGCATTTAGAGTATTGTGTTCAGTTCTGGGCACCATGTTGTAGGAAAGATATTGTCAAGCTTGAAAGAGTTCAAAGAAGATTTACAAGGATGTTGTTAGGAATAGAGGATCTGAGCTGTAGGGAGAGGTTGAGTAGGCTGGGTCTCTATTCCTTGGAGCACAGAAGGATGAGGGGTGATACTATAGAGGTGTATACAATCATGAGAGAAATAAATCTGGTCGATGCACAGAATCTGATGCCCAGAGTGGTGGAATTAAGGATGAGAAGACATGGGTTCAAGGTGAAGGGGAAAAGATTAAATAGTAATCCGAGGGGTAACTTTTTAACACAACGGGTGGTGGATGTATAGAACAAGCTCCCAGAGGAGGTAGTTGAGGCTGGGACTATCCCATCATTGAAGAAATAGTTAGACAGGTACATGGATAAGACAGGTTTGGAAGGATATGGACCAAATGCTGACAGGTGGGACTAGTGTAGCTGGGACATGTTGGCCGGTGTGGGCAGGTTAGGCTAAAGGGCCTATTTCCACACTATATCACTCCATGACTCGAAATGTCATTCCCTGTATCATGTATCTGTACATCATGGATGACACGATGGTAATCATGTATTGTGTTTCCACTGACTGCTTAGCATGCAACAAAAGCTTTTCACTGTACCTCTGTACACATGACAATAAACTAAACTATATATTTTCACACCTCCCACAAAATAAATGATGCTATACTTAATAATTAATTTTCACAGATTTCAAAAATAGTGTTAACTGTTATTTTGACATTTGATTTTCTGCAATTTTAATACTCTTTTGTGACAGTTATTTAAATGCAATATTTCCTAATCAATGTATTATTAACTTTATTCAACTATTCTATCACAAGGTGGTCTCAACTATACTGCAAGGTGACCCTAACTATTGATTACTATATGATCAAGTTAAGAACAGTAAAAGTTAACAATATTATAACTGCAGAAAGAGTTTGAAGAAACGGGCACTGGGCCAGCAATTTCTGAACTGCATTAGGAAAAGGAGGTGAGACGAAGCTCGTAGGCCCGTAGATATGCTAAGAATGTTAGGCTAATGAAAACAGTGAATAGATGGAATAATTATTTTCCTCTATAGAGAATATTTAAATATCATGAGGAATGATTACAATTAGCATAGCCAAACCAGAGATAACGAATAAATGAATGACAAAAGGACGCATCATTAGAACCATCCCAGTGTTTTAAGATAGTAGATGATAACATCACAGGGGTCCTTACTGTAGTTGTCCTCTCAATTTTGAAATGTATTCATTTCAGTTGGAAAATTGTGCGTATCTAATTAAGTGTGTAATTTTGAGAATTTTCGGTTGATTGGGTTTATAAAGGTTAGATTATGCCAGGTTTGGTTATGCCAGATAAACCCTCCTGTGACACATTCTGGCAGCTATGGAATAAATGGAACTATTGTAAAGGTCATGAATGTACATGTATATATTTTTTGAAAATGGCATGACATATTGCGAGGGAGATTAGTAAAGCATATGGTATTGAGAATGCACATACTCCGTACAGACAGCACCCATAGTCAACCGTAGCTGATTATGAAGATTTGCCTTTTCAAAAGGCAATCATATTGGGATTTACAGGAAAGGGCAGGGGAATGGGACCAATGGGATTATTCTTCAAAGAGGCAACATGAATTTAAATAGTCTTTGGCACCATGCCAATCCAGTGACTGGAATTTTAGATGAAGTTATGGAAATGCAAAAGGATGTTTTTATATATGGATTTCCAGAGATTATTTTATAAGATTTGCCTTGAGGGACTGTAAAATGAAATGGAAGCCCATGGATTGAATGCAAATTATTGTTTGTGCTAGGAAAGTGAATGCATGGCAGTGGACAAGGAACACGAACAAAAACGTAAAGTTGATGTCATGCACAGAGGCCATCACTTTGTAGCCTTTATGATATCTAGAGGTCTGGAGTACTAGACGATTGAAGTTTTTTTTTAAATTTTTATTTTCATTAGAAGTAAGTACATTACATTTTAATGGTACCTTTTCACAGGTTCCCAGAATTATTAAAACATTATTTGTACAACTTCCTTTTTTAAAAAAACTTTTTTTAGAAAGAAATGAGAAATAAAGAAGTAGTGAAGAATATACTAGTGAGTGTAGAGTGAAGAAAGAAATGTGAGAAAGTAAAGCAGAAAGGAAATTCTCCCACGCAACCAGTCGATATTTTTTTAATATTCTTAATCAATTTTCAGTCAAACCCAGAATGTTTAATTTTATGATGATATTACATGGCATGATTCCACAAGGTCAATCAATGGAGACCAACTCGTTAAGAATTGGTCTTTTTTTTCTATTAGGAGGTGTCTCATTTCTTCCAAATGTGTTGTTTCCAGCATATTACCAATCCACATTTTGAGTGTTGGTATAGTAGCCTTTTTCCAAAATTTAAGTATGAGTTTTTTCGCTATTATTAAACCATAATTAAAAAAATGAGATTTGGGATATATTTAATTTATTTACATCTCCAAAGAAAATCATTTCCATGCTGGGTTCCATTTTAATCTTAAATAAACTAGTGAATATATCAAATATATCACACCAAAAACTTTGAAGTTTTATGCAAGAAACGAAAGAGTGTGTAAGATTGGCATTTTGAGAAAGACATTTATCACAAATTGGTGAGATATTTGAATAAAATTTATTCAACCTAACTTTTGAATAATATAGTCTGTGTAATATTTTAAATTGAATTAAATTATGTCTAGAGTTAATCGAACATTTATGTATATATATATATCAAATACCTTGCCCATGTTTCTTTAGAAATTTTTATCATTCAATCTTTTTCCCAGTCTTCTCTAATTGCCTCTGTTGAAGGCAATTCTCTATTAAGAATACTGTTATATAGATATGATATTAATTTTTGTGAGTCTGCCTTAATATTCATTGCTTCTTCCTGTGGGTCTATCGTTATATTCTGTAATCTTGGTATATTTTTTTATAAAGTCACATATCTGTAAATATTTAAAGTATTGGTTATTATTCAAATTAAATTTTGATTTTAATTGTTGAAATGATAATAAATTTCCCATTTCATACATGTCACCCAACTTTTTAATTCCCAGTCTTTCCCATTGTCTATATGTTTTATCCATAATAGATGGTTTAAATACCGGGTTATTCACTATTGGTGTTAATGAAGATAAGTTTCTTAATTTTAAGTTTAATTTTATTTGTTTCCAAATTTGAATTATATTGTGTATAATTGGATTCTTCTTATATAATATATTATTCAATTTTATCGGGGAGAAGAGGATCGCTCCTAAATCATAAGGGAAACAATCCTCTTTTTCCATTCTTATCCATTCCATCTGTTGAGAAGAACAATCCAACCAATAAATAATATTCTTAATATGCACTGCCCAATAATAATATAAAAAATTAGGCAGTGCAAGTCCCCCTACATCTTTAGGTTTACACAAATGATTTCTTTTAATTCTATGTGCTTTGTAGTCCCATATAAAATTCGTAATATTAGACTCTAGTTTTTTTTTATATTTTGGTATATATATTGGTATGGATTGAAATAAATATAATATTTGTGGTAGCACTATCATTTTTATAGCATTTATTCTGCCAATTAATGATAGTGGGAGCTTTTTCCAAAATGTAATCAAAGCGTTCAATTTATTTAACAGAGGACTAAAATTAGCGTTAAATAATGATTTATATCTTCTGGTAACTTGAATACCTAAATACTTACATTTTTCCGTTGCAATTTTAAATGGAAATTTTAATAGATGATTCGCTTTCTGAGGATGTAATGACATCATTTCACTTTTATTCCAATTTATTCTATATCCTAGAAAAGGAACCAAATTCCTCTATTACATTTAATACGTTCGGGATACTCGTTTCTGAATTTCTAATATATAAAAGTATATCATCCGCGTATAATGACATTTTATTATTAGAGTCCTTAGAATTATATCCCTGAATATTCGGATGAGTTCTTATCCTTTCAGCCAGTGGCTCTATTATAAGGGCAAATAGCACGGGTGATAAAACACATCCCTGCCTATTGCCCCGTGATAGTTGGAATTTTTGAGACAACATATTATTAGTTAATATTCTTGCTGTTGGTTTATCGTATAATAATTTTACCCATCTAATAAAATTATCTCCCATATTCAATTTTTGGAGGACTATGTATAAATACTGCCACTCTACCTGATCAAATGCTTTTTCTGCGTCCAAAGATATAACTGATAAGTCTTCCTTTTCCCCTTTATGTGAATACATTATATTATAAAGTCGTCTCAAATTGTTAAATGATTGTCTTTTGGGTATAAACCCCATTTGGTCCTGGTTTATCAATTTATTAATATATTTGCTCAATCTTCTTGCTAAAATTTTGTGGTCTGTGTTTAAAAGTGATATAGCTCTATTCGAGCCCGGATCTTCTAGATCTTTATCTTTTTTTGGTATAAGCGTAATTGTAGATTCTGCTAAAGTTTCTGGTAATTTCTTATTGGTAAAAGCATACCAGTATAATTTAAGTAATCGTGGGACCATTAACTCCTGAAATCTTTTATAAAATTCATTATTAAAACCATCAGGCCCTGGAGTCTTCCCATTTTTCAATTCTTTTATTGTTTCTCTTATTTCTTCACGTAATCTGGGCTCCTAATTCCTCTTATTCTAAGATATCCAATTTTGGCAAGTTACACTTATCTAAAAAATTTATAATTTTATTGTCTTCAATGTTAATTTTAGATGCATATAAATTTTGATAAAATTGAGCAAACCTTTTGTTAATGTCCTTAGGTAAAGTTAATAGTTCCCCGTTCTCTGATTTGATTTTACTAATTGTTTTTTCCTTTTCTTGTTTCTTCAATTGTCGTGCTAGAAGTTTATGTGGTTTATCCCCAAATTCAAATTGTACTTGTTTTGTGATCTGAAATAATCTTATTACTCTTGCCGATAATATTCGATTAAGTTTAAATTTCAGTAATGTTATCTTATTATGTTTATCTATGGTTGGGTCTTTTGCGTTTCCTAATTCTAATAATTTAATTTCCTTTTCTAACGTCCCTTGTTCTGTCCTGTTTTTTTATTTAGAAAACTTTGATACAAAATTATAACTCCACGAATGAATGCCTTAAAATATTCCCATAATAGAGATGGTGAAATCCCTGGAGTCTCATTTATTTCAAAAAAAAATTTCATTTGTTGTTTTAAATACTCGTAACCTTGTGAGTTGTTAGCTATTTGTGTGTTAAATCTCCCAAAAACGTTTGTACCTGGCATTCCCTCAAGTTTTAAAGTAAAAGTCAGCAGGGAGTGATCAGAAATAATACTGTTGTGGTATTTAGGATTAATCGTGTATGGTATTAGTTTTGAGTCCACTAAAAAATAATCAATTCTTGAATAAGTTTTGTATACTGATGAGTAAAACGAATATTCCCTTCCAGTTGGGTTAGTTATTCTCCATAAATCTATTATATTAGTGTTTTTATATGTGTTTAAGAATTCACTGGACTTGGATTTAGCACTATCCTTCCTAAATTTTGTTGATTTGTCTAAGTATGGATCTATAACACAATTAAAGTCCCCCCCTAGTATTACATTTTGAAAATTATACTCATCTATTTGATCCATAATTTTATTTAAAAAATTGGGGATTATCAAAGTTTGGAATGTAAATATTAGAGTCAGTGGAGTGAAATAAATTTCTCCCGCCACTATCGTGTATCTTCCTTCTTTATCAGATATTGTATTCTTTAATATAAACGGTATACCTTTCCGAATAATAACAGCCGTTCCTCTGGCTTTAGCAGTAAATGAAGAATGATACATTTGGCCTATCCAGTTTGCCCTAAATCTCATCTGTGTTTGCAGTTTCGTATGCGTTTCTTGCAGAAACGCTATATCCACCTTCAAAGATTTTAAATGGGCCATAATCTTGCCCCTTTTAATTGGATCATTCGCACCCCTAATATTCCAACTACAAAATGTGACTCCTTCATTCTTATTTTCCTTATTGTCCTGCATTATAAATAGGTTTTAGTAATTTTACTTCATGTGGTGTAATTAGGTACCTCAGACTTTTGGGTATGTGGGTATCTTCCCAAACTTCTGACGTTATTTTACCTCTCCTCCGTATATTGAACCTCCATAATAAAAAGAGAAAGATGTGTTGAAAAATAGTGATGAAAAAAAGAAAAATAGTTAATTGATGATTGAAGTTATTGATGAGTTAAACTAAGGTTAGATCAAACATTGGGTATTGTGAGTAGTCAAGGCTTCACTTAAAAGTGATATATTGACCCTGAAAGGATTACTGTAATTATACTTGGAATATGTGGCATATGAAGTTGAGTCCACAGATAATCCATCGTCTCATTGCTTGGTGGAACAGATTCAAGGGGATAAATAAACTGCTACTATACCTAAATGACAGTTTAAAAACGGAATTTATTTTTGCTTTGAATTGAATGCTCCAGCTGTGCCATTGATAACTGTTATACCATCAATGTAGCTACTCTGATACAGAAAACACTAAAATGCATTTATCATTGAGTTTCATATCCTTACCCTCTACTTGACCAACCTCAAGTTTAGTAATGATACAAATGCATTTTTGAATATATTTTCATGCATGAGAAGTCTAAAGATGTGTGTTATAGATAAAGACACTAATAAATTCAGTAGAAACTTCTTCACTGAAAAGTGATGCTCATCAGATAGAGATGATCTATATTGTTTAAGAAGTCAGACAAAGAAATGAAGAAAGAATAGAATATGTTGGTTGGGTTAAATAAAGAAATGTGGCATTTGAAACAGCATTGACATTAATCTTTTTGCTTTTTTTTAAAAACTGTTTACATTTTATTTTTCCAATACAAATTTTTAATAGTACCATAAAATTGTATTTCATTTCATTCTATCTGCAATTTCTTTAGATAGTGTGCAGGCAAACATAGAAACATAGATTCAATCATTCAATATGATCATGGCTGATCATCTGAAATCAGTATCCCGTTCCAGCTTTCTCCCTATATCCCCTAATTCCTTTAGACCAAAGAGTTAAATCTAACTCTTGAATACATCCAGTGAATTGGCCTCAACTGCCCTCTGTGGCAGAGAATTCCACAGGTTCACAACTCTCTGGGTGAAAAAGATTTTCCTCATCTCAGTCCAAAATGGCCTACTCCTTTTTCGTAAACTATGACTCCTGGTTTCTATATGATCCCCTCTCATCCATCTAAATTCCAGCAAATACAAGCCCAGTCGACTCATTCTTTCATCATATGAAAGAGGCAAGGGGCAGAGGCAGGGGCTAGAGAGTACCCCTGTGACTGTACACCTGGAAAATAGGTACTCGGGTTTGAGTACGATTGGAGGGGACAGCCTACCTGGGGGCAGCAACAGCGGCCGGGTCTCCGGCACAGAGACCGGCCCTGATGTTCAGAAGGGGAGCAAAAAGAGGAGGGCAATTGTAATAGGGGACTCTCTAGTTAGGGGGTCAGATGGGCGATTCTGTGGACGCAGTCGGGAGACCCGGATGGTAGTTTGCCTCCCTGGTGCCAGGGTCTCACACGTGTCGGAACGTGTCCAAAAGATTCTGAAAAGGGAGGGAGAGGAGCCTGATGTTGTGGTACACATAGGTACCAATGACATAGGCAGAAAAAGAGATGAGGTCCTGAAAGGAGAATTTAGGGAGTTGGGGGGGAAAGTTAAGGAGAAGGACCAAAAGGGTAACGATTTCAGGATTACTGCCTGTGCCGCGTGACAGTGAGAGTAGGAATGGAATGAGGTGGAGGATAAATGTGTGGCTGAGGGACTGGTGCAGTGGGCAGGGATTCAAGTTTCTTGATCACTGGGACCTCTTTTGGGGAAGGCATGATCTGTACAAAAAGGACGGGTTGCACTTGAACCCGAGGGGGACCAATATCCTGGCAGGGAGATTTGCAAAGGCTACTGGGGAGACTTTAAACTAGAAAGGCTGGGGGGAGGGACTCGGGTAGAGGGGGCTAAGGGACAGGGTGTGGGGCAAGAGGCAGAGAAGGGAAGCACTCGGACCCAAAATGTAGGCGCAAAAGAGGAAAAAGATAATAGAGAATAAGGGATGGTGGGTTTCTAAAATGTGTATATTTTAATGCTAGGAGCATTGTAAGAAAGGTGGATGAACTTAGAGCCTGGATTGACACCTGGAAATATGATGTTGTGGCAATCAGTGAAACATGGTTGCAGGAGGGCTGTGATTGGAAACTAATTATTCCAGGATTTCGTTGCTTCAGGTGTGATAGAATTGGAGGGACCAGAGGTGGAGGTGTTGCATTGCTTGTCAGAGAGGATATTACAGCAGTGCTTTGGCAGGATAGATTAGAGGGCTCGTCTAGGGAGGCTATTTGGGTGGAACTGAGAAGTGGGAACGGTGTAGCAACACTTTTAGGGGTGTAGTATAGACCGCCAAATGGGGAGCGAGAATTGGAAGAGCAAATATGTAAGGAAGATAGCAGATATTAGTATTAAGCACAAGGTAGTGATTGTGGGAGATTTCAATTTTCCAAAAATAGACTGGGAAACACATTCTGTAAATGGGCTGGATGGTTTGGAGTTTGTAAAATGTGTGCAGGATAGTTTTTTGCAGCAGTACATAGAGGTACCGACCAAGAGAAGGGCAGTGCTGGACCTCCTGTTAGGAAATGAGGCAGGTCAGGTGACGGAGGTAAGCGTTGGTGAGCATTTCGGGACCAGTGATCACAATACCATTAGTTTCAATATAATTATGGAGAGAGTCAGAACTGGACCTAGGGTGGAGATTTTTGATTGGAGAAAGGCTAACTTTGAGGGAATGCGTAAGGATTTAAAAGGAGTGAAATGGGACACTTTGTTTCATGGGAAGGATGTAGAAGAGAAATGGAGGACATTTAAAGGGGAAATTGTAAGAGTACAGAATCTTTATGTCCCTGTTAGGTTGAAAGGAAATAGTAAAAATTGGAAAGAGCCATGGTTTTCAAGGGAAATTAGACACTTGTTTCGAAAAAAAGAGAGATACCTACAATAATTATAGGAGGCATGGAGTAAATTAGTTAAATGGAGTATAAAGAATGTAAAAAGAATCTTAAAAAAGAAATTAGGAAGGCTAAAAGAAGATATGAGGTTGCTTTGGCAAGAAAGGTGAAAGTAAACCCAATGGGTTTCTACAGCTATATTAATAGCAAAAGGATAACGAGGGATATAATTGGGCCATTAGAGAGCCAGAATGGACAGCTATCTGCAGAGCCAAAAGAGATGGGGGAGATATTGAACAATTTCTTTTCTTCAGTATTCACCAAGTCAAAGGATATTGAACTCTGTGAGGTAAGGGAAAAAAGTAGAGTAGCTATGGAAACTATGAGATTCAAAGAGGAGGAAGTACTGACATTTTTGAAAAATATAAAAGTGGATAAGTCTCCAGGTCCTGACAGGATATTCCCTAGGTCATTGAGGGAAGTTAGTGTAGAAATAGCAGGAGCTATGACAGAAATATTTCAAATGTCATTAGAAACGGGAATAGTGCCGGAGGATTGGCTTACAGCGCATGTTGTCCCATTGTTTAAAAAGGGTTCAAAGAATAAACCTAGCAATTATAGACCTGTTAGTTTGACGTCAGTGGTGGGCAAATTAATGGAAAGGATACTTAGAGATAATATATATAAGCATCTGGATAAACAGGGTCTGATCAGGAACAGTCAACATGGATTTGTGCCTGGAAGGTCATGTTTGACAAACCACCTTGAATTTTTTGAAGAGGTTACTAGGGAAATTGATGAGGGTAAAGCAGTGGATGTTGTCTATATGGATTTCAGTAAGGCATTTGACAAGGTTTCTCCATGGAAGGTTGGTTAAGAAGGTTCAATCTTTTGGTGTTAATGGCAAGATGGATTCAACAGTGGCTGAATGGGAGATGTCAGAGAGTAATGGTGGATGGCTGTTTGTCAGGTTGGAAGCCGGTGACCAGTGGGTGATGCCTCAGGGATCTGTGTTGGGTCCACTGTTGTTTGTCATGTACATCAATGATCTGGTTGATGGGGTGGAAAATTGGATAAGTAAGCATGCAGATGATACTAAGATAGGTGGTGGTGTAGATAATGAAGTAGATTTTCAAAGTCTGCAGAGAGATTTGGGCCATTTGGAAAAGTGGGCTGAAAGATGGCAGATGGAGTTTAATGCTGATAAGTGTGAAGTGCTACATCTTGGCAGGACAAATCAAAATAGGACGTACATGGTAAATGGTAGGGAATTGAGGAATGCTGTGGAAGAGAGAGATCTAGGAATAACTGCATAGTTCCCTGAAGGTGGAATCGCATGTAGATAGGGTGGTAAAGAAAGCCTTTGGTGTGCTGGCCTTTATAAATCAGAGCATTGAATATAGGAGTAGGGAAGTAATGTTGAAATTGTACAAGGCATTGGTAAGACCAATTCTGGAGTATGATGTACAATTTTGGTCCCCTAATTATAGGAAGGATGTCAACAAAATAGAGAGAGTACAGAGGAGATTTACTAGAATGTTGCCTGGGTTCCAGCAACTATGTTACAGATAAATGTTGAACAAGTTAGGTCTTTATTCTTTGGAGCGCAGAAGATTAAGGGGGGACTTGATTAAGGTCTTTAAAATGATGAAAGGGATAGACAGAGTTGACGTGGATAAGCTTTTCCCATTGAGGGTAGGGAAGATTCAAACGAGGGCATGACATGAGAATTAAGGGACAGAAGGTTAGGGGTAACGTGAGGGGGAACTTCTTTACTCAGAGGGTGGTGGCTGTGTGGAATGAGCTTCCAGCAGAAGTGGTGGAGGCAGGATTGATTTTAACATTTAAAAGTAAAGTGGATAGGTATATGGACGGGAAGGGAATGGAGGGGTATGGTCTGAGTGCAGGTTGATGGGACTAGGGGAAAACAAATGGTCGGCACGGACTGGAAGGGCCGAGAGGGTCTGTTTCCGTGCTGTAATTGTTATATGGTTATATGATTATATGTCAGTCCGCCATCCCGGGAATTAACCTTGTGAAGCTATGCTGCACTCCCTCAATAGCAATAATGTCCTTCCTCAAATTTGAAGACCAAAACTGCACATAATACTCCAGGTGCTGTCTCACCAGGACCCTGTACAACTGTAGTAGGATCTCCTTGCTCCTAAACTCACATCCTCTCACAATGAAGGCCAACATGCCTTCTAAAACATGCATCTAAATGTATGATATGGCTGTCAGCTCTTTGCTGAAGTTATGACCTTTCAGAATTGACTTGCCTTCCCTCTTTGACAGCCAGTTTGAATTGCGAATTTTGTTCAAAAATACATTCCACTTCTACATCAAACCTTTGATAGTCCACCTTCCACTATGAATGATTTCTGCAATTGTTTTACAATGAGCATTCTCATTGAAACAAGTTCCAATAGAACTGTAATGCATTGCATTGAGCATGCAGTTAACCTAAGTGTTATAGTGAAGGTGATCTTGAGGTATGAGGTAACTATGATCTTCTGAATATTTTGAGCCCATAAGTTACATATCTCGATTAGGAATGGTTTAGACCTCAATAAGCGAGTTCGGTATTCCGAAAAAGGAAACATGGGATTTGTCAAAGGTCACTCGCTATAAAGAAAAAGTGAATGAAGTGCTGGCTGTATAAACTGTGTATAAATTCTTATCTTTATTCATGATTTAAGTGTAAAATATATTTAATCTGAGGAACGGGGGTGTCGGGAGCGGGAGAGCGGGGTGTAACAGAGAGAGAGTGGGGCAGATGCGAGTGGGAGATGGGGAGAAACTGGACTGGCGGAGAGACATTCTTGGCAGCTGCGAGCACACAGACCCGCGCCTCATCCACAGCCAGGATTAAACCCGGGTCCCCGGCACCGCAAGTGCTGGACCTGGACCGTCCCCGACCCCCCCCCCCCCCTCCCGAGCAGAGCCGAGCCAGAGCCAGCACCCGGCGGGGCAGTCCAGGACTGCCGACCAACCCGGCGAGACAGGCAGAGCCGAGCTTGAACAAGCGCCTCGCCCCCGCGCTGGCTGCAAGTCCAGGACCACCCCGGCCATCCCCGGACAGGGATGGGACACCCGGGAGGGTACGGGGACGGACCAGCAGCAACTCACCTGTGCCGGAGACCCGGGCCCGACCACGGACGAAACGCAAGCCCCAACACAACGCTGCACCACAGTTGCCAAGAATGTTTATCGCAAGTGACCTATGACCTGGGCATGCGCAGTCGGAATACCGAACTCGCTTATTCTCGGAGCACTGATTTTTCTGAACAGAATTTAGGATTATATACCTGAATTAAAAAGAGGGCTGGAAATAGAAAACAACATTGTGTATGTACAAAGCCATCAAAAATCTGTAGGGTGAGGCTTTTATTTTCAAAATTATTATTTTGAGATATTTGACTTGCTAGAAATTAAGATTAGATGTGTAGGCAGCGTCATTTATCATTTGAATTAATTCTACTGTGTGCAGCTTCCAAATGAGAGACTGCAGAAAGCAGCACTAATATCTTATTTATGAAACAACATGGAGCTGCAGATCATAAATTGCAAAATTGTGGTGTTTGTTGACAAGCATGTAGTTATGCCTCTAATTCTCATGATGCATTATTTTGCAATTACATTTTTGTGAATTTATATTTGCATTGTGCTGGATCACTGCATAATTACTCCATTTTAATTTACCAATGTAAATTTAAAACTTCATTCTCTCAGTGAAAACAAGGCAGCTTCAGGCATTGCCTCATCTAATTTTTGTGCTCTACATGACATTTATCTTTAATTAATCCCAGACCTCGTTCAACATAGAGTTGAGAAAGGGGAGTGGCAATGTTGTAAATCTGAAACATAAAAAAGAAAAACTGAAACGCTTTGCCACTTGAAAATCTGACAAAATATTACAGAACTTGCAATCTCAACTGTTTTTCCAGTGGTTTGACATTGTGTAATAAAAACTGAAAACATTGGAAATGCTCAGCAGCCATGCAGCATTTATGGTAAAAGAAACCATTAATGTTTCAGATCAAAAACCTGTTATCTGAATTGGGAAAGAGGAAATTGCAGCATGAGTAGTGGAGGGATAGATTGGCCAAAAGCATATCTTGGACAGGATGAAGACAGGATTTAGGTTATAGAGGACATAGAAACATTGAAAAATAGGTGCAGAAGTAGGCCATTCGGCCCTTCGAGTCTGCACTGCCATTCAATATGATCGTGGCTGATCATCTAAAATCAGTACGTTCCTGCATTTTCTCCATATCCCTTGATTCCTTTAGCCCCAAGAGCTAATTCTAATTCTCTCTTGAAAACATCCTGTCTGAAACCGCTGAGGGGGAACAAGCCAAACAATGTACATACCGCTGGAGAATGAAGGTGAGCCTCTAGTTCTAGAAAATATGCAGCTGTGAATCCAACTGTTCTGCTTTATAATACTTAACAAAACAACTCACCAGGTAGTATCACAATGGTGTTTGTTTATAACCTGGAGGCAACAATATTGAAATGTTTTTGAAAAAAAAACACTTTCATGAAGTATGTATGATCTCGTGAATAGGATAATTAGTATTTTAGAATTCCTTGTTTCTACAGAAAATAAAGATCTAAAAGTAAGATATTTATAACACTAATAATCTTTGATGCACAAAACATTCCACAGTGCTTCACATAAATTGTTTGGGTAAAAAAGGTTGACACTAAGCCATATAAAGAAATACTTATTAGCACAGGTTTAAAGCTGAATACTTTTAAAACAAAAGCAGAGCGGTTGAGAGATTAATGTAGGATGTGGCATGAAGGCATAGTTCCTGGAGTGATTTAGATTGGGGATGTTCACAAGATTGGGATATGAGGGTTATAGAACAGATGGAGGTTAGAGATAGGGGCAAGGTCATATTGGTATTTTAGCAATTTAAAACTGCTGTTGCATGACTTGGGTCATTGCAGATAAGTCGGCAAATATTATCGGTAAATAGGATCTATTGCACCTTAGGGCACAAAGGACAGTTCATAGGGTCTTTTTCCATGAAAGTAACACAGATAGAACTAGAACATCCATTGAAGGCTGTTAATATTCAACCACCAGGTTGATAGGATATCAAAAGTGGTATAACATATTTCTTAAAGATAAATTTACACTCCTTACAATGTTTCCCTCTTTTAAAAAGGAGGAATCAAAGCCTGCAGAAGGGTTTTGGCCCGAAACGTTGCCTATTTCCTTCGCTCCATAGATGCTGCTGCACACGCTGAGTTTCTCCAGCACTTTTGTCTACCTTCGATTTTCCAGCATCTGCAGTTCCTTCTTGACCAACAAACTTCCACATGCCTATTACCAACTGTTAACTATTTACATGTCCAATTATTTGTCACATGTACCCAGATAGAATGGAATTTGTGTTTTGCATACTATTCAGTAACATGTTACTATACATGAGCACAGTCACATCCAAGTGCAAGAGTGTAAGAATAGTTGATTCTTAACAATGTAAAGTGGATACTGTTAACGCCTATTCAACACTTCTCATAGTCATACAGCATGGAAACAGTACCTTCAGCCCAACTTGTCCTTGCCAACCAACATGCCCCCACTAAACTATTCTAATTTGCCCAGATTTGGTCCATATCTTTCTAAACCTTAGCTATTCTCCAAATAGCTAATTAATTTCCTATGCTGTTATCTTAACTATCCATAACTATAAATATGTATTAAAACTTGTTAGAATAATACATATAGATTGATCATTATATTTCTGTTATCTTTTTTGCGAGCCTGCTCTCAATGTGCTTTATGTCATCATTACCCATGGTGGCCAACACTTTTCTTTCGCTCCAGCTTGTTGAGGTTAGAAAATCATCAACTGAGCTGTTTTAGAGACTCACAATTTGATTATATCTGCTGAACTCTGCACTCTGCGCTATATTGATCTGACATCCAAGTCCAGGCTTGGTTAATATCTCACATGGGATCTTTGGAACTCTCAAATGTTTTCCGCAGGATGATGCATTCTTTCCTCAAGGCATCCAGTTCAATCTGAGTGTAAATCAGTCTATTCAGTTACTCAGTAACCCTGTGGAACTCATACTCTTACCCGAGAATTCTGCAGTCTCATTCACCATAACATGCCATGACCTTGATACAACACACTTTGGAGAATTTTCTATCTTCCAGTTTCATTGAGGATCCTTGCCAAAGCATAGGTCTTGCTTTGGTTATCTCAGGCTGCCTGAACAGATCGTCCTCTCATCCCCAAACTGCTTGCCTTTGAGGACTGTGAATAATACCACTTCTGTGACAATAAATAATATTAGTAAATAATATTCAAATAACATCCATATTAATTTGTGCCAATCTTCCAATTAGGACAGTTTTTTCAATATTTTGACTTGCTTGTGTAGGAAGGAATTGCAGATGTTGGTTTAAACCAAAGATGAACACACAAAGCTAGAGTAACTCAATGGGTCAGGCAGTATCTCTGGAGAAAAGGAATAGGTGATGTTTTCTTCAGACTGAGAGTCGGAGGAAAGGTAAACGAGAGATATAGACAAACGAATGAAAGATATGAAAACAAGTAATGATGATCAAGGAACCAGTCCATTCTTGGCTGTGCGCTAGGTGATAACGAGTTATGCAGACAATGAAACTCACCAGGCCGACAGTAAGACTAATAGTACGACTAATGTGGAGGAGGGACAGAGAGAGACGGGTTGCAAGGGTTACTTGACATTTGAGAAATCAATATACCACTGGGTTTCAGTTTTAGTTTATTGTCACGTGTACTGAGGTATGGTGAGAAGTGAAAAACAGCCAGTGGAAAGACAATACATGTAAGCTGCCCAAGGGAAATGAGGTACTATTCCTCCAATTCACATTTAGCCTCACTCTGACAATGGAGGAGGCCCAGGTCAGAATGGGAAGGGGAATTAAAAGTGTAACCAGGAAATCATGTCGTTCAGGACTACACTTGGTCTTGCCGATGTATAAGAGTCCACACCTGGAACAACGGATACAGTAGATTAGGTTGGAGAAGGTGCAAGTGAACCACTGCCTAAGCTGAAAGGACTGTTGGGGTCCCTGTCAGAGTTAAGGGAGGAGGTGGAGGGACAGGTGTTGCATCTGCAGTTGCAGGGGGAGGTATCTGGGAGGGTGTGGTTTGGGTGTGAAGGGATGAGTTAACCAGGAAGTTTCAGAGGGAACGATCTCTGTGGAAAGCGGAAAGGGGTGGAGATGGAAAGATGTGACTAGTGGTGGAATCCCTTTGGAGGTAGAAGCTGACTTAATGCTCTATTCTGAAGGTGTGTCCTTCCATGTTGGAGAGGCCATAATATGCATTATGTCTGCCCCAGTATATCACTATTGCTACTTTAAGAATATATTTTCGTACTCTCTTGCAGTGAAGTAGGCATGCACAGCTCCTGCTCCACCCAAACAATCAGCATTGCAAGCTCATGATTTTCCAAGAGCAGTATTATTTAGTAATATTACCAGCTTGCATTACATTTTCCATTTGGGAATATCAGTTTTCCATTTACTTCTACACATTTTTGCTATAGCTCTTGGCTCTCCATTACTCAGTCGTTTTTTCAGCTTCTGGCATGGAAGCTTTTCATATATTGGCCTGATGTCTGGCTGTCCTCTCAAAAGCACCTTGAATCTAGTTGCTTATAATCTTCCTCCATCTGCAGTGGTGCCAATGAATTGCTAACCATAATCATATCCACGCCTTGAGGAGTTGCATATCTATACATTATACATAACTACTTTGTTAAGTGATAATGGAGTGAAGGAGTGGAAGAAATACGATGTGATGCTGAAGCACCTTGTGTTGATATCAGTCTGGAAACTGGATTTTATTTGAACTTTTTTACGTTAATTTTTATTTGAATTTTAAGTTAAGCACATTTTGCTTGGTTAGTACATGTTGCCCAGTTGTGCCACCTGCTCATGGGTTTACCACCAGGTCATTTAATTCCATACTTATCTGTGCAAATAACATGGCAAAAGTGAAAATGACTCTGATTGCAGTGGCTGAGAATTGTCTGCAGGACTTTTTGATCGTTATTGTTTTATGGATCGTTATTGGTGTTTAGTTAAGACAAACTAGCATTTGGCACAGAGAGGCATCAATGGCGATGTTTCAGAAATGACAGAATGAATTAATCGAAATAACTCAATGGAAGGTGAGGTCTGTCATAGAGATGTACTGAGTATTGTACACAAAATACTTACCCTCTCGACACGAAATGTCACCCATTCCTTCACTCCAGAGATGCTGTCTGGCCCACTAAGTTACTCCAGTATTTTGTGTCGATCTTCGGTTTAAACCGGCATCTGCATTTCCTTCCTACACATCCTATCCTGAGTTGTATTTATTCCTTTAATCATGATTGCTGAATCACATTACCTATCATTATCTCATTGTTGCAGCTCTTTGCACTGCACAAACTGCTGGCCATGTTTCCCACATTTTAGACAATAGACAATAGGTGCGGGAGTAGGCCATTTGGCCCTTCGAGCCAGCACCGCCATTCAATGTGATCATGGCTGATCATTCCCAATCAGTACCACGTTCCTGCCTTCTCATATCCCCTGACTCCACTATTTTTAAGAGCCCTATCTAGCTCTCTTTTGAAAGCATCTAGAGAATCTGCCTCTACCGCCCTCTGAGGCAGAGAATTCCACAGACTCACCACTCTCTGTGAGAAAAAGTGTTTCCTCATATCCGTTCTAAATGGCTTTCTCCTTATTCTTAAACTGTGGGCCCTGGTCCTGGACTCCCCCAACATCGGGAACATGTTTCCTGCCTCTAGTGTGTCCAAGCCCTTAACAATCTTATATGTTTCAATCAGATCCCCTCTCATCCTTCTAAATTCCAGAATGTACAAGCCCAGCTGCTCCATTCTCTTAGCATATGACAGTCTGAATTAACCTTGTAAACCTACGCTGCACTCCCTCAATAGCAAGAATGTCCTTCCTCAAATTAGGGGACCAAAACTGTACACAATACTCCAGGTGTGGTCTGACTAGGGCTCTGTACAACTGCAGAAGGACCTCTTTGCTCCTGTATTTGATTCCTCTTGTTATAAAGGCCAACATGCCATTCGCTTTCTTCACTGCCTGCTGTAGCTGCATGCATACTTTCATAGACTGATGAACAAGGACCCCTAGATCCCATTGTACTTCCCCTTATCCCAACTTGACGCCATTTATATAGTAATCTGCCCTCCTGTTTTTGCTACCAAAGTGGATAACCTCACATTTATCCGCATTAAACTTCATCTGCCATGCATCTGCCCACTCCCCCAACCTGTCCAAGTCACCCTGCATTCTCATAGCATCCTCCTCACAGTTCACACTGCCACCCAGCTTTGTGTTATCTGCAAATTTGCTAATGTTACTTTGAATCCCTTCATCCACATCATTGATGTATATTGTAAATAACTGCGGTCCCAGCACCAAGCCTTGCGGTACCCCACTAGTCACTACCTGTCATTCTGAAAGGGACCCGTTAATCCCTATTCTTTGTTTCCTGTCTGCCAACCACTTCTCTATCCATGTCGGCACTCTACCCCCAATACCATGTGCCCTAAATTTGCCCACTAATATCCTATGTGGGACCTTATCAAATACTTTCTGAAAGTCCAGGTACACTACATTCACTGGCTCTCCCTTGTCCATTTTCCTAGCTACATCTTACATCAAAGTTGCTTTACGTCAAAAATGATTTTTAGTTCAGGAAAGCTTAATACAAATATAAATCTTGTTGTTTTCCTTGTTATGGATAGATTTGAGAAAGATGATCAGGGAATTTGGTGATGATGAAAAGTCTTCGTAAACTCAAATGGAAAAATGTCCATCTGTCAGTAAAATGTTAGAGTTCACATTAGAGGACATAGTCAAACTGCACAGAGTTGTGGTCAAATTGCATCTTAAATTCTACATCTAGTCTTGGCTGTCAAATGTTTAGCCATGTAAAACTATCACCTGCCTAAGGCTGCGCTCTTCTAAACGTCAGAGTGATTTACAGTGCTGAAGATCAATGTTTGAACCACCAAAATCAGACTTGGGTTTCTCACATGCTCCAGGTGAATTTATGTACTGTCTCTACAGAAAGATTGCACTTCTATTAGTGTCATCGTTATCAGTACGGCAGACCAATTGATTTTTTATATACAAATTTCAGGAGTACAACTGCTCATAATCTTCTGACTTGGGTGGCAGTGTTGGAATTGAGCTGCAAGGTCGTTCAAGATGTAGGAACTTTATTATCTGGGACATTGCTTTAAATTGAATTGTGATAATAAGATAAACTCAAATGTTTAAGATTTTAAGAACCGGAGTGGGCTACTTAAGGGCCTGTCCCACTTGGGCGTCATTTGCGCGTCACGCATGTGGCGCATGAAGATTTTGTGAATCCCTAAATCCTGGGTGCTGTGCGCGATCGCGCGTCACTGCCTACGCCACCACACCTCACCACGCACCATGTGCACGTAACGCACGCCATGCGCGCATCACATGCGCGTCATGCGTAAATGATGTCATGTAAATGACGCGCAAATGACGCCCAAGTGGGATAGGCCCCTTAGCTGCTTGACCCTATTTTGCTACAAGCTTGATATTTGAGATTCATTTTCACACAGCGATCAATGCACTGTATTGTATACGTTTCCAGGTAGTGTAATGAAGGCATAAACTTTGGGATCATTTGAGAAATAATTTGATCTTAATCTAGTGATAAGCTTTCTTGTTCTTTTGAAGTTGGTGTAAATGGCCTTCCTCAGAAATTAAATGGTGATCTTGTGAAATCTTAGATGAGCACTAATCTACAAAAGAACGGAAATGGCTGATGTGAAATAAAACAATATAATCTTGGCTACTTTGAAAATCAGTGGCTTGGTCAGAGCATGTTTGGGATATGTTTGTTAATTGCAAACAAATTATTTCTTTCACAAACAAGTTTAAACAGTCTTATGTAGGAAGGAACTGCAGATGCTCCAGTTACTCCAGCATTTTGTGTTTAAACAATCTTGAATAGTTTAATTTAGACTGAAATGGTGACTCATTTTTGTTTTGCTGTGTCCAAAATCTAATCTGTTGTAGGATGCATTTGTTGGGTTGTAACCAGAATATTGCTTATTGACAAGAGAAAAAAATACTTTTGTATGGCAGCTTTCACAACCTCAGGGTGTGTCAGTGTTTGATCTCAACCTATAGTAATGGAGGAAAAACAACTGCCAATTTGTACAGTGGCAGCTTAGTCCATCGCTGGTGCAGCTTACAGGCTATTTTGCTTCAGTCTAAATGGTAGCTCTCATTTTTCCTACGCTATCATCTGCTTTTTCCTGGAGCAGTTCCCACAGTCAGATCCTGATCTCCAAGATCCTGTGCAGCTTGGAGTTATTTTTGCAAAGGTTGTAAGCAATGAGTGGTAGAATATGATGGGATTTCAACAGATTTGTGAATAATAAAAAGGATAGTTGATGGTCAGTGCAGGCAAGCTGAAGCGCTTGTCTCTCTGTTGTATTTCTCTATACTCTATTAAATATTTTGGCAGGTAATTATGCTACACCAAAAAGCACAAAGTGCTAGAGTAACTCAGCGGGTCAGGTAGCATTTTGGATCGGGACCCTGCATGGATAGGAAATATTTCCGGTCGGGACCCTTCTTCATATTTCTCCAGAGATGCTGCCTGACCTGCTGAGTTACTCCAGCACTTTTTTGTTTTTTGCTCAAGATTCCTGCATCTGCAGTTCTGCTGCAGGTGGTATCTCTTTTGTGCTCTTTCAATGAAGAATGGTTGTAACAACTTGGAACAGTAAAATAGAATTTCCACACAAGGGACAGCAGAAGCTGGTTTAGATCCCCCCAGCATCTCTGGGGAACATTGTATTACTGTGTGGTAATTGATTGATTAGCCAAGTATATAAAAACGTACAAGGAATTGGATTTGTCCTACAGACATATCAAAAAAGCAACAAGGCACACAACTAAATAAAAGTTAACATAAACATCCACCACAGGGGCTCCCCCACATTCCTTACTGTGATGGAAAGCAATAAAGTCTTAAGCCCCTGTCCCACTTGCGTGTCCTTGGTACGCTAATTACGCGACCTCAATCGACCGCACAGCCATCTGGAGCGCGTGACGTCATTTGAAGATTGACACAAAAAGCTGGAGTAACTCAGCGGGACCGGCAGCATTTATGGAGAGAAGGAATGGGTGACGTTTCGTGTCGAGACTCTGAAAGAAGGGTCTTGACCCGAAACGTCATCCATTCCCTCTCTCCAGTGATGCTGCCGGTCCCACTGTGTTACTCCTGCATTTTGTGTCTATCTTCAATTTTCTTGGCCCCGCTCTGGGAGTTGAATTCGGGGCGGATCCGGTCCGCAACGGCCATGAGCCCCAGGCCGAGTTCGGCAATCGTTTGCCTGCTTCTGCTGCTGTTGGAGGTGAGACGTGCGTCACGCCAGGGTCTTGGGCCTGTCCCACTTCGGCCGTCAGTTATGCGACAGGCCGTTGGCGCACAAAGATTTTGTTTGCTACAAACATTTCGGAGCCCTGCGCGATGTCGCGCACAACTCCATACCCCTTCTCAGTGGGACCGGCCCCATGCGGCCATATGATGCCTGTGCGCCTCAACGCGATAACGTGATCGCGTAATATGCGTGCCAAGGACACGTAAGTGGGACAGGACCTTTAGGTTCTTTCCTCCTTATTCTCCCGCGCAGTCGAACCATCCGCAGTCCGGGCGATTGTAGATCCACCAGCTGGTGATCGAAGCTCCCGCGTTGGGGCGATCGAAGCTCCTGCGGCTGGAGCTCCTGAAGTCGGTCCCTAACCAAGGTACCGCGAGCTCCACGATGTTAATTCCGCAGGCACCCGCGGTTAGAGCTTCTGAAGTCTATCCCCAGCAAGAGGCCGTCAGCTCCTCGATATTAGGCAGCACGCGGATGGAGATACGATACGGAAAAAGTCGCATTTCCTTCAAGGAAAAAGATTTTAAAAAGTTTCCCCACCACATAATACAAAACTAAAGATACACTAAAGGGCCTTTCCCACTTGGGCAATTTTTCAGCGGACTGCCAGCGACTGTCAAGTTCGCGGCACTCGCCTGAAAAACCAGGAACTGGAACGGCGACTGTCAGAGTGGAACACAGACACACAGCCAGACACACACAGAGACGCGTGCAGAGGGGCGCGCAGACAGACGGCGAGGGAGATTGAAAAGGCGTGGGGCCAGGGAAAGCGGGGGAGCGCTGTCTGAAATTCACACGGTGCAAAGTCACAGTGATACAGACGCACACCACGATGAACAGGAAGGTTAAGACGACTAGCACAGTGTACGGTAAGTCCTTTAAAAGAGGGGGGAGGGGAGAAGGATGGAGAGAGTGGAGACACTTTTAAGAAACCAGACAACTTTTAATAAGCCAGAGATACACAGCTGTGATGTTTGGCAGGCATTTAACAAGTCGGTTAACCTTGGTTACGTTTTTTTTTCCCCAATGAGCCAATGAAATTGACCGGTCAGCAAAAGCGATTAACTAAAACTCCCTACGACTGCCTCGACTACCCAGAACTACATGGCGACCCCACTACAACCGCACCTACGACTACAGGATTATCGATTTTCTCCATGGCGACCAATTTTTGGTTGCAGAAAAATGTTCACATGTTGAAAAATTGGATGGAATTGGGATGGAACTCCTCGCGACCATGAAGGAGGCTCACCAGAGACCACCAGCGAACATGTGGTGATCATGAGGTGAGTGCAGAGTCCCTAGAAGAGTAAGGTGAAGCCTCAATGACTATCGACCAGTGGCACTAACGCCTGTGGTGATGAAGTGCTTTGAGAGGTTGATCACGGCGCAAATCAACTCCTACCTCGACAAAAACCTGGACCCACTGCAGTTCGCTTTCCGCCACAACAGATCAACAGTGGATGCGATCTCGCTGGCCCTCCACTCCGCTCTGGACCACTTGGACAACAAAAACTCATATGTCAGGCTGTTATTCATTGATTACAGCTCGGCATTTAACACAATCATCCCCCCCAAGCTGGTTACCAAACTCGCAGAACTGGGTCTCTGCGTATCCCTCTGCAATTGGATCCTCGACTTCCTCATTCACAGACCACAGTCTGTTCGTATTGGTGGAAATGTGTCAGCCTCGATAACAATCAGCATGGGAGCACCTCAAGGCTGAGTGCTCAGCCCCCTGCTGTACTCACTCTATACTCATGACTGCATAGCCGGTCATAGTGCAAACTCCATCATCAAGTTCGCTGACGGCACCACTGTTGTGGGACGTAACACTGATGGGGATGAGTCAGAGTATAGAAGAGAGATCGAGCGACAGTCCATATGGTGCCAGCATAACAACCTGGCCCTCAACACCAGCAAAACCAAGGAACTGAATGTGGACTTTGGAAGGAGTAGGCTGGTGTCCCACAGTCCTGTTTATATCAACGGGTATAAGTGGTACAGGCCCTTTAAACATACATTTAATAACAGACTAAAAACAACAAAAGAAGAAAAGGATGAGACAGACTGTTAGCGAGGCTTCCATTATGCGGCGCCACCCGACCAGGCAACGTTACTGTTCGGGACTCTTCTTCCGACCTGACCCGAAGCGTCGTCTATCCGTGTTTACCAGAAGTAAAATAGAATGTTCTGTTTGTTTTCTTGTCAATACATACTTTGCGTTAACTAAATCATCTTGTAACATCAAATTACCACACGTGAAGCCTTCACCAAAACATTGTTTTGCATTTCTGCTTACATGAGATGTATTTTGTGGAGAAAAACCCTCATTTTACTGCTTGGGAGAAAAAAAAATGGATAGCAGCGTAATTAGATACACATTGAAGAGGAATTGTATTACAAAATGTTTTGAGTATTGAAGATAATAGATTGTGCATAATAGGAACAAAACTGTCTATTGATGCCCTAAAGCCTGCTTATTCATTATTACATTTTGGATGATTGTATCCCAAATCCATTTATCTGGCTTGGCTCCAATTTTTCATATCCCTGGATAGTGTTAACTAACAAAAATCTGTCTCTGTCCAGATAGCTCCAATTAACCATACATCCACAGTTGAGGGAAGAGTGCTTAAAATTTCCTTGAGGCTTTGCGCAAAAGTGCTTCCTGCTGTTTCTCACGAGTAGCCCAATTCTGATTTTAAGATTATTTCCCTTCTGTATTCCTTCATCCAAAAAAATAGTTTCTCAGTTGGATCATAAAAATACCAGTTTTGTTATTGTTTTAAAGCTTTGGAAATTAGTATAAAACACAACATAATGTAGCTCATGATGAGGTTTAACTTTTTTAAATTATGCTTTCTTATCTTTGGCCAGCCTGGGTATTTTTCTTCGATTTTTCTTTATTAGTGTTCGGCAAAACTGGGTATTTTTAGTTCTTAAACAGAAATATCCATTAGATAATGTATCATGTGTAGGAAAGAACTGCACATGCTGCTTTAAATCGAAGGAAGCCACAAAATGCTGGAGTAACACAGCGGGACAGGCAGCATCTCTGAAGAGAAGCAATGGGTGACATTTCGGATCGAGACCCTTCTTCAGACTTCCACCCCATCAGCCGTCGCATTCAGCATATAATCCTCCAACACTTTCTCCACCTCCAACGGGGTCCGACTACTGGCCACATCTTTCCACCTCCACCCTTTTCTGCTTCTCCAACTCCTCTCCAGGTACTTTCCCCTGCAACCGCAGGAAATGCAACACCTGTCCCTTTACCTCCCCCCTCTAATCCATCCGACCCTGACAGTCTTTTCAGGTGAGGTAGAGGTTCACTTGCACCTCCTTCAACCTCATCTACTTTATCCGCTGTTCCAGGTGTCAACTTCTGTACGCAGCGAGACCAAGTGCGGGCTCGATGATCGTTTCGTTGAACACCTCCGCTCAGTCCGCCTTAACCTACCTGATCTCCTGGTTGCTCAGCAATTTAACTCCCCCTCCCATTTCCAATCTGACCTTTCTGCCCTGGGCCGCATCCATTGTCAGAGTGGGGCCCAGCGCCAATTGGAGGGACAGCACCTCATATTTCGCTTGGGTAGCTTACACACCAGCGGTATGAACATTGATTTATTTAATTACAAATAGCCCTTGTTTTCCCTCCTTCTCCATCCCCTTCCCAGTTCTCCCACCAGTCTTACTGTCTCCGACTACATCCTATCTCTATCCCGCCCACTCCCCTGATATCAGTCTGAGGTAGGGTCTCGACCCGAAACGTCACCCATTCCTTCTCCAGAGAGGCTGCCTGTCCCGCCAGCATTTTGTGTCTACCTATGTAATGCATCATTATCTATTAGTTAATATATAAATCCCAAGAGATTTTGTAGCTACATTTTTATAGGGGTAACTAGAGAGAGAGAGAGAGAGACAGAGAGAGAGAGTGAGCGTGGGATACCTCAGGAATCGTAGTGGTCAACACTGTGTGGAGCCACATGAGATGGACAAGGTTCTCAATTAGTATTTCTCCTCTGTTTTTACTGTGGAGAAAGACAGGAAGACTGAGGAAGTTGGGACAGTTAATGGAAGTGTCTTGAAACCAGTCAATATTGCAGTCGAAGAGGTGCTGAAGGACCTAACGCATATGAAGGTGGACAAATCTCCTGGCTGCATCAGATATATCTAAGGACACTGTGGGAAGCTAGAGAGGAAATTGCAGAAGCCATGGCTGAAATGTACGAGTTATCATTAAATATAGATGTGCCGGATGACTGAAGGGTGGCAAATGTAGTGCTTCTATTCAAGAAGGGCTGAAGGGAAAAGCTGGAAACCATATGCCAGTGACCTTAACATCCATAGCTGGAAAGTTACTAGAGGATATTCTGAGGGATATACATGCATTTATATAGACATGGGCTTAAGGAGAGTCAGCATGTTTTTGTAAGTGGGAGTTTGTGTCTCACAAATTTGAGTATTTTGAAGATGTGACCAAAAAGGTTGATGAGGGCAGAGTTGTAGATGTTGTATATATGGACTTCAGCAGAGCATTTGACAAGATTCCACATGGTAGGCTGCTCTGGAAGGTTAGATTGCATGGGATCCAAGAAGAGATGGCTGAATGGATATGAAATTGGCTCCATGAAAGGAAGCTGAGGGTGATGGTGGAAGGTTGCTTCTCGGACTGGAGGCCTGTGACTAGTGGTGTGCCTCAGGGTTTGGATTACTGTTTGTAATCTATATCAATGATTTGGATGATAACGTATATGGCAAATTTAGCAAGTTTGCAGATGATACAAATGTGGGTGGTTTTGAAGATAGTGAAGATGGATGTCAAAAATTGCAGCAGTATCTTGATCGGTTGGCCTGGTGGGCTGAGGAATGGTTGATGGAATTTAAGACTGAGAAATGTGTGGTATTGCATTTTGAAAGTCTAACATGGGCAGGTCCTGCACGGTGAATGGTAGAACTCTGGGGAGTGTTATAGAGCAGAGGGATCTAGAAGGTACATAGTTCCTTGAAGGTGGTGTCTCAGGTAGATAGGGTGTTCAAAAAGGCTTTTGGCATATTGGCCTTCCTTAGTCAGAGTATTGTGTATCAAGGTTTGGAGGACATGTTGCAGTTACATTAGACATTGGTGAGGCTGTATTTAGAGTATTGTGTTCCGTTCTGGGCACCATGTTACAGGAAAAATGTTGTCCATTTGGACAGGATGCAGAGAAGATTTATGAGGATGTTGTCATGACTTGAGTGTCTGAGCTAAAGGAAGAGGTAAAGCAAGCTGGGATTATTCCTTGGAGTGCAGTAGGATGAGGGGTGATCTTATCATGAGAGGAATAGATTGGGTAGATGCACAGAATCTCTTGCTCAGAGTAGGTGGATCGAGAACCAGAGGACATTGGTTTAAGGTGAAGGGGGAAAGATTTAATAGTAAGCTGTGGAGTAACTTTTTCACGCAGAGGGTGATGGGTATATGGAACGGGCTGCTAGAGGAGATCATTGAGGCAGGGACTATTGCAACTTTTAAGAAACAATTGGGCAGGTACATGGATAGGACAGGTTTGAAGAGACGGCAAATGCAGGCAAGTAGGACTAGTGAAGATGGGACAGTTTGAGCAAGTTGGGTCAAAGGGCCTGATCCAAGCTGTATGACTGACTATGACTATCATCTTTTAATGTCTGGAGGATTCTACAACGTTAATAAATCAAAATGTTCATAATTTCACATGAGCAATTAAAGTTATTCAAATTTAATTTCTTGCACAAAAACCTTTCCAATAGATATGTAGATAATGTGTACAAATTAGATGTTGAAATAAACACTGATGGTGAAATGTAGGTGGACAGATTTAAGATTAGGAAAACCTACTGCAGTAAATTGTGGCATATATTTTTAATGAGCTAATAAAAGATTGATGCTCTTTGTGATCATTTATGACACATCAGAGAGAAGGAAGGTTTCACATATGCGCTGTCTGCAGGCGATGTCAATACCATCAAAACATTATTTACTAATTTTGGCCTTTATGTCCTTTCGAATAGGCAAGTGCAGTGATATCCTGACGTTTAAATTGTAGGGAATCAGTGAACTAATTTTGCATTTTTCTTCATGCAAAACAGTCGAAAATTAAACTACAAACAATAATTTTGAAGGTTTGGAAAAATTGCTCGTGGTGTAGAGGAAGAATAAGTTACACATCATCCAAATGAACCTGCAAATATTTCATTTGTTGTCTGCTTTGTTGTTGTCTGCCATGTGGTAAACCTTGCAAGGAAAAAATACTTATAGATGCCTTAAGCCTTTCATGTATTGCAAACCTTGTAGTATTCAGTCCCAATGTTGCTTGTGCCTTTTTTGGAATTTTGTTTTCTGCAGTTTTGAATTTTCTTTCAATAATAACGTAAATCTTCTGTACACGCCTTGCTTCAATTTCTAGTCCTTTGTTTTAGTCAGAGATGGTATTCTCATTCACAAACTTAACTTGGAAAAAATAAATAAAAATGTTAGAGTTGATGTTGCTAAGCATGAAGGATCTTATTCCTGTTTTGTTCAGCAGAAATGTTAGGCAGATTCCAATATTCAGCAAAGCACCAAACAGCTTTGTTTTTGAAAAAATAAATCTCTGAACACCTGCGAAGCTGGAGTGTATGAGGCACAGTTTGTTATTGCAGGAGCTCAAACAAGTCTCGACCCGAAACGTCACCTATTCTTTCTCTCCATAGATGCTGCCTCACCCACTGAGTTTCTCCAGCATTTTTGTCTACCTCTTTTCCTCAAATGTCTTTTCATTTTGTTTGTAGTTTCTGTGAGTACCATCTGTACTGTAAAAGTTGAGACTGGAATTAGTAATTTTGCGTAAGAAGCACTTTGTGGTTGCCATTTGTCATTGGCATGCAGATTTGCCATCTGAAAAACATCTGAAGACGTATGGGAAGGAGGGTGGGGGGTGAACTGAGTTTTTTCCCTCCCAAGTAGGCTTTCTGGTTTTTCAAGTTTTTAATTGGGCAAATCAAACCCTTCAAATTGGGCAAATTAAACACTTCAAACCCAAATCAAGATTAAGTGTGTTTATTTGTCAATATGCACTGGATATGAATTGGGACAATGGAATTCTTACTTGCTGAAGCTTTACAGGCACACTAGTCACATTAACAACAGCAATAAACGTGCAATAAATTATCAGCTTTTGTAAATAAACTAGAGCGTTGCAAAAAAACAAAGTATGTGGGCAACCATAGTAGTGTAAAGTCCGTAGTGGTACGGTGCTGAGGTAGGGTTGTGCAGGGTGTTTCTTGCACCTGATGGTTGATTGGAAGAAGTTATTCTTGAGGCAGGAGGTAACGGTTCTCAGCCTCCTGTAACACTCCTGTACACAGTCCATGTATTTCAGCACACTGCTACTTGTGACTTTAAATAATTGCTTCAGCTTAAGATCATTGGATAATTGGTTTAAATTTATGACCATTTGGCCCTTGACTCTTTTGTTAACAGCATTAATTTCTGTCTGTTTACCTTGATGAGCCAAGCAATGACATCTACTCTGGTCTGTTGTTATATCTGAAAGCCCCCGTCTGGATTCATTCTAATCTTCTCTCAGTCTTTTATATTCTTACCAACTGTAAAATTGTGGTAAGTAGAAGGAATAACTAGTATTTGAGAAAAGTTTAATGTAACTTTTTAAATGAATCTAGGATTTTTATTAACTCCATCTCACAAAATGTCCCAATATATTCTCCCTTTAATCCATCCAGGGACCCCAACTGCTCTTACAGGTGAGACCACTTCCTCCACAACTTCTGGTTCATTCATTCCTTCCCACTTCCCAAGGTACTTTCTCCTGCAGCCACAGGAAATGTAACACCTTTCCCTATACCACCTCCCTCGCATCAATCCAGGGACCCCAGCAGCCCTTCCAGGTGAGGCATAAGTTCACATGCATCTCCTCTAACCTGATGTATAGCAGTTGGTGTGACCTCCTTTCATCGGCGAGATCAAGCATACACTAGGCAATCATTTTGCCGAATATTTGCACTCCTTCTTTCTCAGTCTGCTGAAGCTCCTGGGTGCTAACCATTTTAACTCTCCTTGAGTTACTCCGGCACTTTGTGTCTTGTTTTGTAAACCAGCATCTGTAATTCCTTGTGTCCGCATTCTTTCCTGTTACCTTAAAAGAGTTAGGTGGATATATAAATAGATCTGTGTGCTTCTGCATCTACTTCAATATTGTACAATTTAGTCTCTGTCTCTTATCGATCTCTTGCCAGAATGTATTATCTTGCATTCAGTGTATAAAACTTTTAACATCCACGTGTCAATGTTTCGGTCTACTAGCCTTGTTGCTGTTTAACACATCCAAGCCTTGTATCATCTACTAGTTTGAAAACCTTGACTTTGTATACCTATATCCAGTTCTTGTACGTGGCCAACTTCAGAATTTCACCCACTCAGTTTAGCATATATGGCGAGGAAGCTTGTAGATATGGATAAGAAATATGTCAATGTTTGGTACCACTGGGGGGGGAAATGTGCAATTGCGTTGTAAGCAGCATATTTAAGAGACCTTGAAGGTACAGCAAGGGTTTTAGTTTTTTCCATAATCTACAAACGTCCTCTCCCTATGCACTAAATGATTGGGCTGACGTTCCATAGGTTTGTCCTTGTACCCCTTATTGAACAATGATGTACCATTAGCCTCTCAATTCTGGTACAAGTTAATGGGCTAAGATGGTTTTTGTACATTGCAGCTGTAAATGGATATATTTTGGGGAAAATTAAAGGTTCAAGCATATAGAGGCCATGTTAAACCCACAACCCATACTAAAGTCTTTGTGCTAACCGAGGCAAACTCGCACTTAAACATTCGGGAAAGGCCCAAGCAGAGGAACAGGCTTTTATCGGGTTATTTTGTTTACATATTCAACACGATTGTGTTTCTCTGTTTCCAAACTGGATCCTCAAGACTGTCTATTTCACTGCCCCTCACATGAGCTTTTCCTAAGTACAGAGGCAGACTTTAGAAAAGGATAATCAGGTACAAACTTATTTCTGCCGGATGCTGTTTTGATCATCACTGTGCCTCACTTTGTTGTCGACTCAAAGATTCTCTACAGAACCCACTGCGCTATTTCACCAGAGAGACCGAGTGCTCTGACTTCAATTTCTTTTGCATAATTTATGCCTACCAATTAAATCTGCTTCTATGGTAACTTGCAAAAAAGCTTGTTGAGTTGTGCAGTTGAAATACCTCCATTTTGCTACATAGAAAATCACAGCACAGGAATAGGCCCTTTCGGCCTCAGCATCTGTGCTGAATATGATGCCAAATTAAACTAACCCCTTCTGACTGCATATGATCCATATCCCTCCATTTCCTGCATATTCATGTGCCGATCTAAGTGCCTCTTAAATGTCACTATTGTATCTGCTTCTACCACCATCCCAGGCAATGCATTCCAGGCACTTACTACCCTGTGTAAAAATACATCTTAGTCATATATCTCATTAGACCTCTCATCTTAAAGCTATAACTTGATTCTTGGATATTTCCTCAATGGGAAAAGGATTTTGACTGCATCCTATCTATGCCTCTCATAATTTTGTACACTTTTATACCTCATAAAAGCAACCTCTGGAGCAACCTCTGCTCCAGAGAAAACAGTCCAGTTTTTCCAACCTCTCAGTAGCTAATACCCTCTCATCCAGGCAATATGTTGGTAAACCTCTTCTGCAATGCCTCCAAATACCTTCAAATTCTTCTAGAACTGTGGAAGATACTCCAAATGCAGCCTAACCAAAGTTTTATAAAGCTGCAATATGATATCACGACTCTTATAACCAATGCCATGAAGGCAAGCGTACCATTGGCCTTTTTGACCACTATTTGCTGCAATTTTCAGGGATCTATGGTCTTGGACCCCAAGATCTTTCTGATCATCAATAATGCTGAGGATCCTACCATGAACTGTACACTTTCTCCTTACCTTTGACCTCCCAAAGAACAACATATGACCTTTTCCCGATAAAACTGTTCAGATCTGTAATTGATCCATGTCCTGCTGTATCCTTTAACAATTTTCTTCATTGTCCATAACTGTACCAATCACAAACAGGGGTGTCAGTACTGATCCACATAGAACATCATTGTCCACAGACCTCCAGCTAGAATGACCGTGGATCCCATGCAGTTTAATCTTTTGGATCAGCCTACCATGAGGGACCTTGTCAAATGCCTAACAAAAGTCCATGTTCTCACCTCAACAATTGCCTTCATCTGAAAAAAAATCATACCATAAATAAATCATGGTACACCAGTCATTGAAAGTAGGCATGTAGGTGCAGCAGGCAGTGAAGAAAGCGAATGGTATGTTAGCTTTCATAGCAAAAGGATTTGAGTATAGGAGCAGGGAGGTTCTACTTCAGTTGTATAGGGTCTTGGCGAGACCACACCTGGAGTATTGTGTATAGTTCTGGTCTCCAAATCTGAGGAAGGACATTATTACCATAGAGGGAGTGCAGAGAAGGTTCACCAGACTGATTCCTGGGATGTCAGGACTGTCTTATGAAGAAAGACTGGATAGACTCGGTTTATACTCTCTAGAATTTAGGAGAGTGAGGGGGGATCTTATAGAAACTTACAAAATTCTTAAGGGGTTGGACAGGCTAGATGCAGGAAGATTGTTCCCGATGTTGGGGAGGTCCAGGACAAGGGGTCACAGCTTAAGGATAAGGGGGAAATCCTTTAAGATAGAAATGAGAAAGACTTTTTTCACACAGAGTGGTGAGTCTCTGGAACTCTCTGCCACAGAGGGTAGTTGAGGCCAGTTCATTGGCTATATTTAAGAGGGAGTTTGATGTGGCCCTTGTGGCTAAGGGGATCAGAGGGTATGGAGAGAAGGCAGGTACGGGATACTGAGTTGGATGATCAGCCATGATCATATTGAATGGTGGTGCAGGCTCGAATGGCCTACTCTTGCACCTAATTTCTATGTTTCTATATTTGTAAAACATGACCTGTCCTGCACAAAGCCATGCTGACTGCCCCTAATTCGTCCATTCTCTTCCAAATGCAATTAAATGCTATCCCGAAGAATGCTTTCCAATCCTATGACTATCACTGAAGAAATATCCCCCATGCTTTCCTTGGTGAATGCAGATGCAAAATTATCGTTTAGTACCATGCGTACATCCTCTTACTCCAAGCATAAATTCCCTTCTTTATCCATGAGTGGTGTTACCCTCTTGTTTTTAATGTATGTATAAGATGTCTTGGAATTCTCTTTAATCCTTCTTGTCAAAGATATTTAATGGCCGCTTTTGTCTCTACTAGTTCTCTACTTGAGTTCCATCCGATTCCTTGTATTCATCTAAGGCCCTGGCTGATTTAATCTTCCTCACTCACACATGCTTTCTTTTTCTTTCTGATCAAATTTACAACTGCTCTCAGCATCCAAGGTTCCCATATCATTCCACCCTTGCCCTTCCTCCTTATTGGAATATAATGGTCCTGAATTCCGATCAGCTGGTTGCCAGACTATTGTGGCAGAAATCTGATGTGGACTTGTCCAATAACAACTGCTCCTCATTCACTCTCCCCAGCACTTGCCTCATAATTTACAATTTACCAATTTAGTACATTCCTCCAAGGCCCAGCAGTCCTGATTCATTATAGTTCTTAATCTTAAGGAGGTGTGATCACTGTCTCAAAATGCTTTCCCATTGAAACACGGGTCATCAGGCAAGGCCCATTTCCCAGCACCAGGTCCAGTATGGTCCCTCTAGGTGGACTATCCACATACCCTCTCATGAAACTCTCTTGAATACACCCAACAGATTCTGCCCCATTTAAGCCTCTTGCACTAGAGAAATCCTTGTCAATATTGTGGAAGTTAGTCTCCCATTACAGCAACCCTGTTACTTTTGCATCTTTCCATAATCTGCCTACATATGTCTTCTACCTTTTGCTGGTTTTAGGAGGCTCATAGTTTAATCTCATCAGAGTGATTGCACTTTCCTATTTTTGATTTCTGTCGTATTGCCTCAGTTGATGGACTGTCCAGTGTGAATCCTCAGAGATCAGCTGTGATATTCTCCCTGGCACAACCCCTTCATGCAGGTACAGCAGGCAGTGAAGAAAGTGAATGGCATGTTGGCCTTTACAACAAGATGAATCGAAAGTAGGAGCAAAGAGGTCCTTCTGCAGTTGTACAGAGCTCTAGTGAGACCACACCTGGAGTATTGTGTACAGTTTTGGTCCCCTAATTTGAGGAAGGACATTCTTGCTATTGAGGGGAGTGCAGCGTAGGTTTACAAGGTTAATTCCCGGGATGGCGGGTCTGGAGCCATCATATGCTGAGAGAATGGAGCAGCAGGGATTGTACACTCTGGAGTTTAGAAAGATGAGAGGGGATCTCATTGAAACATATAAGATTGTTAAGGGTTTGGACACATTAGAGGCAGGAAACATGTTCCTGATGTTGGGGGAGTCCATAACCAGGGGCCACAGTTTAAGAATAAGGAGTAAGCCATTTAGAACGGATACGAGGAAACACTTTTTCTCACAGAGAGTGGTGAATCTGTGAAATTCTCTGCCTCAGAGAGCAGTGGAGGCAGGTTCTCTGGATGCTTTCAAGAGGGAGCTAGATAGGGCTCTTAAAAATAGCGGAGTCAGGGGATATGGGGAGAAGGCAGGAACGGGGTACTGATTGTGGATGATCAGCCATGTTCACATTGAATGGCGGTACTGGCTCGAAGGGTCGAATGGCCTACTCCTGCACCTATTGTCTATTCACCTCATTCTTACCTCCCTCTGTATCACATCTGAAACATCGAAACCCTGGAGCATTGAGTTGCCAGTCTTGTCCTCCTTGGAACAGTCTTTATCATAGCCACAGCATAGTCCCAGGCAACAATTCAGGTTTATCTGCTTTACCCATAATGCGCCTTGCCCTGAAATAAGCACACTGCAACCCTTCAGATGCACCATGTTTAACCTGTCCCTGCCTATCATTCTTTTCAGAATTGCTTGTTATAACCTCTACCTTCTCATCAATCCCCCAGTTGCTGACCGGCTCTGGTTCCCACCCAGTGCCACTCCAGTTTAAACCCTCCAGTGCAGCACTAGCAAACCTCTCTCAAGGATATTGGTTCCACTCCAGTTCAGGTGCAACCCATTCCTTCTGAACAGATCTAAGTGCCCTGGTAGAGAGCCCAATGAACCCTTGCTTTAACGGGCCCCTTTATAACAGATTTTGGTCAGACTGGACATACCTGCTGTTGCCATCCCCCACTCACAAGGTGCACCAGCGAGCCCTTCTTCACCCACCACACAGCCCGGTGAATGAGGCTGTTGTTGCGGCTCACGTTGCAGCTCCTGGAGACGGGAAGGAGGGATGGTGAATAGCCTCTCAGTGACAAGCAGTAGCCAGTGCCATGGCATCATGTCTGGCTCTGTTGAAGAGCTGAGTAGGCTAAATATAGCAAAGCAATTGTGATATGGAACTATAGTCAGAGGTATAGATAGGCTACAGGTGAGGCTCCAGGAGAACCTGTTGCCTCCCTGGTGCCAGGGTCAAGGATGTCTCTGAATGAGCATTGTACATTATGTGAGGGGAGGGTGAGCAACCAGAGGTCATGATCCATATTAGTGCTAATAACATAGGAAGAACGGGAAATTAGGTCTTGCAAAGAGAATTCATGGAGTTAGGTAGTAGATTAAAAGAAAGAATGTCCAGAGTTGTAATCTCAGCATTACTATCTGTGCACGAGCTAGTGAGGAAAAAAAAATAAAGATAGTGTAGTTCACTTTGTGGCTAACTGGAGAGTTGCTGGAGGAATTCAGCAGATCGAATAGCATCTTTGGAGGGAAATGGACATTTGACATTTTGGGTCAAAGTTTCCCTTCATCTCGATTGTGTTTTGTGAATCTGGCATTTTGCTAAATGGTGTAGATTACCAGCTGGGCAACTCAAAACTAGACTTCCCAGAATTTGCCAAGTATTATAATCAGCAGGATAATTTTGTACGGACTATTCAATTGCATTCACTATCGTTGTAGCATAAGTGAAAGTTGTTTGCATTTAGTTACTCAAGTTAATCTGTTTAAATTGGCTATAGTTATGAAATATATTAATGAGTTTACTAAAAGCCTCCCATGTTGGAAATGAAGTAAGATATGACTTTATCTCGTTCCCCATTAACTCTGAAGTTTGAGGAAATTGGCATCATGTAGAAATGTTGTTCAGAAATGTACTATTTTATTGTCTATTACTTGAACAATAACATAAAGTTTATCAGCTTGTTCCATCACTTAGGCTGACATTGCAAAACTGTTCTGGACAATGCTTTGCCCCTCCTGTCTCGACACTGAGCTCATTATCGTTCTAGTCTATTGGTTGGGGAATGTTTCCATTCTGGAACTTATGTTAACACTCCATCTTAAAGAATGTAAATGGAAAAGACAATTACATTTTTATGTGATGAAGAAAGAGGATGTTTAATGTTATTGTCTGATCTGAGTCCCTAATGGCTCTTTCACTTTTGGAGTGCAATTTCTGGAGCTGGTGCAGTATCTGCATCACTCCCACAAGATATTTAGGTGTGGTTATGGAGTATTCATGTCATATGAATTGATTGAACCACTGAATACAACCAAAATAGCTACTATGTGTATTTTCCTTGTATACCACTGACTAGGTAGAGTGATGCTGCTTTTATGAGCTATGAATTAATTGGGTATCAATTTGTACGGGTGAATCCTTTTTAGCCTCCAGCTTGTGATGACCTTTCAAAAATAAATTCACATTGTGGTCACTGTGGGTTAGCACATTTTTGATGAGGTACTCCATTGGTTACTGCATTAATTAGTCTTTTTCAAAATACTTGTTTGCTTCGAATCTTTTACAAGCAAACTATTTAATCTGTTTTTCTGTTCCAGTAGCGATGTATATGAATGCTTTCTTGAAAATGGGCAGACGGGTGGAGGGGGCGGGCTTTAAAGACTTGGTCTAAAGCAAAGACACTAGAGTGGAGCAAGATAGACCACTCCTGCAAAATCCAATGGACTGAGAGTAGTACGCAACGGAGCGTAACTTCCGCCATTTCAGTAAACCCGACCCAACTTCAATTATGTCTCTCGCAGTGTAATGAGCGTTGCAGGCGAACAGTTTGTGTGTTTTTAAATGTTTTAAATGTTTTTAAAAAATTTAGTTTTAAATGCAGTAAACCCTCATCAATTTCCCCCATCAGTCAGCACTGCCTTGGTCGCTATTTGCTGAAGTAAGTGTGTGTGTGGAAACTTGCGTGATTGTTAATCTAACTGGAAGCCAAATCTGACTCATCACACGGTAATACACACGAAAACGGCACATACCTTATACAGGGAGGAACTGCAGATGCTGGTTTACACTGAAGCCAGACGCAAAAGGCTGGAGTAAATCAGCAGATCAGGCAGCATCTCTGGAGAAAAGGATTAGGTGATATTTCGGGCCGACTCGTCTTCTTCAGACTGACAGTCAAGAGAAATGGAAACGGGAGATATAGGCATATCTTCCATTCATTTGTCCTTAGTACTGTCTATATCTCTTGTTCCTCTTTCCCATGACTCAGTCTGAGGAAGAGTCACAAAACGAAATGTCACCTATTCTGCTCTATGATCTTTGCTTTTGTCCGTCTGTCCATGCGTTCGCTCGCTCTTGGTGCCGGCGCTTCTCCCCTCAGACTCCGCCAAACAAAAGCACATGCGCACACACACACACACACACACACACACGCAGATGGGTGCGGGCCGAGACCAGGAGCAGGGCCATGGCAGCGAAATGGTAGGGGAGAAATGTTTTGAAAAACATCCTGAATGAAATAAATGTTTAACAAAAAAAAAGGGTGCCGGCGATCACTCCGTGTCCGTGCCGATTGGGGGGGGGGGGGATGGCTTGAGTTCCTCTTTCCCTTGACTCAGTCTGAAGACGGTCTCGACCTGAAATGTCACCTATTCCTTTTGTCCAGAAATGCCGTCCAACCCACTGAATTTTGTGTCTATCCCTTTATCTCTCAGCCTGATATAGCAGAATCTCCCTGAATTAGCTTGACGCCATGACGGAAGCCGGTTACGAAAATGGCGCTGAAGATTACCCATCACCTACTACGGCTTTTTTGTGTTGTGAACCATGTTGCTCTGCTCTATGATCTTTGGTCTAAAGGATAAATAGGCCTCCTTTGCTGTAAGATCCTATAGAGAAATGTACATGGCTCAGGGCTGAGTACATGATCAACATGCTTTACAGTTGATGATTTTCAAATAATTCAGTACACGTTAGAAGTTAGTGTTTTCTGCTGCTTTTAAAAAAAACAAACGGTTGTGAAGAAAATCAGCAATGCAGTATCCTGGGAGCACAAATTGAAGCTATAAGATTGATTTGATATAGCTGACAAGTAAATATTGATCTGAGCGTCTAATTCCCTGACTGCTTCACCTAATCGTAAATAAAGTTGTCAGAGTATTTGGATTTGTGTGTTGATTTCAGGAATCCCCCAAAAAATGTCTTGGAGGTAATATTTAGTGCTGTAACAAATCACTTCTGTGACAAAATAATTCACATTTTCACTTCAAGTTATAGAACTTCATTCAGAAAGACATACCATTATGACTTTCATAGAGCATAATACAATTTACAAGCCATGTGTTCCTTTTTGAAATAGTCACAGCTGCAAGATGACAAATGTGTGGAAATGCTAAATAAATTCTGATTATGATTAAAATAATAAATATTGGCCCGGAATAATTGGTGGGATCTTTCTCATCCACTATTGGACAGAGAGACTTATTGTTGATCTCTTATCCAAAAGGTATCACCTCCACATATTTGCACAAAAATTCCAGTCTAAAGTTTGTTCCCAAGTCTCTGGAATGGGACTTGTACCCCAGATGTCAAACTACTCTCACTGCACTAACACAGACAATATCTAAAATGAAATCTTGGTTGCTAGATTAAATCTTTGGTGTCAGTCTGCAGATATGAGCATTGTTAGTAATCTTAGTATTGCTAGAGACATTAGCAATCTCAGCATTATTTCAAAATTAAAAGGGATGAAATGGAACAGATATAGTTGAGAATCTTGTCAAATATACCTGCAAGGAAACCCTAATTTTAAGATGTGCCAAACATCCATTTACTTGCCTGCTTTTATCACCCTTTCAGCTCATGGGTGCATCGCCATTTGTATTATTCAGACTCTGCATCTGTGCCATTTTATAGACCTCCCCTTGTTTTTTTCTGCCCTTCACTACTTTGTCTGCATTCTAAAACATGTTTGGCCTCTTTCCCAGTTTTTCAGTTCATGAAGCTAAACTACTTTTCCGCTTGCCTCAGATGTCATCTCATAATCATAATTGTCATTTGTTAGCCAAGTATGTTTTGCAACATATGAAGAATTTGGTTTGCCATACAGTCATACCAAAAAGCAACAAGACACACAACTACATAAAAGTTTGACATAAACAACCACCACAGCGGCTCCTACACATTACCCACTGTGACGGAAGGCAATAAAGTCTCATCTTCTTCCTTCCTTTCCTCCCGCTGTCCGGGGAGTCGAACCATCCGCAGCTGGTGATCGAGCTCCCACATCGGGGCGGTTTATGCTCCTGCATTAGGGCGGTTGAACTCCTGCGGGTTTGGGTTCCCGAAATCGTTCTTTCACCAGAGACTGCATGCTCCATGATGTTAAAGTCCGCAGCTCCCGCAGGTTGGAGCAACAAAGGCCAACCCCTGGCAAAGGAATCGCCTGCTCCAAGATGTTAAGGTCCGCAGGCTCCGCGGTTTTGGAGCTCTAGAAGTCCCAGCAAGAGGCCGCTAGCTCTACGATGATAGGCCACAGTGCAGACAGAGATACGACACGAAAAAGTTCCCCCACCGCCCCCCCCCCCCCCCAACACCCCACACAAATACAAAACTAAAGATAAACTAAAACATACATTTTACAACAAACTAAAAACACAAAGAAGGAAAAAGACGAAGACAGACCGTTGGCGAGGCAGCCATCGTACGGCGCCCCATGACCTTAATAATTTTGTTTTGATCTTATTAGTGTCTCTTTAGTTATCCACCAGTCCTCTGACAATGCATCCTTCTCTCATGCATTGTGAAATGTGTGGTAGTTAATCTGCTATTTATTTTATCCTCTTCATGGTATGAGAATTATTTTCACCTCGGCCAGAGATTTTATCCCGCAGTTTAGATAATTTAATAAAACCCTTTTTCTGTATTGAATGAACTTGTTTTATTACTCAGCCCCTAATCCAGTGTCATGACCATCTATTCAATTTCCCTAGTTAAACAAAATGATATTATTTATTAGTCCATATTTCTATAATCTTCCTGTCATAATCCTTTTTGTAAGGTCTATTGCTTAATCAACCCATTCCCATTCACACATTCCTTTATGATGTGTTTAAACTATCATACCTTTTTTTGAATTTTTGTAAATAATCTTTGCCGGTCTAACTTTTTTAACTTCCGTCTTTTCATTCCATGTCTCAATTCCTGTATTCCAACATGCGTTGGGGACTTCAAGTTCAAACATTTTAGGTAGTTTGGTAGCACTGCCGCCACTTGAATTTGCTGCACCCTCAAGGACAAAGCTGCCAAAAAGGATTTAGAAGTGCCCTACGGATGTGAGATTTGGTGTAGAAATTATTTATTTCTATCCCCATGTTGATGTGATTGCTCGTGACGTTGGCCTGAGGCACAGAGCCAAAGAGTTATAACGCTATATAACACAGAAACGGTCCCTTCGGCCCATTTGCCTGCATTTGGCTTCTAGCCCACTAAACCCTTCTTATCCATGTATTTGTCCAAATGTCATTTAAAAGTCTCAATTGTATCCAATTCGGTAGCTTCCTCTGGCAACTCATTCCAGATACAGACTACCCTTTGAGACAAAAAGATGCCCCAAAATTCCCTCTTAAATCTCTCCCCTCTCACCCTTATTTTATACTCTCTAATTTTAGAATTCTCTATCCTGGGAGGGGGTGGGGAAGATTGAGCATTCATTTTATCCATGCGCCTTGTGAACTTGCACACCTCAATCAGCCTCGTACGTGTCAAAGAAAAAGCCCTGCCTGTCCAACCACTCCCTATAACACTCCCTTTTATGGAACTATATGCACCTGTACTCCCAGATCTCTCTGTTCTGCAACACACACAGTTTAGCTAAACTGCGGGACACAGAGGAGACGGGTCTGAAGGCTCCATCTTGACTTCTCCTCACCCCATATCACTTGCCCGAGCACCACATCTTTTCGAGCAGTTTATTTTGACCAAAGGACTTGATTGATCTTGATATGTAACTGAGATTAAAACAAAATATACCCCAATAAAGTGGAAAAACTCGATGCATATATGTATTTTTACAATACTGGCACACAACGTGATAAACGGGGTCAAATTTCAAATTCCTTCAAAAAAGTTGACAAGCACTTTATTGGGTTCATGACTAACATAGTATCAACAAAAAATATAAGAAAAGATAACATATCGACGGCAAGTTTCCGAAAATGGCATCAAAATACACACATACATTTTGTGTAAGGGTTGTCGCGTGGTGTCCACCAGTGACCTAGTTGGCACAGTATGTACACGTATTATTCCTTTCTATGTTTATGAATGCCACATGGAACAATAAAATTGCAAACACCGTTTCCACGTCATTCACCTGATCATGTAGTAGAATACCTGCATCCATCTGAGTGGACACCGCGACGGGCGTTACACACCGTATACACAAACATATGTTGCGGTGGACACTCAAAGGTTTGTTGTCCCAGAAAACTAACTTTACATTATTAGAGAAAACCAAACATTTTCACCAATGTGATCTAAACGGTACATAACCATATAGATTTGAGCTATTGATGGCCGATAATTCATCAGCAGGTTTGATTTGGGATTTTTTAGTAAGTAAAATGTCTCCGTCACGGTCGCTGTGAAGCTTCCGGAAGTTGACATGAAGGAATAAAGATAGCAACTTGGTCCGTACGAAAGGTAAACAAGAGACTATGTGTTGCCAAATTGAGGATTGGCTCAGTTTCTTAGTTTTGATAGCCAATTTATGCCCCCCAAAATTTTTGTTATTGACTGTATCTGCCCTAAAATTTTTTATTGACTTTAAAAAGTCAGAAAATATATCATAAACTGTCGTTGTGTTTTAATTTGAATATAAGAAAAAATAATTAACTCGCCCAAAGATCACTATTACCATAGGATACCTCGCTGGGCTTTGTGAAAAGCAGTAGAGGTTTGGAATCTCCATGGTTTAACTTACGGAGGTACCGACCCCAATAACGGTCGTTGTGACAATGGATACCAAACACAACGACCGTTACCGGATCTTTACTGTACTGTATTACCTTTATGTTACTATATTTTGCTCCTGGTATTGATGAAGGATATTTCCCTAGATCATTATCAAAACATATATGTATGAGGGGCCATTTGAAGTTTAATTATGAATTAAATATTCATGACTAAATGTGGCAGAGTTTTAATGTCACATTTTTGGTGTCCAAAATGGTGGGAAAATGATGAAAATTTGTCTGTCATGAAAAAAGCTTTTGACTTTCGGTCTTGAAGTTATCTCATTTATATCTGTTATTTATAAGGTTTCACATTATATCTGTTATTTATAAGGTTTCACATGATGGGTAGATTTTTGTTAAGAACAGTGTATTGGTGTAAACAACTGAATAATAATCTTGTTCCTCAAAATCTCTCCAGTATTGTAAAAATACATATATACTTGCTTTCAATTTTCTATCTGGTAAAGAAATCATTCAGTTACAGCACCATAAAAAATCTTGTAAAGTTCAATATGAATATTTAATTTATTTTATTTTATTATTGTCGCGTGTACCGGGAAGCAGTGAAAGGCCTTTGTGCTTTCCAGGCAAAGAAAAGACTATAAATGGATACGATCAAGATGTCCACATTATACTTGAGACATTGAAGAAAATTTGTCGTGGCCCAGTGTTTTAAACCTGAACTCACTTTTAACTCTGAATACCAATAGGCATCTGTCTAATGGCAAACTTTGTGTATTGCAGTATGTTTACACTGTGCAATGCCATAATTTTGAGTTATGCTCATGCCATAATTTGTTATTGAAGCTTCATTTATAAACGGTGCAGGGGATACCATTGTAGAAAGATATTAACGTCTATGATGAGAAACGGTGTCATGCGCTAGCATTTTAGAAGTCTATATGAAAGTTGTAAAATGATACACCAATATGCAATGTATTTTATATTTTCATCAAATTGTTTTCCCAAAAGCTTGGGGTTTGACTTGCTACTTTTATCTAAGAGATCAGTATATCTAGTGAATTATTGAAATAAAGGGAATGTGTATTTTTGTAGTTTCTCATAATCTCAATATAACCCAAAATGCTTTATATACAATTAAATACTTTAATTCTGATTACTTTTGTAATGCCAATAGGCCTCCAGACAGCACAGTAATGAAGAGAAAAAATGCCTGTGATATAGGTTTGGGGATAAATGCTTAGCAGGGCACATAATAGCTTCCCCTGTCATTTGATGTTGCTTGACATAAACAATGCAGAGATCTTGGTTTGGCATTTCATCTGAAAGCTATTGCAACATCAGTACTGCAACGTCAGGCTAGAATTTATTATCAAATATCCAGATTTGACGAACCCATAACCTTAGACTATGAGAGTGGTGCTAATGAGCCACTGCTATCGTTTCAGTTCTATGAAGGTTAGATCGGCCATTTGCCTATCTAGCCAGGTTTCACTGATGGTTTGTGCCCACAAACGGTTGCTGCACCTGGCTAAGCTACCATCCATAGGTAGACACAAAGCTGGAGTAACTCAGCAGGTCAGACAGCATCTCTGGAGAAAAGGAACAGGTAACGTTTCGGGTCGAGTACCATCCAAATTGGTTAGGCTGTGCCTGTGATACAGTATTTAGTGTTCATCAGGGGTGGAGGTTACCATCTCATGAGGTTGTTAATAATGCCACTTCCTGTATTTCCTGGCTGATATGCAATGAAAGCTGCAGTGCTCAGTTCCTTTTGCAGTAGTTTGTGCCCATGTGCAGCAGGTCCTGATAACATATTCAGAAACTGTCTTTTGCTTCTCTAGCGGACAATCGTGGCATGCAAATACCAACAAAAATATCGCCAATAATTAAGGGTCTTACTACCCCAATTCAATAACATGACAGTTGTTAAATTGCACATCACTGGTCCATCTGCAAAAATACTGTTGTGGAAGGGTAGGACGGTGTTTATGTTTAAATATTTGCTGACTCCTAAAAACCTTTCCACTATTTACAAAGCACAAATTACGAGTGTAATGGAAGAGTCTCCACTTGCCATGTGTATATATGCTGCTCCAATAACACTTAAAGCTGGATACCAATCCTTTCAAAGCTTATCATTTGATTCCTTGAATTTCAAAGAGTGAAAATGTACTTGAGTGAAATATGGGCTCTTGACTGGTGGACATAGGATGTTTTTCTCTGCAAATACGATCACTGTTATATTTTTTTAAATAAAATTTCGGCCATTTTTTCTTTAAGGGTTATGAGTCTTTTGAACTAATCTATGGAAGCAATCTATGAATATTTTCAAGGAAAGGGGAAGTAGATTCATGATAAATGTGGGGGTAATAGGATTATCATGGGTAGATGAGAATACAGAGTTGTGTTTATAATAAGGTAACCATGTCCAGTAATTATTGAATAGCAGAGTATTCAAGAGGCTTGAAGAACAGTGTGGACTATAGCTCCGAATAATTCCTATAGCATGGTGACCAAAACTGAACAGAATCCTCCAAATATGGCCTCGCCAAAGCATTGTACAGCTGTAACATAACCTCCCAACTTCTTTACTCAATACCCTTGACTGGTGAAGGTCAATGTGCTGAAAGCCACCTTGACCACCCTATCTACCTGAGACGCCACTTTCAAGGAACTATGTACCAATTCACTGACTTATTTTTATTGCCTTATCCTGATTTGTGACTTAAACATTTCAGTGAATATTTTTGCATAGAGCTGTGCCCTGCTGCAGAATTAGAGGTTAAGCATGTCATTATTAAAGCATTCCTTGACCTCCAAACTTAAATTACTTCACCGTTTTTGTTTGTTTTGATACATTGGTTATCACCTCTACGTCTGATTTCTTTATGCATTTGTCTATCTACAAAAGACCGTGAAGGTAAGTTCCATTGTTGTGAATGGATTAAATTGATTATTAGAAATTTATTCATGGTAAAGATAAATTTACCATGATTAAATTCATGTGCAGATAAAAATGCTGGAGAAACTCAACGGGTGAGGCAGCATCTATGGAGCAAAGGAATAGGTGACGTTTCGGGTCGAGACCCTTCTTCAGACTGATGTGGGGGTGGTGGGGGCGGGAGGAAGAAAGGAAGAGGCGGAGACAGTGGGCTGTGGGAGAGCTGGGAAGGGCAGGGGAAAGAGAGGGAAAGCAAGGACTATCTGAAATTGGAGAAGTCAATGTTCATACCGCTGGGGTGTAAACTACACAAGCGAAATATGAGGTGCTGCTCCTCCAATTTACGGTGGGACTCGCTCTGGCCATGGAGGAGGCCTAGGATAGAAAGGTCGGATTTGGAACGGGAGGGGAGGAAGTGCTGAGCCACCGGGAGATCAGGTTGGTTATTGCGAACTGAGCGAAGGTGTTGGGCGAAGCGATCACCAAGCCTACGCTTGGTCTCATCGATGTAGAGCAGCTGACACCTAGAGCAGTGGATGCAATAGATGAGATTGGAGGAGGTGCTGGTGAACTCTGTCATTGAGAGAGATTCATGGTAACATGAACGTTACATCAAGATGAGTTTGGGGGACTTAAAAAAATTATCTACAGCCTGAGGTAAAACAGATTTCTGTGGTGTTGGGTGTTGAAAACAAAACTTATCTTTCTGATTTTAACCAGTGCATGTTATTTTATTAATGCTAACGAAATTCATCTTGTTTTCCTATTTGACGTTCTCCCAAGTATTGAGTTTGACAAATTCCAATGAAACCAAGTAATAATTAAAAGTACTGCCATAAATTAGCTATGATCAATGACTTTTGAAACAACATCAAATCTTTAGGACATAACTAACTTGAGTTGCATTTCATGTTAATAATTTAGTGGGAATGCAGCAGTGTTCTAAACGGAATACCATGTTCTTGCAGGAATTTATTTGTGTATTATGTAAAATGGCTTTTCATCACAACTCAGTTTGCATTCTCATAATTCTCTTAGTGAAGAATACATATTTTATATATATATATGTATGTGTGTGTGTAGTGAAGAATATATATATTTTATATATATATATAATGTATGTGCGTGTGTGTGTGTATATATGCATATAGAATATATGTTTGTCACATTTTCTCAATATAATCTTTCTCAATATAAAACTGCAATCTTCACATGGCCAAGCCGGACAGGCCAAAGTGCTAATAGGGTTATTGCATCTTTGCGCACTGCACCGATTGCCTGCCTATTGGTACATGACTTCTGTTTATGCATAGTACTGCAGTTTCAAATTGATATTTTGTTTTCTATGTTCTGCTGACGCTGGGAAAAGATGTTGAAGAATAATGACAAGGCAAGAGAGGGTTCAAAAATAACGTGTATTGTGGTTGCAAAAGTAAAAATGTTCATGCTGAAAAGGCTGAAACACCATACAAAATTCAGAGAGTGGACAGGTCTGTCAATTTGAGAAAAGATCAAAGTCAGGAATTGTGTAAAGATGCTATTAGACAAATCATCTCTTGAGGTACCCTGACAAATGGCTTCGGTGAGCAGTCAATTCTCCCCCTCTGATTAATCTGTTAAATACTTTGACATCAACAGACAGAACAGTACATCACAGGACTGGGCCCTTCAGCCCACAATGTTTGAGCCAAAAATGATATCAAGTTAAACTGATCTCATCTGCCTGTACTTGATCCATATCCCTTAATTCCTTGCACTTCCATGCACCTATCTTAAAACCTCTTAAACACCACTATTGTATCTACATGGTTTATTGGAGAGATGTTCCTCTTTATAAGTGTTCCAATGACTGAGGGGCACAAATTAAATGAAGTAAACACAAAATCTGGGATATTAAAAAAAAAATGAATGGAAGAAATGGTTTTGATCTAAACTGTGTAATGTGACTAGGATATATAATTGTGGAGAAATGGTTTGTAAAGGTACAGAGAAAGGGGAAATGGAACTAATAGGATTGCTGTAGTGAGGGCTGCTGTAGTCATGGGCTAAATAGCAGTATTTATGACTGAAAATGGTGCTACCTTGCTGTTAGCAATCAAGGTGCTACTAAATTGAACATATAAATATTGATGCAAATGGTCATTTTCTTCCAGGATTAATCAAGGTTCTTTAAAGACGCTGGCCCTTATTGACATGACAGTACTAAAAAAAATGTTTGTTTTGGTCATAACGGTTGCTGACGCACACATTTTCAGCTGCCGGAGGTCTGGGAATCATTCCACAGATTGCAAGGACTCTGCTGACTGCAGTGTTAGCTATGGCTCAGTTGGCAGGATTCTGACCTTTGTATTAAAATATTAGGTACAAGTCGCACTTAAAGCAGGTTGCACTTAACAGGCACTCATTTTGCTACTGTGGGAGAGCTATACTGTGTTGTAAATTGCATGTGACATTAAATCAAGAACCAGTCTGCAGAAGGTCCCATTACTTTATTTTGAAGAGCAGACAGTTGTCCTTCATTTACTAAATCAGATGAGCTTATTTGTCATCAAATTGCTGTAATGGGAATTTAGTACATGGACACTGCAGCGTTTCCTCCATTACAGCTGTGACTACACCTCTCAGAATACTTTGTCTGTTAAAGCTTGTAGGGGACAGTGGGATTCAATGTCTGATAGCCAAAAATATTAGGTCAGAGTGCTATCACAGTACCAGTACACCTCGTTATTGAGGTTTGTGTTCCCAGAAAACTGACTGTATTGTGATTTCCCCAAGCAAACCTTTGACAAAAAATTAATTTGTTGTTTCTTTCGCATCTTGTGTTTGTTTAATTTTGTCCGAGTTGGATAGAATTCTAGGGGCTAGTGGAGTCAAGGGATATGGGGAGAAGGCAGGCACGGGTAGACCATGATAGCAGACCATCAGCCATGATCACAATGAATGGCGGTGCTGGCTCGAAGGGCCGAATGGCTTCCTCCTGCACCTATTTTCTATGTTTCTATGTTTCCTCACTAAAATTCCACTAGTGCAAATTTTAATTGTGTATTTCAATTTCTTTAATAGTGATTTATGAATTATCAGAGCAAATTTTTGTTACCCATTTCTGTGAACAGTATACCACTGCATGGGCATAATGTGTGGGTTCACTGTTCCAACAACAATGCATCAGCATCAGCGGTGCGGATGTCGATGAGGGTGTGGGGAACGACTGTGAGGGGGAAGAACAAAGGATGACCAGCATGGGGGGACCGCCGGGAAGGGTGGGAAGGAGAACAAAGGAGGACTTGGCATGGGGGGACCGCTGTGAATGGCGGGATGGAGAACAAAGCAGGAGCCAGCACGGGATACTTTGTAAATGTGTCAGCGACGTTAATGTGTCGACTATTTGCATGCCAAATGCGTGGGAAGGAGCTGCAGATGCTGGTTTAAATCAAAAATAGACACAAAATCCGGAGTGTCTATCTTTGACTCCCCTAATATCAGACTAAAGAAGGGTCTCGACCCGAAACGTCGCCCATTCCTTCTCTCCAGAGATGCTGCCTGTCCTGCTGAGTTACTCCAGCATTTTGTGTCTATCTTTGACTATTTGCATACCTTGGGTATGCAGGCAAATAATTTCACTGTGCCTTTTCGCATGTGATAATAAAGTATATTATTCCTTTGCAAGTAGGCACTATTTTGGATTTGATAAGTTTCCCTCTTTCCTTGGGTCTTTGGTCAGGAGATGCTCTTAGCAGAGCCGAAGAATCCATGTATGTCATTGTTATGAATAAATTGCTGGACCTCCTGTACCTATCTTTTGGTCTTTAGGCCAGGAGTGTTTTGATGGACTTCGGATCTCGTGTATCCTTAGAACTGTTTCTTTCCCTTGAGTTTTAATGCAAGAATGTTTTGTTTGTGGTTAATTTTTTCCCTTGATCTGCTGATCATTCTCTTAAAATCCATTCTGGTGGTTTCTGGGATGGAAGCCAAGAGTACATTCATAAGTGCTGGTATTGTCAACTTCAGAACAGTCCTTTTGTTGTGAAGAATGTAGGGCTCCTGATAGTTGGGTGCCTTCAGGCTCTCTCTGAGAAGAACTATTTTTTTGGGATCCTCACGAGCTTCATTATGGATTTTTGTGCAGCAATATGCAGATGGTGCTTGTACAGTATATTCTCATGTTTAGAGCTCAACTCAAGCCATTGTCAACTGGTTCACTGAGGCGTATGGGAGAATGGGCCTTGTATTAAACAACAACAAAAATAAAGGTCCTCATCCAACCTGCTCCTCAACCCGTCTAATCTCGTTGTAGGGACTGCCCTGTGCCAGAGTCTCAACTTCAGTCCTGACCATGTTAAGTGGATGGTAGGTGCTTGCTGGAAACTCTGAGCTGAAAGGCCTATTTCCACATTGGATCTCTACGACGCTGACTATGAATGTAGGGGGAAAGGGTGGGGCCAATAGACTTGCTCTTTAGGATGCAGGCATGGGCCTAATAGGTTACATGCCATTATGTGTTGTAATAGTATAGTCTTTGGCTGTGTTTGGATTTCGAGCCTTTTAGGCTGGTATTCCACTGGGTGGAGTAATCTATACTGCTGTGTGGTAGTTTCAGATAGGAATCAAATAGGGGAACTTTTCCTGCACCTGCACCCCTTTAACCAGGCTGACTGTATTTGGTACTCACTATGTGGCTCCTCTAAATTAGTGAAACCGAGCATAAACTAGACGACCGTTTTGAAGGTCGTACTCTCCACAACGGCCATCAGCAGCTTCTGCTTGCATCTCACTTTAACTCTCCTTACCACTCACATACACCCACCTTTCTGTTGCGACAGAGAAGCTAAATACAAATGGGAAGAATAATGTATCATATTCTTCTTGCGTAGCTTATAGCCCAAGGTATGAACATTGGACTCTTCCATGTTCAGGTAACCTGCACCGCTGGTGTTCTCCTTTCACATAAACAGACTCGCCTGTCCACCAAGTTTTCTTCTCCCTTGGTGTAGGTTTCAGTTTATTATTGTCATGTGCACTGATGTAGAGTGAAAAGCTTTGTTTTGCATGCTATGCAATCAGGTCAGATAATGCTAATGTATAAATCCAATCAAGTCAAACTCACGTATAATAGGTAGTGTAAATGGTAGAGTACATTGTGTAGAGTGTGGCTCTCAGCATTGTGCATACATTGATGGAGTCCAAAGTCAGCAATGGAGTAGACACGAGTCAGACCATACCTGAGCTTATGGAAGGACCGTTCAGCAACCTGATAACAGAGGAATATTCTGTTCCCGAATCTGGTGGTGCATGCTTTCCAGTTTCTGTTCCTTTTGTTCGGCAGAAGCAGGGAAAAGAGGAATGGCTGGGTGAGACAAGTTTTTGATTATGTTGGCTGCTTTTCCAAAGCAGCTTGAGATGTAGATGGAGACGGTGGTGGAAAATGTTGTCAGACTGATGGACTGGGTTACATTTACATCTTTCATCAATTTCTTGGGTCGTGGACAGATCTGTTCCCAAACCAAGCTACGATACAATCTGGCAGTATGCACTCTCTGGTGCATCTGTAGAGGATTGTCAGTCTCCTTCGAAAGTAGAGATGTTGTATGCCGTCTTGGCTGTCGCATCAATGTGGTTTTTCGTCCCCCCCCCATCTGGAGTAACATCCCCTCTCCATCCCATCCTTTCCCCACCCCACCAGATTCCACCTATCTTTTCCCCTCCCTGCCCCTGCCCTCATCCTCACACCTCTCCCCCCCTCCCAGTACTGCCATAGACTGGCAATCATTCCGCTTCCTTCGCAGTGCTAATGCAGGGTCTTGATCCGAAACGTCAACTTGCACCTCTTGGTCCCAAGAAGCCACTTGACTACTTAATTCTTAGAGTACTCTGTTCCTTGTTTGATATTCCAGCATCTGTAGTCTCTTTTGTCCAAATCAAGATGTCGTATATTTGTGAGATTTAAGTTGCTTTTCTTGAGTAAAACTAGAAGCTATGTTTGGAAATCATTTTTAGATGTTTGAAGTTGTGTTTGATTAAAATGTGCTTATTAGTTGGTTGATGTTAGTACACTCTGAGCTTGTTTTGTGCCAGATATTTAAGACCACTTATCAGAGTATGTTGTGGATTTTTGGCAGGTCCAAGAAAACACTAACTTTAAGCAGCTGCTAATAAAATGTTTTGCTTTGTAAGCTGCAAGCTGTAGAGTTTCCTTTGGAAATGAAGCGATCATGCTGTACCCTTGTAATTTGATCAGCCCTATGGCATTGAATGTTTTGGATGTTAGTTTTAAATAGTACTTGACACTTCAAAAATGTGTGGCAAATTACATAGTTCTGTTTAGAGCGTGCTGTAGTTTGGTTCCAAAACTACCTAATCACTGCAATTGAATTCTAAGGTATGTGAAAATTCAGAAAGCACAAAACAAACTGCTGGAGAAACTCAGTGGGTTGGGCAGCATCTGTGAAAAGAAATGGAGCGTATGGTCAAGACACTTCCCCTAAACTGCTTCTGCTTTCAGCATTCGCAGTCTTTGTGTCACTGAAAATACAAAGAATAGCCTTGTTTGTGCATCATGTAAGAATTTGGAGTTACCCATTTTCAATGTAATTTATGGGAAATTGACACTGGAGGTCCTTTTCATAATGTCATTCATTTTGATATGAATCAACAAGAATTCAATCCAATGCACAATGTTATGGCAAAGTACAAGCTAATTAATAGGGATTTTCTGCTGAAAACACACAAGCATTTCCTTGGGCGTTGATAACATTCTGCATTATTTGGTGAAACTTGTGAAAAGAGGTGGCTCATCAGTAAAACCAGGATGTTTAGGCGCTAAAAAACTCTGAAATAGGCAGGCAAAAAGGCATAATAAAATTACAAAAAAGGAACAAAAAAGGCATTTATTGACAAATAAAGCATAAAAAGGCCGATATTTCCACCACCAAAATATGGTTAAAAATGATAATATAAAGGTATTCAACATTAAATGACCAAAGTTGCCTGGTTGCACATAATTACTAGGATTTTTTTCAAATGATCTGGTGTTAAACTATGACGTCTGCCAGACAGAATATGCTTCAGTTGTGAAAAACTTCTTTCTACCTCAGCTGAGGTCACTGGTGCATACCAAAAACAAGCTACCGACTCTATAGTCATGTCGATATCTTGTGCATTACCACTGAGAATTTTAGCTATGTTTTGTATTTCTTCAAGATCTTTGTAAGCTAAAATAACTCTTTCACATTTTCCTTGTATATCTTTACCTACATCGCCAGGAATTTTACAGATATCGTTACTTTGTTGAAAACCTGCAAGTTATTCACTAACGTTTCGCCACGTTTCTCAAGGGAAGCGACAGCTTGTGGGAAGTTTGCAAAATTGGAAGCAATTAACAGAAGATCGCGGTGGAGGGACTTTTTCTGCATGATTTCACTGACGATCCTGATTGCAGCAGATTGTTCTTCTTCAAAACAGTTGAGGGTTTATTTTATCTTTTCAAAATTTGCAGCATAGTAGAGTACAGCAGAGAGCCATGTACCCCAACTAGTCAAAACGGGCTGAGGAGGTAGCGGAATCTCGGGTGCCATTTCTTTGAACAACTGCACACGTGACGGTGCTTTGAGGAAGATTTTCTTGACATTGGAAACTAAGCGATCGACATTTGGAAACAAGCTACATATGTGCTTAGCAATTCTATGAAGTCCTTGAGCTAAGCATGTCAAATGCAAAATTTTGGTGAATAAAATTTTAAGAGCACAAGCAGCTTTTTTCATGTACGGAGCTGCATCAGTCACAAACAGAAGAACATTCTCATGTTTTATACCTTCTGGCCAAAGTACAGCAAGTGAAGATGTAAACAACTGAGCAATAGTTGAGTTGTTTGACCTCCAATACTTGCAATGTCAACAAATACTCCTTTGATAGTTGATCTGCCTCCAGTGTACCAATGACCACATTGGCAACATCTCTCCCCTCAGCATCGGTTGTCTCGTCTATTGAGATCCATATTTTGTTGCATGCAACTTCATCTCTAATTTTCTGCACAACAATGTTGAAGTTGCTGTCAATATAATTTTTCCGTAATGACTCCCTTGGCATATGTTCCTCTGTATTTCTCTAAAAATCCTCGGAGAGATTTATTTTCCAATTTCCACAGTAGAATTCCAGCATCAATGAATGCCTTGCACAGATCACTCAAACTCAGATTTGCGACTGGAGCCAGCACTAAATCTAGTGGGGAGACAACCTTGGGTATTCCACTTCGGTAGTCTACACCCCAGCGGTATCAATATTGACTTCTCTAATTTTAGATAGCCCTTGTCTTCTCCCTCCTCCCCCTTCCCAGCTCTCCTTCTAGTCCTACTGTCTCCGCCTCTTCCTTTCTTTGTCCCGCGCTCCCCCCTACATCAGTCTGAAGAAGGGTCTCGACCTGAAACGTCGCCTATTCCTTCTCTCCATAGATGCTGCCTCATCTGCTGAGTTTCTCCAGCATTTTTTTTGTCTACCTTCGATTTTTCCAGCATATGCAGTTCTTTCTTAAATAGATTCTTGGAGAAGACTGAACCACTGGGCAGCGGCACGAACGAATGAACGACCAACATAGAAAACGTAATTGTAATCATGGTACAATTAGAGAAAATAGCATGACCTTTTAGCAAAAAAAGGCTGATTTAGGCACTCGTTCGTGAAAAAGGCATTATCTTGGTGAAATCATCAAAAAAGGCATGAAAAGGCATATGGCAATATCCTGGCTCTACTCATGTTAAATAGGTGCGGTTTGTTTTCATGTTCCTTACTATGCAACTGTTGTAACACAACACTTTTTATGGAAACCAGCTTATCGGCCAAGACTGGAAGTTTTGCACACCAAGACCAAAATAGTTGGAGTGGAAATGCGCACTTTGTACCTGGAAAATTTTAAATTATGAGAATGACTGACCATGTCAAATTTTAAGATCATCTGATAGTATTGTAACAGATAAAGTGTAGAATAAATAGCATCATGCAAGTGTATTTGGAACCTGAGAAATAAAATAGAAACATAACCTGGTATTTTAAGGAGGGACACAAAGCTGGAGTAACTCAACGGGACAGGCAGCATCTCTGGAGAGAAGGAACAGGTGACGTTTCGGATCGACACCCTTCTTCACTTTATCCGAAACGTCACTCATTCTTTCTCTCCAGAGATGCTGCCTGTCCTGCTGAGTTACTTCAGCTTTTTGTGTCTATCTTCGGTTTAAACCACCATCTGCAGTTCCTTCTCACACATTTTAGAGAGTGACTTCAGCTGTGTCTCAATACTCATCAACAATTAAATAAATGGCTTTGCTTGATTTTTGATACATTGCTGGTGAATTTCAACTCTTCTAGTAGAGTGAAATGCTTCCTGGTACTTCAGAGCAGCAAAAATGTGAGGCAAGAACTTATCAACTTTGGTCAGAACTTTTGATTTCTTGTAATAATTTAAAGATTTAGGAGAAATTATGAAATCTCTGGTTGGTTCTTACAATTTATCAGTTACACGGGAACTTGATGTTACTTATGTCATTGTAACCTTGGCATCACTCAGAGGTAGTTAAAAAATTGTTTCTGTGCATCTGTATCTCATCAGCACGGTATTAAGCATTAATGCAGAGGCTTTAATTTGACTTCAAAGCAAAAGATTGGCACTTGAAATATTCTCAGTTCATTTATTTTCCAGCTGCGAAGTATTAACGGAAGGTACACAAAAAGCTGGAGAAACTCAGCGGGTGCAGCAGCATCTAAGGAGCGAAGGAGATAGGCGACGTTTCGGGTCGAGACCCTTCTTCAGTATTAACGGAAGCTCCGTTTGGGGCAGACAATGCACAAGTTTTTCTGCCTTCTCCAAAGTTATGTACATTGATGCCAATTGATGTGCCAACTGAAATAACACGTTTTGGTGTGAATGTCAAGTTACATCCTCTCTCTTTTCCCGAACGGATCTTAATTGGAAGTAGTTCTGCTGTAATTTAATAACCTCCTTTGGCCAAATGAAAGGTCCAATACTCATGGGCATAATATTATCACGTGCTTATGAATATTATGTCTATCTGAGGAAAATTTATGTTATATCTTTCTTGGATCTGCTTTGGGCTGAATCTTTGCTTACTTTACAACTTTAATTTTTGTGTTGCTTTTTAAAAGGTTCAGCACCAGATCAATGTAGTATTTCTTTGGTACTATGTAGATGCGCAGTTTATCAAAGATGCTGAGGATAGACACAAAATGCTGGAGTAACAGCAGCAGAGTCTCTGGAGAAAAGGAATTAGTGACATTTCAGGTTAAAAATCCTTCTTCAGATATAATCAAGGGAGAGGGAAACTGAAGGTTGGGAACAAATCAGAGTCGGCACCGATCACCAAAGAAAGATGGAGTAATAGTTCATTGTTGCCTGTGAAAGAAGTGATAACGGAGGGATATATGAAAGCGAACAGTGGAACTGGCAGTCCGACTAGGGTGGGGGAGTGGCGGAGAGAGGGGGAATGCAGGGCTTACTTGAAATTAGAGAAAACAATATTCATACCGCTGGGTTGTAAGCTGCTCAAGCAAAATATGAGGTGCTGTTCTTCCAATTTGCGTGTGGCCTCACTCTGACAGTGAAGGAGGCTCAGGACAGAAAGGTCAGTTTGTGAATGGGAAGGGGAGTTAAAATGTTTGGAAACCGGGAGATCATGAAGGTTTACGGACTAAACAAAGGTGTTCAGCAAAACAATCGCCCAGTCTGCACTTGGTCTTGCCGATGTATAGGAGTCTACACAGAGAACAACAGATACAATAAATGTGGTTGGAAGAGGTGCAGGTGAACCTCTGCCTCAACTGAAACTACTGTTGGGGTCTTTGGACAGAGCCGAGCGGGGAGGTAAAGGGACAGGTGTTGCATCTCCTGTGGTTGCAGGGGAAGGTACCGGGGGAGGGGTAGTGTGGAGCAAGTTAACCATTGGGTTTTGGAGGGAACGGTCTCTGCGGAAAGGGATGGAGATGGGAAGATGTGGCTAGTGTTGGGATTCCGTTGGAGGTTGTGCAAATGTTGGAGCTTATGGAGTGAAATGTGAGGACTAGGGGACTCTGTCCCTGTTTCGACGGGGGGGGGGGGGGGGAAGGGGGAGCAAGAGCGAAGCTATGGGAGTGAACGTGGGAGGGACCTTATTGAGAAAAGCACAATTCTGAATGTTCACAGATAGGATGGATGAAGAAAATTGCCAAAACCTAAAATACGTAGATTTGGGGTAAAGCGGAAGAGATATAGCATGAAGCTGGGGAAGTTTTTCACTCAGAGGGTGGTTGGAAGGTGAAGGACCTCAGTCTGTGTTCTATGACTCAGACTTTTACAAGCTATTAATAATGTTCAATTGATTTAAATTTAGAGAAGCAACAAATTCTTGCATCTTTTGTACAATGGTTTAAAATGGCCAAGAAATTTAATTTTAATTTATCTAGGGACCTCCATAGTTTCTGGATGTTTCACAGTGCTTTTATTAGTTAGCAGCTTTGTCATCTAAAGAAAGGGTTGGCAAGTTGTGCACAGCAAAATCCCACAAACTTCAGTCAAATATGTCATCTGTTTGTATATGGTTGTTAAATGTCATTCTCTCTCCAGTCTCTGGTTTGTTTGCAATATCCCCAGGTGTGACATGAGGATGCAAGTATGGCTAAACAAACCAGAAGATACAAGATTAGTCTAGCTCTTGGTCTTTAGTCATGCATTCGGTAGACATCTGCAGGTATGAACTTGCAAATCCAATTGTTTCCTTCCTTCAGTGCATTAGAAGGACTCATTGAATTATATGGCACAGGAACATGCCCTTTGGCCTAACTTGTCTATGCTGACCAAGAGATAGTCTCTCTGAGTTAAGGGGCTGTCCCACTTGGGCGACCTAATCCACGAGTTCTGGCAAGTTTGCCCCCGACTCAGACTCGCAGCATGGTCGACACGAGGTCATAGGAGGTCTTTGTAACTCTCCTTCATGCTCGAGAGTAGTCCCCATGTACCCGAGGCCTCAGCTAGGTCGCGGCGTATTTTTCAACGTTGAAAAATGCCCGCGAGTAAAAAAAGGTCGCCATGGAAAAAATCGCTACTTTTTTTACTCGTAGGTTTAGTTGTAATAGGTCGCCATGTTAGTCGTAGGTAATCGAGGGTAGTCAAAGGCAGTCTAAGGTAGTCCTAGGTAGTCTTCAACATAGTCGAAGGGAGGTCAAAGGAGATCGAAGGAGGTCGTCTTCACTCTCCACTATTCCGTGTCCAATTTTCCTGAAGCTAGTCGAAGCTGGTCTTCTACATAGTCGAAGGTCGAAGGAGGTCTTCAACATGACATTTTTTCAAACTCTCCTAAGCTCTTCTATACTCGCCAATTAGGTCGCCCAAGTTGGGCAGCCCCTTTAGTTCAATATTCCTAAATATGACCCATATACCTTTTAAACCTTCCCTATCCATGTACCTGTCCAAATGTGAATTAAATATTGTAATTTACCTGCTTCCACACAGATTCTTCTGGCAGCTTGTTCCATATACGCACCAACCTGGGGGGGGGGGGGGGGGGGGGGGAAAGAGTTGTCCCTCAATCTCTTTTTAATCTTTCTCCTTTCATCTTAGTCTTATGCCTTGCAGTTTTAGAGCACTTGGCTCTAAGAAAAACAATGTTACCATCTACCTTGTAAGTCAGAGTAGCAGAAATAGGCCATTCAGCCCATGGAGTCTACTCTGCCAGTCAATTGTGAGTACTCTAATTGAAGAGTACTCTATCCAGGCATTTCATTATTTGGTTTCAATGAGATCCCCCTCATCCTTCTAAACTCAAGCGAGTACAGGCCCAGAGCCGTCATCTAAGCTTCTCTCTGCCCCTTATGATTTTATATACCTCAGTTCACCCCTCATCTCCAGGGGAAAAGCTTGTCTAGTCTCTCCTAGTAAAGCAAGCCATTCCTGATAACATTGTTGTGAATCTTTGCTGCATCCTTTTCAGCTTATTGGCAAATAAGCAAGAGAAAATGTTAGTAAACCTACATGGGATCACACCGCAACAGTGGTTTCTTTGCAAAGTAGTTCCATGAAGGCAACAGCATGACCACTGCCTCCAGAGAGCAGTCTTTGTGGGCCATGTCAATAATAAATGCCTCTTATTGGGCAGTAAAATGAACCCGTGCTTACTCTGTCTGCAGCCCTGAAAGAACGCAGCAGCTTTCTAGAACTCGGGGAGATTAAAGAATGCATTTTTTCAACAAATAAAGTCAATCCATTATGTACTCTTAAACATCAGAAGATAAGAGACTGGCAATTAAGTTGTACCCTTCGCAGCACTCGAAACCACTACATGGCCAATGAAATATTTTAGAAATGCTGCTGTGTTGTGATGCAAGAAATGCAAGAGTCTACATGATGAGCAGATACATTATTTGGAAATGTTGACTGAAGACTAAGTACTGGGCAGGAAATGGAAAATGACCTGTTGTACTTTGATCTTTTATATCCATTAAAAGAGCAGATAAGTTGTTATGACATCACATTCATAATGTGACTACTACCAAATGTGTAGGACTTAGTACTACTTTAGACAGTCAGCCTAAATATATGTGTGGGAGTCTCAAGATTGTGATTAGTGCACTCCAACGGAATGGAACCAGCATCTTTATTGTTCATCGTGCCCTACTTGTTGCACTGCTTCATAAGATCTGCTGCCACTAGAAAAGGATTCATCATTGAAGAGTAAACAAGAATCCTCTGATTTGTCATAGTGCCAGTCAAGATTGACCTGAACATGATTGAGTCATGATGCAAGATCTTGGCCTGAAACGCTAACCATTCCTTTCCCTCCACTGACTCACTGAGTTCCTCCAGCAGCTTGTTTTTTGATGAGAACCTCGTCTCAAGGAGTTTTTAATAAAGCAACAAATATTCTGTTCACTACAAGCAGAATAGTCGTTTGAGGCTTTCGGGGGGTAATCCTAGAATCATTTAGATGATTTGGTCCATTTGCCTCTGCTGGTTCTTAGAACTGTTTGATGGTCAAATTGCTCTCCCTGCAATTTTTTCTCTCTTTCATGTATACCGTTGGCATTAAATCTATCTACTCTACCTAATCAAGCATTGCATTTCGATTTGTATTGAAACACTAAAAATGTCTTCTCAATGTTAGTTATTTATCCAATTATCTTAAATCTATGTTATTTGCCGATCTGCTCTGGTCATTTTGTTAATTCCTTTTCAACTCATGTTTAAAACCAGAGGCTTAAATTGAACAGTCACAGTTTCACAATTCTTTCTGGTGTTGGGTGCCTGGAACAAGTTGCCAGGGATGGCAGTGGAAGCAAATATGTTAGTGACATTTAAGCTTTTAGATAGGCAGAATAATATGCAGGGAATGGATCATGTAGACAGAAGAGATTAGATTAATTTGGCACAGATATTGTGGGCCAACGGGCCTGGTTCAGTGCTCTACCATTCTATGTGATTAGAGTTTTCATTCCTTAACAGACCAATATCAATTGGATGTTCTGTTTTGTGGAACTTATTGAAAGCTAATTAAAGATGAGAAACCACATTGATATCTTGTTTCTGGGCTACATTATGTTTCCCGGAATTATGTGTAAGACGGGTACAATGTTGCATTAATTAAATAGCAATGTGTCTTTGGAAAATAGTTTCAAAAAAACTTACTTAAAAATATCTGTCTAAAATTGATCAGTGTCTCTATGAATGTGATGTAAACCAGCTGGCTGGTTAGAACACTTCCTTTCAATGATTTATTTTTAATATGCAGTAAATCCCAGATTCATCTGTTATTGGTGGGAAAGTAGCATATCTCTTAATGACTTTGTCTGCTTCTAACTTGCATTTGCTGGCTTCTTTAGATTCTCTGCAGATTTGCACAAATTTCTTGGAGCAGAGGAAGACCACTTGCTTGAGACCTCAGTGCTAACTATGCAAAAAGGATTTGCATGGTTGTAGACAATAGCACAGTACTTTGTCTGGCTCTGCAGGTTTTTCAATGCATAAACAATGCCAGCATGCACCCCTCTGCACTGTGAATGTTGTTCAGTTGTGTCCAAAGTGGACTGAAATAGTAAGATTAAACGAGAACTTACCAGTTCGAAGTTTGATCGTTATTTTATGAGGAGTAACGATGAGGGATTACGTGAAGAAGCCCCGCCTGGCGCTTGAACGGCATACTTCAAAGCAGCGGCATGAAAAACACAGAACATAATAGCCGGAGTAAGATAGTAAGGCTCAACATAGATTTAGAACTACCAGATGATCATTTATTTTATGAGGGTCGGGAGTGGAGGGCACGTAATCCCTCATCCTTACTCCTCATAAAATAATGATCAAACTTCGAACTGGTAAATTCTCGTTTAAGCTTTCTATTTTACTTCGGAGTCATGTGAGTTACTACGTGAATATTTAGTAGCTTCTGTGTTTTTTATGTCGTAGACTCATTCCATACGACACTCTGGCTCAATCAACACAGTAATGAGAAAATAACACATGTTTTCCCAAACATTGCCTCAGTTTATGTGATAAGTTTTTTCATTATAAAAGAATGAAAGTAATGCCCTTTCCATTGAAAGGCAGATTTATCACCAAACTATCAATTGATAATATAATTTGATAGTATAAACAAAGCAACAATTACAGAGAACCCAACACTCCGTGTCCAATCCTGACACCATGACTGGTTCCTTGTAACTTTAATATTTATTTTACACCCTCCTGCGGCCTTGAATCTTTGCTCGAGCGGCCCATCCTGTGCCATTCCTGTGAATGTAACTACCTCCTTAATGGAGTGATTTTCCACATCTCAATGTCTAGTTCCACTGAGTGTTAAACATGTTTTAACCATCTAGAATATAATTATCTAGAACCATCAGTTTTTACTGATACTCAATGTGGTTTTTGTGTGTAATAAGTAGTGCTGTCTCACCACCACAGAGACTCTTACCTACTTTAACATATTGAGTCAATGTTGACCCACATACAATTTTTGGCCGACAGGATATGCTTAATTTTTTACCTTGGTTCCAGCTCTTCCTGGTCTGCTTTGTTTGGTAAATTCATAAACATATAAGATAATGTAATCTGTAGCCACATGCAATTATATAACGTAACATTTGCAATGTTTGCACTCCTATGCTGACACTAAAGTCATGAGCATTATCACTTTCAATGTTAATCTTTTGAATCATTGATAGAATTGGAGTCCATTGCCCAAGGCAAATCAGGACTATGCTGATCTCCCAACTTCTGTATTTCAACTTTGGACAGATTATATATATATATATATATATATATATATATATATATATATATATAATCCATTTGCAATTCCCTGGTGTTATTGTCCATAGTCCCCTAAACAAGGGACGTATCAAATATTAATTTGATAAGAATAGATATTATACTTATCTTAACCCAAATAATCACAGAAGCTATCCATCATCCGATAATACTTGCTTCAGCTTGTAACAGCTGCTAAGCTTATATATTTAAAGCAGCTTGTGGAACCTTTTCTATCCACCACTTTAATTCTGATAACGTATCCTTTGGTATTTGCATAGGCCTGTCAAAAAGGCCTGCATACTCTTATAATGCTTATGTTTTCCCTTTTTTGGAGCTTTTTTATTCTTTTACCTAAGCTCCTTTTCTGATGGAGGGACAAAGTTTGTCAACAAAGCAATGAGACATTAATATCTCGAAAAACATTTTTCCCCCTCATATGGTGCTGAATTACCGAAACCCAGAATAGTAATTGAGGAATGTTTATGAATGCCTAAAACATAGTTTTTTATTGGATGGGTCAGAACCCTTGCCTCTCAACAGGCTTGTAATTGCTGCACTAATTTGCAGCTGACTCCTGATCAACCTTCCAATTTAAAATGTGATCAAGATAAACCATGACCATGTTCTCATTAGTGCAAGTGCTGATCTTCTTATCAGTGCAATTGTTGTTCCAGTAATTATGTGAACAGCCTAGAACTGAGTTTAATCCATTAGACAATGTCTTAACTTGCACAGCTGACCCATTCTAATTAATTTCAAGCACCTGTAATATGATAATAAATTGGTACTAAATACCAATCCTTCGAGTCTTATAGTAATGATTAACAATTTGTTAATAACAACTGTTTTTCAATGTTGAAGATGTCCATTTTAATAAAATGTTTTTACACTGTAAAGGTGTATTTAAAATGATGTTTTGTATGGCTTTACCACCCCATCTTCTTTTTCCCTGGGGAAATTTATAATACAAATTTACGTACCTCTTCTTTATTGGAGATATTTTGGGTGCAAACCTAAAATCAATTTTTAGGTTTTCCTATACAGGTGAACCAATTCCTTCTACAAATTTTTTGTAGTCCTTTGTTACGCCATATCATAGATCATAACACACCTGTAATCTCCCACAAATGGAGATTTCATCAACTTCTTCTGTAATAAGATTTTGCACCTCTTCAAATGTACATGAAGTCTTCTCTTCCCAATCATATGGGTTCACATAAGGCTGTGTTGGATAAATATTTATTTATCATACTCCTGCCTTTGTTTTGATCCATTATCAAATCTTTACATTGGATCATAATTTTTGCCAAAGTTTAATGACCAATAGTCTGTCCTTTGTAATCAATGTCTTTGATTTATCCTGAGGCAGGTTTACTCCATAATAATCAGGAGTTTAACATAACTTGATCTGTTTTGACCTGCAAATCTAAAGTGCAAAATTGGTCCCAATAACAATTACATTATATATACATTATATACAATTACAATATATACACACAGACACACACACACACACACACACACACACACACACACACACACACACACACACACACACACACACACACACACACACACACACATATATATATATATATATATATGTGTGTGTGTGTGTGTGTGTGTGTGTGTGTATATATGTGTGTGTGGGTGTATATATATGTGTATATATATGTATGTGTGTATATATATATATATATATATGTGTATATATATATGTATATATGTGTATATATATATATGTATATATGTGTGTGTATATATTTTATCCCATTGAGCTCCAGAAACTGATGGCAGTTTGTCTTTTTATTTAAAATGTTTTGGTTATTGCACAATGCTTTATTTGTTTTACATAAGTAGTGATGCCACGCACCAGCTTGAAATACTTTGAAATCGTATTTCCTTATGTCTCCATATAATTGAGACATGGGTACCATAAACGGATTCACCGTTGATACCTTAATAAAACATAAAAGTTCAATCAATAATTCTGCTGTTTCAACCATAACAGCTTTGGTGAGAGACCAATTAATTTTGGCTTCCATGGTTACTTTCCATGGCCTCACTCCTTCATTCAGGTATCGTACCTAGTACACCTGTATATATATATTTGTGCTGTGGTGTACCTTAATAAAACATAAAAGTTTTATCAATAATTCTGCTGTTTCAACCATAACAACTTTGGTGAGAGACCAATTAATTTTGGTTTCCATGGTTACTTTCCATGGCCTCACTCCTTCATTCAGGTCTCGTACCTAGTACACCTGTATATATATATATATTTGTGCTGTGGTGGGTACTTTATGACCAGCCACCACTATCAATGCACCTTTAGGGTCAGTTTTTACATATTCTTTTACTGCCCTGGTTACTCCTGAGTTTTTCCTCAAGGAGACTACCTCCAAAACAATCCAAGGTAGATATTCCCACATTTATAAATTCCACCATATATATTAATATATGGAAACCCCTCAGGGTCTGTTTTGGGGAATATTCTGGGCCTTTTAAACCCTTTGGTTGATTTTTTTTATTTTTGGAGTCTTTCTCCATTATTTTAAGCCATCTGGAGTTTGCCCTTTTCTTTTAAACTTTTAAACCCCATTTCCTCATAGCCAAAAGTTTGTGGAGTCTCCCTAACGGTAATTTTAACGGCCACCAGTATCGGAACCGGTTCCGCACTTAATCTGCCGTCTCGATCACCGAGTTTTCCCCTGGGACGCTTTTTAAACTCCGTTTTTTCCACCCGGAGTATTTTCTTTTCATTTTATCTTTTATTTTATTTTTTGCTTTCAAATTCCATTTCTTTTTAACTCCTGGTGGCTCTATACACCAGCCACGGAGTTTGGATATGCCCTGTAAGTATTTCAAATGCACTTACCTGTGGACACTCACGTGACTCCGAAGTAAAATCAAACTAAGCCTATGCTGCCGCTGTCTCTGCCGTTTTTATAATGGATTATTCATCCCTTGAAATTTTGCATCTATTGAACAACGGTGAAATGTGTCTATTAATACAAGTTCATGTGCCACCATGTATGTTTCCTATTAAAAGGAATGAAGTGAAAAACTATCAATATTTTCCCATCTTATGATGTATTGTTGCAACTTGTATTGAGAAGGGTGGCATTGTGGCACAGCGGTAGAGTTGCTGCCTTGCAGTGCTTACAGCTCCGGGTTCCTCCCTGACTACAGATGCTGTCTGTATGAAGTTAGTACATTCTCCCCGTGACCGTGTGAGTTTTCTCCGAGATCTTCTTCGGTTTCCTCTCACTCTTCAAAGACGTACGGGGTTGTAGGTTAATTGACATGGTATAATTGGAACTTGCCCTAGTTTGTGTTGGATAGTATTAATGTTTGGGGATCGCTGGTCAGCACGATCTTGGTGAGCCGAAGGGCCTGTTTCGGTGCTGTATCTCTAAATTAAAAGTAAACATTCCTGCAATAACTGAAGAAGGGTCTCGACCCAAACGTCACCCATCCCTTCTCTCCAGAGATGCTGCCTGTCCCACTGAGTTACCCAGCATTTTGTGTCTGCCCTGAAATAACTATTGCTATACTGTTCATTCCTTCGTAGAAATTAAATGTGTAGGGAGAAAAAGAGAGCTGTTTTCTTAGTGTCTATGATATCCATAGGGTGTCTTAGCATTAAACTGTGATTTGAAAGTGGAAAGCATACCATATGCTTTCTTTACCACTCTTATCTACTTCTGTTGCCACTTTCAAAGGTTTATTGGACCAGAAGATCCCTCTGTACATCAGTGCTGTTAAGGGCCATGCCATTAATTGTATATTTTCCCCTTGCATTTGACCTCCCAAAGTGCAACATCTTACACGTGGATTAAATTATAAGGGATTATTAAAATCTAAGGAATAATGGTGGGAAAGAGGATTGTCGTAATTTAATTTTGTCTCCTCTTGGATACATAAACTATCATATTTAGTTTAGCTTAGAGATACAGCATGGAAACCGGCCCTTCGGCCCACCAAGTCCACGCTGACCAGTGACCCCCGTATACTAAAGGGCCTGTCCTACCAGCATCCGACTCCATGCGGTGAGCGCGACCAAACCGGCAGCGGGGGCCGCGCGGGGGTCGGGTGATCCCTGTACAGGGCCGTTCCCAACAGCATGCGCCTGCATGCGAAGAGTGCGACCAAACCGGTAGCGGGGCCGCGCGCAGAGGTGGGGTGTGGCGCAACGCGGCGCAAAGTGAGGCGAACTTGGAGCGAAGTCTGAAAGGTCTGAGCGAAGTTCGCCAGGACAGAGAGGGACACACAGAGAGGGGCACAGAGGCATACACAGAGAGGGTCATGGAGGCACCTACAGAGAGGGTCACGGAGGCACGACGTCGAGATGGTGAGTAATGTGTCGAGGCGACTGCGAGCCGACAAGCTGTTGCCGCGCGGAATTTTTGAGCATGGTCAGTTTTTCGGAGCCCCGCGCGATGTCGGGACAAACTCCGCACAATTCCGCACAGCTCCGGCGATCGAAGTGGGACTGGCCCCGCGACGCTGGACGGCTCAAGCGACCACGTTAGGTCGCGCTCATCGCATGGAGTTGCATGCTGCTGGGACAGGCCCTTAACACTATCTTACACACAATAGGGCAATTTACAATTCTACCAAGCCAATTAACCTACAAACCTGTACATCTCTAAAGTGTGGGAGGAAACCGGAGATCCCGGAGAAAACCTATGCAGGTCAAGGGGAGAACGTACAAACTCCCGTGCAGACAGCACCCGTAGTCAGGAAATGGATTTTAGATATGATGAAATTGAGATAATAAAATATAACATTAGTGAATGCTCATAATGATACAGGCATTGCTAATAATGTGTTAGCGTTCTTTAAAGAATAATTTGTTCATTAAAGTCGCTTTTTAAAGTTGAGAATAATCATGTGCTCACTTATGGGCTGTACAATAGTGGCCTCGAGCCCATTTTGAACACAGGCAGATATCATAATATGACTGAGGAGCTACTGTAAATGAAGGTGGCATTTGTAAGAACTGCAATCACTCTGGGTCTATTTTACAGAGCACTATAGATCACATGGCATGGTTTGTACAGAAGCAGAGTTATTGCTACTGGGCCATCCTCGATCTCTGCACGAAAAGTAGTAACTGGCTAATTCTTTACCTTGTAATTTTTGTTGTGCGCTATTTCATCAGGAAGTACCCTGATGCCTTAATGCGGCAAAACTATCAATGCAAATGTCTTTTTTAATGCAATATTTCTCATGATACATCAAATTTCATGCTGTAATATCGTACATGTTTCAGTATTCTGCCTATGCAATGTTTTACTTCAACTTACAATTATTGTGCTTACAATTACTAATAATAAATCAATAACCAGCATTGCACTTTAACATGCTCTCGAAGAACTACCGCGTTTGAAAAAAACCCCATCATCGGTAATTGCACTGCTGGATGCATATTTCGCACTTCAGTTGGGTGCATTACAAAAGTCTTGAATGCCCACCATTATGCCTCCATAAAATCCTAGCAACAGATCTATTTGCCAATCTATTCCGTGTGGTCCTGTTAGACATGTATTATTTTGTAGACTTGAACACTCCTTTCTTCCCATGACCTCCTTGTGTGGTTTGCTTGTTACTTTCTTTCTCAGATTTTTCAACATTAGTACAGAGGATTGTAATCACTGTTGTAAATCATTTTTATTTGGAATAATGCCGCCTCTCTAGGCCTGCGTCGCCTTTCCGTGTTCTCGAGGTGCTGTCTGACCCATTGAGTTACTCCAGCACATTGTGTTCTACATCTAGGGTAACAACTCTTTAACAGTTGGATCATGTTTTTTTTTCATTTGTGGCTACAAGGTTGCTTCAACCCCATAATCTTTGTTTTATGATTTTTATCCGGTAGATTTAACCTTTAAAAATGCTGCAGTTAATGCGTGAAATTTATTGAATACACATTCTGCTAGAGTGGCATTTGCACTGCAGCCTTAAGAGATCAAGAGAGTTTATTGTCATGTGTCCCTGATAGGACTTTGATTTGGTTTAGCATAGTCAATTGTTTTATTGTCATTTGTCCTGAAATGGAACAAATAAATTCTTACCTGCAGCAGCACAACAGATATGTAAACATGGTCTGAAGAAGGGTCTCGGCCCGAAACGTCGCCTATCTCCTTCGCTCCTTAGATGCTGCCGCACCCGCTGAGTTTCTCCAGCTTTTTGTGTACCCTCGATTCTCCAGCATCTGCAGTTCCTTCTTTAAAAGATATGTAAACATGGTTGACACAAAATGCTGGAGTAACTCAGCGGGCGAGGCAGCATCTCTGGAGAGAAGGAATGGGCGACGTTTCAGGTCGAGACCCTTCTACAGAATGATGTCAGGGGAGGGGACAGGACAAAGATAGAATATAGTCGGAGACAGTAAGACTAGTGGGAGAACTGGAAAGGGGGAGGAGATGGAGAGAGAAAGCAAGGGCTATCTGAGGTAAGAGAAGTCAATGTTCATACAACTGGGGTGTAAACTACCCAAGCGAAATATGTGGTGCTGTTCCTCCAATTTGCGCTGGGCCTCACTGTCACAATGAAGGAAACCCAGGACTAAAAGTTTAGATTTGAATGGGAGGGGGAGTTGAAGTGCTGAGCCACCGGGAGATCAGGTAGGTTATGACGGACTGAGCGGAGGTGTTCAGCGAAATGATCGCCGAGCCTGCGCTTGGTCTCGCCGATGTAGAGAAGTTGACATCTGGAACAGCGGATTCAGTAGATGAGATTGAGGAGGTGCAAGTGAACCTCTGCCTCACTTGGAAAGACTGTTTGCGTCCTTGGATGGAGTCGTGGGGGGAGGTAAAGGGACAGGTGTTGCATCTCCTGGGGTTGCAGGGGAAGGTACCTGGGGAGGGGGTGGTTTGGGTGGGAAGGGACGAGTTGACAAGAGAGTTTCAGAGGGATCAGTCTCTGCGGAAAGCAGAAAGGGGTGGAGATGGGAAGATGTGGCCAGCAGTGGGATTCCTTTGGAGGTGGAGAAAATGTTGGAGGATTATATGCTGTGACCGTTTGAGAAACTCCGAAACTCTCTCTTTCTCTCACCATCCCCTCCCCATTCCCAGTTCTCCCAGTAGTCTTGCTGTCTCCAACTGCATTCTATCTTTGTCCCACCACCTCCCCTGTCGTCAGTCTGAAGAAGGGTCTAGACCTGAAAAATCACCCATTCCTTCTCTCCAGAGATGCTGCCTGACCCGCTGAGTTATTCCAGCATTTTGTGTCTACCTTTGTTTTAAACCAGCATCTGCAGTTCTTTCCTACACAGATATATAAGCATTGTACCCAATAGACATTATAATGAACATCAGAAAAGTTTAATATATGAAAACAAACAATATAGCTAAACGGCAAAAACAATTCCCCCAAGTCCCTAGTGCATTCAAGGCAGTTTGTAGTATAACATTTTGGCGTCTGCAGCGTGATGGCTGTTTGGAAGAAGCTGCCGGAACTTTGTCTCATCAACCCCAGGAACAATGCATTCTAGTTAATATGATTACATCTAATTTACGAATCCTATCTAGAGATTCACTATCCGGGCCAGCAGCAGTGTCCTTTTTAAATCCATCAATAACATTTAAAACCTTATTTGCAGTAAAATCTCCAGATTTTGTATTCCTGGGACACCCCACCTCTGCAGACATCTTCTGTCACGTGGAAACTTGATTCGCGGCTGCACTTCCACTTGCGATCTATGAACATTTATCAGGAGCAGAAACCCTGCTGTAACCCAGGGAGGACCTGTGTTATGGAAATGCTTTCCTTTGAATAGTGCTGCCATGTTGCAGTCATACTCCAAAAGTGCACATTTCAGCAGTTTGGGAGCGACATTGTCTGTTATTGGCAAGGTCAAGAGTTTCTATCCACACATAGCCGTCCCGTGTGTATAGAATGAGTGAGTGTTGCCTCTTAAGTGTACACTAAACAAAGCAAGACTGATAGATTCTGATGAGATGCTAAAGAAAGGTTTGAACGATTTCTGCAAATTGAATCGATTTAATTATTCTTGCCTGCATGTATTGACACTTCAGCTTCTCTAGCTCACCAGCTTTGATTAGCAAAGGTGCTGTTCTATCTGGTCATTATTACAGTCAGTGGTGCGTGAAATATAGACATATTGTGAAATGAGTATCTGCAGATTAAATGAGATACAAAAGAAGATTTTGAATACCTAAGCATTGAGCTGTACGATATTAACTAGCAATGTAATTTCCATGTCAAAATTTCCTAATTTTAATCCGTATCCTTTGGAGGGAATGATGAAAGTCTCAGAAATACCAGTTAATCATTCACACCAAGGAAGGATTTATTGAAAATACCAATAGCAGCTTTGAAGGAACTTTGAGTGGAAACAAAAATGGGTAGTAACTTCATTTTGTTGCCGGAATTTAAAAAAATCTATATTCTGTTAAGCAAATTATTGCAGATGTGGCAAATCGTAAGTAAAAATAAAAATAGACAAAACTTCAACAATCTGAAACTCTCTCTTTATAGATGATGCCTTAAGAGCTAAGTAGTTCCAGCTTTTTCTGTCTTTATTTGATGTGCTCAAATTTAGGTTTACAGTGTTATTGGTTTGAATTATTTTTAAAAGTCCAGTTGGAACTTATTCAAGTCCATTCTAAGTCCTAACTTTTCTGGCCTAGGATATTGACTGCAAAGACCTCAGCGTAACACTGACACAAACTGTCCCTTTGATTTCAGAAAAAGTCATTTAACTTTGTAATACCAGTGTCATGTTATTTCACAGCATCATTTTCAGTGCAGTTCCACAGGAGTCTTTGGCTCATGTTATTCTAATGTAAGAAGAATTGCTCAATTTAGAAATTAAATGCTGAATATTCTTAAATATGATAATAAAGATATAATAGACAAGTTAGCTTGTATACTCACACCTCGTTCGTTTGGGTAAAAGGGAGTGCATGAAGAATTTTTATAGCGTTGTGATACTAAAGAACCAGTTGGAGACCTGACTGACTGAAGGATAAGTGTTCCGTTGTACAGTTCCCTCAAATCTGTTCGTCAATGCTCCCAATTATTAGTCAGCATTATAACATAGAAGGTTTTTGAAAAATGTGTTACAGGTTTCTATATGTTTAGGAAGGAACTGCAGATGTTGGTTTATACCGAAGATGGACACAAAATGCTGGAGTAACTCAGGCAGCATCTCTGGAGAGAAGGAATGGGTGACATTTCGGGTTGAGACCCTTCTTCAGACTGAGAGTTAGGGATATGGAAGGGCAAGGTGTGAAAATGGCAGATCAAAGCAGACGATGATCACAGAAATGTAGAATGGTACATTGTTTGCTGGGAGGAAGATGACAATGAGGCATACTAACAATAAAATTAATCAGGAGGACAGTGAAACTGTTTGGAGAACTAATGTGGGAGAGGTAGACACAAAATGCTGGAGTAACTCAGAGGGACAGGCAGCATCTCTGGAGAAATGGAATGGGTGATGTTTTGGGTCGTGACCTTCTTCAGATGTGAGAGAGGGACAGACAGAGAGAGGGGGAAAGCAAGGGTTACTTGAAGTTATAGAAGTCAATATTCATGCCGCTGGTTTGTAAGCTGCCCAAGTGAAATAAGAGGTGCTGTTCATTGAATTTGTGCTCGACATCGCTCTCCCATTCCTTTCTGTCGTGGACCTCCTCCATCATGCAGTTCTGTGTCCTATTAACTGAAACGGTTATCCTGCAGCAGTAATGGCCGAGATTAATTCACCCATTATCAATAAACTTTGTGCCATATTGTGTTCATTATTGCTTAAGCAACACTGCATTCAAATACGTTTCTGTAACCTTGACGTTGAAGTGCCATTTGAGGAATCATTTGGACGGGACTGGGTGGATGATTAGGCCGACCATAACATCAGGCTGTAGAGATTGGGGGAAAAATTGGGCAATCCAAGTTTCCATGCTACTTTTGATTTTAAATGGCAACATATGGAATTACCAGTTTCAAGATTCAAGAGAGTTTATTGTCAGGTGTCCCTGATAGGACAATGAAATTCTTGCTTTGCTTCAGCACAACAGAACATAGTAGGCATGACTACAGAGCAGATCAGTGTGTCCATATACCATTATATAAATATATACACACATGAATAAATAAATTGATAAAGTGCAAATAAACAGATAATGGGCTATTAATGTTCAGAGTTTTGTCCAAGCCAAGTTTAATAGCCTGATGGCTGTGGGGAAGTAGCTATTCCTGAACCTGGTCGTTACAGTCTTCAGGCTCCTGTACCTTCTACCTGAAGGTAGCGGGGAGAAGAGTGTGTGGCCAAGATGGTGTGGGTCCTTGATGATATTGCAGCCTTTTTGAGGCAGCGACTGCGATAGATTATGAAGCAAACTCATTGATTTGAAACTAAATGTAGGTAGTTGTGGTGTCTTTGTTTCTGACTATTTTACATGGTCATTTTGCATCACTTTTTTCCTTTTAAATTCATTACAGAAAAAATAGCAGTCAACATGTTGGTTTGAGACCAAGCGGAGGCTTGGCGATCGTTTCGCCGAACACCTCCGCTCGGTCCGCAAAAACCAACCCGACCTCCCGGTCGCTCAGCACTTCAACTCCCCCTCCCATTCCGTATCCGACCTCTCGGTCCTGGGCCTCCTCCATGGCCAGAGTGAGCAACACCGCAAGTTGGAGGAACAGCACCTCATATTCCGCTTGGGGAGTCTGCATCCTTTGGGCTTGAACATTGAATTTTCTCAATTCTGTTAACCCCTGCTGTCTCCTCCCCCTCCCACCTCTCCCTCAGCCCTCGGGCCCTGGCATTCCCTCTATCTCTATCTCCCTCCCCCACCCTAGTCGCACTAGCTTCTCATTTTCACACCACAAACAGCTTACAATGGCTTGTTCCCTTTATCATCGATACTTTTTTTCATATCTTTCATTCATTGTTCTTTATCTCTCCACATCACCGTCTATATCTCTCGTTTCCCTGATCCCTGACCAGTCTGAAGAAGGGTCTCGACCCGAAACATCGCCTATCTCCTTTGCTCCTTAGATGCTGCTGCACCCGCTGAGTTTCTCCAGCTTTTTGTGTAACCCTCGATTCTCCAGCATCTGCAGTTTCTTCGTTAACAACATGTTGGTTTGATTTGGCACTTTCATATCTTTCAAACATCTTGCCTCATTTTTTCCCCCAGAGGGAGCCCAGCTACCTATCCTTGGTATTTTATGACATTACCAATGCCAAGTCCACAACAAAATTATAAAGGTTGCCATTGATCATAACCCAACATGGCCGGCTGTGTAAATAATGTACAACGAGAGAAGTAAGAGGCTGGCTAACTTGTGGTGAGTTGGTCAATATCCCAAAGTCTTTCAGTGATCTACAAGGCACAAGTGAATAATATGGTGGAGTAACTACATCAACTGAGGGAAAGGAGCTTGCTTAATTAGCACCCCATCCTCCACCATGAACATTCTATCCTTTTTGCACCACTGAATAAATATCACGCACCATGTTCAAGTAACTTGCTGAATGTCCAAAACCTCAGAAGGAGGAATTGTCCTTCTATATTTATTCCAATATCTAGCAAGCCAATCTGACTACTTAGTTCGAATTTGCAGCATCTGCAGTATTTTTTTAAAGTTTTTTGCTGCTGAAACTTGTCCTGTCCTTGGCATTCCCTTTGTTTTGTACATCCATTCTGCTCTGCCACCGAAAGTCAACTTCAGTCACTTTCCCAGTTCTCCAAAGGGTCACATACCCAAAATGTTGACCTTTTTCGTTGTTGACTTGCAGCATTTTCTGTTTTATTTTCAGGTTTCCATTGTCAACAGAGTTCTATTTTGGATGTGTACACATGGCCTTGAAGGCATTGGATCCAGTTGTATTTATATTCTGATAAACCATTTGTATTCAGATCAGGCCTTTCTGTGCTTACCTGCCTCAGTATTTCACCAAGGTCAGAATAATTTGCATTCTCTTGCCACATTTTCCTTTTTAATTACGAGGCCATCAACCTGTTTGTTATATTTATGGTGACGGTTCGGTTGAGCATGGGGATGTACCAGGATATGGGTCAAGTTTAGACTGCCTATCGTCAGTTTGTGTTCTAATTTAGTTTATTGTCACGTGTACTGAGGTACAGTGAGAGGTTTTTTTGTTGAGTGCTACCCAGCCAGAGGAAAGACTATACATGATTACAATCAAGACATCCACATTGTACAGATACAGGATAAAAGGAATTACGTTTAGTGATACACATGCTGGCAACTAATTGAGTGGACCCAAAAATTAGGGTTTTGTTGTATCTGGTTAGAAGCAGAGAGCAATAATGAATAAACAATTCAACCAAAAGAATCTCAAAGCCGTTGAAAATTCCAGCCACGCTACATGAATTCCAACATCAATGCAAATTTTCAGGAGATGGTGAATGCAAAAATGATTATATTTACTTAACAGAACTCAAGATGGTGGCTGCAAATTGTAACTTTGGAGGACTCAGGAACTTGCTGATCCGTGACAGGATAGCAGGTAGAATTTAAGATGCAAGATCGAAGGAGATTGAAGGTAGAATTTGAGAAGCAAGATTGAAGGGTTGATATAAATGGACTTGGTAAAAATATGTAAAGCCTCAGAGCTGCTTTAAGCCAGAGTTGATGAGCTTTTTGAATATCAGAATTCACATGAGTCATCCTGTGTATGCTAGGATCTCTTTTTACATCTCAAGGTAATGATTTTTATTCATATCTTGAACAAGTATTTGTGGATGGGTGGTAATGTAATGTTCAGGGCTTAATGTTGTAGTGCAGCTACACTGAAACCTATTTGTATAAAAGTTTCTAACTATGTCTAGAATAAATTCTAAGTAAAGGGCAAGTGATATTTGCAGAAGGGAGGCACATAAGTAGAGTTGCTGCCTTACAGCGTGAGAGACCGGAGTTCGATCCTGACTCCGGGCAACAGGGAGAACGTGCAAACTCTGTACAGACAGTGCTGTAGAGTTTGCACATTCTCCCTGTGACCGTGTAGGTTTTCCCTGGTTTCCTCATGCATGGCAATGATGTACAGGTTTGCATACCTGCCAACCATTCCGATTTGGGCGGAATTCTTCCGATTTTTCCATCCCAATTCCGAATTCCGATTTCTTTCCTCAATATTCCGAAAAAAATTGGAATTCGGAATTGGGATGGAAGCGTGCATGCGACCCATGGCGGCGGCGAGGAGACAGCGAGAGAGCGCACCGCGCCTGCGCCGCTTATGGGGGCACGCACGGGTGTACGTCAGCACGCAGCCGCATGACCCCGCCCCGCCACGGTGGCGTTCGGCGTCACTTGCCCCCCCCCGCACTGACGTCACTTTCCCGCCCTCACTGACGTCACGTACCCCGCCCCTTACTGACGTCACGTACCCCGCCCCTTACTGACGTCACGTGCCCCGCCCCTTACTGACGTCACGTGCCCCGCCCTCACTGACGTCACGTGCCCCGCCCTCACTGACGTCAGACTAATAGGATTCCGATTTTTCATTCTCACAAGTTGGCAATGATGTACAGGTTTGTAGGTTATTTAGCTTCTGTAAATTGTCCCTAGTGTGTAGGATGGAATTTGTGTATGGGTGATCATTGGTCAGTGTGGACTCAGTGGGCCGAAGGGCCACTTTCCACACTGTTTTCTCTAAACAAAAAACTAAAGTTGGAATTCCTGCCATTACAAAGGTTCACTTTGCTAGGTAAGATCCAAAATTACCATAGTATCTTAAATTAGTATATTTTGCAAGCTTTGGTTGTCGCAAAGCATTTTGCAGCAAACAAACGCTTTTGAAATGTTTGCATTATTATCTCAGAAGTTCCGTGGATAATTTGCATATAGCAATGTTCTGTATTGTTTTAGTTGACTGAAGGGTAAAGGTGCTACCAGGCAGTATCCTGTTTTCTTTAAAGATAACGCCATGATAACTTTACATCCCACAAGGTGGGAAAGTCAGCTTTTATCTAAAAGCTGGCACCACTGCTTGTGTGCTGCCTGTTAATAATAATAATGTATGAACTATGTGCCTGGATAATGACTGTTTCTCTGGAGTTGGATTTAATCTAACAATTTTCAAACTTGTGGTGAAAGTTCTGCCACTGAATCATGACTGATGTAGTCAGCTGATATAAGGTTTTCTAACTTAATAGCATGTTGTATGGGGGTAAACTTCAAAGTTAGGATGTAGAAATATAGTTGACAATTGATCAGGTAAAAGTCAATTTTGTATGTACCAGTACCTAGCTTGTACTGCATGTATCTTACTCAAATAACTGGACCCCAACATTCTTTTCAGGTGAGGCAGAGATTCACTTGCACCTCCTCCAACCTCATCTACTGTATCTGCTGTTCCAGCTGTCAACTTCTGTACATTGGCGAGATCAAGCACAGGCTCAGCGATCGTTTAGCTGAACGCCTCCGCTCAGTCCGCCTGAACCTACCTGATCTCCCGGTTGCTCAGCACTTTAACGCCGCCTTCCATTCCCAAACTGACCTTTCTGTCCTGGGCCTCCTCCATTATCAGAGTGAGGCCCAGCGCAAATTGGAGGAACAGCTCCTCATATTTCGCTTGGGTATCTCTGTCGTGCCCACTCCCCTGACATCAGTCTAAAGAAGGGTCTCGACCCGAAATATCACCCATTCCTTCTCTCCAGAGATGCAGTCTGAGTTACTCCAGCATTTTGTATCTACCTTCGATTTAGTTAAAACAGATTTGAGTAACTGAAAGTGTGCATGCGCTCTCTGCTGATATTTTTAAGCTAGCTATTAAACAAATGTGAAGTTACCATGTGAAAGCTGTGCTACGAGTTGCCTAAGTTTCCCCAGAATTGTAGGTTATTTAGTTTTGTTTTTGTAAGAGCAAATACTAGTGGGGTAATCAATGGAATATTTGTATTGAACACAGTAAGCTCTCTCAACTGAAACCTATGCGCACCCTTCATTGACCGCCACAATGGATATTTACTCATTGATGCATGGGAACCTCTGGATTCCCAGTACTCCCACAATCTGCATGATTTGCAAGTTTGCAGTCCTCTAGGACCACTCCAGACTCCAACGATTCTTGAAAGATCACTACTAATGCCGCCACAATCTCTAAAGCTACCTCTTCAGAACCCTGGGGTGTGGTCCATCTTGATCAGGTGATTTACCACCTTGAGATATTTCAGTTTCCCACTTTTTTACTCCCTATATATCTGAGGAAACTTTTGCTGTCCTTTTTTGTATTATTGGCTAGCTTACTTTCATATTTCATCTTTTCTCCCTGTATAGCCTCTTCATTTACTGTCTATTGGATGTTAAAAGCTTCCCAATCGTCTAGCTTCCCACTAATCTTTGCAATATTATATGCCTTCTCTTTTTGTTTTGTACTGTCTTTGACATGAGCAGTTTTGTGTTAGTTGTGTAAAAGTTCAGTTTGATAGTTTCACTGAGAGTTAAAATGCTCTCTACTTCAATCTGTTGCCTGACATTTGTGTTCTGATTTTTTTTTTTACCTCCACCAAATCCATGTAAGGTAATGAAAGCTAAAACGGATTTGATGGTGGAACTCCTCTCTTTTGATGTAACCCTTATTGATTTTTGAATTCCTCATGGTATGTAACCAATTGATCAACCAGAAAGTATGAATGAAGGTCAGTCTGAGGAAGGGTCTCGACCCGAAACGTCACCCATTACTTCTCTCCAGAGATGCTGCCTGTCCCACTGTGTTACTCCAGTATTTTGTGTCTCTCTTTGGCTTAAACCAACATCTCCAGTTCTTTTATACACAGTATAAATGAAGGTATCTTTTGAATGATGGATTAGTTAATTAGACCAATGCTAAATTGGGTGAGTTTGAACAACCATGAATTATCTTGGTAAACAACAACGGCTTCCATTTATATGCCTTTTTAACAAAATGGAGGCACTTCACCAAAGAAAATTTAAAAATTTACACCAAGCCAGAAAGGAGATATTAGGAGAGAGGACTAAAAGATTCATCATAGAGGTAGACTCTAAAGGAGGAGTGCACGAATGATTAAGTAGGGAGATAAGGTAAGCGATTCCAAATATTGGGGGACTAGCAGCTGGAGACGTAGCTGCCTGTGTGGAGTTACATGGAGGTTTTGATCTGGTACAAGATCAGGTTTTGATCAATAACTTTGGAGGCCTGCAGATATCTTGGATGCATTTAAAGTTGTAGGTTAGGTTTGGGAGGGCTTTCAAATAAAGATAAGAATTTAAAATCAAGGCATTGCCCTGTCAGGAGCAAGGTCGTGGTTTACTGTTGCAAATTGGCAGATGAAACCCGTCAGAATTTTGGATAATCTTGTTTGCCAATAGTTGAACGAGGGAGATGACTGGGAGAATCTTGAAATTGATATCAAAGACTTAAATGAGCCAGCAGCAAATAGACTGAGGCAGAAGTGCAGTTGGGTAATGTTACAGTGATGTTTAAGAAGGAACTGCAGATGCTGGAAAAATCGAAGGTAGATGAAAATGCTGGAGAAACTCAGCGGGTGAGGCAGCATCAATGGAACGAAGGAAAAGGTGATGTTTCGGGTCAAGACCGTTCTTCAGAACTCCTTCAGAAGGGCCTCGACCCGAAACGTCACCTTTTTCTTCGCTTCATAGATGCTGCCTCACCCGCTGAGTTTCTCCAGCATTTTCATCTACCTTTAAGGTCTTACTGATGGCATGGATATATATATATATATATATATAGTCTGAAGCCCATCGTGAGTTCAAGTAGAACTTTGCATTGTCCTTTCCAGTTATGACCACTGGATAAATCCCAACGCTGGAGTACCTGTTATGTTTCTCACTTCTCCCCCATTGTGTCTCTCCTTATAATTTCCTTTTTTTAGCACAAATAGTCTTCAAAAGTTGGTGGTTAATGATGGTGATGGGGCAGAGAGTTCGTCACACTTGGCAACAATATAGAATGATTTGAGCTACGGCCATTGGCATTTCAAATGGCCCCATCCTACGGTTGTATTTTCTTTGTTCACGCCTGTTTATGGTGAAGAAGAATTTTCTGTATGTGTTGATGGATAATGAACAGATTAAAAAAATATACATATTTTTTAAAATACAATTGCAGACACTACATAGAATTGCCATTATGAATTAAATCAGTCTGAAATTACAGTCTGAAGAAGGGTCTCGACCTTCCCTCCAGAGATGCTGCCTATCCCACTGAGCAACTCCAGCTTTTTGTGTCTATCTTCATGAATAAAAAACAGATACTTGCGGTTGTCTGACTTAAAGAATGTATTTGTCCGATTGAAAGAGAACATCTTCTTTATGCTACGATCCTCTTCCTGAGTGTAACATTGTGTCTCTGGGTGCAACTTTCAAAGCCAGCCTGTTATTTCTGTTTGTTTGAATGGCACATTGAGTCACTGTTGAGCTGTTTTTGCTCTCACTGTATGAATGCCTTTCTATTACACAAAGTGGTGGCTGGTCATTGTGTTGCTGTGATTAGCACGTGGTACCATTCAACACCAGTGCTGACAATGTCTTTCATGCTTGTTTGGAGAGGAGGGTTGGAGAGGAGTGCCATTGTTCTGTAACAATAGCTCCTTTTAATCAGAAATGAAATGTTATATTACTATTTAAGTGGAACCTATTGACATCTCTATTCTATTTCCAATAGTGGTTGGGTTCTTCTAATTTTTTTCTTCGTTTCTCAAATGATTTTGCTTGCAACATAGAGGTATTTTATTTAAGAAGAGAAGTTTCACAAACTGAAGATTAAAAATGGTCCTTTCACTTGTACATCTCCCCTATCCTTGTCCCCTGTTATTAACAACACATATAAATTACAGTGGAAATCTGAAGGAAAGTGATTAATGCAGAGGTTTTCTATGACACCCTGAGCAATATAAATCCATGAAAATTAAAGTCAGGTATACAAAGTACCCTGGGACTTTTCACATCCAAACCCGCCTCTCATCTAAGTAAGTAAGTAAATAAGTAAGTTTTGAAGAAGGGTCTCGACCCGAAACATCGCCTATCTCCTTCGCTCCTTAGATGCTGCTGCACCAGCCTTTTGTGTACCCTCGTTTCTCCAGCATCTGCAGTTCCTTCTTTAACAAATAAGTAAGTTTATTGGCCAAGTATTCACATATAAGGAATTTGCCATGGTGCTCCGCCCACAAGTAACAACATGACATACAGTAACAGTTACGAATGACTCAGAAAACACTAAACATTAATAATAATAAAACATTAATGATAATAAAACATTAATGATCTAGCCTCTACTAAAGATTTTACTTCGGAGTCACGTGAGTGACTACGTGAAGAAGCCCCGCCTGGCGCATGATCGGCATTACGTCGACGCTGTCGGTAGGCAAAGTGCTGCAGAGCGCAGCTCCACCAGCGGTAAGGAACAGACCCGCATGTAAGTAGATTGAATTATTTACAGGGCGTGTTTCAAACTCCGTGGTTCTGGTGTGCAGAGCCAGCAGGAGTTGAAAAGAAAAAGAAAAATACTCTGGGGGAAAAACGGAGGTTAAAGTGCGTCCCTGGTAGAAGCTCAGCGATCGGGACAGGAGATTAGTGCGGAGCCGGTTTCCGATACCGGTGGTCGTTCAAATTAACCGTAGGGAGCATTTAGTCGCTCCACAAACTTAAGCCACGGGAAGAATCTCCAGTGGGGAATAAAATAAAGAAGTCTGAGAGGTCGTGGTTTTAGATGATTCTAATAAGGAAAGGCCTCCAGACAAGAAAGCCTTATGGCTCAGAATAAATTAAATGGAGAAATACTCCAGATTAAATTTCAACCAAGGGTCTTAAAAAACCCAGAATATTCCCAGGCAGGCCCTGAGGGGTTTCCATATACAAGTATATGGTGCTTTTACCACTGTGGGAATATGAACCTCAGTTTGGGCTGGAGGTAGGCTCCTTGAGCAAGTCTCAGGAGTACCAGGGCAGTAAAAAACTGACCCTAAAAGTGGTGGCTGGTCATAAGTACCCACCACAGCACAAGTATAAATCCAGGTGTACTTTAGGGGTACAAAGTACGATACCTGAAGGAAGCGGTGAGGCCATGGAAGGTAACCATGGTGGCCAACATTAATTGGTTTCTCATCAGCTTCAGAAGGCTGTTATGGTTGAAACAGCAGATTTATATATAAAAACACTTGTGCTTTACTAGGGTGCCAACAGTGAATCCCATTAAGGTACCCATGTCTTCAATTATACGGAGGCACAAGGAATACGATTTTAAAGAAATGTCAAGTTTGTGCGTGGCATCACTGCTTGTGGGAAGCAAGTGAAATATTGTGCAATGACCAAAAAATTAAAAAAAGACAAGTTGGCATTGTTTTAGAGCTCATATGTTGAGCTCATTGGTATAAGAGATAAATGCCATTGGTATAAGAGATAATTGCCATTGGGACCATTTTGCACTTTAGATTTGCAGGTCAATACAAATCAAGCTATGTTCAAACTCCTGATTATTTACGGAGCAAATCTGCCGAAAACAAATCAAAGACATTGATAAAGAAGCAAAGACTATCAGTCTCATAAAACATTTGAAAATTGTGGTCCAATGCAAAGAGTTGATATTGGATCAAATAGAGGCAGGAGTATGGTAAGGAAGTTTTCATCCAGCACAGCCTTATGTAAACCCAGGTGGTTGGGGAAGGAAGGCCATCACGTGCATTTGAAGAGGTACAAAAACTTGATTTTATCACAGAGGTAGCTTTTGATGAGCCTCCAAGTGGTGGTAGATTACAGATGTGTTATGATGAATCATATTGCATAACAGCTGATTGGTTTATATTAAGTACTGTGTAAGGATCTACAATAAAATTTGTAGAAAGAGTTGATCCACCTGTACAGAATAAACCTAATCTTATTTTAGGTTCTGCACCTGAAATATCTCAAATAAAGAAGTGGTAAGAAATTTACTTAGAGAAAGTGTAATGGGGAAAAAACGGAGTAAGCATCCACAACAATTTGTATCAAATAATTTCCCCAGGCAGTAGAAAGATGATGTTTGTAGAGTCATTCTAGACATCACACACTTTAATACATTTGTCCAGTATAAAACATTTTTCAAAATTGACACCTTCAACACCGCAAGACAGTTGTTATCAACAAGTTGTTAATTTGTTACTATAAAACTTGGAGGATACGTATGTTTTAGTACCAATTATCATGCTCACAGGTACTTGAAAATTAATTAGATGGGTCAGCTGTTGCATGTTAGGGCATTATCTAATGGATTGAACTCAGTTTCTAGGCTGGTCACACAATTATTGAAACCAGCACTTGCACTGATAAGGACACATATATATGAATATATATATACACAGCAGAAATTACCAGAAACGTTAAATGAATCTATAAAATAACACTTATACCCAAAATAAACAAAGACCTGGATGAACCAGGATCATTTAGAGCAATAGCTCTTTTAAATACTGATCAAAAGATATTAACCAAAATATTAGCACAAAGGCTAAGCACAGTTTTTAATGAATTAATTCACCCCGATCAAACAGGATTTATACCAAAACGATATTCCTCATATAATTTGAGACGGTTATTCAATATTATATATTCGAAAAAAGGTATTAAAAAAGATCTAGTAGTTATCTCGTTAGATGCAGAGAAAGCCTTCGATCAGGTGGAATGGCCTTATTTGTTTTCGGTTATGGAAGCTTTCAAACTGGGAGAGAAGTTCATTACTTGGATCAAATTGTTATATACAAATCCGACAGTTAGAATAACAACAAATCGAATGTTATCAACTAAATTCAATTTATCTCGAGGCTGTAGACAAGGTTGCCCTTTATCCCCCCCTACTGTTTGCACTTGCAATAGAACCGTTAGCTCAGAGGGTGAGATTACATCCGGAAATATATGGATACGATACAAGAGATACTAAAAATAAAATTTCCTTATATGCGGATGATGTATTACTTTACATCACAAAACCAGAAATTAGTATCCAAAATTTGTTAAAATTAATAACTGAATTTGGATCCTTTTCAGGATATAGTATCAATTGGAATAAAAATGAACTTATGCCAATAATGGTAAATAACTTACACATATTACAACAATTCCCTTTTAAGATAACAAATGAAAAAATTAAATATCTTGGAATTTACGTAACAAAAAGATTTGATTCTTTATTTAAATCTAACTTCCCACCATTATTGAATGAATTAAATAAGAATATTTTATATTGGAAAACTCTACCTATTTCAATGTTAGGTAAAATTAATATAATAAAAATGATTTTTCTTCCACAATTATTATATCTTTTCCAATTAATTCCGATATATCTCCCTAAAAATGTCTTTAAAAAGGTGGACTCCCTAATTACTAACTTCATTTGGGATTATAAGAGCCATAGAATAAATAAAAAAACATTTATGTAAATCAAAAATAAATGGAGGTTTAGCACTACCAAAGTTTATGTTTTATTACTGGGCAGTTAATATTAAAAATATTAATTTTTGGTTAGAAGAGACAGATAACCAACCAATTTGGTTAAATATGGAAAAAGAAGATTGTCCTCTTTTTGAAATTAGTTCTATAATATTTGCTAATATTAATTTAGCTAAGAAAATCTATAGTGAAAACCCGATAATAGAAAGTGGAATACGTATTTGGAAACAAATAAAGAAAACATTAAAACTGAAATCTATACCACTATCCCTTACCATTGTAAATAACGTTACATTTAAACCTTCAATGATGGATAAAGGCTTTTTACAATGGATAAACAAGGGAATTATTAAGATGGGTGATCTCTATAAGGAAAACTCTTTCCTTTCATTTCAAGATTTACAACAAATTTATGGATTACACCCTAAAGATTATTTTAGATATTTACAAATCAGAGACTATGTTAAAGCAAACACACAGGAACTTAGAAATAGAAAGATAGAAATTTTAGATGAATGCTTAAATAAACATCCGAACACAGAAAAAAATGATTTCATATATATATATAACACCTTATTGGAAAGTGATGTCCCATCAACAGAAATATATAGACAATCTTGGGAAAACGAACTAGGTCAAATTATTAGACCAGAAGTATGGGACGAAGTTTACAACATATACACTATTGTTCGTTAAATGCTAAACACTCTCTTATACAGTTTAAAATACTACATAGACTACATTATTCAAAATCCAAACTACATAACATCTTTCCAAAAGTATCTCCCATATGTGATAAATGTCAACATTTAGAAGCTAATCTGTCACATTCATTTACAAACTGTGTAAAAATTACAAAATTCTGGATAGAAATATTTAGGATAATTTCAAATGTTGTTAATATAAATTTGACCCCTGATTCAAAGTTAATAATACTAGGAATATTGGAAACAGACCAATTAATAACAACAAATCAAAGAACCTTTATTGATTACGGTTTAATAATTGGGAAAAAATTAATACTAAAATTCTGGAAAGGTCCTACATCCCCCACAATCAAAATGTGGAATACAGAAATGTCGGAGACACTCCATCTGGAGAGATTGAGGCTTGTCCTAATGGACAGGTTAGATCTCTTCAGAGGGATATGGTCTCCATATATTGAATATTTACAGGGTCAAGGTGGCTCAGTGCGAGGGCTTGACTGAGGCCTGAATAATAGAATGGATGAATGGATACATAATAAATCATGCTTATATCTCCAATGACGGATTATTGACTAATACTCCATTCGTTTACATATTTTCTATATTATTTTTCTCTATCTTTTCCTGGTGATTCAGTACCATGTTCAGTAAAAATTTATCAAGAGACAAAGTGTCAATATTACAAATGTGTGTCATTGCCTTGTTGACAAGCCTTATCGCTCCATCCGAGAAGGAGCTTAGGTAAATTAGTAACAAAATTCAGCAGTAGAGTTGGTCACTGCATTACCAAAAAAGCTCCAAAGGGAAAAAACACAAGCATTAGAAGAGTGTGCAGGCCAAATTTTGACAGGCCTATGCAATTGCTAAAGGACTCTTTATCAGAATTACAGTGGTGGATTGAGAATGTTCCACAAGCTGCTTAAAAACATATTAGCCCAGTAACTAGCAGTCATTGCAAACTGAAGCAAGTACTCTCGGATGGTGGATAGCTTCTGGGGTTTTGGGATAAGATAAGTGTAATATCTGTTATCAGGTTAATATCTGATACGTCCCTTATCTAGGGGGCTACGGACAGTAACACCAGGGGGTGGCAGATGGATTGTCCAAGAAAACATATTTCTCCAAGCATTTGGTATTAATTATTTGGAGTGTTAGGAGCTTTTATGGATTAAAAGCGTATTGTTCTACTATGAAAAACTATAGTAGTTTCTATCCTAGCTGCAGTAATTTGTTGCAGAAATTCATCCATGGCACGATCATATGAATTTGTTAATCTGCAGGTTCTGACCAGACCATTACAAGAGCTTGGACTGTTGGATAAAACCATGAATGTTATAACTGCGGCTTGGAGAAATAGCATTTTAAAACAATATTTTGTTTATATAATCTGAGGAAGGACTTTATTGCCATAGAGGGAGTGCAGAGAAGGTTCACCAGACTGATTCCTGGGATGTCAGGACTGTCTTATGAAGAAAGACTGGATAGACTCGGTTTATACTCTCTGGAATTTAGGAGATTGAGAGGGGATCTTATAGAAACTTACAAAATTCTTAAGGGGTTGGACAGGCTAGATGCAGGAAGATTGTTCCCGATGTTGGGGAAGTCCAGGACAAGGGGTCACAGCTTAAGGATAAGGGGGAAATCCTTTAAGACCGAGATGAGAAATACTTTTTTCACACAGAGAGTGGTGAGTCTCTGGAACTCTCTGCCACAGAGGGTAGTTGAGGCCAGTTCATTGGCTATATTTAAGAGTGAGTTGGATGTGGCCCTTGTGGCTAAGGGGATCAGAGGGTATGGAGAGAAGGCAGGTACGGGATACTGAGTTGGATGATCAGCCATGATCATATTGAATGGCGGTGCAGGCTCGAAGGGCTGAATGGCCTACTCCTGCACCTAATTTCTATGTTTCTATGTTTCTATAAAGAAATTGGAAGTCTTTGGTAGACAGTCAAAGTTATTTTATCATACTGCTAACATATCAGATATATTGGAGTTCTTTGTTGGATTGTATTTTATCAGCACCTAAGTGATAGGGCCATTAATAGGGCTCATAGTGCTTTATCGTCCTATTTAGGACAAATTGCTGACCAAGAATCTATCGGGGCTCATCCGTTAATATCCGGATATGGAAAGGAATATATAAAATCTGCCCAAAGTAGAAATACAGAAGTTGGGAGGTCAGCATAGTTCTTACTTTGCTTAGGCAATGGGCTCCAATTCTATCACTGTGTTGAAAGTTAACATTTGAAGTAATAAGGCTCATGACTTTAGTATCAGCATTAAGAGTGCAAACGTTACAAATGTTACGTTAGATTGTATGCGTGTGGCTACAGATAACATTGGCTTATATGTTTATGACTTTACCAAACAAAGCAGACCAGGAGGAGCTGGAACCAAGGTAAAATTTAAAGCATATCCTGTCGACCAAAAAAAAAAAATTGTGTGTGGTGAAGCATTGACTCAATAAGTTGAAGTAGGCAAGAGTCTCCATGGTGGTGAGACAGCGCTACTTATTACACACAAAAACCACATAAAGTATCAGTACAAACTGATGTTTCTAGATAGTTAATTCTAGATGGTTAAAACAGGTTTGGGATTCAGCAGGAGTAGACATTGAGATGTGAAAAATCACTCCACTAGGGAGGTAGATACATTCACGGTAAAGGCACAGGATGGGCCGCTCGATCAATAATTAGTGGCCGTAGGAGGATGTAAAAGAAATTTTTCAAAGTACGAGGAACCAGTCTCACGGTGTCAGGGTTGGACACGCAGCGTTGGGTTCTCTTTGATTGTTGCATTGTTTTATATTATCAATTTATATTATCAATTGATATCTTTAAAATTTATATCTTTATATAAATTTATAAATTTATATCTTATAAAATTTAAGATTTAAAATTTATTATTTACACACTACTGTGTTGACTGAGCCAGAGTGTCGTATGGAATGAATCTACGACATAAAAAACAGAGCGACAAAATCTTCACGTAGTCACTCACGTGACTCCGAAGTAAAATAGTAAGATTAAACGAGAACTTACCAAGTTTGAAGTTTGATCGTTATTTTATGAGGAGTAACGATGAGGGATTACGTGCCCTCCACTCCCAACCCTCATAATATAAATGATTATCTGGTAGTTCTAGTCTATGTTGAGCCTTACTATCTTACTCCGGCTATTTGGTTCTTTGTTTTTCATGCCGCTGCTTTGAAGTATGCCGATCATGCGCCAGGCGGGACTTCTTCACGTAATCCCTCATCGTTACTCATCATAAAATATCGATCAAACTTCAAACTTGTTAAGTTCTCGTTTAATCTTACTATTAATTCCTCCAAAACTGTATTGCCTATGTCTTAACTCTCAACAAGCAATTTTCACTTGTAACCCCAAAGCATTTTACTCTCTGTCAACCCCTGGTCCAGCCTTGTTTCGATTGTTTCCAAACAATCCATTTACCTTGGACATACCCATCCATTTAACCTCCTCTAGCCCAACAATCTTCAAGAACTATGCAGACCATTTGCTCATACCTCACTGTCAGAGCATTGTCATTTTTTATCTGCCTTGGCCGAAGTATTCTCTGGACCTCTCTTTTACACATCTCTTTTCCTGTAAGACATTCATTAAAATCTAGCCCATTCACTAAGATGTGCAGATATATTCTATGTCAGTCAGGTTTTATTAAATTGACAATGAAGACAATAGACAATAGGATGTTTTGATATAATAAAATGTGCCTTCTAATTACAAATTATTAAAAGTTTAAATGTTCAAACAGTACAGCTGCACTGTTCATGCATTTAAAACTGACTCCTGGGGGAGAAGCTGTGTGAGTGCAAAAAACGCAAACACAGAATCTTTCCTGGGTAGTGGAATTCATGATTCATTGAAGCAGTACAGACAAGGGTTTGACTGTTTTGTTAGCTTTATTGTCGGTGAACTTTCAGACACTGATAACGACAGTACTAATGTGAGTGAGCTTGGGTAAGATATGATAGAAAATTAGAAACCTGCTTCTAGTTCTTTCAATGATAGTTATGTGTGGAAGATAATGGAGAAGGCCTGAAATATCTGGAAGTAACTCTCGGGGGAATCTGCATAAGTACTAGGCATTTTCAACCCCGTGAACTTTCTCCACCATTCAGTTAGACAATGGCTGATTGTTATCTCCACTACATTTTGCAACCTTAAGGGTCTGTCCCACTTAGGCTATTTTTAAGGCTACTACAGGCGACTAGGCTGTCACGCATGGTCGCTGTGGTGTCGCTGTATGGTCGTGAGTATTCTCCTCAGTCGCCCAAAGAGTCGTGGGTCTCTCTGGTCGCCGCTGGATTTTCAACATGTTGAAACATTTTTGGAGACAGTCGGTGACAGTGGGTTTGACGCCAATGAGCGTAGCCTGACTGCTCCTGACGTAGGTGCTGTCGTAGTTGTCGCCAGGTTAACGAAGGTTGTCACCAGATTAACGTAGGTTGTAGCCGGTGCTGCCCGTTTTTTTTGTTGTTAAAGTAATGATTCTATTTCAAATTTTATGTTGAAGGGTGGTCCAGTCACCGTTTTTTCGGTGACCTGCTAGAACTATGACAGTTGCCTAAAAATAGCCCAAGTGGGACACGCTCTTTAGTCTGAAGAAGGGTCTCGACCCGAAACGTCGCCTATCTCCTTCGCTCCTTAGATGCTGCTGCACCCGCTGAGTTTCTCCAGCTTTTTGTGTACCCCAGGCTCTTTAGTAATTGTTCCAATTGCATCCTCAGACTTTTATAGGAGGAATGTTGAGTTCCTACTAATTTGTTTGTATGACTGCATTTCTATTTCTACTTAGCCCAGCTTTGATTTTTAAGATTGTTTTCTCATTGCTGCTCTCTTCCTTTCTGGAAATAGTTTATTTTTAAAATATTTTTACTCCTCACCTTTTAAATTCAAGGATGATGCATGTGAAATTAATTCATCCTGCCCTTAACATATAATTATCATTCTGCACAATCTCCAAAGGCTACTGTTTTTTCCTGAATTTCAGTCCACAAAGCCTATTGCAGTTCTCTAGATGAGGTGTGATTGATGTTCCAAAGCTTAAAAGCCGTGTTTCACAAGCCGAGTACGTATTTGTTTTATGTTAGTTTGGGCTAAGTAATATGAGGAGTGACAGCACTAGGGAACTGAACACCTTTTCTCCATGTTGAACACAAGCTTCCAAAGGACTGCTTCACTCAGATTCTGTTACTAATGTCAACCATATTCAATAATATAAAGGGTTTTTAAAGAAATATAAAGTGCATCATAGCATTCTGGAAGCCACTTATGCCTGTACACGTGGCTGACTCAATTAGTTTCAGTCAGCCTCAAGGGGTATGCATGGATGAACAGGGAGAGAATTAGAGTTCTGTGTGTATTGTTTGAGTGTTTTCAGAATTTAATAATGTAACCTGCCAAGCTCTGATCAAGCTACTTAGATATATATATATTTCAAAGAAGTTCATTCTTGCACCTAGTTTCACCTCATAGGCCAATCCCATTCCAGAAATTAATTTTGTGAACTGTTGTTGCGTAACCAGATATGGCAAGCATTTTGTTAGTTGAGTAGGAGATCAAAAAGTACTGCAAATGTTGAACCTAATCTGTGTACCCTGATCATACAAAAAGTTTGATTAAAAGTTGAATTGTTTTATATTTAACAAGGTTGTAAATTAAAAATGTTAGGCCTTGGAGGGGTGTTGACGTACAGCTGAGTGACTTTATTCCAATTTGATAGTTTTGCTCTCCACCATTGCTTTCCTGAAATTATTGCTGTTAGTTGAGGGGTTTGTTTCAAGTGAGTATACATGAACCAAAGTCTACACAGAGTTCTAATGGTCTTTGCTTCAGTTCGTATTTTATGTTTTCTGAGAGAATGTTACGTATGTTTTCCAGATTGTGTAGCTTAACACTCAAGAAACTGGTTGTCATAAAGGAATTGGACAAGGAACTTACTTCAGTTGTAATTGCTGTTAAAATGCAGGTAAGTTATTTATCCATGTATTGTTCTTTCCAACTTTGCTCCACAGAACAAAATGCATTGATAGACTAGTTTGTCGGTGGGGCTTTTATCACTAAACAATGATTGGTGGCAGTCAGATCCAAATTTCTGGTGCAGAAACCTTGCAATTCAGAAGCCTGCAGGTAACCAGATTTGATATGATTCTGATATAATAAAAATATTAGATAAATGAAGATTACAAATGCACATTCACATTTGTCAAATCTAGATTGCAAAGTAGTTTATGTATATGGAAAGAGCTGCCAGAGGAAATTGTAGAGATTACCACAGTTTAACAACTCTTGGGCAGGTACAGGAATAAGAAAGGTTTGGAGGGATATGGGGTAGATGCAGGCAAGTGGGTCTAGCTCTGTTAGGCAACATGGTCTACATGGATGAGTTGGGCTGATAGGCCTGTTTCCGTACTGTATAGCTCTATGAATCTAAAACAGCCTCACTGAAACATGGGTTGCATTTTATACTTATTTAAATCATGTCCTCGGATCTAGTTGCCAGCCACGCTTGTCTTTGCAGAATCGCCAGCCTCTATTTCAAGACGGACTAGAAAATTGTTTTACTTTCATAAAATGATACAAATGCTGCTTAGGAAAATCACTCGGCCTTTTGAACACTTCTCAGAATAAACACAAGGGAGAAACACAGCAGCAAAGTCATTGGAAATGGGTAAAAGACTATTGCTTATATTTAAGTCATGCATTTGGATAGACGGGATGATTACGGAGAGTCAGCACGGTTTTGCAGAAGTTCATAAGTTATAGGAGTAGAATTAGGCCATTTGGCCCATCGAGTCTACTCCGCCATTCAATCATAACTGATCGCTGCCTCCTAATCCCATTTTCCTGCCTTCTTCCCAAAACCCTTGACACCCGTTCTTATCAAAATTGTGTCTATTTCTACCTTAAAAAGATCCACTGACTTGGCCTCCACAGAGTTCCACAGATTAACTACCCTCTGAATAACGTGGGAGATCTTGTCACACAGATCTGAGTTTTCCGACGAGGAAGGAGGGTTGATGAGGGCAAAGCCGTAGACGTTGTCTATATGGACTTCATAATAGCATTTGGTAGGTTCCTCTGGAAGGTTAGATCGCATGGAATCTGGGGAGAGCTAGCCGACTGGATGGAGAATTGGCTTGTGGAATTGTGGAAGGTTTTCGGACATGGAGGCCTGTGACTAGTGGTGTGCTCAGGGATCAGTGCTGGGCCCTTTGCTGTTTGTGGTTTATATCAATGGTTTGGATGAGAATGTACAAGGCATGATTAGCATGTTTACAGATGACAGGAAAGTTGGTGGCATCGTTGTTAATAAAGACGGTTATTAACAATTGCAGCAGGCTCGATTAGTTGAGCAGGTGGGCTGAGGATTTGTTAATGGAGTTTAATTAAGATAAATGCGAGGTGTTGCATTTTGGAAGTCAAATCAGGGCAGGACTTTTGCTGTGAATGGCAGGGCTCTAGGGAGTGTTGTAGAGCGGAGGGATCTAAGAGCGCAGGTTCATAGTTACTTGAAAGTGGTATCAAAGGTAGATAGGGTGGTTAAGAAGGCTTTCGGCACACTGGCCTTCAGTCAGAGTATTGTGTATAGAAGTTGGGAGGTTATGTTACGATTGTACAATTCATTGGTGAGGCCACATTTGGAGTACTGTCTTCTTGGTCACCCTGTTATAGGAAAGATGTTGTAAAGCTGGAAAGGTTACAGAGAGGATTTACATGGTTGTTGCCAGGACTCGAGGGCAAGAGGTTGAGCAGGCTAGGACTTTATTCCTTGGAGCACAGGTGGATGAGGGGTGATCTTATAGCGATGCATAAAATCATGAGGGGATTCATTACTACAGGTGGCTGTAGAGGCCAAGTCTGGGTATTTTTAAAGTGGAGATTGACAGGTTCTTGCTTAGTAAGGATATCAAAGTTTATGGGCAGAAGGCAGAAGAATGGGGTTGAGAGGAAAAGAAAGGTCAGCCATAATTGAATGACTGAATAGACCTAAAGGGCCAAGTGGTCTAATTCTGTGCCTATGACTTATGAACGTTATGTTTGCGTTCATCTGCAATGAATACTATATTGGCAAGATTTTAATTTTTGAGGCAGGTTCAGGTACCTTTGCAGTATGGAGAACCACTGGCATGCATAAATGCCCTTGTGAAGGTGCTGGTGAACAATTATCTTTAGCTTCTGTAGCCCATGCAGTAAAACAGCCGAGGGGAGGCGAGTGCAAATGAATATAATAGATGACAGGTTATCGATCAAATGGCTTGACTGATGAGCAGGCCTGTTGCATGACATTAGACCAACATTCATCGAGGTAACCGGAGAGTATTCCATCACTCCAGACTTGTGCATTGTGCATAGTGGACAGGCGTTGGGGAGTTGAAGATGAGTCAATTGCTGCAGGTTATCGAGCCACAAAATTCACGGCTGCTTTGACCACATCACCCAGTTTGTTAATGGTGAAAATTCAGCTGCAGTGATTTAATCCTCTTTGAATTATGACACGTATTCCCTGTCTCCGTTTTTCCATTAAATTTGTTCTCCGATGCAATGACATTCATTTTGAAACTAACCAGTGGCACTCCAGAAAATCTCATAGCACCACTTCTCCTTTCCATTCCTTTTTTTTTACCAGACTTGGTACTCTTCCAAAGGTGCTTCGAAGAAAGCCCTCAATTTAAAAGCCTTGTTGTGTTTTTCATTTCACTTCAAACCAATTACTGTGAAGTATACTGACTAATACATTTGAAAGCACAGTATCGCTTTATGTGTAGTAAGAGTCTACTTACCAAAGATGAGGCCCGTTAACAGTTAGGAAAGAATGCTTTTTCAGACGCACAAAATCACCTTGTTCTTCAAAAGAGTGCTATGGGATTTATTATATTTACCGGAACTGTTAGAACTTATCAATAGGATTTCTGCTTGATCAACCCAAAGATTACATCACTGGCTTTACCACACAGAGAATCAGTTAAGTGCTAAAATAATATCATGAGCTTTAGACCTATAACTTTAAAAACTCAAGTGCAACTATATTAAATGGTATCAAACAATAGTGGGTGTGAATGTAATTCCCTCTGGTATTTTGCATTGTAATAACACAGCACAATGCTGAAGGTCATTTCTCAAGGGCTGAATTTTATCTTTATTATTATTACCAAAGGATGACCAGGATAACTCTGAATCTGCTGCAACTAACTTCAGTGTTCATGAAATATTAAGCACCAAATCATCGAGAAACCACGTTTGATCCATGTAACCTGCCCAATCCACACTCTGAACCATCTGTAGCCATGGAGAGTATTGTAATGCACACAGATCGTACATACTCCAGCACTAATAGAGATGGACAACTTTGATAATTCTTTGCTCCTTTCCTTAGGATTACAGCAGTTTTCACATGTATTGAGAGTTTACGATACACCAAACACACCATCGTTTTTTACCCCACAATTTGCACCAGCAGTTGCTCAATACTGATTAAGTCTCTCGCTTCAAATTCAAGTCACAGTCGGAACAGTCGAATCATCTGCAGTCCGGGTGGTCGAAGCTCCCGTGTGGGGCGATTGAAGCTCCCGTGTGGGGCGATCGAAGCTCCCGTGTGGGGCGATCGAAGCTCCCGTGTGGCCCGATCGAAGCTCCCGTGTGGGGCGATTGAAGCTCCCGTGTGGGGCGATCGAAGCTCCCGTGTGGCCCGATCGAAGCTCCCGTGTGGGGCGATTGAAGCTCCCGTGTGGGGCGGTCGAAGCTCCCGTGTGGGGCGATCGAAGCTCCCGTGTGGGGTGATTGAAGCTCCCGTGTGGGGCGGTCGAAGCTCCCGTGTGGGGCGATCGAAGCTCCCGTGTGGGGCGATCGAAGCTCCCGTGTGGGGTGATCGAAGCTCCCGTGTGGGGCGATTGAAGCTCCCGCAGCTCGTGTGGGGCGATTGAAGCTCCCGTGTGGGGTGATTGAAGCTCCCGTGTGGGGCGATTGAAGCTCCCGTGTGGGGCGATTGAAGCTCCCGTGTGGGGCGATTGAAGCTCCCGTGTGGGGCGATTGAAGCTCCCGTGTGGGGGTGATCGAAGCTCCCGTGTGGGGCGATTGAAGCTCCGTGTGGGGCGATTGAAGCTCCCGTGTGGGGTGATCGAAGCTCCCGTGTGGGGCGATCGAAGCTCCCGTGTGGGGCGATTGAAGCTCCCGCATCGGGGCGATCGAAGCTGCCATATCGGGGCGATCGAAGCTCCTGCGGCTTGGAGCTCCCAAAGCCGGTCTCTAAACAGGGACCGCGAGCTCCACGATGTTAAAGTCCGCAGGCTCCTGCGGTTGGAGCTCCAAGGTCCATCCCCAAGCTCCACGATGGTAATTTCCCAGGGTTAGAGCTCCCGAAGTCGGTCTCCAGCAGAGGCTGCCAACTTCTCGATGTTAGGCCGCAGTGCGGACGGAGAAACGATATGGAAAAAAATCGCATCTCCGTCCAGGTAAGAGATTTTAAAAAGTTTCCCGCAACCCCCCCACCCCCCACCCCCCACATAGAACAAGCTAACAAACACTAAAACATATGTTTAACACATACTAAAAAAAATAACAAAGAAAGGGACAGACAGACTGTGGGCGAGGCAGCCATTGGTGACGATTATTGACCTGTTGAGAGCAGAAATTAGTTAAAAACCTGGTTTGAGGTCTGTGAACATGGTGTTCTATTAATGTGTAGGTGATTGTCAAATAACACGGTACAAAATCCTCTACCACTGCCCTGCTGAGTTGGCACTAGAGAATTTCAAACTGGAGGATCTAAAGCTTGTAAGACTGAGTCTTGGCCTATGATGATCTGTTTGGTGAGATCATTAATTAATTGATGCTGTTTTGCTAACTCTACAGTATTCACTTCTGGAAATAAAGCAATTGGACTTAGACATGCATTACCTTAGTGAGTGGGACAGATCACAATCGTCAGCATTTGTTCATAAGTGTAGCAGCTGATTACGGTTAACTAAAAGGTGGGGATGGCTAATGTTTTGTAGGTGTGACATGACAGGAAAAATGTTCTCAAACGCAGGGATCAGTATGAACTCCAATCAGATGTACATGCTGTGGTTCAGTAAGATTGTTTGTTATTTGATATAATAATACACTTCGACCTTCATAAAGCTAATACTGTAAATCTTCTGTCACACATTAATATTGCTATGATGAAATCTAAGCATTTCACACAATTCTATTCCAACTGAATCTAATCTCAGTAATTTACAGCAATGATCTTCCTTACTGCTGTACTTATTACAATCTTTACACCTAAGAATGACACCGCAGGTATCCTGATTATTGTTCCATGATTTACTTTATATTCTCCTGCCAGTTTGTGTTCTGGATCCATTATTCAATAAAAGCGTACTTCAAAATTCCTTGCCAGTGTTTATATTTCCATGGAAGCCTCCTCTCAACCTTCACCTTCACCTATTTCTCTCCCCCACATGTAATGTGAATTAGAGATGATCAGTGCAGAAGGGAAAGTGAGAAATGTCTGAGTGGTTATCCACAAAGTTATCAAATTTTTAAAGCACAATTGTGGGAAGAGATAAGTGCGGCTGATAGCTTACATTGTTTCAAATCTATGGGCAGAAGATGAAGGGGGTCACTGTATCTTTGCAATGTGAAGGTAGACCGAGAGTGGTGTTGGCAACCGAAATCCTAGCAATACCATTGTAGAGCTAGAGGCAGTCCATGGTGCGATTGAATGGAGTAAAGAATTTGAAATGAGAAAGACATTTAATAAGGAGGGTCATAGGAAGTGCCCTTTGTAGGACAAGTCAATGAGGGCATGTTGTCTGCATAATGACAAATGTCAGCTTTAATTTGCTTGATAGTGCACAGCTGAGTCAGAAAGGTGCGGTTTCAGACAATGTTGATGATAGAAATTTAAATTTAGTTTAGTGATGCAGTGCGGAAACTAGTCCTTCACCTACCGGGTCCGCGCCGATCAGCGATCCCCATACACCAGCACTGTCCTACACACTGGGATCAATTTGCAATTTTTACCGTGGACCTACAAACCTGTACGTCTTTGGAGTGTGGGAGGAAGCCAAAAAACCCACAGGGTCACGGGGCGAGCGTACAAACTCCAAACAGACAACACTCTTAGGCAGGATTGAACTCGGATCTCTGGCACTGTAAAGCGGCAACTCTACCGCTGCGCCACCATGCCGTCCTTTCTTAGGTGCCATTCCAGTGCCATATCGAGAGAGTCCCATGAACAAATGCTGACAATTGTGATCTGTCCTACTTACTAAATTACATGTCAATTGCGTTTTCTTTGAACCTAACATATAATTAGTAAAACATCATCAATATGAAGATCTCAGCAAAATAGGCCAGAAATCACTCTTGTGAGCTTGAGAAATTGTAGTTTGAGATTCTGCAGTTCTGATCTGAAATGATTGTCATTGGTTAAGTTGCACAGCCTGCTGTGAATAGTTTTGGTCTTTGTGTTGTTAGTTGTAAAAACACAGTGCAAAAAAAAAAAGAACATTGGAACTGAGAGGTTATTAAAGATTGAATCATTGATGGTGTTATACTCCAGGAACAAAAAGGCTCTGGGTGGAAAATGATTATATGGTTCAAATTATTAAATTGATAGACATCGTGATGTTTCTATGTGCAGGTAACACTAGCCCAGGACGTAAAAAACTTAAGGGATATTATGACCTCGAGTGGTGGGAAAGTGTAACATGCTACTGTAAAGAGTAGTTGGCGCATAAATACTTTTTGTGGTGAATTGTCTGTTTCCGCTGCATAGATGTTGTGCAGAAGAAACCTTTGTCGCATATTTGGGTGCGACAATTAATGGGGTAAACTTGCTAACTTTGTAGTTTGGAAAATTTGTGCCTGGTTTGCTCATTTATGATTTGGTTGGATCCTCTAAGGTTCATCTTAAAGTGCTCTGCTTACAGATACTGATGGGCAAAGTAACATCCCCTTTCATTTTCATTTTTCAGAACTGTCCTAATCTTTCCAAGATGTACTTTGTTCATAAGATGGTACCTTTGTTTCTTGTTTCTTACCAGCACAACCAATGTTAACCAAATCTTGCAGCAAGCAGGCATGGGGTGCTTCATTAGCTGATCTTGTCTTATCCATATAACAGTACAAGAAGAGGCTCTTCAGCCCATCTGGTTCATGCCAGCTCCCAGTACATCAATCCTGCCACTTCTTTGGATCCCTGCAATCTGTTCATCCTATACATTGCCTGTTCAATTCCCCTTTGATTATTTCAACTTTTCACCTGTAATAACAGTTAACTCACTGGAGCCAATTAACCTACAATAATGTGTAAGGAAGAACTGCAAATGCTGGTTTAAACTGAAGATAGACACAAAAAGCTGGAGTAACTCAGCGGGACAGGCAGCATCACTGGAGAGAAGGAATGGGTGATGTTTCGGGTCGAGACCATAATGGCCTGGGAAACCAAACTGAGCAATTGTGCGCATGCTATTGTTCAGTAAGTGACATTGATAATGCCATCCATTTTTTGCTAATTGGGAAGATTACATAGTAATTATCCAGTCTTGTGGTCCGGAGAAAACTGATCAATTTTCTGTATCGTTACGTAGATGCTAGTCTTGCAGCTCAACTGGAACAGCTTAGGTAGGGGTGCCACTAGTTCATGATGGAGAAGGCTGGGACATTGGCTGATAAGTGTGAAACGGGCATGTCAATCTGTTCCCTGACTAATAATATGTGGGCTCATCCTATAAATCCTCAAGTTACTAATAATAAGATATTCTGAAGAAGGGTTTCGGCCCGAAACGTCGCCTATCTCCTTCGCTCCATAGATGCTGCTGCACCCGCTGAGTTTCTCCAGCATTTTGTGTACACCCAATAATAAGATATTGTTCTGTCTTAATGGCTCTCCAGCTCATATTCTCATGTTCCATCCGAGCATTTGAGTCACATCCCTCGATAATAAGCATTTCAACCACTAATCTTTGCTGATCTAGATTTAGGCCACATGCCCATGTTCCTTTGAAATGCTGAAATGAACATAAATTTAGAAATGACATGAACAGAAACCACAGGCAGACACGTATTGGAATTTTCCATTTGAGCTTTGTCTTTGCTTATTCAGAAAGAGTATTGTGAAATTCCAGACAACATTTCCAGTTTTGTGATTTCCTGCCATTAGAATTTATTTAAAATATTCTGCAACTGTAAATTGTCAAATGTAGACCTCCTGAATTCAGCAGAAACTCATGAAAACGAATACAAGATATTTATGACCAGGGGAATTTTGTAGAAACCTAAGAATAAAAAGGACTGATGATGAGATATTGAATGTTACACAAAAGGCTGGAGAAACTCAGCGGGTGCAGCAGCATCTAAGGAGCGAAGGAGATAGGCGACGTTTCGGGTCGAGACCCTTCTTCAGACTGGTCAGGGATCAGGGAAACGAGAGATATAGACGGAGATGTGGAGAGATAAAGAACAATGAATGAAAGATATGCAAAAAAGTATCAATGTTAAAGGGAACAAGCCATTGTAAGCTGTTTGTGGTGTGAAAATGAGAAGCTAGTGCGACTAGGGTGGGGGAGGGAGATAGAGATAGAGGGACTGCCAGGGCCCAAGGGCTGAGGGAGAGGTGGGAAGGGGAGGAGACAGCAAGGGTTAACAGAATTGAGAAAATTCAATGTTCAAGCCCAGAGGATGCAGACTCCCCAAGCGGAATATGAGGTGCTGTTCCTCCAACTTGCGGTGTTGCTCACTCTGGCCGTGGAGGAGGCCCAGGACCGAGAGGTCGGATACGGAATGGGAGGGGGAGTTGAAGTGCTGAGCCACCGGGAGGTCGGGTTGGTTATTGCGGACCGAGCGGAGGTGTTCGGCGAAACGATCGCCAAGCCTCCGCTTGGTCTCACCGATATAGATCATCTGGCATCTGGAGCAGGTGATTCAGTAGATGAGGTTGGAGGAGGTGCAGGTGAACCTCTGTCGGACATGGAAGGACTGCTTGGGTCCCTGAAAGGAGTGGAGGGGGGAGGTGAAGGGACAAATGTAGCATTTCTTGCGGTTGCAAGGAAAAGTGCCCGGGGAAGGGGTAGAGCGGGAGGGAAGGGAAGAATTGACAAGGGAGTTGCGGAGGGAGAGGTCTTTGCGGAAGGCAGACGGGGGGAGATGGGAAGATGTGGTGAGTGGAGGGGTCACGTTGGAGGTGGCGAAACTGGCGGAGGACTATGTGTTGTATTTGCCGGCTGGTGGGGTGAAAGGTGAGGACCAGGGGGACTCTGCCCTGTTTCCGAGTGGGGGAATGGGGAGAGAGGGCAATGTTGCGGGGTATGGAGGAGACCCTGGTGCGAGCCTCATCAATAGTGGGGGAGGGGAATCCCCGTTCTCTGAAGAATGAGGCCATTTGTGATGACCTGGTGTGGAACACCTCATCCTGGGAGCAGATGCGGCGTAGACGGAGGAATTGGGAATAGGGGATGGAGTTACAGGAAGCAGGGTGGGAGGAAGAGTAGTCCAGGTAGCTGTGGGAGTCAGTTGGTTTGTAATGGATGTCGGTCAGGAGTGTATCACCTGCAATAGAGATGGTGAGGTCAAGGAATGGTAGGGAAATGTCGGAAATGGTCCAAGTGTATTTGAGTGCCGGATGGAAGTTGGTGGTGAAATGAATGAAGTCAGTCAGTTGTGTGTGGGTGCAGGAGGTGACACCAAAGCAGTCGTCGATGTAACGGAGCTAGAGGTCGGGGATGGGGCCCTGGTACGCCGAGAACAAGGATTGTTCGACGTACCCAACAAAGAGGCAAGCGTAGCCCATGCGTGTGCCCATAGCTACGCCTTGTGTTTGGAGGAAATGGGAGGAATCAAAAGAGAAGTTATTGAGGGTAAGGACCAACTCTGCTAGGAGAAGGAGGGTGTCAGTGGACGGGTATGGGTTGCTCCTCTGGTCGAGGAAGAACCGGAGGGCTTTGAGACCATCCTGGTGGGGGATGGAGGTGTAGAGTGACTGGACGTCCATGGTAAAGATGAGAGGATGGGGGCCTGGAGAATGGAATGCACGGAGCCGACGGAGAGTGTCTGAGGTGTCTTGAACATAGGTGGGGAGGGATTTAACAAAGGGGGATCATGAGATATTGAATGATGAGAGAGAAGAGGATGGTACGGCTCGTCTTATCGTTGGCCAATGTTTATTGACAACTAATGAGGAATAGCCAATGATGTCGAAGAAGGGTCTCGACCCGAAACGTCGCCTATCTCCTTCGCTCCTTAGATGCTGCTGCACCCGCTGAGTTTCTCCAGCTTTTTGTGTACAGCCAATGATTGATCTTGCTTTTCTTTTAAAGCAGTGCAAAAGGTACGTTACAATTGCAAGATCTAAGTTTTTGCTGACTCGCGATTGCACTACGTGTGTGAAAACCTTTGTGTAAGTTTGTAATTGTGGTCTGAAGGCATTATAATTAACACCTTGCTTTGAGTAAATACACATTATGAACAGTAAGAGCTGTTGTCTAATTGCATAGGTTTGTTACATCTATTAACACACAATGTGGAGTATATAAATATGAAACAGTAACCTACTGTTATTACTACACACAGCAGACTTACCTAAAATACATAATACATTAGGATATTGAATTACAAGGTACTGGGATGCTACATAAGGAATACAAGCAAGAACAAGCCTCGTGTGCCTGCTCCCCATTAAATAAAATCAGTGTTGATCTTTTCGATGTCACTTTCTTTGCAAAACCCAAACCCGAAGTCATATGAACGCGAGGAGCAGGAGTAGACCACTTGGCCCTCTCAACCTGCTCCTACATTTAATAACAGATCGAAACATGACTTCAATTTCACATTCTTGGTGACCTACTGCAACTTTTCACCTTGTTTATCAAAAATCAATTTACCTCTTGCCTGGAAAAGATTTAATGATTCTGCTCCCAGTGCCCTTTGAAATCAAAAACAACACTCCCATGGTGTAGCAGTATATATGAGACACTTTATATGGTATCATATATGATTACTACGCACCAAAAAATTATTCCTGCAGTAAGTAACTGGAAAAGAATTAATGTTTCAAATTGTTATCTTTTCATTAGAATGCAGGTAGGTCATCACCGTGAAATGATATTTTTTTTTCTCTCCACAGATACTTTGATTTTTTCCAGTATTTTTTGTTTTTATTTTAGATTTCTCGTTTCGGCAGTTATTTCTTTTTAACATTCCAAAGAGTTTAACTGACTTGAATTTATTCTTATTACTTAACAACATTAAAATGACCTTGCTACTCATGTTAAATCAGGTGATCTTATTTAAACACAGGACTTTTATGGGGCTTTCAGAGTAGTCGCATGGGTCATGTTTCTCTAAGAAAAGCTGTCTAGAACCAGGGGTCATGGTCCCAAAGCAGGGGTTGGCTCTTCAGGCCAGATTACAAGAAATCTCTTCACCTAGATGGTGGCGAAGCTTGTGAATTGTCCACCCAAGTGGGCTGTAGAAGCGAAGCCACTGAGTATTTTAAACAGAGTTTTAAAAGTTGAGGGTAATCAGCAAGTGGTGGGTTTGTGCTGGTAGGTGGTACTGAGATAAGAGACCGGCTTACATCTTCTTTAATGGTTGAGCAAACAAGAAGAGCCAAATAGTATTGCTCCCTTTTCCATTTCTTATTTTAATTCTATTGGTGGTTCGTAATTTATGGATTGAAAGATACAGCATTGAAAAGGACCCTTCGCCCCACCGAGTCCACGCTGACCATTGATCACTCGTTCATACAGGTTACATAGATGCATAGACATTCGGTGCAGGAGTAGGCCATTCGGCCCTACGAGCCAGCACCGTCATTAAATATGATCATGGCTGATCATCCACAATCAGTACCCCGTTCCTGCCTTCTCCCCATATCCCTTGATTCCGCAAGCCCTAAGAGCTCTATCTAACTCTCTTTTGAATGCATCCAGTTAATCGGCCTCCACTGCCCACTGAGACAGAGAATTCCACAAATTCACAACTTTGTGTGAAAAAGTTTTTCCACATCTCAGTTCTTAATGACCTAAATGCAAAGAGTAGGAGTAAACGGGTCGTTTTCAGAATGGCAGGCAGTGACTAGTGGGGTACCGCAAGGCTCAGTGCTGGGACCTCAGCTATTTACAATATATATTAATGATCTGGATGAGGGAATTGAATGCAACATCTCCAAGTTTACGGATGACATGAAGCTGGGGGGCAGTGTTAGCTGTGAGGAGGATGTTAGGAGGCTGCAAGGTGACTTGGATAGATTGGGTGAGTGGGCAAATGCATGGCAGATGCAGTATAATGTGGATAAATGTGAGATTATCCACTTTGGCGGCAAAAACAGGAGGGTAGATTATAATCTGAATGGTGGCCGATTAGGAAAAGGGGAGATGCAATGAGACCTGGGTGTCATGGTACACCAGTCATTGAAAATAGGCATGCAGGTGCAGCAGGCTGTGAAGAAAGCGAATGGTATGTTGGCATTCATAGCAAAAGGATTTGAGTACAAGAGCAGGGAGGTTCTACTGCAGTTGTACAGGGTCTTGGTGATGCCACACCTGGAGTATTGCATACAGTTTTGGTCTCCAAATCTGAGGAAAGACATTCTTGCCATAGAGAGGGTACAGAGAAGGTTCACCAGACTGATTCCTGGGATGGCAGGACTTCCATATGAAGAAAGACTGGATAGACTCGGCTTGTACTCGCTGGAATTTAGGAGATTGAGGGGGGATCTTATAGAAACTTACAAAATTCTTAAGGGGTTGGACAGGCTAGATGCAGGAAGATTGTTCCCTATGTTGGGGAAGTCCAGAACAAGGGGTCACAGTTTAAGGATAAGGGGGAAGTCTTTTAGGACCGAGATGAGAAGATCTTTTTTTCAAACAGAGAGTGGTGAGTCTGTGGAATTCTCTGCCACAGAAGGTAGTTGAGGCCAGTTCATTGGCTATATTTAAGAGGGAGTTAGATGTGGCCCTTGTGGCTAAAGGGATCAGGGGAATGGAGAGAAGGCAGGTACAGGATCCTGAGTTGGATGATCAGCCATGATCATATTGAATGGCGGTGCAGGCTCAAAGGGCCGAATGGCCTACTCCTGCACCTATTTTCTATGATTCTATACCCCTTATTCTTAAACTGTGGCCCCTGGTCCTGGACTCCCCCAACATCGGGAACATATTTCCTGCATCTTGAGTGTCCAATCCCTTAATAATTTTATATGTTTCTATAACATCACCTCTCAACATACTAAACTCCAGTGCGTCGAAGCCCAGTTGCTCCATTCTTTCAGCATATGACCGTCCCGTCATCCCGGGAATTAACCTTGTGAACCTACGCTGCACTCCCTCAATAGCAAGAAAGTCTTTCCTCAAATTAGGAGACCAAAACTGCACACAATACTCCAGATGTGGTCTTACCACGACCCTATACAACTGCAGAAGGAACTCTTTGCTCCTATACTCTTGTTATGAAGGCCAACATGCCAATCGCTTTCTTCACTGCCTGCTGTACCTGCATGTTTACTTTCAGGCTCTATGTTATCCCACTTTCTTATCCACTTCAGACACACTAGGGGGTATTTACAAAGGCCAACCATCTTACAAGCCTGCACATCTTTGGAATGTGGGAGGAAACTGGAGCACCCGGAAGAAATCTATGCCATCACAGGGAGTATGTGCAGACTCCACACAGACAGCACCTGAGGTTAGGATTGATCTTGGGTCTTTGGTGCCGAGGCACCTGCTCTTTCAGCTGTTCCACTTTTGGCCCTTGCTTTAGATCCTAACCCCATTTGGCTCTTCTCACTTCCGTTTAGAGATACAGCCTTGAAACAGGCCCTTCGGCCCACTAAGTCCACACCAACAAGCGATTCCCGCACATTAACACTACCCTACACACGCTAAGGACAATTTTACATAAATACCAAGCCAATTAACCTACAAACCTATATCTCTTTGGAGCGTGGGAGGAAACCGAAGATCTCGGAGAAAACCCACACAAATTACGGGGAGAACGTACAAACTCAGTACCCACAGTACCCGTAGTCAGGAAAGAACCTGGGTCTCTGGTGCACCCGTGCCACACCAATTTTGCACCTACCACCCTTGGCCCACTATGCTCATTCTGTGGGTGGAGAAGAGGGATGGGAGAAGGAAGTCAATTTTGAGCTTGGTGTTTTCTCGTGGCACTCTCAGCAATGCTTTTGTGTGCCCTACTACCAGCCCCACCCTGGACGAATGGCAGGATACACACTAAGGATTTGCTGTCCAGATACAACAGTTTTACAGTCAATGGTGTTTGCTATACATTGGAACCAATTGTATTTTTAAAGCAAATACCAAGAACAGGAGTGTGAAAATATAATTGGGTAATGGGAGCATATTAGGATAAAAATATAATTTCAATAATTTTCTACATTGCACAACTTTGAAAAGTGTTCGATCAAACTGCTAATTTTACTGTCCTATGTCTTGCACTCAGGGTTCAAAAAGAATCTTAAGATCGCATGAGATTATACTGCCGCCTTGTGGCCTGGTGGAGACTGACCTCGCACTAACCTTCTCACTACAGGTATCTGATTCATTTGCTTCTGCTTTTTTTTATTTCTGGAAACATTTTACTGGAAGATGCATGCAAAGTCGATTTGGTAACGTTTATCCTTGATGGTATAAATTCTTTCTATACCAATTGCATGAAGGCAATCAATTCACCTTAGCTCAATAAACCTGAATTGTCTGATGTCTGACCATACAGTTGCGCCCCCCCCCCCCCCCCGACATCAGTCTGAAGAAGGGTCTCGACTCGAAACGTTGCCTATTTTCCTTCTCTCCATAGATGATCCCTCACCCGCCGAGTTTCTCCAGCATTTTTTGTCTACCTTTGATTTTTCCAGCATCTGCAGTTCTTTCTTAAACATACAGTTGTGTACTACATAAAGATGAAGGTATATGCAGATTATTTAGTACAAAAGCTCACGAGGCAGAGATTCTCACACACATCTCTAACCTGGTATATTGCATTTGGTGCTTGCTCATCTACATTGGCAAGACCATGCATTTATTTGGCAAGCATTTTGCAGAACACCTACAGCTGATCTTCCAGATGCATGCCATTTCAACTCCCATTCCCACACTGACCTGTCTGTCCTTGGCCTACCCCACTGCCAGGGAGAGGTCAAATGCAAACTAACGAAGCACCTCGTATTCCCCCTGGGTAGCCTCTAGCACAATAGCAAGAGCGTTGAATTTTTCAATTCAGGTAACCCTAACCCTGTGTGTTCTTTATCATAGAAACATAGAAAATAGGTGCAGGAGGAGGACATTCGGCCCTTCCAGCCAGCACCGCCATTCATTGTGATCATGGCTGATCGTCCACAATCAATAACCCGTGCCTGCCTTCTCCCCAAATCCCTTGATTCCACTAGCCCCTAGAGCTCTATCTAACTCTTTTCAATTTTCAATTGTCAATTCTATCAATTTTCAGTTCTATCAATTTTTAGTAGTTCACACAGGATCTCTCTTTCACCACCTCATTATCTAGACTCATTAAGCTGCCCCAGGCAGTATCATCTTCCTTCATCCACACACCTATCTACCTGGGTTACTTCTCCCTTGGTTCATATTCACTCACAGCTTTCCTCCCTCACCCACGGCTCCATCTGCCCACCATACACTACACTTGAGTCTGAACTGATTGTATTTATGTTACGGTACATCTGATCTGTTTGGATAGCGTGCAAAACAAAACTTTTCACTGTACCTTGTGACAGAAATTAACATGACAGTAATAAACCTAAACCCTCATCCCTCCTTTCCCCCTCATCATTAACTAGACTTTTTCTACTCCTTCCTCTCACGTCTATGTACTGGCTACCTTCCCTTTACATTCTCAGTCCTGATCCAGGGTCACAACACACAATGTCCACCATCCCTTTGCTTCCATAGATGCTGCTTGATCCGCTGAGTTCTTCCCACTGTTTAGTTTTTATCCTCCAGATTCCAGCACCTGCAGTTGCTTGTCTCCTTTACTCATCTATTATGTATAGTCTGCCCTTAATGTCTATGTGCAAGTTCCCATTTTTGTCCTTAGAAGGCCTCATTCCTCTGCATTTTGACCTTTTACTATTTATACGTCATTAGCTTTGGAGCTCTCTGGATTCCTGGCAAATAATCATTTCCAGTTTTCACTTTGCCTTTGAATTGTTTTTCATATATAATCAGCCTGTTTCTGGATCGCATTAACAACCTGACAATTATCATAATATTTAATGGAACCATTGAAGAGTGAATGGAAGATTTAATGGAACCATTGAAATAAGAATGAACAGTTTACTCTGGCCGGAGGGTCAGGTAGCAGGGGATACAGATATTAAATCAAGGGCAAAACGCAGAGGGTGGGGAGACACAGTGGTATGAAATATGGAGTAAATTAGCAACATACTGCACATGATAGAAATCGGAAATAAAACAAAATGTTCGGATATCTGTCAGCATCTGAGGAGAGACGAATAAAGTTTGTTCCAGGCCTATTGTTCTGAGTTGTGACCTGGAATATACTGCCAACAATAGTGGTGGAGCAGGTACAAGTGGTAATTGAAATGTGGAACAAATGAAAATTGTAAAGCAACAGTGTAAGAGCAGAGAAATTGAACAAATTGAACATTTACCCAACAGTGGTACAATGGGACAAATATCATTTCCCAGATCTATCCTGTATAACAGATTATATGCTGCAGGTACATTATTATCCCTCGTGTTCTGCAGAGAGATCTAGTCGCTGCTTTAGGAGGAATTTTAATTATCAAGTTGGCAGCTTGGTATTCACTTTCTGGATGCGTTGCAAGATTATTCAGTATGAGTCATCTATTCTGCTGTTGTGAGATCAGTGATGTTGATTGCAGATTTTAATCTCACACAATTTCACCTTGTAATAACTGAACATGGTGCAAATGGGAGACAAGATTTGTGTCTCTAATGCAGAATTGTCCCTTATAGCCTGCGCTGTTTGTACTGGTTTTATGTTGCAGCAAAAGTGTATCTATCCCTCCTCTGTCATTTTTGCCACCTCCAATGTGAGCCCACCACTCACCACGTCTTCCCATCTCCCCCCCTGTCTGCTTTCCGCTCCCTCCACAACTCCCTGGTCAATTATTCCCTTCCCACCAGTACCACCCCCTCCCCGGGCACTTTCACCTGCAACTGCAAGAGATGCTATACTTGTCGCTTTCCCACCCCCCTCGACTCCATTCAAGGACTCAAGCAGTCATTCCAGGTGAGACAGAGGCTCACCTGCACCTCCTCCAACCTCATCTATTGCATCCACTGTTCTAAATGTCAGCTGATTTACATCGGTGAGATCAAGCGTAGTCCTGGGCCTCCTCCGTGGCCAGAGTGAACACCACCGATAATTGGAGGAGCAGCACCTCATATTCCGCTTGGGCAGTTTACACCTCAACGGCATGAACATTGACTTCTCTAATTTCCGGTAGCCCTTGCTGTCTCCTCCCCTTCTCAGTTCTCCCTCAATCCTCTGGCTCATCCTCTTCCTTTCTTCCACCCCCCCACCCCCCCAACCCTACATCAGTCTGAAGAAGGGTTTTGGCCCGAAACGTTGCCTTTTTTGTTCACTCCATAGATACAGCCGCACCCGCTGTGTTTCTCCAGCACTTTTGTCTAACTTCGATTTTCCAGCATCTGCAGTTCCTTCTGAAATGCAAAAGTCTATCACTGGGCTGAATTTCCATAGCTCCATATCTTTCTTTCAAAATATACCGTTTAAAACAAATAACTTTAAATTTGCCATCACTTGTCTGCTCAGATTTATTTTACCCTCGGATCACAGAATAATAGCAAAGTACTTTGCTCTATTTTAAGTCAAACTTCTTTTTCCAATCCACTTCTTTCCCTCAACCCTGAAATCAGGTAGTTTACCTCTCGCATCTTATTCACAACCGTGGGAAGTTCCATGCACTCAGGGAGAATTACATTGAGATTTCATCTTCTTTCCTTTTCTCCAAACCTGTCCCACGTTGAGTGTCCCTGTCAATTCAATTCAAGTTGCCTCCATTGCATCTTGTTGCGAACTTGGAAAAGCCAACGCAAAAAAATAGCTGCTGATCATCGTATGCAGGCCGCTTCCACACTTAGATCAACAGTGCTGATGTATTACGGTATTCTTGTGTTCATTGGGTCAGGCTCACAAGTACTTAACTCGCAAGTGCTTAGATAAGATATTCATTTGGAGCTGTGCAGTGTTATGCTAGGAACCAGATGTGAAACCCTTCGCTCCCTTCTGTTGGATACTACTGTGCCAGGAAAAGTGGGATGAATCCCTGTTGTCAATTGGAGTTTTCCCTATTAATGAATGGTTTGCTAGGGTGTGGAGAAACTGCCTATGCGAGCTTTTGTTGTTTATACGGGATGAGACTGAGAGGTGGGACTCAAGGCTGCACCTTGGCCGGCACAGTGAGTGTGGGGTCTGGCATCTGTTGTGATCAGACTCTACAGATCCTGCTGGTCCCTCATTTCAGCTGATGTTGATGGAAGCTGCTGTCTTCCCCTCTTTACGCAACTCTCTCTGAGGCCTGAGAATTTCCCAGTTGCAACAAGCTCAATGGCCAGCAACCAGCAGGTGAGCCGCTTTGCTTAATCTACCACTTATTTTTTCCCTCTCCAACAGTATCCACATTTTCTCAAAAGGGAGGGCAACAAACTGCAAATCATGCTTCAGAGACGAAAGCGGTACAAGAACCGGACCATTCTGGGATACAAGACTCTGGCTGTCGGTTCCATTAGCATGGCTGAGGTGAGATGTGGATAAAGAATCAAACTACCTGGCTTTGTCACTGTTCACTGTGGAAGTCATTTTGACTTTGTGCAATGATGTCATTCTTGTTAGAAGTTGGAAAAAATCCGAATTACAGTCATAGTGAGAGAGTGCAGATAAAGGCTCTTCAGCCTAGAGTCCACACTGACATGATCACACCGTACACTAGCACTATCCTACACACTAGGGATAATTTATAATTTTACTGAAGCCAATTAACCTACAAACCTGTACGTCTTTGGAGTGTGGGAGGAAACCGGAGCACTCGGAGAAAACCCATGCGGTCATGGGGAGAACGTACAAACTCCGTACAGACAGTACCTGTGGACAGGATCGAAACCGGGTCACTGTGCTATAAGACAGCACTTCTACCACGTTTTCCACCGTGCTGCCATTTACACCAATCCTATACTAATCACATTTTATTCTCCACATTCCCATCGACTCCCTCCATATTCTACCACTCACCAATGCGCTGTGGAAATTTGCAGTGGCTAATTAACTAATTGATCTGGCACATCCGCTACCAGCCTAGGAGGGCCGTCAGCATCCGTAAAGACTCCTCTCACCCATGTAATGGACTGTTTGAACTACTCCCTCCTGGCAGACGCTACAAAGCCTTCTACGCCCGCACCTCTAGACTCAGGAACAGCTTCATTCCCAGAGCTATAGCGGCTCTGAACCGGCCCTGCTGAGTACCCCCCCACCCCCGTGGGCTGTCTCCCTCGGATGGTCACGTCGCACAGACACATCTGCACTTTAGTCTGTTTTGACTTTGACTGGTCTAATGTTCTTTTCACAAACCTTGTTCTCGGGGTATCTAAACCTAAATTTTATTAGTTGTTTAAGTTATGACATTGGATGGAGTTGCAAACCAAATCTCATTGCACTTATGTGTAATGACAATAAAAGATATTATTATTATTATTATTATTATAAAAGATATTATTATTATTATTATTATTATTATTATTACCTTTTGAGATGTGCGAGGAATCCTTGAAGGAAACCCCAGGGTGAATGTGAAAACTCCACACAGATCCGCAATGAGTTAAGGTTATCAAAAACAAAACCTACATTAATATTGCACATGTCATTCCATTTTAATGGGGTCCAAAGCCATTGAGTTTTAAAAATATATATAAATGCTCTTGTAATATCGGAAAAGTAGCAATAAGTTTGCCAGTAACTAGCTCCAGCAAGCTAGGGTGTAATAATTGACCAGTTAATGTATTCAAGTAATGTTGTTTGACAGACAACTATTGACCAATGTATGAAGAGGCTGCTCCTGCTCTTCATTAGAACAGAACCTTGGAATCCTTTGTATTCACTTGTAAAAAACAAGGCCTTACGTTCACCAATATAAAAAAAACAGTAGATTTTGGGATCTTAAGTAAAAACATAAATTGATGGAAAAAAAGGGTTAGGCAGCATCTGTACAAAGAGAAAGAGACCCACACTTCCCTGGTCACACACGCATTTCACCCCCGCCATTGGGAAGAAGGTTCAGAAGCAGCTTCTTCTCTACAGCCATCAGGCTGTTAAACACTGCAACCTCAAATCAGCTCTGAACTACACAGACTACTATTGTTATTTTTGCACTATTTTTGTTTGCTTTTTGGGTCTCACACACACACACACACACACACACACACACACACACACACACACACACACACACACACACACACACACACACACTTCTCATTTATTCTTTATACTGTACTATGTTTACATATTCTGTTGTTCTGCTGCAAGTAATAATTTAATTGTTCTATCTGGAACATATGACAATAAAACACTCTTGATTCATGAAATGTGGATGTTAGATTTCACGTTGCAAGAACAGGGGTGCTGTCTGGGATTCCAGGTGACTGTTAATAAGAATATGTAGAAACAACATTCGCAAGTATGAAATAAAGATTTTTTGTTTATGTCTGCTGTTACACAGGTAATGCAGCATCCAACAGAAGGTGGCCAAGTCCTCACCCTGCTCAGTAACCTAAAGCAAGCTGCAATAAAAGTGGCAGAAATCTGGATCTTTGCATTGTCCAGCCAGCCAATTGATCATGAGGACAGTGCAATGCAGCCTGGTCAAAAAATTAAATCAACAGGTGGGATAGAATATCTCTCCCCCTCCCCCTCCCCCTCCGCCTCCCCCTGCCCCTCCGCCCCTCCCCCTGCCCCTCCGCTTCCCCCTCCGCCTCCCCCTCCCCCTCCCCCTCCGCCTCCGCCTCCGCCTCCCCCCCCCCCTCCCCCTCTCTCCCTTTCTCTCCCTCTCCCTCCTCAGGCTAATTGTATGGCTTCTTCCAGGTATTGATCACATGTTTTACATTTGTAGCTGCTCTCCAGAACCTTGTTCTCACTCCTTAACGTGGAGTTTTGTGAGACCCATCTGTAAATTTTCCACGTGTCTGTAAATATTAACAGGCTAATTGATCGCGTAGTGTGCTGCTGCACTTGTCAGCAACAACCACAGGTTTAGTTTGCAGAGCTCAACACACTGATTTTCTTCCTTCTATTATCCCTCCCACTCCAGACGGTATATGGCATTATCTCTTTTGTTCCATCAAAAGTAAGATTAAGATCGTGATCGGAGATCATGGGAATGTCTGAATGGAAAACCCCTCTGTTCAACCCCTCTTCTGCTGTTTGTATGATGTTGGTGTTGTTGACTCCATATGGCCATTGGTTTCTTTTAAATGATCTAGAACAGATTTAGAAATAATATACAATATGATCCTTTGTGAATATGGACTTTGGAAACCATGTGCAAAATCACCAGTTCATCAGGTATGGTAGACTTGTCGTATAACCGATCATCTTTCTCTATAATTGAAGAGCTTGCTACGTTTACTGATCCAATCTCCAGCAATGTAATAAAATTAGTCACATTATTTTTAAACTGTATGTGGGTGTGAAGGCCTTAAAATGTAATTACATGCAAGTAAATGCCTCATTATTTATGCGGTTTTTACAGTGTTAATTGCAACACTTAAACCAGAGATTTTTCGTGGTGCTTGATTTATTATTCTCATCTGCTTATAGCAATGCAAACTTTTATGTTGTTGAGATTAGTTTACATTTTGAAATTGCATTTGTTATTTCACAGATAACTACTCGGAAGAAGAGTATGAAAGTTTCTCTTCTGAGCAGGAAGCCAGTGATGATGCAGTCCAAGGCCAAGTATGTAGCACTAGAAATGTCCACAAATGTTTCTACATGTGTCCTTACATGGTCAGGTCATAAGAGATCAGAGTAGAATTTGGCCATTTGTCCTATCAAGTCTACTCTGCCATGACTGATCTATCTCTCCCTCCTAACCCCATTCTCCTGCCTTCTCCCCATAACCTCTGACACCCGTACTAATCAAGAATCTGTCGACCTCTGCCTTAAACATATCCATTGACTTGGCCTCCTCAGCCTTCAGTGGTAAATAATTCCACAGATTCACCACCCTCTGGCCGAAAGATTTGAGTCCACAACAGGCATCTCCACGTTCCTGCTTGTTCTGCCAATTATAGACCAAAAAATATGTTTCTTAGCCATAAATATATTCAATTTAGTCTACATACCCCTGGACTTGAGGATTTCAAAGATTCATCACAATGTGGGAACATTTTATTTTTAATTAAATTCTTAATGGACCTGTCCCACTCAGGAGACTATGCAGTTGCCGCATGTTCGCGGGTGGTTGCCGGGGAGTCGCCTTCATGGTCGTGAGGAGTTCTCCCATTCTGGGAACTAGAATGGGATGGCCTCATTTATGGTCGCAGCTAATTTTTCAACTTATTGAAAGATTAGTGGCGACTAGAATGAAGCCGCCATGGAGAGTAACAAGAATTCCCGTGCCGTAGATGGGTTGCCAGGAGGTCCTAGCGCATTGCCAGGAGGTTGAAGGTTCTCTTAGGTTCTCGTAGCCGGTGCTGACCCATGAATTTCATTGGCTTATTGGGGAAAAAAACGTAAGCAGTTGTTTTCAGAACCAAGGATAACCGACTGGTAATGTTAATGTTTGCCGAGCTTCACAGCCGTGTATCTCGAGCTTCTTAAAAGTTATCTCCACTCCTTCTCCCTCCTTCTCTCCCCCCTCTCCCCCCCCCCCCCCTTTTAAAGGATTTACTGTACACTGTGCTTTTTAGCTTCTTAATTACAGCCCCAACACTCCTGTTCATCGCAGTGTGTGTCTGTCTCACTTTGGCTTTGCACCGTGTGAATTTCACTCAGACCCCACCCCTCCCGCTTGTCTAATGGACTCATGAAGGAAGTGATGTGTTTGTGTGTGTGTGTGTGTGTTCCACTCTGACAGTCGCTGTTCCAGTTGCCAGTTTTTCAGGCGACTACCGGTAACTTGACAGTCACCGGCAATCGCCTGTGGGACAGGCCCTCTGGTGACCAACCCCGTATTCTGGAAATGGCTGTTTCTTCCGCTATCGAAGGAAACATCCACTCAGCCGCTTCCTTCATCTCAAAATCTGTTTGATTTTAAGCTGTGATGAGTATAAATCCAATTTATTAAAGCCAACCTTGTAAAACAGTGCTTCATTCCACAAACAATGTAGTTTAACTTTTGAACTGCCTCCAATTGAATTTTAGCCATCCTTAAATAAGATGAAAATGGTGTAGTATTTACCAGGTTTCATCAATGCTCTGTGCAGTGCTGGTAAGACTTCCCTGCTTGTACTCCTTATCCTGCAATAAAGTCCCAGGTTGCCTTCCTAATATCTTGGTGCATCTACTTCCTAACTTTGTGCTTCATGGACAGGAATATACAGCCTCAATGTTTAAGAAGGAACTGCAGATGCTGGAAAATCGAAGGTAGACAAAAATACTAGAGAAACTCAGTGGGTGAGGCAGCATCTATGGAGCAAAGGAAATAGGCAACGTTTCAGGTAGAAACGTTGTGGAAGAATGGTTTCAACCCGAAACGTTGCCTATTTCCTTCGCTCCATAGATGCTGCCTCACCCGCTGAGTTTCTCCAATATACAGTCTCAATTTAAGGTATCATCCCGACTATTTCCCATATTATAAATCATCTACCAAATATTTATCCACTTGCTTAACCTATTTTGAGTCTCTTTGACCTGTAAATGGTAAATGCTCTGCAGCTTCATTCTGGAATTCTGGGATAGGAGCATTGCATTTGTCATTTACAAATCCACTTGAATCTTTACAGTATTTTGGAAAATTTGAAAGATCACAGCCAGTTTTTCAGCGGCCATTTCTTTTCAGACTCACACCAGGTCCAAGACATTTGCAACCTTAAGTCCTCTTCGGTCACCAGTACCATTTTTCCTGTGATAGTGATTTTAAGTGTCTTTCTCCTTCAAGAGTCAAGAGTGTTTAATTGTCATACAATGTCCTCCATAATGTTTGGGACAAAGACCCATCCATCATTTATTTATTTTCCTCTGTACTCCACAATTTGAGATTTGTAATAGAAAAAATCATTAAAGTGCACATTGACAGATTTTATTAAAGGGTATTTTTATACATTTTGGTCTCACCATGTACAAATTACAGCTGTGTTTATACATAGTCCCCCCATTTCAGGGCACCATAATGTTTGGGACACATGGCTTCACAGGCGTTTGTAATTGCTCGGGTGTGTTTAATTGCCTCCTTAATGTAGGTATAAGAGAGCTCTTAACACCTAGTCTTTCCTCCAATCTTTCCATCACATTTGGAAAATTTTACTGCTGTTTATCAACATGAGGACCAAAGTTGTGCCAATGAAAGTCAAAGAAGCCATTATAAGACTGAGAAACAAGAATAAAACTGTTAGAGTCATCAGCCAAATCTTAGGCTTACCAAAATCAACTGTTTGGAACATCATTGAGAAGAAAGAGCACTGGTGAGCTTCCTAATCACAAAGGGACTGACAAGCCAAGGGAGACCTCCACAGCTGATGACAGAAGAATTCTCTCTCTGTAATAAAGAAAACCCCCCAATCATCTGTCCGACAGATCAGAAACACTCTTCAGGCGTCAGATGTGGATTTGTCAATGACCACTGTCCGCAGAAGACTTCATGAACAAAAATAGAGGCTACACTGCAAGATGCAAACTATTGGTTAGCCGCAAAAATAGCATGGCCGGGTTACAGTTTGCTAAGAAGAACTTAAAAGAGCAACCACAGTTCTGGAAAAAGGTCTTGTTTACAGATGAGACGAAGATTAACTTATATCAGAGTGATGGCAAGAGCAAAGTATGGAGGAGAGAAGGAACTGCCCAAGATCCAAAGCATACCACCTCATCTGTGAAACACAGTGGTGGGGGTGTTATGGCCCGGGCATGTATGGCAGCTGAAGGTACTGACTTACTTATCTTCATTGATGATACATCTGCTGATGATGGTAGCATAATGAATTCTGAAGTGTATAGACACATTCTATCTGCTCAAGTTCTAATAAGTGCCTCAAAATAATTGGCCAGTGGTTCATTCTACAGCAAGAATGCTCCCAAACATACTGCTAAAGCAACAAAGGAGCTTTTCAAAGATAAAACATGGTCAATTCTTGAGTGGCCAAGTCAATCACCCGATCTGAACCCAAATGAGCATGCCTTTTATATGCTGAAGAGAAAACTGAAGGGGACTAGCTCCCAAAACAAGCATAAGCTAAAGATGGCTGCAATACAGGCCTGGCATAGCATGACTAGAGAAGACACCCAGTAATTGGTGATATCCATGAATCACAGTCTTCAAGCAGTCATTTCATGCAAAGGCTATGCAACAAAATACTAAACATGACTACTTTCATTTACATGACATTGGTGTGTCCCAAACATTATGGTGCCCTGAAATGGGGGTCTATGTATAAACACTGCTGTCATTTCTACATGGTGAAACCAAAATGTATAAAAATGGCCTTTATTAAAATCTGACAACGTGCAGTTTAACCACATGTGATTTTTTTTTCGATTTAAAAACTCAAATTGTGGAGTACAGAGGCAAACAAAAAATAATAATGCAAAAAGCCAAAACCAATGCCTTCTCTTTCTCCTTCCATTTTCTGCTGTTATTGGAATGCTTTTAATTCTTTTTCAGTGAAGGTGGATACAAAATATTTATTCCAAGTCTCTGCCTTACCTTATTTCCAGCTATTAATTCACCAGTTTCATTCTCTGTGGCCAAACTGTACCTTGGCTATGCTTACGTTTTGCATACTTGTGGCAGTTCTCAGTGTCTTTCTTGTTATGTTTGGCCTTTAAATTATTTGTCATCTCTTGCTGGTTGCTCCAAATGTCTCTATCTTTTGGCCTATTATTAATCTTTGTAACATTGTGTCCTTTTAATTTGAACCTTCTTTTGATATGATTTATTTTCTTTCTCCAATGTTAAGAATTATAAAAAGTCTCCTTGTTTTTCTGCCACTGTCTATTGCAGGGGTTCCCAACCTTTTTCATCCCGTTTACCCCTGGCAACTTTAATAGCACGTAACAATACTATTTCACTTATTTATGAACAACTAATGATGAACAGATACCAGTATACCAGAACCAAACACAGTCAGTCAATGAGAAAAAATATGTACCAATCCGGAATCAACACATTCACCCCCTGGGTAGGCGAAATTTACCCCCTGGGGGTAAATGTACCCCAGGTTGGGAACCCTTGGTCTATTGTATCATGTTGCAATCTGTTTTCACAGTTCATTTTTTGCAAACTCTGCCTTCAAATCTTTATCATTGCCCGTATTTAAGTTTATGACACTAATTTCAGACCTATATTTCTCACTATCAAACTGGATGTGCTATTTCATTGTTATGATCATTTTGCATTATGCATGACCAGATCTGTTGCCTGGTTGGTTCACAATTTATTCCAATTTTCTAAACCAGTGATGAACACAATAATTAGCCATAAATGGGTTTAATAACGCAGATTGGGTATGTTTGAGACACTATCTAAAGCAGGCGCAATGAGCCGGGAAGTTTCTCCTTTTAAAAAGGAAACTTATTCATGTATAACTATTTAACATTTGCACAGAGTGGAGGGAAAATTTAATTGCACCCTTTGTACATCCAGAAAATACTTGCGTCTAGCCCTGTGTGAATGGGGGAACTTAGATTTGTTCCTATATCCTCACCTCCCTGTGATATTCCTCACCTTTCCTAAAGAAGCTTTTAGTTTATTAAACCACAAGTTGACATATATCCTGGGCAAGCACCATCCAATTGTCTCCTCCCTCACTCTTTCCCCATAGCCCTGAGGTAACCCCAGACTTCATCGCAAAACATTCCTTGAATTGAACCCAAATGTATATATGAATAATGTAAGTGTATGGAAGAGTTTCATGACATTTAACCTTATTAAATGTGCATTTCACAGTCCATTTGAGGTAAATTTGTCTTTCTTCATCCCAGCTAGAGGGTTAAATGGCTGCTGGTGATACTTTTGGAAGGGGAAAGTAAAGGGGTGCTAACTATGGAATGGTTCCTAATGTGACATGTCTACAGCCATTGATTAGTTTTCACCTTTTTTCAAGGATATGGATGATGATGAATATGATATGGGTAAGCCAAAAAAACAAAGAAGGACAATCGTGAGAACAACCTCAATTACAAGGGTTAGTCTGGTTTAATTTGCAAATACTATTTTTCCAATATATTGAAATGTTGAGATGACACTAACATTTTATATGTCCATGCAGCATGTCTCATTATTCATTTTATGTTTTATATGCTGCATATACATGCTGCATGGACATATAAAATGTATACTCATTTTATGTAAATATACATATGTTGATTGGTAAAATCTATCCATACTTCCCCTCTAAATCAATTCAACATCAACTAAGTCATTTTCATAAAAGAAAATTTGTACCAGAACAGTTATAAGAAGGTTCGCCGTGCTCGTTGCTGTAGAAAGCACAACTGCACCAGAATAATTTGAGTCTGATACTATCTATTGTGGGATTTGAGTGAAATTACCAATTTTTAAAGTCATGGCCATATTTTCAGCCAATTAAGACCATCTTGAGTTTGTATGAAATTAGTTTTATCCAGTATTAAGCAGATAATTTGTCACTAATCTGCCAGTTATAATGCAAAAAAAGTAAAGCTGCTGGAGGAACAGAGCAAGTCAGGCAGTGTTTATGAAGGGAAATAGAATGGTGGCTTTTCATCCAGACTGAGGATGAAGAGAGAGTCTTGACCCAAACCATAGTCTGTCCATTTCCCTCCACAGAGGCTGCCTGACCTGATGAGTTCCTCCCACCGTTGGTTTTGTTACCACAGATTTGAGTATCTGCAGTCTCTCATACGTCAATTATGAGGACAATGTTGACAGTGAAAGAGTAGCGAGCGCCCTCGTCTAGCTCAATGCCCCTTTCATAAATTAGTTAGTTATAATTAGTGAAATATCACCTCTTTGAATTTGCTCAGAATGTATCCTTTTTGGGGAGTCAGAGAGATGTGGGGTGAAGGTGATTGTGTTTCTCATAGTTTAATGTTTTTTCCAGCAACAGAACTTCAAGCAGAAAGTAGTCGCTTTACTAAGGAGGTTCAAAGTTTCAGATGAGGTATGAAATTGATACATTCTTGTACTTTTCATGGATGCAGGGTATCATTGCAGTACACAGTAATCCACCATTCCGATGTCTCAATCAACCAAGTATTCCAACACCGATGAAGGTTCTTCAATTGTCTGCTGTGCAAGAGGGACATGTCCAATCTTTGCTCCTTTGATACAAAATAGAGTCTGGCATCATTGAATGGCAGTTAAGAACCCTGATTCATTTCCCTCCATTTTCAGCGACCTTGGAGTCCGAAGATTGCTCCCTGGCATTTTCACAACCATGGGTTGGATTAGCAGATTCCGTGTTAATTGTCAGCTCGTTCTCTCTTGTATGTTCTTGAAGCTGTTGACTGTTTGATACCATTCAACAAATATTGATTATCTTCACCGTAGCCCTCCCTATTCATGGTAGTGATTGTCAAGTTATCCATTGATGACAATTGACAGCAAATGTCAGGCTCCTTCCTAACCCCCTCAAATCCAGCTGCCTCTCTGCCTTTCCCAAAAGAACAAAATTCAATTCTGAATCATTTGTATCTATGTTAGCTGAGATCTGCCATTTCAATGCAGAAAACCTGTCAGAGCAATGTTGTAGTCTATACGTTGTTACTTTGTAAACTGTGGACCTTTGCCAGAGGGCCTTTTTACATCTGTTTTGCCCAACTAGATCAAAACACATTTACAGAAAATTGAGATATTGTCTTGAATAATTAGATAAATAGCATATATATATTACTTGTGGTTGTTTTTAGTAAAAATAAGTTAACACATTGAATAATCCAGACAAATGCATTATGCAGCCAAATTGTTTCTCTATATCTTTCTTTACTAAGGAAGAGATAATTTGTATACCAAAGCAAGGCTGGAATAAAAACAATGCAACTTGGTTGTAGGTCCTTGACTCGGAGCAGGATCCCGCAGATAACGTGCAAGAAGTGGAAGAGGACTTAGACCTGCTGTACGACAGCCTGGATGTGGAGAATCCCAGTGACAGCGGCCCTGATATGGATGACGATGACAGTGTCCTCAGCACTCCGAAACCAAAGCTCAAGTATGGAGGGCACTTATACTGTTCTGTTAATCAACCTACCAATTATATGGTTAATGTTGTTGCATTGAGATCGAGTCAGGGCTGTACTTTTAAATGCGTTAAATGATTTTGTTGTTAAAATGTTGAATCTAAATGTAAATACACAGTTATTAGTGTCTAAGGACATTCCAAAAATATTTAGGGTCGAATAAATACAGGGAATGGCTGTAAAATTGCAAGGAGGTCATGACCAGATCTAGTACAGTGACTCCAACTCTCCCGCTTTCGGCGGGAGATCGCCCGCTGAAAGGCCATTTTCGCAAAATCTCCCGCTCTCCCGCTTGAGATTTAATTTCTCCCGCCCGGGCGAGGGAGAGAGAGGTCTATTCTTACCAGGACTGCAGTGAAAGCCATTTGATCATCTTCGAAATGTTGCTATGGGATCTATAATAGAAATGTGAGAGCACAGCCTGGTTGATAGTGCAGTGCTCTTTAGTGACTGCACTGGATTTTGAACATAAGTCTATGGAGTGCAGCTCGAATCCACCATTATCCAACTTGGAAGATCAAGTGTTCCCACTGAGACCTGTTTGACACTCGGCTGTCGAATTTCTCACAATTGAATTGCACTTTTTTGAAGGACACTTTGAAAGTAGCTATGAATCTTTTCCTCAATCCACTCAGTTCAATCTTGGCATGACAGAGCCACGAGGAGAATCAGGCTAGTAAACAGCGTGGCTTGCCCATGTTGCCAACTATAGGAAGGGTCTTAGTGCTGTGGATGCTGCCATGGGACAGGGGGTTATTGATTTTTCTTATCCTGCCATTCGGGGCTGGATTTAGATGAAGAGAGGCCCTAGGCTATTCCACTTGTGAGGCCCCTCCCAATCCCCCACCCCCACGACTAGAGGAAGATGGTCCACCAGATTGACACCGATTTGCAGCCGAGCGTGGCCAATGAGATAAGGGGTTGGAAAGCTGTGCTTATTTATTTATTTATTTATTTATTGCCCGTGCTAGTGTCGAGTTATTGGCTTAAAACACTATTATTTTGAAATGGAGGGCAAGGAAAATTACGGAAGGGCTGTTTAGAGACTACAGTGCGCTGTGCCAGCATGTGTAAGAAAGGCCTATGACAGTGTCAAAAATATTATACACCTTGCAGGGCTCTCACTTATTTTTCTCTGTTATCAGCCGGGCAACCATGGCAGCTTTTTAAGTTGCCAAATGACAGTTCAGGTAGTTATTTAAGACGGCTTGCATGACGCATGCAATAATGTGCTCGGACAAAGTGCGTAGTTACCAGTCGGAATTATGCTCAATGAAGCATTCACATATTATTTCCGCTTCAAGTAAAGTCACAAACTAAACATATTCACCAATCAAGACATGATATATACCACAAAGACATGCAGCAAAATTATAATACAGTATCTCAACTCTTTTTACATGTTGCAATGAATGCAATTTCTATTATTTCTTTCCACTTCCAAACAAAAATGTGGTTGGATTATTCAGCGTATGATCAACCTTGGAGAGACCAAGCGCAGGCTTGGCGATCGCATCGCGCAACACCTCCACTCAGTTCGCAATAATCAACCTGATTTCCCGGTGGCTCAACACTTCAACTCCCCATTCCGAATCCGACCTTTCTGTCCTGGACCTCCTCCATGGCCCACCGCATATTGGAGGAGCAGCACCTCATATTTGCTTGGGTAGTTTACACCCCAGCGGTATTCAGGTAGTCCTTGCTATCTCCTTCCTTCCCGTCCCATTCCCAGCTCTTCCTCAGCCTACTGTCTCCACCTCTTCCTTTCTTTTTTGTGTCCCCCGACATCAATCTGAAGAAGGGTCTCGACCCGAAATGTCGCCTATTCCTTCGCTCCATAGAAGCTGCCTTACCTGCTGATTTTCTCCAGCTTTTTTGCCTACCAATCAGATCCACCACTCACCACATCTTCCCATTTCCACCCCTGTTGGCTTTCCGCAAAGACCGCTCCCTCCGTAACTCCATGGTCAATTCGTCCCTTCCCACCCAAACCACCCCCTCTCCTGGCACTTTCCCTTGCAACCGCAGGAAATGCTACACATGCCGCTTTATCTCCCCCTTGACCATTCAAGGACACAAGCAGTCTTTCCAGGTGCGGCAGAGGTTCACCTGCACCTCCTCCAACCTCATCTATTTCATCCACTGCTCTAGGTGAGCGCTGCTCTACATCAGTGAGACCAAGCGTAGGCTTGGCGATCGCTTCGCCCAACACCTCCACTCGGTCCGTAATAACCAACCTGTTCACCCGGTGGCTCAGCACTTCAACTCCCCCTCCCATTCCGAATCCGACCTTTCTGTCCTGGGCCTCTTCCATGGCCAGAGTGAGGCCCACCGTAAATTGGAGGAGCAGCACCTCGCATTTCGCTTGGGCAGTTTACACCCCAGCGGTATGAACATTGACTTCTTCAATTTCAGGTAATCCCTGCTTTCTCCTCCCCTTCCAAGCTCTCCCTCAGCCCACTGTCTCCACCTCTTCCTTTCTTCTTCCTGTCCCTCCCACCCTCACATCAGTCTGAAGAAGGGTCTTTACCCGAAACGTTGCCTATTTCCTTCGCTCCATAGATGCTTCCTCACCCGCTGAGTTTCTCCAGCATTTTTGTCTACCCATTCACACAAGTTCTGTTAACCACTTTCCTCACCCACTCCCAACACATCAGGGGCAATTTTACAGAGACGGGGAGAATGTGCAAATTTCCTTCGCTCCATAGATGCTGCCTACATATCACCCACTCCCTACACATTAGGGGCAATTTTACAGAGACAAGTTAACCTACAAAGCCAATGCATCTTTGGGATGTGGGAGGAAACCCACACGCTTGCAGGGAGAATGTGCAAATTCAACACAGACAGTGCCCGAGGACAGGATTGAACACAGATCTCTGGCGTGTGAGGCAGCAAGTCTACCAGCTGTGCCGCTATATTTTGTTTTCCAATACACAAAAAATTATACGTTGATAACTTTGGTTACAAAAAAAATGAAACTATCCATTTTTAGTCTTAAATCTCCAAGGGACGCTATGTCCCTCTTTGCAGCTACTGTATGTTTTAATTCAGTTCAAGACTATGTGGCAGTATATTGGCCATAAAGTTGCTGCCTAAAAATGCGAGTGACCTGGAATTGATCCTGAATATGGGTGCTGTCTGTATGGAGTTTGCTCCTTTTCCCTTTGATCGCATGGGTTTTCTCCGGGTGCCCTTGTTTCCTTCCACATTCCAAAGGTGTACAGGAACCTATTTCAGACCCAACCCAAAACGTAATATTTTCCTTTTGTCCAGAGATTCTGTCTGACCTGTTGAGTTACTCCAGCTTTTTGTGTTGATCTTCAGTTTAAACCAGCATCTGCAGTTCCTTCCTACACACACACGATACTATACGATAGAACTTTATTAATCCCAGGAGGGAAATTGTGTGTGTATACATATTACGCGCGCACACACACACACACACACACACACACACACACACACACACACACACTTATATATTCATATATAGATATACACTGTTTTGTTTGCTCGTTTATAACTATTGTTTACAGAGTACTATGTTTACATATTCTGTTGTGCTGCTGCAAGTAAGGATTTCATTGTTCTAACTGGGACGTGAGAGAATAAAACACTCTTGACACTTGACTTACATCGCTAATGTGTGGGATAGAACTAGTGTACGGGTGGTCGGCGTGGACTCGGTGGTCCGGAGGGCCTGTTTCCATGCTGTATCTTTAAATTAAACTAAAAACACTAAAACCAGAGGGAGTCTAAAGAAGGGTCTCTACCCGAAATGTCACCCAATTTCTTCTATCCAGAGTTGCTGGCTGCTCCATGGAAATCCCCCGCACAATTAAAGTATGGAATAGTCTTCACCCTACCATAGTTACCCAACCAGACACAACTAAATTTAAGGTACCTCTTTTTTTCCCCAAAAACCCTCTTTTGCTTAAGTCAGTCAAGTCAAGAGAGTTTTATTATCATGTGTCCCAGATAGGACAATGAAATTCTTGCTTGCTGCAGCACAACAGAATATGTAAACATAATACTGAACAGAATATAAAAGTTCAGTGTGTTTATATTCCATAGACCATATATATACACAATAAAGAAACAGATAAAATGCAATAGGCTGTTATTGTTCAGTTTGGTGATGGTCCCTCCACTACCTCCAGTTTAAATTCCATTTAGAATATTTTTGGAGGACCAGGAAACCAGAAGCAAGAGTTACTCTGGGGAATTACTCCAGCTCCAGGGAGTGATTCTGCATTGGTTTTCAGCAGTCGCGGCGAGTGGACAGGAATGCCAGCCAGATCTCCCACAATTCAAAGGGAGGGAGGAAGTGCCCAGCGCCGACCAGTTGCCGTGGCAGTGCACATGTGCAGGGCGGCCGATGATGTGCTGGCCGTGGTTGTGCGCATGTGCAGGGGGAGGATGTGCTGGCCGTAGCGGTGCGCATGTGCAAGGCGGCCTGCCGTGCCGGCGGATGAGGAGCGAGCGGAGACCCAGCGGCCCGGACACGGATGGCGGGCGGGGACGGAGAGTGACAGAGAGAGATAGAGAGGGAGGCCTGTTCAGAGTTGAACGGCAGGTGTCCTGCCTTGGCCGGAGGCCCCCTAGATTTCAAGGCCCTAGGCTTCAGCCTATGAAGCCTAGTGGTAAATCTGGCTCTGCCGAGGCCCTCCTCGATCTCGAGGCCCTAGGCTTCAGCCTATGAAGCCTACACCTAAATCCTGCCCTGCTGCCATTGGATATGGTGAATTTTAGTGAAATGTTATGGTTTCTCTTCAGTGCTTTGTCATCTCAACATACAGGGGAGCAGAAATCATCGTTTTCCAATAGACCATGAGGACTCGATCTTTTCTTGATTCTGCCTTCAGTTGAATGAGACACTTAACCACATTTTCCAGGATCTCTTCATGGACTTTTATAATCATTTGAATCGTGTTTTGCAGTTGGGGACTGGGAAAGATTACCATTGACTGTAGGGCTGAGTGAGAAATCACAGAGATGTAATGACCAAACAGGCACTGACAACTTTTGGTCTGACCACTGCCAAATCCACACTGTTAATTCTGTCAGCCTGGATCCAAAAATATGGTGGCAATGAAATATTGCCATCAGAAGTCAAGTTGAAGGTCTCAAAAGCTTGCAATGACGGTTCTTGGGCAACCCGATGAGCTTCACCCAACAGAGCCACAAGTGTTCATAATATCTGATCTGATTCCACCATAATTAGCATATGTGAAAAGATTGTTGGCTTCACTATCAGAAAGCATCTTGATAAGAATGACCAATAGATGAACAAAGTAATCTATGAATTGGAAATGCTAATACTCTCAAGGAAAAAAAAGGTTGTATTGGCAACAGAAAACGCACAACCGAAAGAATAGGTATTGAGTGGAAAGAGTACAGATGGTCCCACAATCTCTGCTATCCCGATCATGTGTGGAATTTTCAATGTTATTGAAGCATCTTAAAGTCTAAACACCTGAGGTCCCACCCAACCCTGCTTGAGAATCAAGAACCGAGGTGAACTTTGGTTCACCTTTGGTTAACGACAGACAAGTAGTTAACACCCCATGGAAGGGATGTCTTGATGTTCCTTTCAAAGTTCAAAGTGAGTTATTTTGACTGTGTTCCACAACAAACTCTCTAGTCTAGTCTTGCTGTCATCCTGACTGAAAGAGATCAAAAATGCTACCCGTTAGCTGGAAAAATAGGAAGGGATCAGAATACATTACTGCTGAAGTTTGATGAAGAACTTTAATCACAAATCTACAGCCTTATCTCACACAACTGAGAAGAGTAGGGTGTGCTAAACGCTTTGGTGATTTGTAATCTGTCACCCAGAGGTGCCATGAAGGGACCCCAGTCTGTTGCCATGTCAGCTGAGTAAAACAACCTCTGAATTTACCATCTGAGTGCCGTTGTCTATCACTGTCCAGTCTGGAATTGTTTAGAGATGTATTGCCTTCCCTCTCAATAATTGGATTGTCACTGCACTTGTAAAATTCAACTTGATCATGCTCAAACCAGACCCACACTGAGGAGATTTTTTTTTAACCAGACTTAACTCTTGTCAAATATCCATGTCTGGCCTGTAAAAGATGCATGCACTCACATTATCAGCATTGAGGATCCCGTGCCCTACTTCATTATTGAATGCTCGTCTCGAGGAGCGTGAAGGGTGTATTATTAAGTGCATGTGTGGCTGATATTGGTCTCAAAGTCTTTAAATCAAGTCATAAATCCACAACCACTTTTAAGTGGCACTGATCCAAATCTGAGAAGCTACAACTTGTTTTTCCAAAAACAACTCATAAATTGGCCACAGATTGACTAGTCCTGTTCTGAACATGAGATTTGTGCTGATACTAGAGCAAGGAAACTTTCATATTATTATTTTAAGATGGATTTATATTGGGATCGGTGGTAATAATTCAACAATAATTCCTCTGTATTTTACTTTGAATCAATCAGAATCAGAAATTTGTACGGTCAAAGTTTGATTCAACATAATAAATGCATGTATTATCACAGATATCCTGTGTTGTCGGACACCTTAAGGGCTGAGAAATAAAAGACAAGTGTTGGAATAACTCAGGCAGCATCTCTGGAGAACATGGATAGGTGACGTTAGATTTATTTTGGAGGTATACAATGCAGAAACAGATCCTTCATCCCACTGTGTGTGTGTGTGTGTGTATGTGTGTGTGTGGACCTGGGATCACGCCAGCACTATTCTACACACTAGGGACTATTTACAATTTTACCAAAGCTAATTCACCTACAAACCAGTGCAGAAACCGGAGCACCCGGCGAAAATACACGCAATCACAGGGAGAGCGGGCGAACTCCGTACAGACAGCACCCACGGTCAGGATCGAACTGGGGTCTCTGGTGCTGTAAAACAGCAACTTTACTGCTGAGCCACTGTGCCAGTCACTGTGATATATGGGGTCGGGACCCTCCCTCAGTCTCACATGCGGAGTTATTCCAGTGACTCTTGCAAGCCAGCATCTGCAGTTCCTTGTGTGTCCATTTTAGGAGCTGAGAGACTGTTTCCTTGGATTTGAAAAGTCACAACTAAGGGATGTAGGTCAAACATTCTGAACTAGAATGCAAAAAAAATGTCTTGGGTGGATGTATTCTCTACTCAAGGATCGCATTGAGTGCAAAATTTGTTTGAGCAAGAAAGAACAGGATTCAAGATAAGGCATACCTTGAGTGAGCCAGGAAGCGTTGATTGAAGACGTGAATCTTCCGTAGGATGAAGTAGATTTGGGGTCCGTTGCAGGTCTGGGTGAGTAAGGCCCGAAGTTTCGGCAGAGTCAAAGCGACGTCCTGTTGGTGCCAGTGCATGCCATCTGAAGAAGGGTTTTGGCCCGAAACGTTGCCTATTTCCTTCGCTCCATTGATGCTGCCTCACCCGCTGAGTTTCTCCAGCATTTTTGTCTACCTTAGAAGATAAGGCATGATCATATTGAATTGCAGAGAAGGCTGTAGGGTTTGTGTGACTGACTATTACTTTTACATATCTTCATATTTAAGCAGATGTGTAAAAGAAAACCTGCTTCGGTCTCTGAAGGAGTTATCTCGCAAACAGCACCACTTTGACGGTGCTCTGAATGCCTTTTGACTGTGCTTTGTCTTAAATTATTGGAGTTATGCTGTAATTCCCCATCAGCTTTGTCTGACCTTTTGATTTTGAATGTTGTTTTGCAGACCTTACTTTGAAGGCTTGTCGCACTCCAGCTCTCAGACCGAAATTGGCAGCATCCACAGCTTGAGGAGCCAGACCCGGGAGCCACCCAGTCCTGTAAGAGGCTCGCATTAATAACATCAGCCATTACTGTAAATTGTGTTCTTGACTGAAATACGAAAGCTTTCTCAATTGAAGTAAAGTAAAAAAAATGAGTGGTAATGTTTTGGCTTCTTCGAAAAGAGCCTGCAATTCCACAGCACTCCTTTCATTAAGGTCATAACAAAACAAGACCAGGAGTAGGCCACTCGACCTTTCTCATGTTTCCTGCCTCGAGCGTGTCCAAACCCTTTATAATCTTATATGTTTCAATGCGATCCCCTCTCATCCTTCTAAATTCCAGAGAATACAAGCCCAGCCGCTCAATTATCTCAGCATATACCAGTCCCGCCATCCCGGGAAGTAACCTTGTGAACCTATGCTGCACTCCCTCAATAACAAGAATGTCCTTCCTCAAATTTGGAGACCATAACCGCACACAATACGCCCGGTGTGGTATCACTAGGGCCCTGTACAACTGCACAAGGACCTCTTTGCTCCTACATTCAACTCCTCTTCTTATGAAGGCCAACATGACACTCGTTTTCTTCACTGCCTGCTGTACCTGCATGCTTACTTTCAGTGACTGATGAACAAGGACCCTCAGATCCCGTTGTACTTCCTCTTTTCCCAACGACACCATTTAGATAACAATCTGCCTTCCTGCCTTCCAAAGTGGATAACCTCACATTTATCCACATTAAACTGCATCTGCCATGCATCTGCCCACTCGCCCAACCTGTCCTAGTCACCTTCATTCTCATAGCATCCTCCTTGCAGTTCACACTGCCACCCAGCTTTGTGTCATCTGCAAATTTGCTAATGTTACATGTAATCCCTTTATCTAAATCATTAATATCTATTGTAAATAGCTGCCGTCCCAGCACCGAGCCTTGCGGTACCCCACTAGTCACTGCCTGCCATTCTGAAAGGGACCCGTTAATCCCTACTTTTTGTTTCCTGTCTGCCAACCAATTTTCTATCCATGTCAGTACTCTACCCCCAATACCATGTGCCCTAATTTTGCTCACTAATCTCCTATGTGGGACCTTATCGAATGCTTTCCGAAAGTTCAGGTACACTACATCCACTGGCTCTCCTTTGTCCATTTCCTAGTTACATCCTCAAAAAATTCCAAAAGATTAGTCGAGCATGATTTCCCCTTCGTAAATCCATGCTGAATCGGACCGATCCTGTTACTGCTATCCAAATGTGCTGCTATTTTGTCTTTTATGATTGACTCCAGCATCTTCCCCACCACCGATGTCAGGCTAACTGGTCTAAAATTCCCTTTCTCCCGCCTTTCTTAAAAAGTGGGATAACATTAGCTACCCTCCAATCCACAGGAACGGATCCTGAATCTATAGAACATTGGAAATTGATCACCAATGCATCCAAGATTTCTAAAGCCACTTCCTTAAGTATCCTGGGATGCAGACCATCAGGTCCTGGGGATTTATCAGCCTTCAGTCTCATCAGTCTACCCAATACCATTTCCTGCCTAATGTGGGTTTCCTTCAGTTCCCCCGTCACCTTAGGTCCTCTGGCAGCTAGTACATCAGGGAGATTGTTTGTGTCTTCCTTAGTGAAGACAAATCCAAAGTACCTGTTTAACTCACCTGCCATTTCCTTGTTCCCCATAATAAATTCACCCTTTTAAGTCTTCAGGGGTCCAACTTGGGTCTTAACTATTTTTTTCCTCTTCACATACCCAAAGAAGCTTTTACTATCCTCTTTTATATTCTTGGCTAGCTTACCTTCGTACCTCATCTTTTCTCCCCGTATTGCCTTTTTAGTTATCTTCTGTTGCTCTTTAAACATTACCCAACCCTCTTGCTTCCTGCTCATCTTTGCTATGTTGTACTACTTCTCTTTTATTTTTATACTGTCCCTGACTTTCGTTGTCAACCAAGGTCGCCACTTACTCCCGTTGGAATCTTTCTTCCTCTTTGGAATAAACTGATCCTGCACCTTCTAGTATTATTCTCAGAAATACCTGTCATTGTTGTTCCACTGGTATCTTACCAGTCAACTTTGGTCAGCTCCTCCCTCATGGCTCCATAGACCCCTTTGTTCAACTGTAATACTGACACCTCCGATTTACCCTTCTCCCTCTCAAATTGCAGATTAAAACTTATCATATTATGATCACTACTTCCTCATGGCTCCTTAATCCCAAGTTCCCTTATCAAATCCGGTTCATTACACAACACTAAATCCAGAATTGCTTTCTCCCTGGTTGGCTCCAGTACAAGCTGCTCTAAGAATCCATCACAGAGGCACTCCACAAACCCCATTTCTTGGGGTCCAGTACCAACCTGATTTACCCAGTCTACCTGCATGTTAAAATCCCCCATGACAACCGTAGTATTATCTTTATGACATGCCAATTTTAACTCTTGATTCAATTTGCACCCTATATCCAGGCTACTGTTTGGGGGCCTATAAATAAGTCCCATTATGGTCTTTTTACCCTTACAATTCCTCAGTTCTATCTCTAATGACTACATCTCCTGATTCTATGTCACCCCTTGCAAGGGACTGAATTTCATTCCTCACCAACAGAGCTACCCCACCCCCTCTACCCACCTGCCTGTCTTTTTGATAGGAGGTATACCATTGAATATTTAGTTCCCAGCCCTGGTTCTCTTGCAGCCATGTCTCTGTAATTCCCACAGCATCATACTTGCCAATTTCTAACTGAGCCTCAAGCTCGTCCACTTTATTTCTTATACTTTGTGCATTCATATACAACACTTTAACTTTGGTATTCGCCTCCCCTCTCACACCAGTCACTATTGGCCCTGACCTTACTCTCTTATCCCTTCTCGAACTTTCCTTCCCATTAATTTGGGACTCTTTTGTAACTTTTCCTGTATTAGTTTTCCCTTTAACTCTATCTTTATATTCCCAATTTGTCAATCCATCCCCCCCACTATTTAGTTTAAACCCACACTATAGTACATTGGTGGAAACATCACACTAACTACCCTGTCATTGTTTGTTTCAATGCGATCACCCCTCATTCTATAAACTTCAGAGAATATGAAACTACTTTCTTTATCGTCTCCTGTCAGGACAACCCTCTGCTTACAGGAATAAGCCTGATTATGGGAATTGCTCACGAGCTGCCTACAATGCCAGTTTATCTTTTTTTTTAAATAATGGGACCAAGGCTATGCTCAGTGACCCAGTTAACTTATTTATGTCCTGTGCAGAATCGAAATGTCCTCATTACAACGTGACCTTTCCCCTATTTTTATGTCATCAGAAAATTCAGATAACATTAATATCAATTATAAATAATTGAAGGCCAGGAGCTGACCTTTGGGGCACTCTCCTAGTTACATCCTTCTAGCCTGATAAAGACATCTTTTTTCTTATTATCTTCCATGCAATAACTGATTTTTTGTCCACCGTCACTTCTTCCCTGACACGAGGAACTCTTATCTTCTGCACCATCTAATTGTGCCACTCTTCAAGTGCCTTATGAAACTACACAACATCTGCAGGTTTCTCTTATCATTTCTGCATATTCTATCCATAAGACCTCTAGCATATTTGTCAAACATCATAAAATCACATTGATGATTTAATTACATTGCTTCTCTAAATGACTGGGTATTTGATTATGGACTCTGCATTCTGCATTATGCATTCTGCCAACAACTGCTTGATAATGAATAAGCGTATAGTTTTTCTGTTTTATTTTATTAATTTTTTCTTGAATAATGGATTTGCATTCATGTCTTCAAATCTGCTGGTGCCTTTCTGAAACTTGGTGAACTTTGAAGAAAACCGATTCACAATTGCAGAAGACCTGGGTTCGATCGTCCTCGGGGAGTTTGTGTGGAGTTTACACACTTTACCTGTGGGTGATCCGGTTTCCTCCCACATCCCAAAGATGTGTGGCTTTGTAGGTGAATTGGCCCCTGCAAATTGCCTCTAAAGTGAAGGGAGTAGATGGGAAAGTGATGATCGATGGTCAGTGATCTGGGCATATTTCCCTGCTGTATCTTTCAATCAATCAATCAATCTTTCAATTAGCTTCACCTTCTCTGCAGGCATTTACTTTAAACCCTTGTATGTCGGCCATTGGGCCTAACTCAAATCCCATTCGTTTTTCCAATACATCAGCCCTCGTAATTGTGACTTAGAATTTCCTCCTTGCCTCCGTACTGTTTGAAACAGCATATCTTTGGTCTACTTGCAGAGACCTCCAATGTGAAAATTGATGTAGAGTATTGATATAATTTTTCTGCCATTTCCTTGATTCATTATTAATTGTCCAGCCTCGCTATCTAGGGATCTCATACTTACTCTACAGCTACCCTCTTTTATATACTTTGTTGTTCTTACAGTATTTCAAAATACTAATTGCCAGTTCTCTCTCATAATCAATGGCGAGGATGCCATTTACAGGATTTTGGGAATAGGTATCGAATGGCTGGGGAACCTTAGGCAACAGTACCTGCTAATGGTGGAATGAAGTGGTGCAGAAATTATGTTGAAAGTCAATGTATACATAAATTAGTAAGGCTTTTGAGAAGTAGCAGTGGAGAGGTGTTAATTGGAGTGTCCTTTCTAAAGAGCTGAGAATGCAACGAATACCACATTTACTGTAGGATTCTGAATTGATGTAGTTGGAGGAGACGTTGCAGCTATGGAAAAACTAAGGAAAAAAAACGTATAAGGATTTTGCTGGCAAACTGAACTGTAGTTTGTGAGTTCAAATTCAGTTGAAGCCCAAATAATTAATTCTTCCACATTCTATGAGTACAATTAGGCTTTTATCTTTGTTAAACCTAAACTGTTTGTGAGTAGACATTTATAACAGTATAGCGAGCCACGCGTTGTGAATAAGAGTGATCTTTATTGAGGTAATACAGAGAACAGCACACTGGGGAGGGTTTTCCTAGGCGCTCTCTCTCTCTCTCTCTTTCTATATATATATATATATATATATATATATATATATATACATACATACATACATACATACATACACACACACATACACACACACACCAGGGCACCTCCACTAAGCACATGACGACTCCTTCCCGCCAAACACTGTCACGTGACCTTGTCAGCCCAAGTGCCGAGGGTTCGCTCAGTAAGTGGCCTAACCACTAGGTGGCGCCACAACAGTTCTATTTAACAATGGAATTTTACTTTGGAGTCACGTGAGTGACTTCGTGAAGACCCCGCCAGCACGCATGCGCGACATATCGTCGCTCGCATTTGCTGTCGACAAGCTGGGGGGGGGGAGTGCGCGCTCTCCACAGCTCCTTCAAAAAGTCCGGCAAAGGTAAGTGCTCTAACCATAAGCTGGTTTGCAGGTAGGATTCTTTGTGTTTCTTACCTGCAGGAAAAGTTGAAAGGGAAAGGCAAACTTTCCAAAAGCCGCGGGACTCCTATGGGTCAGCGGCAAACTTCTCCGGAGCTGTTTATAACGCCGGCGGCATCCGGAAAACGGCCAGGAAAAAAGGTGCGGAAGTTGGGCGCACCCGTTACACCAGCGCCCGACTCGTCTCCAGAGGCGGCCGCACAGGAGCAGGGTATGGGAGACCCTGACTTTGTGTCTCCATCCGCCAGGAGTGGGGGGAGCAAGCAGGTATGTCGGGCCTGTAGGAGCGGCTGTCAACGACCTCCCTGCCACTAGATCCGAGTCAGCACCTTATGGGGGTGTGGTCTGCTGGTAGAAGCCCCAGCAACATTGCAGAGCCTGGGGAAGTCGGCTTGTCGGCTACTTGTAGTAGCGACGGTCGCATGGCCAGGTTGGAGCTCATGGTGGAGCAGCTAGTCCAACGAGATCTGGACAGGGAAGAACGGAGGTCCCGGGCGTCCACTACCCACAGCCGAAGGCCACCGAGCATCCCGCCTTCCTCCGTTGGGAGTGCCAGAAGTCTGCAGGAGGCAGACTTCGAAGAAGAGCCAGACATGCCAGAGGTCAATGCTCCAGAAGCAGTAGCAGACCTCTGGATGTTGTGGGGAAATTTGCCACAGCAACTCATTCAGGGGAGCCACTACATGCAAAACTGGCAGGGACCATTAACTATCTAACCTCACACCAGCTACAGGAACGGGTCCTCAACGACACCATGGACAAATTCAAGCCGCCAGAGAATTGCATTAACCTGACTGTCCCCACGGTCAATGCTCAAATTTGGGGGAATTTGAGTAATACCGCCAGAGCTCAGGACGCACTCCTCCAGAAAGTCCTGAAACTCCTATCGACGGGTATCACGGCGTATGCCAGGACCCTCGATGGGGAGAACGTGACCAGTGAGCAGCAGGATGCTCTGGCATTACTCTGCAACACACAGTTCGAGATCAACTGTTTGTGAAAGAAAGGTTCTTTAGCAACTTGTCAGTTTCTTTGTTGAAATAAATTAAGGCGCATGTTGCAATCAAAAGCGCTTGAACAATGGGTTGGGAAGAAAGCCGAAACTGTAAGAAAGAGGACTGCGCCTCCTTTTCAAGAGCAGCCAGCTCTTGCACAGTCGGTGCCAAAGCATCAACATGACCCTTAAACGTGCCCACCCTCAACCCTGAAATTTGCAGGGTTGTGCCGTACCTCCACCACTCCACCACCACATCAGCTGTTCGGGGAAGACCTGCCGAAAAAGGTCAAAGAAATGGACGAGGAGGCCAAAACCGTAGGCCTTATGAAGCCACCACCATCAAGGGCCTATCGGAAACCGCCGTATCCCACTTGGAAACCTCGCCCACCGGATAAGACACCAATGACTCATCCACCGCCAGTTCCCCAACAGCAGACCCCTTTTTTAGGGCAGGGCCCTCAGAGGCCCGCCTGGAAAATGCGGCCTCCGCCACGACAAGCCACACAACGTCCCCCTAAAACACCATACACCAGGACCCGCCGTTGACCATGGATCCACTAAGAATGTAGCAATGGTAACCTCACCAGTAGACTGTGTATGGTGACCTTAACCACAGCCCCTAGACTGTTTACCAAAATAGTCAAACCAATACTGGCTATCCTAAGGCATAGAATTATCCTAAGAATTATATTGTCATGGCATACTTGGACGATATACTTATGGTGGGACAAACCCTCCAATTAGCGAAGCTGGCAGTCACAGCGACCAAATCTTTATTCGAGACATTAGGGTTTGTTACCCATCCAGACAAATCCAAATTCACCCCATCTCAAATCATGGACTATCTGGGCTTCACTATTGACACAAACCGAATGATAGTCACTATCCCAACCAACAAAGCATCAGATATAAAAGATGCATGCAACAGCCTTGCTTGCGCCAGGGTGCCGACCATCAGACATACTGCCAAGGTAATTGGGAAACTGGTAGCAACTTCCAGCTGCGCAATTCGGACCACTGCACTATCAAAACTTACAAAGAGCAAAGATTTCAGCATTAAAAGCGAATGCTGGGCACTTTGACAGGCCAATACAGCTGCCAATTAAGGCTAAAACTGAGCTACAGTGGTGGGTTGACAATATTAGTGCGTGTTACAAACCCATCATTATTAGCAACCCATCAGTCGTGTTACTAACTGACGCAAGCGCTCAAGGCTGGGGTGCAACTGACACCACGTCCAGTTGTGGTGGCAGATGGGATCCTCACGAGTCTACCCTCCTTCAGACACACGGGATAAATTATTTGGAGATGCCTGGGGCTTTCCATGGTCTGAGGGCATACTGCACAAATTTACAGCATTTGCATGTCCGCCTTCAAATAGATAATACCACGGTGGTGGCTTACATAAATCATATGGGTAGTATCAGGTCATTATCTTGTGACGCAATGGCAAACACAATTTAGCACTGGTGTATTGAAAGAAATATTTGGATTACAGGAACCTCTCTACCAGGGAAGCCCAACACAGTGGCAGATACCAGGTCACGAGTGTTCAATGATAACATCGAGTGGATGTTGAACCCCCAAATATTTGCTCAAATTATAGCTAACTTCGGTACACCAGATATCGTTGCGTCCAGGTTTGAACCATCAGATACCAACGTATGTGTCTTGGGAACCAGACCCTGGGGCAGTAGAATAGTAAAATAGTAAGATTAAATGAGAACTTACCAAGTTTGAAGGTTGATCTTTATTTTATGAGGAGTTGCGATGAGGGATTTCGTACCCTTCGCTTCAACCCTCTATCATAAGGTCAACTGGTATGTTCTACTTTATTAATCTTACTATCTCCTTCCATGATGTGTTCTATGATTCCACCGCTGCTTTGAAGAATGTCGCACATGTGTGCTGGCGGGGTCTTCACAAAATCCCTCATCGCAACTCCTCATAAAATAAAGATCAACCTTCAAGCTTGGTAAGTTCTCGTTTAATCTTACTATTTTTAAGTATTGCACTGATAGTCAGAGTGAAGTCACATACAAATTATAGGAACATTTGGGTACCTTGCAACCCAATTATACGGATATTGAATTCTCAAATTTTAGGTAATACTCCTCTTTTCCACCCCTGCTCTTTCTTGTACACCCAGGTGCACATCCATTTCCCCCCCATTATTAACCCCCCCTCATTCCCTTCCATATTTATTCCTCCCACTGGCATTACATTTCATTCCTCTTCTCTTTTTATCTGACACCTTTTAGCCTCTTCATCTCTAGTCTTAGTCCATTCATCTGCCAATCATAACCTCCCCATATTTGTATCTCGCTGTCATGCTTTGTTCCTTCCCCACCACTTTTTTGGGGCATTTCACTCCCCCACCCCCACCCCCACCCCCCCCCCCCCCCCCCCCCCCCCCCCACCCCCCTCCACTGCAATCAATCTGAAGAAGGGCACAAAAAGTTGGAGTAACTCAGCGGGACAGGCAGCATTTCTGGAGAGAAGGAATAGGTGACGTTTCAGGTCGAGACCCTTCTTCAGTCAGAAGAAGGGCCCCTACCGGATCTATGGCCTATCCATGTTCTCCAGACATGCTGCTGACCTGCTGAGTTACTCTGCACAAAACGAGTTACTTTGTATTTTACCACTTTAGTTAGAGTAGGTGTAAAGGATACACGATACAAAATCTGAATGGAAGCACGTCGAAAAAGACTGACAGGTTGGTTACTAAAATAAAATGACAGTTAATCTTTTAGAGGAGGTCTCTGAAGCCACAGAAAAAATATATAGAAGCTGAAACTAAAGATTATAAGTATGAGTTCATTGTGAACAAATCCATTGGGAAATTCTAAAGGAAGTTATCTATCCTAGGAGTATGGAAATGTTAGTGCAAAGAACAGTTGCGGATAATGGCATAGATGCATTCAAGAGAACCTAGGAGAGCAAAAGGAAGAGAAACCGTGAAGAGGTTACAGTAAGAGGAGTCAACATTGGTCATTAGCACCAGATAGCACGTACCTGCAAGGAACTGCAGATGCTAGTTGATGTAATACAAAGAGCTGTTGCGGCTTTTATGATGTTGCTGTGTTGTGCTGGTGAGATTTTTTTTTGTAGTTACCTACCAGATTTCAAATGTGGACAGTACCCTTGCACTACTTCAGATCCGCCACAAGATGTCGCTATTGACTAGTTTTAATGATCTGTTGCAAACCTCATTACAAGAAATGGCACCACGGGTTTTTGAGTTTGTTGATTAGTTCCACAGGGTAAATTGTAAAATGAGCTGCTGCAATTTGAGAATCGACAATGAAGCCAAAAGACATAAAATTGGGGTGAGACAATTTTTTTGAAAAGATACAAGAGACTTCAGCTGCTGGAATCCTGAGTGAAAAATCAAACTGCTGGAGAAGCTCAGTGCACCAGACAGCATCAGTGGAGAGAATTGGACAGTCAGTGTTTCAGATCAAGACCCTTCTTCAGACCACCAGTTTGAAGAAGGGTCCTAACCAATAACATTGTCTATCTGGTTCCATTCCATGATGCTGCCTGACCTGCTGAACTCCTCCAGCAGTTTGTTTTTCACTCAGTTTCTCAATGGAATTGTAAAGAGCTTTTCTTTTTCTTTGTTGTGCCATTACAAAACAATTGGGGTCATCATAAGATTAGATGGGTACAAGAAACTGCAGGCACTGGTTTACAAAACACACACACAAAGTGCTGGAGGAGCTCAGCGGGTCAGACAGCATCTCTGGAGAACATTAATATGTGATGTTTTGGGTTGGGACCCTTCTTAAAATCAAGGATGTACTGTGGGAGCACTTATTCACATAAAGGGTAGTGGAAATCCAGAACACTCTCACCTAAAAATATATTGTCACAGTCTTTTTAAAAAGTCAAATCTAAGTCAGAGTTTGTTAAGAAATATTGAGGAATACATTAACAGAATAGGTTGATAGAGCCCAGTAACAAATTGGCTATGGTCAATTAGAATCGAGAGGCTGGATGGCCGACTCCATTCGCACACAGAAATGTAATACTATATTTTTAACAGTTCTCTGGCATAAATGTGCAATAATAGCAACCCAAATTGAAATCACCAGTTGCTGATCAAAACGTCCTGACCTATCTCTTGATCAGGACAGCGGAAATGTGAGGCAGAGTGGGATTTCACAGAGAATGTTGGATTGGTCATGGATTGCATTACATAAGGATGCAAATTGAATAAAAACAAAATAAGTAAAAATCTGTAAGAAGGAACTGCAGATGCTGGTTTAAACCGAAGATAGACACAAAAAGCCTGAGTAACTCAGCGGGATAGGCAGCACCTCTGGAGAGAAGGAATGGGTGATGTTTTGGGTCAAGAGCCTTCTTCAGACTGGTTAGGGATAAGGGAAACAAGAGATATAGATGGTGATGTGGAGAGATAAAGAACAATGAATGAAAGACATACAAAAAAGTAACGATGACAAAGGAAACAGGCCATTGTTAGCTGTTTATAGGGTGAAAACGAGAAGCAACTTGGGTGGGGGAGGGAATGCCGGGGCTACCTTAAATGAGAGAAATCAATATTCATACCACTAGGGTGTAATTAAAAAATCTGTTATTTTAGACCTAACTTCCCAACAACGATGGAGGAGTGAGTCATACAAAAGTGCGTTATTCGGGGATTTCTAATCAATGGCATGTGCGACACTGTTCTTTTTTTTTGTCAGTCGAGCATCTCAAAGAACAAAATTGGATGGACAGCACCACATATTTTGCTTGGGCAACATAACCCAGCAATATGAATATTGACTTTGCTAACTTCATGTAACCCTTGCATGCCCTCCTACTCCCTAGTCAGCGTACTAATTTCACTGTCATCCTGGAGTTTCACTGTCTGTATACTATAACTCGTTATGACCTAGCCAACAACCAACAATGGAACATTGTGGGCTCCACCCTTTTTTGGTCATCGTTACTTTTTGCATATTTTTCATTCATCTGGTCTACATCCCTCTATATTACCACCTATATCCCCCATTTCCCTTTGCCCTGACTCTCAGTCGGAAGAAGGGTCATGATCGAAGCGTCACCTATTCCTTTTCTCCAGAGATGCTGCCTGACCCGCTGAGTTACTCCAGCTTTTTGTGTCTATCTTTGGTTTAAACCAGCATCTGCAGTTCCTTCCTACGCGTCTCATAAGGCGTGCTGTCTCTTAGATGCTAATATAAAGGATATAATTTAATGAGTACCATTGCTTTTAATGGGACCCCAAACTCGCTTTGTAACTATTACTTATGCCAAACCACACTACAAACACAAGCATAAAACAAGCATTGACCATTGAATAAAATCAGGAGAGGAATAAATTGGGTAGATGCACAGAATCTCTTGTCAGAGTATGGGAATCGAGGACCAGAGGACATAGATTCAGGGTGAAGGGGAAAAGATTAAATAGGAATCTGAGGGGTAACCTTTTCACACAAAGGGTGGTGGGTGTATGGAACAAGCTGCCAGAGGAGGTAGTTGAGGCAGGGACTATCCCAACATTTAAGAAACAGTTACACAGGTACGTGGATAGGACAAGTTTGGAGGGATATGGACCAAACACAGGCAAGTGGGACTAGTGTAGCTGGGACATGTTGGCCGGCATAGGCAAGTTGGGTCGAAGGGCTTGTTTCCACAACTGTATCACCATATGACCTATGCACCTGACTTGCTCAGGGCAGAAGTAGTCGCAGTTTAATCAATTTTGCAAAGTATGAACATTTGAGGACAAGTACCTAAACTGAGAGAAGTGAGAGTACTACTGAGAGTAGCTATATCTTTCAGCCAGCATTTTGGCCACTGCCATCACTCTCCTGAGTTTGTTGTGCCCAGTTGACAAGACAGACCAGCAAGTGACAAACAATTGAGTAGCTTGGAAACATCTCCAGGCACCTGGGACAAGAAAACTTCCTGATTACCGTCTATGAACCTCAGTTGTCTGTGAAGAGTGTTCCATATTTACCACAATTTGGAGAGAGAGAAAATACACTCTGGGTGAGATATTATGGATTCCATTTCCCAAAGACATTCAGTGGCACTTTACTTGATTGACAAAGCCAAGTCATAACAGATACTGGATAGGTTCTGCAGCACATGGTAAGAGAATCAGCCCGTGGGTGAAGTTGTCTGACTGCACTGAAGCAGCAGCATGGAATACTCAGCTGGGTGATCCCATAATTGTCAAATGTGTCAAATTGCCAAATTGTTATGTCAAATGCAACCCCTGCATTCAGGTCCCATCTGTTAGTGATCAGTGGTGGGCAGTGTGCAAGAGATGAAACTCAAAGAACATCATTGTTCTGACTGCAGCTGAGGCAATTACAATTGTGTTGTCAGTGCTGAACGAACGACTCTACACTTCCTCATAATGTGCTCACTGTCACAGAAGCCATTCTTAATCTGACTTTATTCAATCCACAATGTAAGCACATAGCAGAGGAAAGTAAATGCAGAGAGGGCCCTCTCTGGACAGTCAGATCTTGGCTGTATTGCAGAAAGACTTATACTCCAGAAAAAATCTTCCCTGTAACAAAGTTGTTCTGGTACAACTAAGTTTTCGACGATCTGGGAAAATTGCACCTTTTATCTGCAGATCTTATTTTATTCTTGTTTCAAACATGAATGGGTAGACAGGGACTGTTCTTGATAACATGGGACCCATACTAAAAGGACAGACCTCTCCTTGGCAAGAGCCACAGCTGGTGCAAAGAAATACGAGTGTGCCTTTTCAAAGCTAGATCGTCTCTGGTTGAAGACTGTTGCAGAACAATGCTTTAGGTTTGCAACTACTTAATGTCCTCACTCTGTGATAAGGTCAAAAGGGGATATTTGCTGCTGATTGTTTGATACCATTTTTAATTCCTCAGAAAATAAAACAATCCAATTTGAATTGATAAACTGCTAGTTATATTCGCACCGTGTAAGTGCTAGGTAATAAACATGTGCAACAAGAGTCTGACCAATACTCTTTGATATTCAGTGATTTTACGGACAGCAAGTTGTCCATCATCAACGCTATGGTATCACCAATTAACCAGAAACTTCTTAAACCTGTCTCACAAATATTTCAGCCACAAGGTCAGGTCCCATGCTGGGTACTTGTAGTGAGTAGCTTACTTCCTGATAGCTCTTTATCATGACGATGTACATGTGGGCAGCATGATAGGACATGTTACTCTTCACTTGCATCTGTAACAACACGCAAGATGCTTAGTATTATCCAAGTTAAAGCAGTTCAATTAATTGGACCCCCAATGCACCATCTGAAACTTTTGGTCTTTTTACCAATGACAGACCACCACAACATTGTGTGGAGGAGTGTGTTGGAAGGATCTCTGGTTTATACCAAAGATGAACATAAAATGCTGGAGTAACTCAGTGGGACAGGCAGCAGTGTTTTGGGTCGAGACCCTTCTGCAGCCTGAGTCTGAAAAAGGTTCTCAACCGGAAATGTCACCCATTCCTTCTTTCCAGAGATGCTTCCAGTCCCGCTGAGTTCCTCCAGAATTTTGTGTCTATCTATTGTGTAGAGAAGACTGGATGGGGTCTTGACAAGTGAAAGGAAACTCTACAAAATCAATCTTTTATTAGTTTCTGGTGGTGGTGTTGGATAAGAGTATGTCACGCTGGAATGAACACAGTGGCTTTCAATCTGCTCATCAAGTGGTATTGGGCAATGCTTGGCTTTTTGGCTAGCATGCTTGGGTTGTTACTTTTCCACGATGATTGAGCCACCCTTCACTTGCCACCTTCAAATAGTGGCTCTGAGCGGTGTTCTGGTTGTCAACGGGAATTCCAAACTTCTCACCTTGTTGCCACGTCAGAGTTCTTTTCCATTCTTTGATTTTGATGCTGGTTACGGAGAACAGCCTTCAGCAGACGAACTTGAAGTACATGCTCCACATGTACCATCAGTGTAGACTGCAGGTCAGTTTGCTCAGTATCATAATGTTGGTGATTCTTAGTCTTAAGTGATAGCAAGGATTTTACTGAGACTTTGATGGTTGCAAGTTCAATTTCTGCTCCCGCTTGGAGTATATGAACTCAACTTTCACAGCCATAAAGAAAAGTACTAAGAACACAAGATTGATAACAGGAGTTTTCCATGCCTTCCGTTGTTTAATTAGTGATATATATTTTGGTAGGCTTTTGGTGCTCTGGGACATGCTAACTATATTTTGGATGCTCACTGCCATGTTGAACTCAGAGAATGAATTTATCATCAGAGATAAATGCAACAGTATCTACAGGAAGCAAACAGTGAGTTAGGATTAATTTCCACAGTCATCTGATATTGAGCAAGCTGCAGTATCATTCAGAAAATGCACTACCATAACTCATCAAGGCTTTTTCAACACCATCGTACAAACTCTAAATCTAAACTGCCTCCAAGTACAAGAGAGAAGTTGCGTGGGAATGTACCTGTAAATTCTTCTCTAAGCCACAAGCTTGGCTGTCCTAGAAATCATCACAATTGAAACTCCTTATCCAGCAATAATGTAAAATCTCCTCACCAAATGGGCTGAATGAATGAATAAGTTTATTGGCTAAGTAAGTACACATACAAGGAATTTGCCTTGGTGTTCCACTCGCAAGTAACATCATGACATACAGTAAACCATTAAGAATAAAACATAAAACATTAAAACATTAAGAATAAACAAATAAAATAAAACTCAGCAGCCCAGAACTTGGTTCACAGCCAATTTCTTGATGGAAGTTGGCAATTTATGTTTTTATTATCAGTATTGCCCCAGTCCAATAAACAAACAAAATAAATAACATAGGTGCCATATTTTGTAGAATATTAGAATAGTACAGAATGTGACTATTTATCCTAACTTGACTGCAGCAATTCTTTCAAAGAGCAATCCAGTTGGTGCCATGACCTTCTATGCTTGACATTCCCGTGGAAGACTTTGGGCTCTTATCACATTATAACTCCTCTCTTTGCAAATATTTGTTATACTTTTAGCTCAGTGCAATTTCCCAAGGCACTTCCACACAGACGAACATGTGTGCTTCCGTTTGAAGGAGATTGTAAGCAAATAAGAAGGTGAGGTTTGTTGGTTGAATTGCTGTTGGACAGGTGACATATAAGAGATGCAAAATGTCACACTAAAAGGACTGAATAGTAAAGACAGCATAAAGAGTTGTGGTGTTGAAATCTTTAAAAGTGTAATTGGAAAATTTTAAGGCAGTTTATGACATTAACATTTGCAATTCTAGTTTTTGTAGATGAGGCAGAGAAGTTAAACTAACAGTTTATTAGCAGCTTTGGACATTCTTTCTATTGAAAGTTCTCAAGGTCATGTCAGATATGTGAAGATGAAATAATGAAAGCTGATATAAGTGGAACAGGCTTGTTTAATGGGCAGCTCATTGCTTTATCTGTTTTTCCTTGGTCAAGCTTTGCATCGACTGATGAGCTGGAAGTATGACTCGCAGCAAACAGTTTGTTATTCTGTAAATTAATTTGCTCAGAAGGAAGTCTAAAAGTTGCTGAAGAAATGGATCATGTTGCTTAGAAAATATGCAATGAGTGGAGAATAAATGCATATAATGTATATGCATTAAAATGTCATGTATAGCAGTGTGATCGTCAAGTGTGATGATGGGAATGACACTATCATCTCCAATCCGGCTGGTTAAGGTGATGTATGTTTCAGGTTAGAATTGTTTGAAGTCGTATGTCATCTAAATGATCACGGTGCCCAGCAGTTGAGTTGCAGACTTTCAGCGCTGAAGACCCGGGTTAGATCCTGACTACTGGTGCTGTCTGTATGGAGTTTAAACGTTCTCCTGCGTGGGTTTTCTCCGAGTGTTCCGGCTTCCTCCCACATTCCAAAGACATACAGGTTTATAGGTTAATTGGCTTCGGCAAAATTATAAATAGTCCCTGGTGTGTGTAGGGTATGTTCGGTTATGGGAATGCTGTTCATCGTGGACCTGGTTGGCCGAAGGGCCTGCTTCCATGCTGTATCTCTAAACTAAACTAAATTAAACAAAGCTTAAAATATGGTTAAAAAACTGTTGAATACACAACTGGTGCACAAATTTCTGAATTGCAGTTTGTGTGGGCTCCATTGCAGGTGAAATGTTGACCATTTCCGAAGGGTCAATGCTATCTTGGAATTCAATTAGATTGCTGCCACCTTTCTCACATTGCTTTCTTCTACATTGTCCCATTGTGTTTTTTGTGCAACTGGCCAACTGTATTATTCTTCACACAGATAGATGTACCTGAAAAGCTCAAAAACTCTCCAAGCAAATTTCACATTGACAGCATTTCTGATTTGCATTCAGCTGTGAGTATGAAACTTGTCTATTCCAAGACTACATTGAATCATGCCGCCAAATGTAGCCTGGAGTTGAAATGTGAGGGCGTGCTGGGAAGGGGCAAAGGACGCAGTCATTAAGCTAGTTTAGATACAACTTGCCATTTTCCCTAGTATTTCATGGGTCTTGAATTTCCTTATCAGTTTATCATATAGACCTCATCAAATGTGTCACTTTATTACTTCCTTAAATATTCCAGTTAAACACGAATCTTCCTGTAAATATCCATGCTGACTGTCCTTGATTAACCTGTGCCTCCTTAAATCATGGTTTATGTTGTCCCTCAGACCTTTCTCCAATGACTTGTCCACCACTGGCCAATGGCAACATGGTTCATCCCTTTCAAGAGTTAAGAGTGTTTTAATGCCATATGGCCCGAAATGGATCAATATTTGTCTTACTTGCAGCAGCGCAACTGGTGTGGCAACATAGTACTCTATACTCATAAACATAAAAAGCTCAATGAATAGCAAAACCTAATGCAACAAAGGCAGTTTGTGGATCGAAGTTTAGTTGGAGTTTGTAGCGTTTAATAGCCTAATGGTTGTTGGGGGAAAAAAACCCATGTTAAGTGGCAGTATCACATTGACTGTCTTCCATACCTCTGGCACTCTGCCTGTAGCTAAAGATTATTTGGAAAATGATGGTCAGAGGCAGTGTTATTTCCTTCTATTAAGAGCCCCGGGAACAATTTTATTTAATCCTGGTGGTATATCCATTTTTCAAAATCCTGCTTTATCCACTTTACAAAAGGAGCCTTTCTCATTTATAATACTCTTTAAAAAAAAATATGTTTGTATTACCTCCCTCTTCCATAAGGGTAGATCCAACCTGTCATTTAGAACTAGTTATATCTTTTGATGTCTTACTTTTCACGAAACATCTTAAGGCTCTTTGTTATCATCTAAGAAGTCAGTTAAATCTGGGATTTGCTGAGTACAAACTAGTGCTGACAACTCACTGAATGAACACTTGAAATCTTGGATTAAAAGCAGGAAATATTTATGAAGTAGTGAAATGGACAGGCAAAGCCCATTAATATTTACATTAAATTTGGTTCCTGATCGGGTAAGATAAAGACCTTGGGTGTCAAACCAGATGGGTTGCTTAATGCTCAAAGAAAATGTGACGTAGTTTAAGCTATTGTTATATCATGCATTTCTTTTGTTTTTTGTTCCACAAAAGGATCAAATACGCCAGGAAGAGGCAGCAGTGGGATCAGAAAGCATCAATGCAGACACCTTCCTAGAAAAGCTGCCTCCCAGCGGAAAAATCACAAAGACTGAATCATTGATTATTTCATCTAGTAGGTAAGACTCATTCTGTGGAGCAAATTGTAAATTGCATGTCCAGCAGGTTGCACTCTCAACACAAGTCAGTAGACTGTAGTTTTAATCCTGCTTCAGAGACTGCATGTAATCCAGGTTCATAACCCAGTCTAGGGTAGAAGTGCTATAGCGTTTGAGGTAATGTCTTTTGGATGAGATATTAAATTGAATCCCTAATGCAAAACATTCTGTAATTCAATAAGGGCAGGACAGTGTTCCCCAGTGTTCAGCTCAACAATTAAAATTTATGTCCACCAAATTAAAAAAAAATACGTGGCTCATTCGTTTGCTTTGGGGAAGGAAACTTGCACATTTGTGTGATGGCCCTTTTTGATTTTCCCTGGATTTGCAGCAATGCGGTGTACTCTGAAATGGGAACTGAATGGCAATTCGAATGGACTCAATAGACAATAGGTGCAGGAGTAGGCCATTCGGCCCTTCGAGCCAGTACCGTCGTTCAATGTGATCATGGGTGATCATCCCCAATCAGTACCCCGTTCCTGCCTTCTCCCAATATCCCCTGACACCACTATATTAAAGAGCCCTATCTAGCTCTCTCTTGAAAGCATCCAGAGAACCACCCTCTGAGGCAGAGAATTCCACAGACTCACCACTCTCTGTGAGAAAAATTGTTTCCTTGTCTCCGTTCTAAATGGCTTACCCCTTATTCTTAAACTAGCCCCTGGTTCTGGACTCCCCCAACATCGGGAACATGTTTCCTGTCTCTAACGTGTCCAACCCCTTAACAATCTTATATGTTTCAATAAGATAGCCTCTCATCCTTCTAAACTCCAGAGTGTACAAGCCCAGCCGCTCCATTCTCTCAGCATATGACAGTCCTGCCATTCCGGGAATTAACCTTGTAAACCGACGCTGCACTCCCTCAATAGCAAGAATGTCCTTCCTCAAATTAGGGGACCAACTGCACACAATACTCCAGGTGTGGTCTCACTAGGGCCCTGTACAACTGCAGAAAGACCTCTTTGCTCCTCTACCCGACTCCTCTTTATAAAGGCCCACATGCGATTCGCTTTGTCACTACCTGCTGTACCTGCATGCTTACTTTCATAGACTGATGAATAAGGACCCCCAGATCCCGTTGTACTTCCCCTTTTCCCAACTTGACGCCATTTAGATAGTAATCTCTTTCCCTCTCCCATCTCTAGTTAACTTTTCTTCAGTTGTGATTGTTTTAGGCACATGAAGGCTGAACACTCTTCTTTGATTGTAGCTTGTAGTATCCTTTCCATTTTTGAGAGGCAGAGCCATTAATTACACGTGTTGTTAGGTGCCTTGTCAACAGTTGTCTTATGAGTAGGTTGCATTTATGAACAAGCACTATTTAATGTAATGTATGGATTTTCATTTTGAAGCACCATTTGGATAATTTAAAAATCACATGAGGAAGCCCTTCAGGTTATTCTACTAGAGCTGTACCAGCTATGCCTCAGCTATTTAATGTGCATTTATATTGGGGATATAGAGCATCATGAACAACCACAGCAGAGGACAGGGTGGTGAATCTGGAATTCATTGCCACAGGCCAAGTTAATGGATATTTTTAAGACAGAGATAGATAGATTCTTGATTAGTAGGGGTGTCAGGGGTTATGTGGAGAAGGCAGGAAAATGGGGTTAGGAAGGAGAGATAGACCAGCCATGCTTGAATGGCAGAGTACTTGATGGGCTGAATAGCCTGATTCTGCTCCTTTCACTTATGACATATGACCTTATTGCCTGAGCAGAACTCTCCAACCTTTTTAGTCCCTCTGCTGAGTCATCCCCATGCGCAGACATCTACAGTATATGTAGTCTGTATGGCCACTTCATCAAACAGCTGGAGCTCGATTAAAGACTCCACTTACCTGACTTTGCAAACTTCCAATCTTCTCTTTTTTCCTTAACTGACTATCCCCACCATTTCCCCACTTTATCTTCTGCATGAAACCTTCAGTCTTTTCCCACCCCCTGTATACTTTAGCACATTTTCCCCAAAGTGCTCTGCCTTTAAGTTTAATATTCTTCAGAAGCATAATCAAAGCCTTATTTCATAACTATCTTCAGAGATTAATTATATTAGTTTCTGTGAAACAGGTGGCTTGGGCTAATTTTATATTCATTTAACAGTTGAAGATCACTGGGTTGCATAATGAATCATTTAAGATGGTTGAAAATTTTCAAATGAAAGAACAACAAAATTTTCGCTGAAGAGTCCAAACACTTGCATTCATATCCATCTCTAAACTTGCTGCACTCCATATATTAATGACCAACTCCATAATTCTCATCCGACTTGCTGACAGGGGCACTATTGTTTTTAGAAATAACCAGCCTCCCTCAGGACAATGATCCCACTGAACAATATCTGGCTATTATTTCCAACACATTCGTGACCTTATTTCCCCTGGAGCTCCTTCCACATTCTCCATCCTCCTCCAATTTCCCTCAAAAATGCACAGTCCATTTCTATCCACTTCCTAAGATGCATGACCACGACTGTTTGAGTAGACCTGAATTTTCAACCTATTTTGATCCACAATATCTTCCTTCTCACTCTGACTCTGTTCTTTCTCCCCGACACATCTGTAACATTTCTGACACCTTTTTCCACTTTTTACAAGTTTCTTGATGCAATCCAGTACATTTTCACCATGGATCTCCAGTCTCTCTATATCTCCAACCCATGTTATAAGAGCATGAAGACGGCTCACCACTTCCTTGAACAGAAGTCTGATCAGTCGAAGTCCTCCACCACCACCAGTACCTCGAATGCCTGGCTGCACTTGGTGGCACATACAGAAGTTTGCCATATTTTATCATTGGCAGATCTCAGTCTCATGACTTCAGTGCCATGGTGAGGTCTCCAGGGTCATTGCACGCGTTGGCAAAGTCTGCTGTGGCTGACCAACCCAATTCTCGAGTGACAGTCTTTGCCGCAATGGGAACAGATAAAGGAAGTCATTGGGGTTGTAGAAGCTCGTTTCTTGCCGCTGGCCCTCCTCTCTGCAGCAGACATGTTCCTGCCCACATCTGCCCTCCTTATGCCTTCCTGGACAATCTCATGCCAAGTGGAGCGATCCTCTGCTGCAGCCTCCCCGTTGTCAGTGTTGATGCCAGAAGTCTTCATATCCCGCTTGCAGGCATCTTTGAAGCGGAGAGCAGGCCGTGCAATGCGCCGAGAGCCAGTTGCAAGCTGGCCGTACAAGATGTCCTTTGGCATGCGGCCATCCTCCATTCGTCGAACGTAGTCAAGCCATCGGAGGCGTCGCTGCCTCAGCAGAGAGTACATGCTGGGGATTCCAGGATGTTGCTGGATGCAGTCCTGCCAGGAGATACTGAAAATCCGTTGAAGACATTGCATGTGAAAGGTGTTTAGACGGCGTTTGTATGTAGTCCATGTCAGGCGGCCGTACAGGAAGGTGCTGAGGACACATGTCTGGTTCACACGTATGTTGGTGTTTTCAGTGAGGAGTTTGTCGTTCCACACCCTCTTAGCCAGCCTGGCCATGGAGGCTGCCGCTTTCCCAACTCACCTGGTGATTTCAGAGTCCAGAGACAGGTTAGTGGAGATTGTAGATCCGAGGTAGGTGAAATTCTCAACCACTTCCAGCATGTGGTCACGGATTTTAATGCAAGGTGTGTGGCTAGCATCCTGCGCACTGACATTGGTCTTTTTCAGGCTGATTGAGAGTCCAAACTCTATGCAGGTGTGGCCAAAGTTGTCAGTGAGCCTCTGCAGACTCTCCTCTGAGTTGGGTGCAAATGCTACAGTATCGGCGAAGAGCATTTCTCTGATGAGGATCTCATTCACCTTTGTTTTAGCACACAGGTAAGCGAGGTGGAAGAGCTTTCCCTCGGATCTGGTGTGTAGATAGACACCATCCAGGGATGAATCAAAGGCGTAGGTCTGCAGCAGGGAGAAGGATATCCCGAAGAGGAATGCTCTCTTTCATAGTAATCTCTTCCCTTACCTATCTTCTCTATTTCTTTCTCAGGGGCTCAGGGTAGTAACCAGTTCTAATGAAAGTTGATTTTCACTGCCAAATAGTCAAGGCTACTTTCAAAGCTCAGAGGGGGTACATTCAGCTCCATGGATGTGTGTAGCATTCGATTGCTGGGTTTGTTTGGTGCTGGCCATGAGTGTAATTTGCCCCATGGTTTCTCTTTCATTAGGTCTGAGGTGAAACAACCAGGACGACGTGGAAGAAGCACGTCCCTGAAAGAGCGCCAGCCTGCCCGGCAGCAGAACGAGCGGGCAAACAGCTTGGATAATGAGCGCTCACCAGAGACACGACAGCACTTGCAGGTAGGCGGCAGAGCATGCGCGATCTGGGCAGGCTTACTGAAAGAGAACTTGCTGCAAGAATCATAGGAAAATAAGGCACGTGAAAGAGGCCATTTGGCCCATTGCATCCGTGCTAGCCCTAAAGGGCTAGTCAGTGCAATCTCACTTCCCATCTTTCTGCCCATTGCCTTATGTGGCAATCTCCCGCGCACATTCAAATATGCTGGGTGCTTCTACATGTTCAGTGTAAATAGTGCATTTCAGTTTACATCCAAAGTCCAAGTTCCTTAAAACAATTCTACCAGTTCATTTCAGTTTCTGCCCTCAACTTAATGGGTTGTCTACTGAGTGAAAAAGGTTTTGCTTTCCACTTGGTCCAAGCCTCTCACAATTTTAAATATTTCAATTTCAAAGGAATGTCCTCACTAGTGACATATAGTTTGAGTATACATCCTTTTAGTTTGAGTATGACCTCTCTCACCTTTGCTTTTTTGGGGGAGTGGCAGATGAATGAACTAATGGTATCTCAAATGTCTTATTAATTGCTTTGGGAAGAGGAAACAAAATAAAACAAATCATTTTTATTTCATCACATTCAAATTGTTAATATTAACATAATCTTAAAATACTGAAATACATCTGTTTTATGCTGCAATTATGATCTCTGAAAAGTTTTTGCTTGTTTTACAAAATAGAATACATCCTTTTAAACCATTATTACATGTTGCACTCTAACTTTTCCTCTTTGATCGTTTTCCCTGAATTCTAAACCAAGTTAGATCCCCCTTTTGCTTGTATATTTCATTTTTTTTAATTTGCTTGCTTTTTCAAGCTGTTTGACTGTGGAAAAATTCGGAGCAGGTTTTCATAGAGATTCTGAAATATACAGTGCCCATGATAATGTTTGGGGCAAAGACCCATCATTTATTTATTTGCCTCTGTACTCCACAATTTGAGATTTGTAATATTAAAAAAAAAATCACATGTGGTTAAAGTACACATTGTCAGATTTAAAAAAAAAGCAATTTTTATACATTTTGGTTTCATCATGTCAAAATTACAGCTGTATTTATACATGGTCCCCCCCGCCCCCCCCCATTTTAAGGGCACCATAATTTTTGGGACACATGACTTCAAGGGTGTTCGTAATTGCTCAGGTGTGTTTAAATGCCTCCTTAAAGCAGGTATAAGAGAGTTCTCAGCACCTAGTCTTTCCTCCAGTCTTTCCATCACCTTTGGAAACGTTTATCACTGTTTATCAACATGAGGACCAAAGTTGTGCCAATGAAAGACATAAAAGCCATTATGAGACTGAGAAACTAGAATAAAACTGTTAGATACATCAGCCAAACCTTAGGCTTACCAAAATTAACTGTTTGGAACATCATTAAGAAGAAATAGAGCACTGGTGAGCTTACTAATCACAAAGGGACTGTCAGGCCAAGGAAGACCTCCACAGCTGATGACAGAAGAATTCTCTCTATAACAAAGAAAAATCCGCAAACACCTGTCCGACAGATCAAAAACACTCTTCAGACAAAAACACTGTCCGTAGAAGACTTAATGAACAGAAATACAGAGGCTACACTGGTTAGCCGAAAAAATAGGATGGCCAGGTTACAGTTTGCCAAGAAGTACTTAAAAGAGCAACCACAGTTCTGGAAAAAGGTCTTGTGGACAGATGAGATGATGGCAAGAGCAAAGTATGGAGGAGAGAAGGAACTGCTCAAGATCCAAAGCATACCACCTCATCTGTGTTATGGCCTGGGCATGTATGGCTGCTGAAGGTACTTGCTGACTTATCTTCATTGATGATACAACTGCTGATGGTAGTAGCATAATGAATTCTGAAATGTATAGACACATCCTATCTGCTCAAGTTCAAACAAATGCCTTAAAACTCATTGGCCGGCGGTTCATTCTACAGCAAGACAATGATCCCAAACATACTGCTATTGAGTGGCCAAGTCAATCACCCGATCTGAACTTAATTGAGCATGCCTTTTTTATGCTGAAGAGAAAACTGAAGGGGACTAGCCCCCAAAACAAGCATAAGCTAAAGATGGCTGCAATGCAGGCCTGGCAGAGCATCACCTGAGAAGACACCCAGCAACTGGTGATGTCCATGAATCGCAGACTTCAAGCAGTCATTGCATGCACATGATATGCAACAAAATACTAAACATGACTACTTTCATTTACATGACATTGCTGTGCCCCAAACATTATGGTGCCCTGATGGGGGGGGGGGGGGGGGGGGGGTATGTATAAACTCTGTTGCAAATTCTACATGGTGAAACCAAAATGTATGAACATGGCTTTTATTAAAATCTGACAATGTGCACTTTAACTACACGTGATTTTTTTTATATTAGAAATCTCAAATTGTGGAGTACAAAGGCAAATAAATAAATGATGGGTCTTTGTCCCAAACATTATGGAGGGCACTGTATGCAATGTATTTGGCCCCACACAAATTACTCTGGGGTGATCTTGGAATAATGATGCCTGCAGTCTATATTATATTGGATAATTTTACAAGAGGCAGCTGCTGGAACTAAAGCATTTTCTTTCTGCTTTGAAGACACACGAGTTTTTCATGTATGGTTCAATGGATAAGACTGGCATTTCTGCCAAATAATCATCCTTCAATTGTGACCTTGGTAACTTAGTGATGATGGGCAATTTGTGCAATGAACTATCGTTGGGGAACATTGTCTGCTCTGTTAAATCATCAATAAATGCACTTTACCCTTGAGATCGGTTAAAAAGCGATTGAAACGGTGAGCTGGGAGCGACTGTATCCTTCTCTAATCCAGATCGAGCCAAAATGGAGAGTAATCCCCGAGAGCTCCACAAATCATACCATACTCCAGATCAGATCAATTCAAACATTCATGGAGTGATTTTCACAAGATTAAAGGCCAATGGTTCTGTGAAAACAAAATTGTCATTATTTCTCCTCCTTAAAATTAAATTCAACAAGAATGCTAACTCTCACCGTGAGAAATTCAGTATACTTTGCATTTCATCAGAAAATTAAATGGAAATTTACTGAAATTATACTTGTGAAAGATTTTAATTGACAGATTAACAAAAGCTCGTTTCTGCTGAACGGGAGAGTGTGATCATCAATTTAAAGCAGATCCAAACATTTGTCTATATAAATTATTCGGCTGAAAGAATGTAAATGCGATAAGGGCTCTGGTATTCCTTTCCTGACTGATTGGTAATTTTATAAAATACAATGAAATTTCAGTTCTGATCACTCCTCATCAATTAACTTTTAACTATACCTCCAGAAGAATATAATTGAGAGAGAGCTCTGATTTTAGATTTTTTTTTCCGCTGAGTATTTCTTTGATTGGGATGAAACATGAATATGTATGCTGAGAGTCCCTGCAGCAGATACATGTGCATTTGGCTAGATCATTCTGCAATGGATCTTGACCACCCACTCATTTTGAACATGCAGAGCACTAGTTAAGCTAATTCTCTGTGCCTGAGAGGCATTTATCAAAGCTTTTTTAGTTTTTAATTAATTCCATTTGGCATTGGATTAATTTAAATAAGTTAAAAACAAAGGCCTCGGGCAAGTATTTTAAGTTACTTTAAGAATGATTTGTGTTGTAATATGTTTTTAAAGTATCATTTTTCCAAATTATTAAATTAGAGAATAAGGCTGGCACAGTGGCGTAGCGGTAGAGCTGCAGTCTTATAACACCAGAGACTCTGGTTCGTTCGTGAATATGGGAGCTGTCTGACGGAGTTTGTGCATTCTCCCTGTGACCCTGTCGTATTTTTCCGGGTGCTTCAGTTTCCTCCCACACTCTGAAGACGTACAGGTTTGTAGGTTAATTGGCTTTGGTTAAAATATAAATTGTCCGTAGTATGTAGGATACTGTTCGTGTATGGGGTGGTTGGTGATCGGTGGGCCATTTCCACACTGTATCTCTAAACTAAAGCATAAAGCAAACTGGTCCTTTGACCCACTGTACATGCCACACCTCAACACTCCTCTACATTGATTCAGCTCCAGACCAAATGTTAGTAGATGGGATGATTGGGTGCCTGATGGTTGACATGGACGTAGTGGGCCCAAGCGCCTATTTCTGTCACAGGGAGACACAAAATATTGGAGTAACTCAGTGGGTCAGGCAACATCTCTGGAGAAAATGGATAGGTGACGTTTTGGGTCAGGACCCTTCTTCAAACACCAATGGCCTGTTTCCGTGCCCTTGCATTCTATAAATAATTATAATGTTTGAAAAATTAAACTTTAATTAAATTTTAAATCATGCTAAAACGTGTGGAAATGCCTTAAAAAGCGAAAGAGTTGAACATCCTGCCATGGGGTTCACAGGTTATTGGAGTAGAATTAGGCCATTCGACCCATAGAGTACTCTGCCATTCAATCATGGCTGATTTCTACCTCCTAATCCCATTTTCCTGCCTTCTCCCCATAACCCTTGACACCTGTTCCAATCAAGAATTTGTCTAATTCGGCCTTAAAAATATCCACTGACTTGGACTCCATAGCCCTTTGTGGCAATGAGTTCCACAGACCCTCTGACTACAGAAGTTCCTCCTTTCTAAAAGAACATCCTTTAATTCTGCGGCTATTACCTCTGGTCCTAGACTCTCCCACCAGTGGAAACATCCTTTCCACATCCACTCTATCTATGCTTTTCATTATTCTGTAAGTTTCAATGAGGTCCCCTCTGTTGTTGGGTGTATGTTGAGTCGGTGCTTTGGCTCTGAGCTTATTGGTGAATCCAGCAGCAAACGCTGTCAGGTTTGCCACGTCTGATGCAAAGTACAGAATTCAGTGTTTAACCTTGATTGATAAAGTCTGACGTCCCAATTTCCAACCAAGAGTATCCTGTGCTTCCCCTTGTTATTGCATTTGGACCATTTCTTGTGTCTTGCCACCTGATTTTCTTCAGGAAAAAAATTGAAATGGTATATTAATGTTCTCTATCTCATGGTGTGAAGTGATCTGCAACCTAGTCTGGCATACTTCAGGGATCACGTTTCATAGCTGTTGATCAGCATTGTTTTATTGTAAGATAGCCTATTTGAATGCCGCCTTAATCCATATCCATTCCACCTACTGCATTCACTTTATCCATATAGACCATAGAATAGTACAGCACACGAACTGGCCCTTTGGCCCACAATGTTTGTACTGATCATCTGCCTGCACATGATCCAAATGCATAATTCCCTGCGCTTCCATGTACCTATCCAAAAGCCTCTTAACCATCACTTTCGTATATGTGCCTCCACCACTACCCCAGGCATTGTGTTTTGGGCTCACCGCCCTCTATCCTTGTCTCCTTATCTCACACTTATTGCCTTTTCACTCTGGTCTTTGTCCAACCATCTGCCGATCAAAACACCCTTCACCTGCATTCATCTATTATTTGCCAGACTGTCCCAGCCCCACATTTCTTCTAGCTTCTCCCTCATACCCCCTCTCCCCCGACTACAATCAGATCCTGAAGAAGGATCTGACCCGAAACGTTGCCTACACATGCTCTCCTGAGATGCTGCCAGACCCACTGAGTTACTCCAACACTTTTCTGCAAGGTTCTGGCATGCACAGACAGAAGTAATTCAACTTTTTACTGGGCAGATATAGAAATGTCTGAGCCAAATAAGCCAGTGTTCAGCACAATGACAGTATGTTGGTTGTACTCCCAGTGTTCTTGTCCTAAGTAATAGCCACTTCAGAAAGTAGGGCTAAGGACACCTGGAATCATTAGAACTATTCAGCATGGAAGATTGATATTTGGCACAACTCGCCTATGCTGGCCAAGTTGCCGAACCAAATTCATCCTATTTCCCTGTGTTTGACCCACATCCTTCCAAACTTATGTAACTATTTTTAAAATGTTAGAATTGTACTCTTCCACTTCCTCTGGCTACTTGTTCGATGTGCATATCACACTCTGAGTGGAAAATACTCTCTGCTTCCAACTTTCATTCTAATTTTTGTATCTAATTGGCCACTTTGCTCTGGATCACATGTGACATCGCCTTGCAGACCAGCCTCCCATGTGGTACCTTGTCAAAGTCCATATCGATATTTACCGCTCTGACCTCAGACTTCTAGATCATCTATTTAAAAGCTCAATCAAATCATTGAGACATGACGTTTTTTTGTAATGCTGACCAACCAGCCTCCTGATCCTCTTTATCCTGTCAGCTGGGCATTTGAAGGAACAATTGCATTTTGTTGCAGTTTTAAATGTGCTCTAATCTTATACATCCATATCTTAAGCCCACCAGTCTATGCTTGCTGCTGGGAGACCAATCCTATGAATGTCATCTGTCCCTCCAATTTCCATATACCCTCCAATATATTCTCTCTCACATGCAAATCAGTTTTCTGTGACTTTTACTTTTACCTATACAGGGTTAATTAACCTTTGGAACTCCAAGTTGGACATAGTTTCCCTTCTATATTTCTGTTGGGAGATTTGTTTGCACTGTCAAAATGAATACTCCAAGTCCTTTGAGAGAAGGATAACTCATGGTTTTCAGGGTGACCTTGTAAAGGGCCTGTCCCACTTTCACGACCTAATTCACAACCTCTGCCGAGTTTGTCCTTGACTCATACTCGCAGCATGGTCGTCACAAGGTTGTAGCAGGTCGTGATGCTAGTCGTAGATACTTGTGGCATCAAATAGGTTGCGCCGTTTTTTCTAGCCTGTAAAATGTCCACAAGTAAAAAAGGTTGTGAATTAGGTTGTGAAAATGGGACAGGCGCATAAGTTCTCTCTAATGAATTGTTCCCTTAGAAGATAGTGAGATTCTGAGGCATCGCTAATTGTTAACCTGTCGATTTTTGATGACCATCCCTCTGATACAATTTCATCCAAAAATGTTGCTAGTGACACGCCTATAAAATATAAGAGTATCCAAGAAGGACAATTATGTGAGGTCCAGATCTTTAAAGAAGTTATGGTGCTGGAAATCTAATAAATAGAAAGCTACCAGAAGTTATGTGCCCAGAAGTCCTTCTCAACTACCCAGAAGGAAAAAATGTTGTCCTTTAGTACTATATCAGTCCTGACTGAAGTGGATGAGTTGCATTAACTAAGATTAACTTCCTAAAAATAAAGAAGCTCGTCAAGTTGATTAAGGATTTGATCGGATAATTTGAAACAAATTGTTTGATGGCGAGCCCAGATCATGAGTGTTTTTATACTTAAAATTAGAGCGAACTGTCTTGGAGTTATGTCAGGAAGCATTAATTCACCTTGCTTTGTTTGCTTCCAAAAAAATGCTAAGCTAAAGTTAATAGTTTTTATTAAGTAACAATTTAAAGGATAAATAAATTTGAGACAAGATGCAAGCATTGGCAAAGTGAATGACTGAATGGATCTGAGAAAGAAATGGCTGATTCCTTTTCCTATGCACCCTACCATCAAAGCCTTAAACTTGCTTATATGACTAGCTGATCACATGGAGGTGGCATGAAGCCTTTCCACAAACAGTGAGTATCAAAGTGCATTGCTTGCTTAATGAACCCATGCTTACAAGTTACATATTAAAGTTGTGTGCACCCATGTTCATTTGGCATGGATTTTTCTCTAGAAGTTAGCATTCCACTCCCCACCTCCCCCACAGTAATGCTTTTCAGTAGTCAATATCATCATAGGATTTTCTCAAAACAGACAACTAATTAGTCCATCTTTTCCATTGACCATGGAGGATTGCTACTGCAGAGTTTCTGAGCCAACACAATGCAGTAAACCTATTATAAGAAAATCAATCCTCTAAATGCTAGCGGGAATGAAATGTTCCAATATGCAACAGGAAATTTTAGTGCTTTCATTCTTTTTAAAGAGAGCTTTTATTTGTATTACCTAAAATTGTGTTTAGATCCCTCTTGTAAGTGCATATATTATATTCAGTAGCAACTTCACTGGTTATGCTGAAATGACAAATTCTGTATGACAAATAAAATGGAACATAACATTTTACTTTCATCTGCATAGATTTTAAACTTTCTTGACTTGATTTAGAACTTGCTTGAGGGTAATCTCGTGACTTTCTTGCACCTTTTTGTCTTTTAATTGACCCAGGTTGCTTGATGTTGGTAATAAATCGCAATCCATAGGTCTCAGTTATTTATTATCTCCCACACCTGCTGACTTTGCAAGAATGTTTTATGAGCACAGAACGACTATGCTATTCATGAGTTGATTAGTATGTGGGTTTACTGCAGTCAGAGGAGAGTGTCATCTTATCAAAGAGAATCAAGTTCAGACTTGGATTATGGAGGAACTTGTAAAGATTCATGTAACCCACTGTACTGTGTAAAATATCATCTCAAACTAAGCAAAGAGGGCAGATGAAGTTACAAGGAATGTTATTGAAAATAACAAAGTGTTTCAGTGGGTCAGGTGGCATGTCTGGGGGATGGATAGAAGACCTTTCTGGTCGGGACCCTTCTTCAGACTGATTGTAGTAGGCAGGGCAAAAGCTGGAAAAAAAGTGGGCTGACATTTTCCTCTACAAATAACTTCCATGATTCTTCTTGTTTTCCTTTGGGTCCATCTGCCAATAACTTTACATTTAAGTCCCCTAGCTAAGGAAAATTGGTTGTTCCTGTTAACTCGGCATAATTTTATACGAGTCAAGTAAATCTCCCCTAGGACTTTTCCAAACAGGTCTCTCGGTTTTGTACTCATAATTACAATTCTCTAGTCTTGGCTCGTAAATCTGATGTACAACACCAGTGTGTTTGTGACCTATTGTGTAGCGATCTGAATGAGCACACAGTACACAGTACTCTAATGGGCCTGTCCCACTTACGCTACTTTTTTGGCAACTGCCAGCACCTGTCATAGGTCGTTGCAGGTCACCGAAAGTTTTCAACATGTTGAAAATCCAGCAGCGCCCAGAGCAAGGTACGACTCTTTGGGCGACTACTCATGATCATTCAGGCTTCACCCGGTGACATGTCGCCAGGGTGGTGCCTGTATGGTCGTGAGTAGTCTCCTTGGTCGCCCAAAGAGTCATAGCGTCTCTTTCTAGTTGCCGCTGGATTTTCGACGTTGAAAATTTTCGGCAACCTGCAACGACCTATGACGGGTGCCAACAGTCGCCGTAAAAGTCGTGTAAGTGGGACAGACCCATAACTATGGCCATGTTAGTGTTCACATGCTTTAAAGTCTTCCCCCACCCCCCCAAGCCCAGTTTGGCAAAAAGTATGTTTAATATCTTAAGTATCTTTCTTAACTGTTATCCATTTGTTGTGCTACATTAGGGATTTTTTAAATTACGCTCTCAAAATCTGCCAATCCCTGCGCTTCTATCTGCAAGGTATTCTCTTGCGTATGCTGTCTTCCCCACAAAATATTCCACAGAGCCATACAGCATAGAAACGGGCCCTTTGGCCCAACTCATCGATGTCGATCAAAATGCCCCATCTCCACTCGTCCCACGTTTCGCTCATATCCCTCTAAACCTCTCCTGTCCATATACCAGTCCAAATATCTTTTAAATGTTGTGATCGTATCTGTCCCAACTATCTCTTCTGGCAGCTCGTTCCTTATACCCACCACACCCTATCTCCTGTGACACCACTTTCGGTGAACTGTGTACTTGCACTACTAGATTTCTCTTCTCTACGATGCTCCAAGGGCCCTGCCATTCACTGTGACGGTCCTGACCTGGTTTGACTTTCCAAAATGCAACACCTTGCACTAATCTGCATTAAACTCCATTAGCCATTCTTCCGCCCACCTTTCCCAAATGATGAAGATTATGCTGTCATTTTTGATAACCATCTTTGCAATCTAAAATACCACTGACTTTAGTGCCACCTGCAAACTTATTAATCATGTCTTCTACATTATGATAGAAACATAGAAAACAGAAAAATAGGTGCAGGGGTAGGCCTTTCGGCCCTTCAAACCAGGATCATGGCTGATTATCTAAAAATCTTTTCAGCAGCAGCATCTAAGGAGCGAAGGAGATAGGCGAGTCGAGACTTCAGACTCTATAGACGGTGATGTGGAAGATAAGGAACAATGAATGAAAGATATGCAAAAAAGTATTGATGATAAAGGGAACAAGCATTGTAAGCTGTTTGTGGTGTTATCTAGGGCTGAGAATCAGTAACCCGTTCCTGCTTTTTCCCCATATCCATTTATTCCTTTAGCCCTAAGAGCTAAATCTAACCCTCTTGAAAACATCCAGGGAATTGGCCGAAACGTCACCCATTCCTTCTCTCCAGAGATGCTGCTTGTCCAGCATTTTGTGTCCATCTTCATGTTAACCCTTTCTCCAAAGTATCACCAGCATAACCCCTGCCCCACAAGGATTCTCTCAAACCTCTACAGATGTGTCATGGAGGGTATTTGGACAGTAGATATCTCAGCCTGGCATGACAACTGCTCTGCTCTTGACCGCCTGAACCTGAAGCAAGTGGTGAACACAGCCCAATCCATCACACGCTCGTCACTTCCTACATACAATCTATCTTCATGGGTGTGTTGCATCAAAGAAAGGCGGGAAATATTGCCAAAGTTGCCTATCACCATGATCATTCCCTTTTCTACCTTCTGGGAGAAGATATAGGAGCTTGAAAGCCCGGACGTCCAGACTTATGAATAGCCAGAATGAAGACGCACCCCCATTTTGAGTCGTTAATTTTGAAAAGTAAATAACAGACATTCGCCGTGGTGGCGGCCATTTCAATTTGCCGTGGGGAAACGCTTCCTATAGGCCGGGGTGTCAAACTCGCGGGCCGCATCCGATCCGCGAAGGAGTCCGATCCGACCCACGGGATGATTTTCCCCGATGCCATGAAGTCGCATTTTGCCCATAAAATGAGGTAAAATTAGTTTGACACACTTGCTATAAACCTACGAACAGCCTAGCCTTTGGCCTCCAAGTCGCAGGTAATTTTTCGGGCCTTATTTTAGGGTAAAAAATAGCGTCTTCATTGCCGGGAAATACGGTACCTATTTTATGCCTTCATCCCTGGGCTGCTACCACGTTCTCTTACTCTGTACCTCAATTAGTTATTGTGCTTTAATATACTTCTGCACTGCTCGATTTTTGCACTCCAATCCTGCACCATTCTGTTTTGCACTTGTATTTATTATTATATTCATCATAACTGTATGTTTATTGTTCGCTCTAAGCTTCATGTGAACAAAGAAATTAATTGCACCCTGGTGTGCATGGCGATAAGTTAAGCTGAATCTGTACAAACAAGTAATGGACACATTAACCCTCCAAGATACGGCCTCCATTCACTAAAGCACCCATCGGACATTATTGTTTGATTCTTGCCATTAAGCCAGTTTTAGATCTAGCCATTTTTGACTTGTTCAGAAATAAAAGCCTAATAGATTATTCAACCATCCAAGACCTTGTCAAAGCCTTACAAAAAATCTATGAAGATTTTTCAACCTTGCAATCTTATCGGTCCAATTTGTTACTCTCTCAAAAAAAAAACTGATTCAAGATAGTTAGAGGTGACCTTTTCTTAACGAATCTCCACTATCCACGACTAGCCCATGCCTTTCTAAATGATGATTAGTTCCGTTCCACAGAATTTTTCCAACAATCCGCTCACCACTGAAGTAAGGAAGACAGTTTTTATAATGACCTTATCTATCTCTTTACTACTCTTTAAATATTTGTTCAATGATAGCAGCCTTCCAGCACCATACCTGTAGTCAGAAATTTGAATACAATGAATTAAAAAAAAACAAAAACAAAAAAACATTTTTCACAGGGTGGTGAATCTGTGGAATTCTCTGCCACAGAAGGTAGTTGAGGCCAGTTCATTGGCTATATTTAAGAGGGAGTTAGATGTGGCCCTTGTGGCTAAACGGATCAGGGGGTATGGAGAGAGGGCAGGTACAGGATACTGAGTCGGATGATCAGCCATGATCATATTGAATGGCGGTGCAGGCTCGAAGGGCCGAATAGCCTACTCCTGCACCTTTTTTCTATGTTTCTATGATCAGACCCTATGTTATAAACTACCTTGCTTAGTTTAACAGTCTGAGATATATTTCATTCAGGCATTGGGATTTATCTACTTTCAACAATGTTAAACCCGTTATTATTTTCTCCCTCACTATTTATTCCATCCAATATTTCATATTGTGCTTCCTTAATAATATCTGCATCATTTCCACCTTTGTATTCATCATGAACCATGTTTGTGGTATCTATCTCTGTACACAGTTAAATTATGCTCAATGGCTCTTGATCTTAGTGATTCATGTAAAACATAATTTCTTCATTCAAAGAACTACAGATGCTGGTATGGCGAGACCAAGCGCAGGCTCGGCGATCGTTTCGCTGAACACCTCCGCTCAGTCCGTCGTAACCATCTCGCTTACTGATGCCTTGGTCTCTGATTCCAAGTTTGCTTCCCTCATTTCTGAAGTTGTGCGCAGCTTTTCATTCTCTGCTAAGCTGGATTCACCCCTTTCCTCTTTTTTTACCATATGGTGGTGCAACCTTCCCATTTTGTTCACTCCCCTCCTGCATTCTGTGTCTATCCATGCATTCATCTGCATGTACCTATTTCATTGCTTGTTGGTGCGTACAACTGAATGTAATCCAGAGGTTATAACCTTTGCATCATGCTATTTCCAAGCTTCCTTAAATCCTCGTGCGCCCCCCCCCATTCTTATACCAGTGTCACGGGTACCATAAGAAAGTAAGAAATAGGAGCAAGAACAACCCTCTAACCTGTTCCATTCTAAATACGATCATGAATGGTCTGACCGTGGTCTCAATTCCACTTTCCATTTGCTCTCCATAACACTTCTGTTAAAATCTTCAAAACCTACTTGTTCCCCAAGCTGTTAAATTTCCCAACATTGCTTTCCAGATCGCCTTATGTTATCCACCTGCATTTCCCATTCCCTCCCCTTTAACTCGCTGTAACATCAATTTTCTTTTGGATTTGGCTGTTATCTATTGGAAAGTCTATCTCCTCAACAGTATTCCTGGAGTGGTCCTTACCACGTCCCTTTATAATTGTAGTAAGCTATCCTTGCTCCTTTACTCTTGCTCCTTTACTGTTGCATACTATTTGCATTTCTAATTGCTTGCTGCATGTGTATGTTTGCTTGCTCTTAGTGACTTCTGAACTAGGGCATCAGCTCCCAATGTTCATCAACATTTGATAAATGCTCCCAGCCACCTTGTAACTAATGCTCTGCATTTCTGTTTTTGCTACAAAAATAGCAAACATCATATGTATGCACATTATATTTTGTTGAATTAGTTTAAATCATTTTAAAGCCTCTTTACATCCTCCTTATAAAGCACAATGTCATCCAGTTTGTGTTATTTATTAAATAATTTGTATATATTTCCTGCATTTTCGCTAATTTGCACCAATTAGGATAACGATAACATTCACCAACAAGTAAACCTCCAACCTTAGTCACCAGTTTTATTTAAACTATTTTAGGACTATTTTCCTGTTGTACTTGCTATCTCTGGTGTTCCCTTTCTGTACCAATGTCACCATTTATTTTATGCAGACTCTTGCGTGAGACTTTAAAATATAACCTAATGACAGTTGAAAATGGTGACACTGATCCACAGCTTGTGAGCATGGACGACCTTAGATGGATTAAACGATCTTTTGATCAACATTTGAATCTCCCCATAGATATCTGTGCCACAAGTCCTTCCCTGCCATTGCTCTTAGATTTCTATTGGGAAGTGCAGGGGTGGAGATCTTAGTCCCACGATTTACTCATACACTCCTATCACGCTTTGCCTCGGTGAAGAGACCACTGAACAATTTGGCCTCATTTAAAAGGGCAAGAAAATAAAATGCACAAAACCTGACCAAATTTGTGCAGAGTTTCAATTGTGTGAATTCTGGAGGACATCAGATCTGAACTCACCTAGATCATTTCAAAGGGCATTCTACAAACAACCACATTGATAGCTCATGAGTTATAAAGGCCAGACTATGTTAAAACAAGAGGTTTCTCATGTGAGGGACTTTTGTGACCTTGATAAGCCTTTACTTTGTTCTAGAAGTGGCATGGATATCCTAGAATATTACAGGGCATGAGGTGTTGAGCTTTTTTTATGTGCAAATGCAATACTGACTGATACTTATATTTTGTAATACTTAGAAAAAACAATCTTTCTTCCATCTTTATTTTAAAAAGAGCCGGCCAAACTTAATTTATTCCCCTTTTTTTTTGCCACATTTTACTTCAAAGTTGTATGACTGCTAACATTTCATCCCTTAACTTCAAAGGGCACTTTGACATTGCTGCACAGCGTGAAGAGAGCCGCATTCACTCAAGTAAGTGAGCGGTGACGTCATTATCTGCATGTGTGTTACTTAAAGATTTGCGCAAGTGGAAATAATTTTTAGGTCTGGCAAAGCAGAAAATTAGGAATGTTTTAAATCTGTGTCTACTCACTTACAGCTTTTTGTTAAAACATAGCATTAGGCCATTAGGCTCATTTCTAGCAATCCAAATGATGTAAAGCAAGAACTTAACTCAGATCCTGCTGCTTTTTAAATTTGGTGTCTGTCTCCTCTTACTTGGAACTAATTTAAATTCACCCCCCCCCCCCATCCCTCCCACCTTCCAATCTGCACATGTGAGAGAGGTAATAATCAGTAGCCACAATGTGTATACGCTGAATTACTGCAGTGATGAGGTTCAATGATGAGTGTCAAAATACCAATTGGCTTTTAAATTCTCCAAGAATAGGAGGAAGCGGGTTTCTTCAAACTTGGAATAAAAATTTACAACCCATTTCTGAAATGTGTATAAAGTGGCTTGGGTATAGTTTTGGAATGAAAAGTTAAACTTCAAGTAAAGTTGATAAATGTAACTCTTATAAATTACTGTTTGAAGCAGTGATTCATTGCTTTGTCTGTAATTATTCTGATGAAAAATCTGCATTCGAAATGTTGATTTTCCACTTTGCAACAAACCTGACAAATGACATGCTTGTTCAGTTTTCGTTATCTTTTCTATTAGGCTTTTCTCATTTAAAGACACTTTAACATTTGGAATGAAAAATGTAGTTAAGTGAAGGTAGCATTCAGTGCGTCATTAGTTCAAACTGAGGAAAGGCAGGTCTTAAAATTGTACTAGGAGTTGTGCACAGGTCTCCTGATGGAACGGAGAACATGAAAACTGAGAAACAGGCCCTTCGGCCCACAATTTCCATGCTAAACATGTCAGGTTAAACTAATCCCTCTGCATGTACGCGAGCCATATCCTTCCATTCCCTGCATATCCATGTGCCTATCCAAAAGTCTCTTAAATACCACTATTATAATTGCCTCCAATTCCAAGTAACAACAAAAAGATAGAATCCTATTGATTCAGAGATTAGAGAGGTTTGGAAGAAAATTATTTTAACAAGGGACTTTCATTTTCAAATAGATCCGTCACAGTGGAGTAGCTTTACACAGAAAGGTAATCAACTTAGATTGTATTTCTAATTGCTTTTGGGATGTATTATAAAAATATCTAATTCTATAATTCTATAATATTTTTTAGAGCCAACATTATGGTCATATTTGATTTAATATTTTATTCAGGAAGCAACATAAGGACAGATCATATCCTATTTTGTAATGATAAATGAGCCTGTTTTGGTTGATGATCTAAAGATGGAACGTCAGTGATATTCTTGGGGAAATTAATAATGAATCAAAAACTGGAACTCACTGATGTTAACGTAAGCCGGTGAACAGTATTAGAAAAAAATATATAGCCTCGGAGGGTAACTAGTTCATGGGGAATTTGATTGTTTCTGTTGCCAGATTCTAAAGAAAGCAAAGGAGGAAATTAAAGCTCTTTTAGCAATTAGCTTCCACAGCATTTTTGAACCAGAAATTGTCCCTCTAGCATGGTAAATGGTACTTTTTTAAAGTATGAGACAGATTTAAAAATATGAGTGGAAAACTAGGGAACATATACTCCTGCTGAATAACCTTTGTGGGGAAATTATTAGTGTGTGTAGTTAAGAATAGTAATTAAAGAATGAGCAGTTCACTCTTAAATCTAATTGCATCTTTTCAAGAAGCAATGAAATAAATCTAACCCTCGATTCTCCAGCATCTGCAGTTCCTTCTTTAACACATGAAATAAATCTTGTCTATTTCCTAACTGTTGGAAATTTCAAAACATTTTGCAACTAATGCTGCTAACAGTGTAATCACTATTGCAATGGAGGGAATAACATAGCCATTGTTCACTGTGTGCCCTTTCATGTAGCAAGACGACTGGTTATGAGATCTTAAATATACTCAGCATAAGAGACCGTTAGCTAAAATTAAAGGGCCTGAAAATGAAGACAAGTTATTGACCTGGTTCGGAGATTGGCTAAGTGGGATAAGATTAGACATATAAGGTATGGACAAAAATTGAAGCAATGTGGTCACTACATCATATATAGAACATAGAACAGTACAGCGGAGGACCAGACCCTTCGGCTCACAATGTCGGTATTGATCGTGTTGTCAAGATCTTATCTGTCTGCACATAATCCATATCTCTGCATCCCCTGCATATCCATTGGCACATTTAAAAGCATATTAAATGCCGCTATTGTGTCTGTCTCCACCACCACCCCCAGCAACATGTTCCAGACACCCACCATCCTCCACCCATCTCCTTTAAATGTTGCCTTTCTCATCTTAAAGCTAATCCCTCTAGTCTTTGACATTTCCACCCTCAGGATTAAGGTATCTATGCCTCTCATCATTTTATATACTTGTATCTGGTCTCCCTTCAGCCTCTAGCATTCCAGAGAAAACTATCCAAGTATGTCCAACCTCTCCTTGTAGCTGATACCCCCTAAACCCAGACATATTTCTGGTAAACCTCCTCTGCACCCTTTCTAAAGGCTCCACATCTACCAGAAATGTACGCAATATTCCAAATGCAGTCCTATAAACCTGCATCATGACTTCCTGACACTTATACTCAGTGCCCCGATCAATGAAAGCAAGCATACCATATGCCTTCTTTATCACTCTGTCTACTGTTGCAATGCCACTTTAAGGGCGTTCCGGAGAAAGGTCTGTGATTGTGCCTCAGCTATTACATTAATGATGAGCTCCATTATCTAAAGGCACCAGTTGCACACTGGTTGGTAGAAAAAGTGTAGTTGGGAACATAACATTATAAAAAGGCATTGATAGATTGTGGATGAGAAATGGCTGTATCAGATGTAGCCAAAAATAATGGCTACAAAATTAAAGCCAACAAAAAATGCATTACTTAATTGTTGAAAGCCTCGAAGCAGTGGAGATCCGAAGAGACTTAGGAGGGACTGGATCTTCTTTTAACATTCAGCAACAAATAAATGTAGAGTAGCTAATTGGCATAGCATATACATCTGTGGCCTTGCACCGTTCCAGCAACCCCCAGGTTCAGTCCTGACCTGTAGTACTTTGCATATTCTTCCTGTGACTACATAGGTTTTGTCTGTGTACTTCAGTTTCCTTCCATGCTCTAAACACGTGCATGTTTGTAGGTTAATTGGCCTCCTTTGTAGCTGGATGGGAGAAATGATGAATGTGAGATAATTGGGTGGAGGAAAAAAATAATCGAGGTGTGGGAATGTTCTGTGAATCAACGTAGACTCGAGGATGAATGGTCTCCAATGTCCCAAGGAAAATTAGCCAAATAGAATGTTAACCTATTACATAAAAGGGAACGGTTTTACTATACAAAGCATAGATTAGATTACATCTGTGGTATTGTGTGTGCAGTATTATCACTACACTTTAAAATGGATATATTGGTGATGATGAAATCCAGCACGGATTTACAAAAATGTTTAAAAGATAAAGGTCAACAGATTAGAAGATGTTGAAAAGTTACACTAACCGGTCTTGCAACATATTGAGCTAAGAGGTAATTAATTAGTTTTGAGGATTTGGTAGAATAAATTGTTTCTGCTTTTGACAGAACCAAAACTATGGGGCATAACCATAAAGTTAGAAGTATAAAAGTCTTCATGCAAAGAAAGGCAAAAGGGCAAAAAGAGGACATGAGATCAATTTGGTAGGTAAGGTTAAGAAGAATCCGAAGATTCTATAAGAACAGTAAGAGGAAAAGGTAACTAGGGACAGAATAGGGTCCCTGAAAGATAAAAGTGTCTATGTATAAAGTCCCAGGAGATGGGCAAAGTCTTAAATTAATATTTATGGTTCTGCATTAATTGTCAACTAGGTCATGGTAGCTAAGGAACTCGGGGAAGAAAACATATCCATTTGGCAATAGAGGAGGTACTGGCGATTTTAAAGCACATAAAGGTGTATAAATCCCTGGGGCATGACCAAGTGTATCCTGGGATGTCACGGGAAGCCTGGGAAAATTTGCTGGGGGCCTGGCAGAGACACTTGTATTATCGTTAGCCACAGGTGAGGTACTGGAAGACTGGAGGATGGCAGATGACAAGGCCTATGGCCTTTATTAAAGTAGGGCTGTAAAGACAAACCAGAGAACTCTTGGTCACTGAGCCTGACATCAGTGGTAGGAAAGTTATTCCAGGGGATTCGGAGAGACAGGATCTATCTGCATTTAGAAAGACAAGGACTGATTAGAAATAATCAGCATGGTTTTGTATGTGGGAACTCCCGTCTCACGGATTTAATTGAGTTTTTTGAAGAACTGACCAAAAAGATTGAGAGCAGTGCATGGACTTTAAGCAAGGCCTTTGACAAGGTAGTGTGCTGTAGGCTGGTCCAGAAGATAGATCACATGGGTCCCAGGGTCAGGTGGCCAATTGGATCCAAAATTGTATTGAAGGTGGGTAGCAGAGGGTGGTGGTAAAGGGTTGTTTTTCAGACTAGAGGGCTATAACAAGCAGAGACACAAGAAATTGCAGATGCTGGAATCTTGAGCAAAATACAAAGTGCTGATGGAACTTAACGGGTCAGGCGGCATCAGTGGAGGGAATGTACAGATGAGGTTTTGGGGTCGGGATCCTTCAGACTAATTGGAATAGATGGGAGACAGTTGGACCTATCACAAGTGATGTGCTGAACCCACTGTTGTTTGTTAGCTACATTGACATTGGCATGGTCAGAAACTTTGCAGACTACACCACAATTGGTGGTATAGTGGACAGTGAGGAAGCTTGTCTAAGATTTCACCCAGATCTATGGTAACTGTGGAAGTGGGCCATGGATTGTAGATGGCGTTTCAGTGAGACAAGTGCCAAAGGTTGCATTTTAGCAAGTTAAACTTGGGCAGGATTTCCACAATAAATGGGTACGGTATTGTAGAGTGTAGAACAGAGACACTTTGCGGTACATTGTTCCCACAAGTGAGAACATTAATAAACATGTTAGTGAAAAATATATTTGCCATACTTGCTTTTATCAGTCAGTGCATTGAGTACAGTAATTGGGACAACTGTACAAAAGTTGGTGAGACCACCCTTGAAATATTCTATGCAGTTTTGGTCACTCCACAATAGGAAGGATATCATTAAGCTGGAAACGGTGCAGATAAGATTTGAGGATGTCATCGGGATTGGAGAGCTTGAGTTACAGTATGAGGGAAGGCTGGATTGGCTGGTTCTTTTTTCATGGGAGTGCAGTTTGTTGTGGAGTGACCTTATAGAGGTGTATAAAATCATGTGAGGCATAAATAAGGAGGATGATCATTGTCTAGTCCCAAGGTAGGACTGTCTAAAACTCAAGGTCATAGATTTAAGATGAGTTGGAAAAGATTTAAAAGGGACCAAAGAGGCAACTATTTCATACATTGGGTGGTGAGTATATAGAATAAGTTGCCAGAGGAAGTGATAGAGGCATTCTTTAAAAGATATTTGGACAAGTGCATGGCTAGAAAACTTTTAGAAGGATATTTAGTTTAGTTTTGATGTGGGATAAGGATATGGCCCAAAACTGGCAAATCGGTCTAACTCATGGAGACAACTTGGTCAGCTGGTCAAGTTGGATCAATGGGGCTTAAATTTTAATGCATTTAAAACTGAAACTGAGATTGTTGCTTTCCAAGCATATAAAGGATATGCAACTCGCATAGGCGAAAGAAGTTAAGATACTAATCGTCCATGTCATTTCATGGTGCAATGGAGAGAGGGTTGGTTGGCCTGTTCCAATGTTAACTAGTTTGTGAACCTCCTTGGTACATTAAATAATTATTTGTGAAATGACAAATCAAATGGAGTGATTTTTGGCTCCGTCTTGCAAATCAGACTATGAGCATGTTTGCATTTCAGTGTTTGTATTTTCTGTTTGTGCCGCAGATCCCCCGGAAAACAGTTTATGACCAGTTAAATCACATCCTGATTTCAGATGAGCAGTTGCCGGAAAACATAATTTTGATCAATACATCAGACTGGCAGGGACAGGTATGTAACAATGTGGAGAGTATGTTTCTGCTGTATTTTCCAACGTTGCTGTTCTGAAGAATATGCAGCAAAGGGGAGTGCTACATTGCCAGAGTTGCCATATATTAAATTGTTTGTTGATCAATTGGACATAGTGTAAAATGTGTAGGAATGAACTGCACATGCAGGTTTACATTGAAGATGGACACAAAATGCTGGAGTAACTCAGCGGGTCAGCATCTCTGGAGAAAAGGTTATGTTTCGGGTTCCTTCCTGCACATTTTGTCTGCTCCACTGCAAAATCTCCTCAAGGCACGTCTACTTTGAAGAGGTTCTCATTTCCCTGCCGGGTTCCACAACACCCTCTCACTGTTCCCCCTCTGTGATTGTGAACCTTTTCATACAGTACCTCTAGTTTTCCCCCACCCCTGACTCTCAATCTGAAGAAGGGTCTTGACCCAAAACGTCACCTATTCCTATTGTGCAAAACAGACTTACAGCGTGAAAATAGGCCCTTCAACCCACCTTGCCCACACAGACCAACATGTCCCACCTACACTCGTCCCACATGGCTAGGTTTGGCCTATATCCCTCTGAACCTGCTCTATCCACAGAAGGCTGTGGAGGCCAAGTCAATAGATATTTTTAAGGCAGAGATAGATAGAATCTTGATTAGTATGGGTGTCAGAGATAAAAGGGAGAAGGCAGGAGAATGGGGTTAGGAGGGAGAGATAGATCAGCCATGATTGAATGGGGGAGTAGACTTGATGGGCTGAATGGCCTAATTCTACTCCTATTACTTAAGAACTTATGAACTATCCAAGTACCTGTCTAGATGTTTCTTAAATATTACGATAGTACCTGCCTCAACTACCTCCTCTGGCTACTCGTTCCATGCACCCACCACCATTTGGATGGTACATCTTTGCAGTAGCACTTGAAGATGACCGAGAATTCCTCTCAGTTTCTTGGCCAACATTTATTCCTCATCTAACACCAAAAGCTGCCGATTACAGTGCTTGGAAGATTACAGTGTGCAGGTGATTAACATGTTTCATGCATCATGACTGTGCTGTGACCACACTTCAGAACATCTGCATTGGCTATAAAGTGCTTTGGGATGTTCCGCTGTAATGAAAGCCACTGTGCAAATGCCAGGTTTTATCTTTAGATTTGCGAAAGGTCAATCTATTTCCAATTTAATGACTTGTGAGACTTAAAGTAATGTGTCTATCTTGAACTAATCAATGGTCTGCACACTCCCATTGGATCAATCAATCTGCCAACTCCCTGCCTCTATACTAATTAATGCCTGCAGTCCATTAATTGTCTGGCCTGAATACACCGACTCATTTGGTGAACCATTTCCTCTAGCAGCTTGTCCAGGTCACCTGCAGGTGTTGTAAAGCAATCTGACTACACACTGTTTAAGAGGGAACTGCAGATGCTGGAAAATAGAAGGTAGACAAAAATGCTGGAGAAACTCAGCGGGTGAGGCCGCATCTATGGAGCGAAGGAAATAGGCAACGTTTCGGGTTCGAGACCCTTCTTCAGACTGACTACTGATTACTTAACACTGTTACTGAGTTATGAGCCTATTGTTTTCTCCACATCTTTCAGCAAGGAACAGTGGATTCAGCAAGGAACAGTGGATTGTAACCAAAATCTAAAATCCATAAAAATTGCCAAAGTGGGAGATTAAACCTAGGATTTCCTGGTTTCTGTGGTTAAAGAGGTGGTGATCTTAGCTATTTATCAAATGGACAGGCTTGGTTTACTTGCTTTTGTACTTCCCTATTATCACCTTTATTAACCAACATGACTGTTGTTTCAAGGTATAGAGAAAGACTTAGTAACCTAAAGAATTACAGCTCCAAACTCAAAGTATCAATTTGTTGACCAGAATCTGATAAAATGGCCACAAGGAAAAGCTGAAGAGGAATCTATCCCCTGCCTGGCCTATGTGTAACTCCAATCCCACACTGCATGATTCATTCTGAACATCTCCAGGATTGAACATTAAAATGTAACATTACAGGCGTTGGCTTTTTTTTTAAATCCCTCAATGAGAAGCAGATGTCCTGCTCTATAAGCTCCTCATAGCTACTGGTTGGAAAGGAATCTACCTTTTTGTCAAGTTTCCATCAGCTCCATCTTGACGCCACTGAAGAACTCTCCAAATTGAAACTGAAACTTAATATTCTATGATACTTTACTGCCTTACAGTACGTCTCCGAGTTACTACAGAAACACAACCTCCCTATTGTGTGCACGTGTTCTTCAGCTGATATACAAGCAGCATTCACAACTATCGTCTCCAGGATACAACGCTTGTGAGTTGATATATTTCTGGTTTTCTTGATAATATTTTTTTTGTATAATATGCATGTATTGGTATGTTTGCACCTGTGTATAGCTGATCCTGATCATAGTATGGCGATATATATATATATATATATATGTGTGTGTATATATGTGTGTATATATATATATATATATATATATATGTTTGTGTGTGTGTGTATATACGTGTGTATATATGTATGTATGTGTGTATATATGTATGTATGTGTATACATACATACATATGGTTTACCATTTTGGTTTCGTGCCTCCGGTTCTGGGGGAGTCCTGTGGCATCACCTGTTGCTTCGGCCACTTACTATGCGAATCCTCGGCAGTCGGGTGTAGGGTCACGTGACTGGGTAATGGCGGGAAGGAGTTGTCACGAGGTTTAGGGGTATGCCCTAGTATAAGTATTGAGCCCCGGGGCAACCTTCCCCCTTTTGCGTGTGTCTTGTTCTCTTTGCTTCAACAATAAAGATCTATTTGATTCACCAAGCGTGGTTTGCTTATTCGCGAGCATAACTTCACATTTATTGATTTCAAATTCCCTGAAGTCCTTCTTTCCTCCTTTTTAATATAGTCGTTTTACATTATCCTGTCCTTTCTATACCTTGGAAATTATATAGACTGAGTACCTGTCTGTGATGCTGCAACTGTCGACATTTAACTGGGTTTTAGATCACTACTATAAGCAGAGCCCCCCACCCAATAGAGAATTGCTTGCTGCACACTTAACATTTGCCAGTGGCTTATTTGATTAGCTGATGAGTCTGTGGCTTCTGGGTCATGTGAGTTTGCCAACAGCATGTAATACAATACTAATAGTAAAATAGAATTTGAATACATGAAATGAAAACAGAAATTGTTCAACTAGATGAGTATTTCACCAGCATTTAGGGAAGAAGAAACAAAAAAAAAATCCTTTCTCCCGATGTTGCTTTTAGTGTTAAAATCGAATGTTAAAAAGAGGCGTCCTCGGAGTAGTTTGCTCAACTGGTTTCCAATGTTCTTGTTTTTCTGTATAATCATATCCTGGCATTTATTTTATGAAGTGATTTGAGGTACTCCTATTGATGTGAAATGGTATGACCGTAAAAACGTTGGTGTGAGATGATACATCAGCAAAAAGTCAGTATATTCTTACTGTTGCCATGACCAGAGTGATCAAATGATTAAAATAAGTAATTGACGTTTTCTTTTCATTATAATCCAGGTAAATGAAGTAATTTCTGCCTGGTTCTGAGTTGACTATCATTCATCTGAAAATATTCTGTCAGTGTTAGTAGATCTGAACACGTTAATAAAATCAATAAATGAGTAGGACACTAGAAATTACCCATTTCCTCTCCTGATGTTTGACCTGATCTGACCTGCCATGTTCTCTGTGGTCATGTACCTTGGTTGACGGTCACAAACTCCACCTGTGCATTAAAGGGATACCAGATGAGAGGTGGTTACTGTTGTATTGTATCGCAGTGCATTCTAGAAGAGGAGAAAATTTGCTATGAGGCAACAAAATCCGGCCATGTTTGTTAGCAAATGAACAGATTTTCGACTTTGTTTCTCTGACTCGGGATGTAAGAAGAAAGTGAGGCGTGACTTAAAGCAAACTTTCAGGATCGTGGGATGTCCAAAAATAATTGACAATTTATGAAAGTGTTTTGAAGCATGGTCACAACTCTAAAGCAGGACAGTAGACACAACAAAGTATTATTTACACACAGCAAGCTTCAACGAGCAGCAATGAAAAAATTAAGTGTTACAGCGATGAAGAAAAAGTATTGGCAAATTACTTGCATGATCTTGTATCCTCCTCGTACACTAGATGGTGAAATACCAGGCTGAATTGTGTATTGTGTCCCTGCTGTTAGGCTTGAACACATGCTATTAGTGTGCACTCGTATGTGGTGTTCCAACGTTGCCTGTAAACCACAGCAGCAAAGTATGGAGCCAACTGTCTTGCACTGAGACTGCGTGAGCAAATTGCATTTGGTGTTCAACTTATCCCGCTCATTAATCAGCAATGATGATATGTTATGGTGTTGTCAATTGCTTAACACCATGATTACCTCTGCAACACAGAATCACAATAATGAGCAGGCAACACAAAAGTGGTGTCTGCTACTGGGTTGAATGGGGTTAATTTAATTGGACGTTATCATTCCCTGCCCATTATCCAGCACCATCGTATTGATAATTATTCCATGCTTGGAATCGTTCTGGGAAAATAAATGATGTCAGTTGAGTCCCAAAGGCTGACAGAGCTGAAAATGGAATGGAAATAAATTGTACACAATCCACGGGTCGCATGATGGAATCATCTTTTGCATAGAAGTTGTTCCCAACACAATGTATTCGGCAGCTTCCTGAAATAGCGTGGGCTTCATGTACAATACAACATTTGTGTGAACATTTTCAAACTTCTGAAATTATCAATACAGAGCAACATGTTGCTGTTCAGTCAATGACTTGTGTTGCTTCTTCCTGACAATTCATGTGAAGAGTCCCCATTATGATTAAAAGCCACAGTAGCAACCTAATTTAACTGCAACACCGTCTGCTGTGGTGCAGTGCTTCAGCTACATGGGAGAAGTTACTCTTCACAGCCTTATTGCAGTCCATAAATAATGTCTAGGCAGTATTCCCCATTGCAACATTTGCATAGTTTGATGGGTGACTATTTTGGGTTTAAGTAGTGAGGGCCATCTGCATTGAATCTGCAGCAGGAATAGTAATGGTTGGCTAACTTGGTCTTGGGACAGGCGCGATGACTATATAAAAGCAGGAACTTGGCTCCACCCATTTTATAAGACCATAAGACAGGAGTAAAATTAGGCCATTCAGCCCATCGAGTCTACTCCACCATTCAATCATAGCTCATCTATTTACACTGCAACTACTTTGACCTCTAGCTGCCTCTTCTGGTATCCCTTTAATGCTCAGGTGGAGTTTGTGTCCATCAACCAAGGTACATGACCATAGAGAACATGGCAGGTCAGATCACCTGTTCCAGTCACATATCACCTGCTGCTGAAATCTTCCTTATTGGTGACCCTTGGGCTATCCTTGATCGAACTTTGCTGGCTTTACCTTGCACTAAATGTTATTCCGTTGTCATGTATCTATACATGGCTCGATTGTAATCATGCATTGTCTTTCTGATGACAGGATAGCACACAACAAAAGCTTTTCACTGTACCTCGGTACAGGTGACAAACTAAACTGAACTCATCAGTGTTAAGCGATTATTCCAATTTAAATCTGACCATCCATCCTCTGGCAATTGTAACTTGCTGAAAAATTTCCTACCCAACATCTTATTTATACTCGATCTGTTCACCCTTTGCAGTTAATTTCATGGTTAAACATGATCTTAATTTTGGCTGAGTTTCTCCAGCACTTTTGTGCTTATTTCCTTCACTCCTTAGATGCTGCCGCACCCGCTGAGTTTCTCCAGCACTTTTGTCTACCTTTGATTTTCCAGCATCAGCAGTTCCTTCTTAAACATCTTAATTTTAGAATGCTCACCCTTGCATGCCCATATCTCTCCTTATCACTAATCTCTCCCAGCCTGCAACTTTCTCAGGATATCTTTGGTCCTCCAATGATACCTTCTTTCACGCCCTTGGATGAATTGTTCAACCATTGGCAACTGTGTCTTTATCAACAAAAGCGTTTTGTGCTAGAAGGTGTTTACACTCTATCACTCTGACCGAGCTTCAAGTCGTCTAACAAAGATTAGAATTAAAAATTGGTAATTCACCAATCCATGATTGCCAAAATAAGTGAAGAAAGATATGGCAAAGATAGTGGTCTTTTAATCTTTGGGTAACGATGCTGGGTTGGTAATAGTCAAAGAGGAGAGGGATAAATATGGAAACTACAAGCCACCCAATGTTGGGAAAATAGCAGAAAGCAGAGACCTAATTTTCATTTGGAGAAATCGGGTTAATCGAGGGGTATAGATTTGAAGTTGGGAACTTGTATCTGACTAACCTGATGATATAACTCCTTGACATGACAGATGAACATCATAACACTGATAATGTTTATGAGAACGTTCTGAAGATATTCAAAAGGAGTAATGAAAGAGAAATGTGAAATTGAGGGGATTTAAAGCGATACTGTTAAATATAATTAGCTTAGTAACCAGATACTAGATTTGCAATAATTTGTGGTACATTTTGGTTTGGAAAGTTGAGATATGGCTAGTACTCTGGTGTATGAAACCTGGCTAGGTAGTAGATAGTGATGAGGATAATTAAAGGTTTCAGAATGACATGGGCAGACAGCATTCAGTGCTGGTAAATAGTGAAGAATCCTGCGTTTTGGGAGGATGCGAGTGGAAATGTATGACAAATGGCAGGTGTATAAAGTTTATTCGAGTACAGATCATAGACTTTGTATATAATCAAAAGCTTGAAGATGGATTGTCAAGTTGATAAATGGTTTATAAATGTGAAAATAAAAGCAAAAGCATCGTACTTGAACTTTATAAATCACTTGCCATACCTTTGTTGGAGTATTATAGAGTATCCTGGGCACCAAGATGAAAAAATGGCAATTATGAGAAATTTTATTTCGGAGGTGAAGTTGGAAAAACTAGGATTATAATTCCTGGAACAAAGAGACAAGCTAGCAGTGACGTTTTTAAGATGGGATTTGTTGGAGTAGCAAAACAAAAATCATACCCTAGGACCATCGGTAAAGATATGAAGAGGTGGTTTCTATCACTACTGCGCCTTTTTCCAAATAGTGTTCCATAAATGTTGCAAGGGAGTGGAGAGGAACAGAGGAACAGAGAACTTGAAGGTTTGTTGAGGCAAAGAAAGAATGTGAGCATGATTGCTCTTTCACAAAGTCAGCAGAACATGCCTGGTCAAAGGGCTTCGCTTGTTCACTGTTTCCATGATCGCATGATTTCCCTTAATCCCACTGTCAGTGCCTCAATGGCAAATTTCGTTTGACAGTGCCCATAAAATGAGTTTAAACATGTTATTATTAAAATTCAATGATTCAATTCAATGATACAGTATTGCCACATGCACTTGGGTCCAGTGAAATGCTTTGCACTGAATAGAACCTGGCAAAATCATACAGCACAGCTCACCTAGGCAGTACACAAGAGTCGCCAGATTTCTGGTGCCGTCAAAGTTACTTTATTACAAAACAAAAGGTACAAAAAAAACTTGTACTGCGTACTGACTTTTGTTAAGGTTGCATTATTTTTTTGTAAACACTAATTCTCCTGTTTGCTTTCAGCTGTAACTGTAACTCCCAAACTCCAAATCCCATTAAAGTGACTGTGGCAGGAGCCCAACACTTCCTGAGCGCTATTCTACGGCTCTTTGTGGAGCACCTGTCGCACAAGACACCTGACTGGCTTGGCTACATGAGGTTTCTCATTATTCCTCTTGGTATGTTCATGTTACAACTAAAAATATTGGAAGTTCGCTAATGCAATATTTCACGTTGTCCAAAAATACTATTTTGGATGAAGAGTTGTGAAAGAAAGAACTGCAGATGCTGGTTTAAACCAAAGATAGACCCAAAACAGGCTGGAGTAACTCAGCGGGACAGGCAGCATCTCTGGAGAGAAGGAAAGGGTGACGTTTCAGGTCAAGACCCTTCTTCAGAAAATATTTTGAGCCGAGGTCAAGATCAAATCTGGGTTGGTAATAAGAGAAAATACTGGAAATACTCATCAGGCAAATTCTATCCAGTAGGCAACTTTTAACGGTTAATGTCCATTTATCAGAAGGAAAACTTTTAAGTGTTGTAATAGTTTTTAAGCAAAGATAGAGGAAATATGAAAGGATGTGGGTAAAAGGCAGGAGAGATGATGTGACAAAAGATATTGTACGAGGAGGAGGAGGAGGGCTGAAGAGCCAATTTCCATGCTGTAACTCGAAACTAAACAACTTGGAACATTCTCAGTCCATCCCAGTGAGGAATAGAGCCATAAAGAGATCAGACATCAGAGGCGAAAATGAGACAATTGGGGCCAGCAAAATGGTATTGTTGACATTAGATTAATTGAGAAAAGATTGAACAAGAGAAAATAAAAATCAAGTTAGGAGGAAATTCTTTCCATGGAGGCAAGAACAGAGTGGAATAATGGTCCTGCCATAGCAAACCTGTGTGTGGATCTTGGGAAGGAGGGAGAGGTTTGCCGAGATGGCATAGGGTAACAGGGGGTTGACAGGAGGGAGGGGTGTGGGTTTGGAAAGTTGGATTTGATGAATAATTCCGGAGAAGTTGAGGTCGGTGTCAGAGAAGCAAAGATGGTTTGACATTTACTGTTGGAGTCGGGTGATGGTAGGTGCACACATCAGCGCATTGGCTTTCAGCACTTCACAAGAGAAGACTGTTTGTGATCTGGCCCTTGTCATTCTTGGCAGCAATAAGCCTCTGTTTGATGGTGCCTGTGAAGTTAAAGACCAAATGTTATGGATATTCCCCTTTGAATGGTGTTGCTACCTCCTGCTGTCCAACTCATGAGCAGTATAGTTTGCTATGGAGAGATAAATTATTTGCCTGTGCTCCATCAGCTTATTGCTTCTTTTGATTAAAAACTAAACAGAAATTAGAGACACCGAAAATAGTTTTTCAAAAATAATGCAGTAGCATTGTAGTTAATGCAGCAATTATTATGATTGCGTCTATAAGTGGGCAAAGTATATTTTAGTGAATAATATTTTAGTGAATATTTTCCCATAGATGTTGAAAGTATCACTTTAGCACTGTGGGGATACGATTTGAATTTCTATCTTGGTGTCTGCCATCTGTTGTGCTGTAGGCCACCAATGTAGAATTCCAAATGAGGTGCTATGTGATGGTTTTGCAGAAAATTCCCAAGGACCTGGAACATCTGTTTGTTTTTGCAAAAGCTCCAGGTTGATTCTTGTGAACTTAATTAGTTTGCTGGATAGTATCTCCTTAATCCACTTAAAAATATGACTGGGAACGTGTAAGGAAGCACTTGCTGATATGATGTTGGTTTGAGTGAAACAAGACGGGTAGATGGGGAAATGCATAGAACAGCTTCTATAAAACTGCCACCCTATTCTTGGTAGCCGTGGATTCCTCCTCTGTCTTCGGTTGTTTTTGTTTCCCCCTGCAGTCTCAACAACAGCTGCCAAGAGTCCCTGCTGTCTTGACGGATAGCTGCTGGGTCTCCCACTGCCTGTAAAACTGCTCGGACTTGCTTGGCTGAACCTGACAACTTTGTGGATTTTGCTCTTGGCCACCTGCGGCAGTGAACCAAAACTAGGAAATTAAACAGGAAATGCGTGCGGCTATGGAGAAAGCGACGGCCGTTCAACGTTTTTACGAAGCTCCTTTATGAAGTAGCTCACTTGCACGCTGAGGGCTGATTAGCCTCAAATGAAATTCTATGATTCCATGAAGTTCAATATTTGTTTCAGAAGAAGATGAAGTTAAATTTGGAAGCCAGGAAAAAAAAAACTTCGCTGCAATTGATAGTTTCTCTTAAAAATGCAAAATAAAAATAAGCAACAAATTGTAAAACTACTATTTTTATGTTCAAAATATTGATGCACTCACACTTCCTTCTCTCTAGGTTCTCATCCTGTAGCCAAATACCTCAGCTCCATCGATTACAGATACAACATTTTTTTCCAGGATGCAGCCTGGCAGGATTTTTTCACCAAAACCGAGGCCCCTTCCATAGGTAAGGACTATGCAAAGTGTAGGAAGGAACTGCAGATGCTGGTGTAAACCAAAGATACACAAAATGCTGGAGTAACTGAGCAGGACAAGCAGCGTCTCTGGAGAGAAGGAATGGGTGACGCTTGGGGTGAGACCCTTCTATATACTTCAGCCTGTGAAACTGCTTGGACTTGCTGACTGCACCAGTCTGAAGTCTACAGTCTTACAAAGGGTCTCGACCCGAAACGTCACCCATTCCTTCTCTCCAGAGATGCTGCCTGTCCTGCTCAGTTACTCCAGCATTTTGTGTCCAACAAGGAACATGTAATTTTGCATTGCAATCGTCCCATTTCTTAAATTGGGCTACTTTAAATTACAATGTAATGTTAAGTGTGTTTAGTTAGTTTCTTGGTTTAAAATGGTAATCTTAACATTGGAGATGTTGTCCACAGATTGTATTTGAGAAGTCATCAAGCATAAAAGAGAGAATAATTTCCATTTATGTAGCAGTGACAAGAAGAATGACCAATCTTATGGCTTAAATAATTGAGGTTCCTTTTTCTTCTTTAAAGTGGTGCTTTGAAACACTGTGTCCACCTGCGAGAGCCTCGTACAAATGTCAATGAAGCTCTTTAGATGGTGAAAACTTCATTAGTGCTGCTCTGAAGTTCCAGCTTAGATTTTGTACTCCAGTATCCAGAATGGCACTTAACTCATAACTACAATTCGATAACGAATGTTACCGCTGGGCCATATCAATCTACAAATTAATTGACCAATCTTTGCTCAATCCTATATATAGTGCATCAAATCTCCCGTCATGGCATTAAGTTGCACTTTGAATAACGTTTTTCAACAATGCTTTTTCCTTAATGAAGATGTTAAATAATAACATTTATTATTTTGTCAATTTCTATTTAATGTGATGTTTAAATTTGTTACCAATAAATCAATGGAAGCTACTTTTTGAACTATTCGGCATAACTTTTTAAACAAATGAAATGATCTGTTCTGCTTCTTAGCTTTCAAAGTTTACATGATATTAAAAATCCCTTAACTGTCCTTATGGTTTTATGCTAATGATTTCTAAGTGAAATGCCTATCTATATTACTTGCTGTTAAGCTTCAGTGATAATGGCGGTCACACTTTAAGACATAATATCTGTATTTCTATAATGAGACTATTTTACATCAGATTACCTAATCTCCCATTAAATTTCAATACTTTGTGAAAATCTTTTTCGAAAGCTGTAACTCACATACTACACCCAATATAAATGTTTAAAGTTAAATAGAACAAGTTAGGTCTTTATTCTTTGGAGCGCAGAAGGTTAAGGGGGGACTTGATTGAGGTCTTTAAAATGATGAAAGGGATTGACAGAGTTGACGTGGATAAGCTTTTCCCATTGAGGGTAGGGAAGATTCAAACAAGAGGGCATGACATGAGAATTAAGGGACAAAAGTTTAGGGGTAACGTGAGGGGGAACTTCTTTACTCAGAGGGTGGTGGCTGTGTGGAATGAGCTTCCAGCAGAAGTGGTGCAGGCAGGATCGATTTTAACATTTAAAAGTAAAGTGGATAGGTATATGGACGTGAAGGGAATGGAGGGGTATGGTCTGAGTGCAGGTAGATGGGACTAGGGGAAAACAAATGGTCGGCATGGACTGGAAGGGCCGAGAGGGCCTGTTTCCGTGCTGTAATTGTTATATGGTTATATGGTTAAATGCTTGCGCTAGCTCGTGCTTTCTCGCGCTTGCTCGTGCTTTCATTCTCTCACGCACTCGCTCTCTCACGCACTCAAGCTCACTCACACATTCGCACTCACGCACACACTCGCACTCACACTCGCTCACACACTCGCTCACTCACTCACTCTCACTCCCTCTCTCCCACTCCCTCTCTCCCACTCCCTCTCTCCCACTCCCTCTCTCCCCCACTCCCTCTCTCCCCCACTCCCTCTCTCCCCCACTCCCTCTCTCCCCCACTCCCTCTCTCCCCCACTCCCTCTCTCTCCCCCACTCCCTCTCTCCCCCACTCCCTCTCTCCCCCACTCCCTCTCTCCCCCACTCCCTCTCTCCCCCACTCCCTCTCTCCCCCACTCCCTCTCTCCCCCACTCCCTCTCTCCCCCACTCCCTCTCTCCCCCACTCCCTCTCTCCCCCACTCCCTCTCTCCCCCACTCCCTCTCTCCCCCACTCCCCCTCTCCCCCACTCCATCCCACGCTCTCTCTCCCACTCCATCCCACGCTCTCTCTCCCACTCTCTCTCTTCCTTTCCCTCTCTCCCACACTCCTCCCTCTCCCACACTCCCTCTCTCCCACACTCCTCCCTCTCTCCCACACTCCCTCTCTCCCACACTCCCTCTCTCCCACACTCCCTCTCTCCCACACTCCCTCTCTCCCACACTCCCTCTCTCCCACACTCCTCCCTCTCCCACACTCCTCCCTCCCTCCCACACTCCCCCCTCTCACCCACACTCATTCCCTCTCACTCTCCCTATTACTCACTATCTCACTCACTCTCTCACTCCCTCACACACTCAGGGGATCAGAGTTGCTTTTGTAGCCTGGGCCTCTTGCTCAGCATTCAGTTTATTATAGGTGAATTTAAAGATAACTTGTCAAAAGCAAATAGAAAATATGGGCATGTCTTTCTAGTAAGAAGATCAAGAATTGAGGGATAGTTTGCCAATCAAAAAAAATAACAACTGATCTGTGCCTCTGCAGTACATTCTCCTTGTGACTCTGGTTGTGTGTTCAAGTGGTTCTCTGGAGTAAACAGTCTAGGCCGATGCTCCAGTGCTACAGTGGGTGAGGTGCTATGTTATCTTTACAAGGTTCTGCCTGGTTTCAGCTGGATAGATTTAAAAAAATAAATAAATCCAGCAGCACCACGCATAGAAAACCAGAAATGTTTCTCTCAAGTTCCATGGCTAATATTTATCCCTCAACCAACAAACCTAGAGTAGATTACCTACTCATTCCTTTCATGGCTGGTTGTAGGAACTTGCTCCGGTCAAATTGATTGCCATGCTTCCTACATTACAACAGCCACTGTCATCAAGTTGTAATGAAAACTATTCCTTTTAATTGCATGTCCCTATTTTCTTTTGCACTGCATCAACATGCATGGTGGCATTGAAAGGTGGTATGGCGAATCTCTGACCAAAGTTAATTTACTTTTTTATTTCAATTTTGGTTCAATTTGTTTTCTGAATGCATCTCGGCTTTGGTGAGAAAGGCAGTCTTGATAACTGATCGAATGCCATGTCTAACCTGTTAATTGTGTCTAATTCCAGTGCAGGAAATACCAGACGTTGTTTCCAGAGTTACCCAGTACATCTCTAGTGCAAACATTGCCCACCAATTACCGATAGCAGAAGCTATGCTAACATACAAGCAGAAAAGGTACAGTTGTTATTTTCATATCATGTCGATGGGTTTCATTTTTGAACTTTCTGCAGAATTTACGCAATCTATAACGAGGTGATGCACTAAGCGTCTTCAGAATACAGGATGCTGTGACAGCAATGGACAGTTTTCTTGGCTTTTATCAAAATGGGAGCTGAAGAAATGCCAACATCTATGACAATATTATGAAACTTCTACGTTGTATCATAAAAACGTTGCACTTTTTTGGCCAAGACTGATCCTTTGCTCTCATGGCATTTTTCTTACTTTGGTGAAATATTAATATAAAAAAGCAAACATTGCCAGACTGGTTGCTTTTTTTCATTGTACATTGTATCACATGTGGTGGAGTATTTTACCTTGGCATGCACCTCAGGTGTTCTCGACAGCTGCTAATCTGCATCCCTTTGGCTTAGATGTACATGTGGGTGTAAACTAACATGACAGTAGTACTGAACAATAAAAATATCTGGACACTGGAACACCCTTGCAGAAAATAAACCATTCAAAAGTCAGAATAATGGTTAACGTTGCAATTTTTTTCCTCTAATATTTTTGTCACAAGTAGATGCACTCCCTCACAAGTTGTTGGATTGTAATCCTTAGCTTCAGGGTGTTGATGGGACTTGTTATGAAGGGCCAATGTATAAAGGAGCCAGAGTAACAATGTATAAAGGTGCCAGAGTAACATAGCAACAGCATACCAGTAGGTTTTATTAAGTGATTTAAATATAAAATAAAATAATAAAATAAAAGTTGGAAAAAAACTCAGTGAGTTAAGCAGCAGCTAAGGAAGTGAAATAAAGTTAACATTTCACATTTAACTCCTTTGTCAGAACTGGGAATGAGAGAAAATGTGTTTCAAATTGCAGTGACATAATGGTGCGATAGATAGGACAAAGTGAATCTCTTTCATAAGATAAGGTCAAGTTTGCTACGGAATTAAGATGTTGATGAAGTAATCTGGTTGATGAATTATTGAGGACCTTTAGAGATAGCATTAACAAAGAAATTTGAAGTCTGGTAGATGAGGGAAATAAGAGAAAATACAATCAAAAGAATGTAAAAGCTGTGAAATGCAGAGCTATATGACTGTTAAGCGGGTCAGATCATATTAATGGAGAGAGGAAAAAAAACCCAGCAGATATTACAGATGGATGGCATCTGGCAGAATTGGCCTGTTCTGAAACAAACAATGGGAGTGAGTTACCCGAAGCTGGAAAATTTGGTTTCGAGTCTCAAAGCAGCAATATATTCAGACGGAAAATTAATTATTTACTCTCAAGTGTACACTGGGCCTCATTATGTATCCTCACCACAGACAGGTTGGACACAAGTGGGTGCGGGATTGAGTATCAAAGTAGGGTCAGCTTGGTGACTGAATACAGTTTCTCCACATAATGTCAGCTGGTGTATGTTTGGTTTCTCCAATGTAACTGCCCTCATAAATCCATGAATCAGGTGCATTAACAGTTTACCTCGCACCAATGAAGATAATTCCTTTTTTATCCTGTCCTTCTCAGACCTATCTGTAATTTTAAACTAAGTTGTTTTCCTTCTTTCCTGGTTCTGAAGAAAGAGTCTTTGACCTGAAATGTTAACTCTGTTTCTTCTTCTGCAGCTGCGGACTGACCTGTTAGCTGTATTTTTTTAAGCATTTTCTATATTTACGACTTCCAATAATTTTTTTTTTTCATTTTCATCAATATTGTAAAGGACTTAGATTAACATCATCCGCATGGTTATTAATTCTTGTGTTGGCACGGGCATCGATTTCTGAATGTTGGGTGAAAGTAAGAATAAAGAGATGCCCATATCTTTCCTTTCATTTCTTTATGTCAGTTCCTTTCAACAGCTAAGCTTAGTGCAAGAGTGTTTAATTGCCATATGTACAAACAATGGAACAATGAAATTCTTTCTTGCAACATCATAACAGCCGGGTAAACATAATACACATATAAAATATATAGCCAAATTGCAATAAACGAATAACCACAACAGTTTAGTTTATTGTCATATGTACCGAGGTACAGTGAAAATATGCAGTCAGCGGAAAGACTATACTTGATTTCAATCAAGTCCATGGTGCACAGGTAAGGATTAAGGAAATAATGATTAGTGCAAAATAAAGTCCAGTAAAGTCCAATTAAAGATAATCCGAGTGTCTCCAGTGCGGTAGATGGTAGGTCAAGGCCACTCTCTAGTTGGTGATAGGATGGTTCAGTTGCCCGATAACAGCTGGTATGAAACCGTCACTGAATCTGGAGGAGTGGGTTTTCACACTTCTGTACCTCTTGCCTGATGCGAGACGGGAAGAAGAGAGAGCAAAATCCTTGGTATGCTGGTGGCCTTGCCAAGGCACCGTGAAGTGTAGGTGGTGTCAATGAAAGGGAGGTTGGTTTGCATGATGGTTTGCAAAAAATACATACAAAAAAAACAAATACGACTATATTACAAGCTTTTTTGTCTGATCATTGATAAACAGCGCTAAAATAAAATTTAAATTGTTAATGATTGTCTAATTGTTAATGAAGACGTCTCCCAAAAGTCTGCTCTCCATTCTGGTGTCAATTCTTCAAGAATAGCCCCAAATACAGAGAGGTATGTGATACTAGCAATACAGAGAGGTATGTGATACGAGCATCCTCACAGTCCGATGATGAAGTCATGTTATGTTAACCTGGGATCATGATATTTAAGGTTCACCAAATTTGTGTTTGTGATATTTTATAATTCCAATGACCCTTCCTGTTGGCAGTTATTGTGCAATGTTGCACATGTTCTTTACAACTGTTTTGTCAATTAAGTGTAACTGAAGCACGATATGTCAAAACAGCTAGGAAAAAAAATAACAGGAGCTTGAAGTTAAGGTAGACTTCCTACCTAATATTTTGCTGTGTCTGCAATGAACGTTCTGTTTGCTGCATTCATTGGTTTGTAGCAGAATCTTGGCAGCAAACCCATATACCTAATTCTGAATCAATTACAAGCATGTCAAGAGGTAATGCATTGGTTTCATAAAGTGAAGCATTAAAAAAAAGTGAAATTGAAGCTGCTTCAAAATGCTAACTTGCTCGTCTCCACTAATAACTCCCACGTTGTTAGAGCCGAATATTTTTACAACCTGCTCTGAATTGCACCTCCAATATATCAAAAGCTTCAGGAAACTTAACATGAGCATATCGAACAAAACCAAAAGAGTAAGGCTTCACCAAAAAGGAAAATTGTAAGGATGATTTAGAATAGAGGGAGGGTTTGGGGGGGGAGGGGGGTTGGGGTGATTGGGGGTGAAGGAAAATTTCAGACGGTTCAAAAAAATCTGATGTATTTAGCTGTATTCAGAGAGTTTTTAATATCTTAGTTTTCTCCACCCATCTGTCCTGCGTGACCTTATTCCACTGGCGGCCTGACGGAAATTGATCCAGGTTAAAAGGCAACAGCCGTATACTTCGGACAATATAGACAGGTCCAGTTGCCCTCCCCTCCTCCATCCCACCTCCCAGCACAGCATGTGTGTTTAAAATCTCACAGTGACCATGATATACAGTTTATAGATCACCAGTCTCATTATTTCAGCAGATAGATATATCTAGTACTGATCAACCGTCTGAACGAGGGTCCCAACTCAAAACGGCACCTATCCTTTTTTCACCAGAGATGCTGTCCATCCCGTTGAGCTGCTATGGCACTTTGTGTCTATCTTTGATATACAATCGTTAACCTGTTGTACAAGCCACTGCTTCTATTAGGCAACAGGAATGGAAATAAAAGCAAGAGGTAGAGGGGGCATTTGAAAATGTAATTGTTCTGAATGCAATTTTGGTACATTCTTTTGGTAGCTCTTCCTCTGTTTTTGTCATGCCTTGGATCTCGCCTAACTCTCTGCGATAATGAACTTAATAAAAATGTGAGCTGTTTGCAATGTGCACATGGACCGTCTTCAGTGCTTGAATGTAAGCATCCAGCAAGGCAGGGACAAGTTCTTGTACTGACCAACCCTCTAGTGAGTGCAGCTTGGTCCATGTAATAACACGTGATTTTTGTTTTCTTGTGGTTGCTTTCAATAAAGGAAAAAGAGCTTTCATTTTGATTTTAACATAAGGTACCAGTGTTTGCTTGGGTTTTTTAATACGCTTACTTGACTTTAATGCCAGTCTTTTTGTTTCTTCTTAAATTAACAAAGATTCTGTTACAATTCGAAAATATACATGAAGTTGAAAATTCGTTCTATTTGCTGGGCACATTAACCTTTCGGAGAGAATGTAGTGTTTTGAGAATTTCTTGTGGAGCCAACGTGTGGAGAGAAATGCCATGCTGATTTGGAGCAGAAAATAAGAAATCACACTGCTATCAAAGTCCTTTCTTTGTCTGGGCTACCCCAATGAAACTGTTACTCCACCTAGTTTACCCACTGCTGCTTTAATGATTTAAATGGATACTCGGATGAATGTCAGTAAATCTGATTTATGTCACTTTCCTTCTACACCACAGTGTAGAATATTAACTCAGTACTGTCCCCTCCTGTTCAGCATATTGATTAGTGTAGGAAAGAATTGCAGATGCTGGTTTACATCAAAGATAGACACAAAATACTGGAGTAACTCAGCAGGACAGGCAGCATCTCTGGAGAGGAGGAATGGGTGACGTTTCGGGTTGATACCCTTCTTCAAACTTGGTCTGAAGAAGGGTCTCGACCCGAAACATTACCCATTCCTTCGCTCCGGAGATGCTGCTTGGCCCGCTGAGTTACTCCAGCGTTTTGTGTCTATCTTCAGCATATTGATAATGCTGACTCGAAGCCATTTATTGCCCATTAATAGTTGCCCTTGAGTTTGGTGCAGTGAGGGTACTCCCACAATGATGGGTATGGAGCGCCAAGATTTTGACCCTGCAACCGTGTGAGAATGGCAACATACACAGTTGATCAGAAAGCAACGGGGAAGGAAATGCTGAAAGAATGGCTGTTGTGCTGTTGTTCTTGGCCATAATGATCATGGCGCTGGGATGTGCTGCTGAATATAAATACCAACAGTAATCCCTCTCTATAGCCTTTTTCAGCAATGAGAGTTTGGGTTTTTCTTTGAAATTATTCTTCCCACCTTTTTTAAAAATATCAATACCTCAAATTTTAGTGGTCCCCACAATTGATGAATTTGGTGCTCTATTTGACTCCCCACTGACCCTTTGCACTGATTGTGTGACAAAGGGTACGATGCTGAAACAATTCTTTCTGTTCGTGATTTCCTCATGCCACTTCCTGGTGTACTTCAGGATAGTCTCAAAACTGGACTCATTTCTTGCCATTCAATTATAATTAAATCATACTATCTCTGTCTCTCTGCTTTCCTCAAGTTATTTTGCAAGCTATGTGTGCAAACATTACTTCCTTGTTAATGAAGTGAAAGGAAAAGACTGGCTTAAAAAATAATGTATGCCTTCTTTTTGCTGCTGCTTCTCTTACCCCTGTTTATTCGCGAGCTAGTCGATAGCCTCTTGGCCTGCCTTTTGAACTAAAGATGCTTGTGATTTGAGTGTGTGTTAATCAAGCTTTTGGAGTGTGCTGACATCCCTCCTGGTAACTGCAGTACAGGCATGAAAGTGCGTGAGTCTTCTCCTGAACAGCCTGTAGCAGGAATTGCTGTGACTGTATACTGGTGTGTCCCAGGTTCACAGTCATCCAACACTACAGTAAATCTAATTGAATTGAATATTTTATTGTCACAGGTGACAAGTCACAGTGAAATTCTTTACTTACATACCCAAGGTATGCAAATAGTTGCCACGTAAAGGGCACTTAGGAAGTATAAAGTATCCCACGCCAGGTCCTCCTCTGTCCTACCCTCTCTTCCCCCTCCCCATCCCCTCATGGCCATCCCCCCCACTCCGGGTCCTCCTTTGTTCTACCCCCCTCCCCTCTCCCTCCCTCCTCACGGGGGTTCCACAACGCCGGGCCCTCCTTTCTTCCCGGTGACGTGTCCTCTGGCTCCCACGTGGCCCGTGGGATAATGCAGGCGATTACTATACATGCTGCTCCAATATGTTTCCTATAATTTCTACAAGTAATTTCATGCTCTGTATTCCACTGAATCAAAAGTAGGCAATTCCTACTAAAATTGGTCAATGTTCCACAAGTGTTTAATGATAATCCTATTAGATCTCCTCGTGGGGCAAATGCTCCACCTCAAATGGTGTGGTTAAGTACGGGCACTACCAATCCAGGCAACTGAACCTACAGACTTAAATTCTGGACCTCAGTGCATCAGTTTAAAGGACTGAACTGGGGTGGCCTAAAGTTCTTGGCATGTTTTTTAGCATTCTTAAAATGATATGGAAACTTGGACCTATAAGACTTGAAAAATTCTAATGGCATTTTCATGGTTCTTGCTTCATTGTGGCAGATGCTATTTGCCTGCTCAGCATCAAATATTAAGTAATCTGGCAGTTAATAGTCTCACTTCATTCATTAATAGGAACTTTAGTGAGAATCACATCAAGTGGTAGAACCATTCATCACACTGAGAATGTAGCTCTTTTTATCAGTGTTAAGGAGCCGTGCTCCAAGAGGGGTCTCATTTGCTCTACCATTGTCAATACCCCACCAATAAAGAGTTGCCTGTTGAACTAAGGGTTTTGGCTGTATTTCAGTCCCAGTACTCAAGGAATTCCTGTGTCCTGTCAAGTTTCAAGTTTTCCCTGAAGATTTCTGTACCCTATCATATTCCCGTACTCACACAAGAACTCCTGCATCTTGTAATGTTCCAAATATTTGTCCAAGTAAATGCCCTTGGTTTTATGTCTCTTAATAATCCTTATATTTATTTGTGTCCATGAGAGACCTTGTAATCTGGAACATTGCAGTTTACAAAATTAATCGCTACATTTACTGCCCGAGCTGAAATAAATGCTCTATTTAACCCCCAAACCCCCTCCTTTGCAGGAGAGATTGTACACCTATCCTTATGGACCAGCATATGGCACTTGCCAGATTGCTTAGTTTAAGTCTTGAAGGGTTATTTTTTAATGAATGTCCATGCTTGTAAGAATATTGACTTGGAAATGATTTTATTTTTCTGGGAAGTTAAATAGCTGGCTGGAAAACAAATTAACTTTCTGAAATTAAACATAAAGCAAAGAAGTATGCCATTTGGCCAATCCTGCCTCTGCTAATTTGGTGGAGCAAGCAACCTGTGGTTTTCCACATAGCTCTAAAGATTTTCCTTTCAGTCATCCATCGATTTTCTTTTGAATGTTGCTGTGTAATTGGCTCCCACCATGCATTAGAGCAGTGCCTTCCAGAGTGTAATAATTATGTGAAGAAAGAAAGAATTACACTTGTATCCCCTGTGGTCCGTTTACCCTTAGTTGCTCACTCTTCTGCCACTGTAAAGTATTTTCCATGTTTACCACATCCCAACATGATTTTCAACACTTCTAACAAATCGCTTCTGAAACTTTCCTGCTGTGAAACGAAAAAATACCAGCTTCTCAAGTCCTACTCTGAAACTAGTTCATCCCTAATGCCGTCGTAATTAATATCCTCTGTAGAGCCACGATTTTCTGAAACATTTTCATGTTACAATAGATGAGATAATGTTGCCTGGAGTGGTATGTGTCTGATGCCACACGATATGACTCTCCCAATACCTCTACACAAACCTTTGCAGCTGATTTAAAGAATGATGCTACTGCGCATTAATGCAAATTCAATCGAGAATATTAGATGAAGCTGACTTGTTACTGCATGTGCAGATTTGCATCATTTCCCACTCATTCTTAAGCATAAAGTTCTGGATTAGATTTAATTATTTTTTTTTTTATTCTTAGCCCTGATGAAGACTCTTGCCAGAAATTCATTCCCTTTATTGGAGTAAGTGATCTAATTTTGTCTTTTAATGTTTCACAATTGTCTTTGTGTTTTTTCATTGGACAGGCTCGTACATCCACTTTTCCCTTATCACCATTCCTCAAAGAGCAAATCAAGTCTTTCCTCCCTTCCAATTTTGTCATAATCTTTTTCCTACTTTGTTTCCAATGTGACGGGAGTGCGCGGATGAATGTCAAGAGAGGAAATATTGGGAGCACAAATCTTATGGAGGGCTGTTGGTAGGAGGGTATAGTGAAGATGTACAGGTACATTGGGGGGATTGTTTAGACAATTGCCTGACTTGGGAGAAGGTGTATTCAGGGAGCATTTCAGCAATTAACATTTGTGATTCTTTTATGGTTTCCTTCAATAGAAAAAGTATGTTTTGAGTTATCAGGTGAAATATAAATGGTCTGTAAAATGTTGGAACAAAGCAGAAGTACTCTCCATTCTGCAAGGCAGAGAAAGTCATATAGAATTAATGTAATGGTCTCTTCACTGTTCACGTCATGCACAAGATAGTCTCTTCATAAATGTTACTGGGTTTGTTTTTTGGTATAAAAATTGAAACATTTTGGAATGAAATTTTTGAAATCTTTACAAAATTATTTTAAATAAAACTGATACCAAAAGCAGAATGGATTATCTTTGGAACAACGGAAGGTAGCCCTGAACTAAATGTGTTTCAAAAGAACCTATTTGATTACGGGTTAATAACTGGAAAAAAGCTTATTTTAAAATCTTGTGAAAAACGCTCCTATACCAACAATAAACGTGTGGATTTCAATGATGTTTGAAACACTACACCTGGAAGATATGAGACTCCTCCTGGCAGGCAAATCAGATCACTTTTATAGGACGTGGTCTTCATTTATAGACTTACTACAAGTATAAGGTACTTTAAAAAGGCACCGATGTCAGGACTTGGTAAAGGGGGATGAAAAGTGTCAAGTTGGTATATCCCTTTTGCGTGATGTTCATAATAGAGAAACTGTCTTTTTTCTTTTTTCTTCTTTTTTTTCTTTTCTAGGGTCTATCTCTTTTATTTTTTCCTAATTCCTCGTCTAAAGGGTCATTCTTCTTTCCTTTCGTCACATTTCTACACTATCACTTTCTCTATTTCCTCAATTTCTATCCTTTCCTAATAGCTTTAAAAAATGAAGGGGTACAATAAATGTAATAATATATACGTGGCGTGTATTAATGTATTTTGACTGTACTTCTAATAAATAAAATTTAAAAAAACAAAAAACATAAATGTTACTGGGCGAATGTAAATACGGAATCCAGATGAGTAAACCTAAATGAGGTGCATTGAAATGAGGAGGCTCTTGATCCTGGTGGCTTTGTGTGTTTTAATACATTGAACTGATTGTGTAATATTTTTGCTTGCAGGTTGTGAAAGTTGGGATTGTGGAGCAGTCTTCAGCCACCTCAGGTTTGTAATTTCTTCAGAAAGCCCAAATGGATTACAATCAACTAAAAAAAAAAAAATGTGTAATATGATTTTAAACCTGTGCTTAATCGGATTTGATGGAATACCAATTTATGGTAATCCTTTAAAGCAGCGTCAAGCAGTTGTTACAGTCCTGTAAAATAATTGATGTTATTTGCAGGTGATTCAGATGATGCTGCCACTTCAGGTTCCAGTGTCTTGTCCTCCACACCCCCGGCACTATCTCCAGCAATGAAGGAAGCCTCCCCTACCCCACCCTCCTCACCCTCCGTGGGAAGTGGACTGTATTCAAGGTAAGTATTGGAGATGGACTTGTGCAGTTTAAAGTATATCGTCAGGCAGATTTTTTTATTTTTTATTTTTTGCGCAATCGAACTTGCTGTTCATTCACTCAGTAAGAATTGGATTCACGCCAATGATTTCAGCTGGCATTGATTGCCTTTGAAAAAGAGATTAGTACTAAATATAGTGCATTTCACAACCTTGTTCTGACTTGGCATCTATTGTACTGGAATGTAGTCACTATTGTAACATAGAAAAGACAGCAGGCAATTTGTACACAGCAGCTTCCCCTGGGTAGCACTGTTATAATAGTCAGATTGTCTTGATTAGAGGCGAGGGATGAATATTGATCAGAACACTGGGAACAATATACTGATCTCTTTCTAAATAAATTAATGAGGTCTTTGAAGTGAGAGCAGAATGCTAGCAGTGTTTAGCAGGTCAGGCAGCAACTGTGAAGATAGAAAGATACCTTATGTTCTAGTGAAGATGGACTCTAAATGCTGGAGTAACTCAGCTGGTCAGGCAGCATTTCTGGAGAAAATCTGGAGGTGACGTCGGGACCCTTGACGAGGCTTGTGTGTTGGTTGGCATTCTTTAAGCCTTAGGATTTTTTACATCTGAGATGGAACTTGGGGGTCCAGCATTTGATCTGCAGGATGACTCCTTTGACAATGTTGCATCCACTGACACTGTCACTGTGGTGTTCAGCTCAATTTTATTTAATTAAACAGAAAGTTCTTGGAGTCTAACCTGTTTAGGCTAACATGGCCAAGATGTAATGTGACAGTGCTTATTTTATTCAAGAATTGGACTATATTGGCTAAACTTCAAATTGGCATACTATTTATTTTTAACGTCAATCTTAGTCGGATGGTTAAAAAAAAAACATTTTAGCACATGTTGAGCACCGACTCTCCGTCAACTGAAGTCTGAAGTTGTTGTCATCTTCCCACCGCCAGCCCCCGGTAATCGGTTACAAGTGCTCCGTTGAAATATCCTGAGTGGCCACAGATGGCGTTGTTAACTGAATGTGAATAGTATGACGTGCCGACCCATCCCTGGCTCCCACCACCTCCCCGGTCATTTAGAGCCCTGGCTACGACCCCACTCCCGACTCGCAAGGTGTATCAGCGAGTCCCTATCACATGCTGCTGTTTCTTGCTGTTGGCGCTGTCCTCTCCACCACCGGCCACCTGCTTCTCCCATCGCTCTGTCCAGTCGGCCTCTTTCTCCACCCCTCTTCCCACCTCCCTCGGAGTCGCCAACATACCCCACCTAGGAAGCGACAGATGGTGAGAGGAGTGGGGGCCCCATGGTGACCGAAGGCCTCCTGTCGGTGGCAGTGGATCTGTTCAACCTGGCATTTTGTTTTGCTCTCCATTTTTTAATTATTTACTCTAATCCACCTCTGCTCTGCAGGTAAAGCTAAAGTAATCACGGGACCTTCCATAGGCCTGTACCAATGTAGCTGGTAGCATTAGTGTTATCACATTTTTTTTCTTCATAGTTCCAGTAGAGATCAAAGGTTAATGCTGTGGTGGTGTCACATGGATAAATGCACCTGCCATGAATTTATTGCATCTTCATGTGGATCATATTTATTGCATGTTACTGCACGGGGTTTGCTCGTGGTTCCGTTTGTTATTTTGTTAAAAGCGATGTGCCATTGATGAATGCTAATGTGAAGTGTTTGGCAGGTTCAGTAACTTCACCCTGCTTGTCTCGTGTCAGTTCGCAGAGCCTTGGTCACAGTGGAGAACTGATGGGACTGCAGGTCGACTATTGGATTGCACAACTGGCCGACAAGAAGAAGGATCCAGAGAAGAAGGATGCCACGGCCAAGAACACACTGAAGTGCACCTTCCGCTCGCTCCAGGTCAGCAGGCTGCCCAATGGTGGGGAAATTACAACCCTGCCCACTATGTCCATGACAGTGGTGACAAAGGAGAAGAACAAAAAGGGTAAGAGACTACAGAGAGCAGGATTTTACTTGTTTAAAATCAAAGAACTGCAGTTGCTGGAAATCTAATATCAAAAATGAAAATTAGTTTAGTTTAGAGAAGCAGCATTTAAACAGGCCCTTCAGCCCACCGAGTCCATGCTGGTCATTGATCACCCATTCACATTAGATCTATGTTATCCCACTTTCCCAATCCTGTCACACTCAGGGTAATTTACAGACGACAATTAACCTACAAACCCAGGGTAAAAGGGAGCACCCGGAGGAAACCCTCACGTGGTCATGGAGAACGTGCAAACTCCGCACAAACAGCACCTAAAATCAGGATTGTATCTGGGTCTCTGGCGCTGAGGCCGCAGCTCTACCACTTGCGCCGTCATGCCACCCTGGAAGCACTTCATGGATGCTGCCTGACCTGCTGAGAAAGAACTGTGTGATGCTTAAGATTCTATTGTTTTAATTACATTGTTTAATTATCTGTAACATTGCCACTGGATGATGAGGCACACATGAGGTTTGGTTGCTAACATTTACCCACCTTTAGTGCAGCCGGTCCTTTAAGGACATAGCCCATGTGTACTCTGTGGTAAAGTCGTCTAAATTATGGCATTGCTCTTCAGTTATTAATAATAATGGGAGATATACATTTCCAGGAAAGCCATTTCGAAGTCCAGTGCCTTTCCTTGCAACATGTTTGCGTCCCCGATTATATTTTGAAGTTGATTATTTATTGTGTCACATTGGAGTGCAGTGCACAGTATTTCAATACCTCATGTTTATCTATGAAACAACTATCTTTCTTACAGTGATGTTTTTGCCTAAGAAAACAAAAGACAAAGAATTGGAATCGAAGAGCCAAGTGATTGAAGGCATCAGCCGGTTAATTTGCACTGCAAAACAGCAGCAGACCATGCTGCAAGGTATGAAGGGAAAGAATTAGGCTTACTTGCCCTGTAACAATGTCTCCTTGTAAGTCTGCTATGGCTAGGTGCACACCTGTCCCTATACCTCCCCCCTCGACTTGGTCCAAGGACCCCGACAGTCTTTTCAGGTGAGGCAGAGGATCACTTGCACCTCCTCAAACTTCAGCTACTGTATCCGCTGTTCCAGGTGTGGACTCCTATACATTGGCAAAGTTTCTTTCCATTATTATAGTTGGGACAAAATGGGATTGCTTATGCTCACTCAAAGGGTTTTGTTAATGTTTACTTAGAGCAAAGTTTTCTGACAGTTCATCCACCCAATGCGCACTACAACTAGCCATCTAGATTTTGTACTTGCACCTCTGGATTGGGACTTGAGGATAGGCTGCTATCCGAGAACCACAGCTGAAACTCAATTTCAAGGATTAGTTGTTTGGTTAATTCCAACCTTCCAATGTATGTTTTGGTGAGCCCCTATCTTCAGACCTTCAGAGATTAGTATCCCATATACACAGACCTATTCTTGCACTCAACCCTCGCCATCCTGAAATTTCACGTAACTAATGTCACTGGAGATGTAGAGCGAAAAGCAAAGTGCTGGAGGAACTCAGCAGAGCAGGCAGCATCTGTAGAGAGGAATGGACAGGCAACTTTATGGGCCAGGACCCTTCTTCAGCCTGAGAGTAGTAGGGGGAAGAAAGCTGGGAAAGAGAGGTGGGGCTGGGAAATAGACAAGCAAGTGATAGGTGGGTTTGCTTGGCAAATGTAAAGTGGCAAAGGTGAAAAAAAGATAAAAGGAGTAAATTGTAAAGCCCCAAGGGAGGGATATAGGTGGAAGTGTTTGTGGGGGAGGGGGAAATAAGTGAATAAAAGGAAAATGGGACTAGGTGAAGGGGGATTGGGGCTGGTTAATGGCATTAGGTCAAAAGGAATAGGAGTAGAATTAGGCCATTCAGCCCATCAAGTCTGCCATTCAATCATGGCTGATCTATCCCTCCTAACCCCATTCTCCTGCCTTCCCACCATAACCTCTGACACCTTGAAGCTGGGACGATCCTATTGTTTAAGAAACAGTTAGACAGGTGCATGGGTAGGACAGGTTTGGAGGGATATGGACCAAGTGCAAGAAAGTGGGACTAGTGTAGCTGGGACTAGTGTAGTGTTGGCCGGTGTGGGCAAGTTGGGCCAAAAGGTCTGTTTCCACACTGTATGACTCTATGATCGAAAATACCATCACGGAATATGAGGGGCTGTTCCTCCAGTTTGCGTGTGATCGCGCTCTCGCAATGGAGGAGGCCCAGGACAGAAAATTCAATGTGGGGAGGTGAAGGGGGAGTTTAAATTATTAGCTACTGACAGAGTTCCAGGTATGGGCTCCTGTGAGACCAAACGTAGACTTGGCGGCCGTTTAGCTGAACACTTGTGCTTGATTCGCCGATGCCTACGGGACCTCCCAGTGCTAACTATTTCAACTTGCCTTCCCATTGCCTGAATGACCTTTCTGTCCTGGGCCTCCTCCATTGCCGAGTGAGGCCACATGCAAATTGGAGGAACAGGACCTCATATTTCACTTGGGCAGCTTACAGCCCAGGGGGATGAATGTTGAATTGTATCATTTTAAGTAACTTCTACCAACACTTCCTTCAGCTCCCCCCTTCCTCCACCCTAGTCATTTAACCATTTCCACAGTTCACCAGATTGTATCCCTCTTGAGATCGCACCTTCTCTCGCTATTAGTGGGCCTACCAAGGCACCTCACTGCCCAAAGTTATTTGTTGCTGGTCGTGATTTGTCCTGGTCGTTTCTCACTTCCAGTTCTTCTAACCCATTCCCCCACCCCCTACTTTCATTCTGAAGAAGGGACCCGACCCAAAACATCACCTATTCTTTTTCTCCGGAGAAGCTGCCTGACCCACTGAGTTACCAGCACTTTTGTGGTATAAACCAGCATCTGCAGTTCTTTGTTTCTGCATAATTGAAGTATTGCGCACAGTAATAGAATTATGGAACATGTTTATTGGACCATTTTGTCTATACTGACTAAGTTGGTATTCTGGGCTGGTCCCATTTTCCTGCATTTGGTCCACATCCTCTAAAGCCTTTCCATCCATATATGTATCCATATATATTTTGAAAGTGATAATTATAAGCGCTTCAATAGCTTCCTCTGGCAGCTCATTCCAGATACGGGCTGCCCTCTGAAAGAAATAGGTGCCCTTGAGGTCCCTCTTAAATCTCTTCCCTCTCACCTTAAGCATACATCCTTGTTTTAGAATCCTCTACCCTGTGGAGAAAGACTCTTGATTCTTCACCATATCCATGCCTCATCGATTTTATAAATTCAATAAGGCCACCCTTTATCCCAAGCTCCAAAGAAAAAAGTCTCAGCCTGTCCACTCTCTCTCTGTGTAATTCAAACAGGTGTATTTGTTCAGCACCCTTTCCACTTAAAGGCATCCTTCCTATAGCTGGGTGACCAGAACTGCACACGGTGCTCCATGTAGTCTCACCAACGACTTGTACAGTTGCATCACAATGTCCCAACTCTTGTACTCCATACCCTACCAATGAAGATGCCAAATGCCTTCTTCACCACCCTGTCCACCTACATCTCCACTTTCAGGGAACCATGTATGTATTGGATGTAATGGTTTATTATTGCAACGTGTACTGAGATACAGTGAAAAGCTTTTGTTTGAGTGCTATCCACTCAAGTCCAACCATAATATGCATGAGTACAATCAAGCCAGTTTGGCATAGTCCAATCCTCAATATTTTATGTAGGAAGGAACTGCAGATGCTGGTTTAAACTGAAGATAGACACAAAAAGCTGGAGTAACTCAGTGGGACGGACGCATCTCTGGAGAAAAGGAATGGGTATTCCTTTTTCTTATTCCTATTCCTTTTTTCCAGAGATGCTTTCTGACCCGTTGAGTTACTCGTGCTTTGTGTGTCTATCCTCAATATCTGATGATGCTTATAATTGTCTGTTCAAAGCACGTCGAATTAGTACACATAGGAAGCTTGCTTAAAACATTCAGAATTGGCACAGGAAATCTTGGTTTACTTTCTCTTTGCAGATAAAAACAAAAAATGAGTCATCGTGAATTGTGCATAATTATGCAGCACAGGCACGGGCCATGTGGCCCATTGTGCTCAAGCAGCTCTTTAGAAGAGTTAGGCCCATTCTGCTCCTCTTCACCCTGTTTTTGTAATATGCCATGCCAGATCATGCATATCTGCACACTAAATTCTCATCCAAGTATTTTTAAAGTGGAAAGTAGATACTTAACTTTTCCAATGTGCTCACTCTTCCTCTGCTTCTCTTCCAGTAACGATTGATGGTGTGGAATGGAATGATGTGAAGTTTTTTCAGCTGGCAGCTCAGTGGTCTTCCCACGTGAAGTATTTCCCAATCGGCATTTTCACCCATTTGAAATCTGCTTATTAAACTTTCTCAGCTGTACTGGACTGAAAAACCAGCAGCTAGCCAGTGCCAAGAGCCCTTTGCAAGCTGCAACCATCCGCTGCTTGTGTGCAGTTTTAAAGCTTTGCATCGATTAACTTTAATGTTTTAAAAAAGATGATCCAAGGCAAGGAATAATGTAAAAATCATTCCAAGTCTTGCCTGACGGTGGTGAGAGCTTCTGAACTGGTTCTCTGTGACAAGGGGAAGATGGCACTTGGTACACACCATGTTTGTTTGTGGCTATTACCTATGAGTTTGTTTGGCTCTCAATATCTAGGGCTGAAGCCTGAAAGTTGAAAGATGGATGACAAACCTGTTCACGACATGGCATAATCCATGCAGAGCAAAGATTAATTGTAAAAAGCTGACTTTAGTTGGATGTTTCTGCATTAAACTATAGATGTAGTTCTTGGAATACAGGCAGTGTATCTTTCTCCCTGGAAGTACTTTCTGAATCATGAGTTAAGTTGTTCCTTGCCAGGAGCCCACGAACCATTTCAGTTGGAACCATTTCACAGAGCAACCCAAAGTGTGAAGTCTGAGAATGATTACCCTTGTTTATTTTGGTTAGTTTTATTTGTGCTTCTGAAGTGAGTCTTTCAGCTGCCATGCAATACAAAGTGTAGGCTTAAAGATGCTCATTACCAGAGCAGCTAAAAAAGGGGTCACACGGCTATGGGGCTGCAGATAGTCCCACTAGATGCTTTTCTCACCTTCCAGCGCCAGCAAGTGGGTTAGGTTTGCACAGGTGACACCTACCAGCTGCTACATATTTGTCACACAACATTTTAGTGAGGCTGTGGCATAGCTTTTGTGAGCTTTCACTTTCCAGATGCACTTCTTAGGGTCTTATCATTTGTGGTGATTCCTGAGGAATAAATTGAGTCAAACTGATGAGATCTTTCCCCCACAAGTAGGTGCTTATTTTCACCGTGCACATTAGTGGACTAGAGCAAAACGTCCAAAATGCCCAGCGACAGATAACCTTTTGTGACTATAATCTGGGTTCTTGAGATTTCTAACTACTGTCTTTTGGGTTTGGAGTGGTCAAGGGTGGGATGCTTCTTTATCCCAAATGTAACATCGGGCCATTGAGGAAATAATTTGGATCCTCTGCTTAATTTTGAGTGTACCCATCATTGAAGAAGAAGGATGCCTGTTTTTCCTTGTGGTCTTGTTTATAATTTGCAATGTATATAACAGTTTGTTGGTATAAGCTTTAATATTTATGGCATAATTTGTATGGATTTGACTGGGTTTCCTGAAACAATATAGCCTCTTGAAGGAGCGTAGATTGATTTTTTTGACACTAATAATTTATGTTGTACAGTTTTATATAGACTGGTGCAGTGACGATGCAGAATCTGACACTGTAGGCACCAAAGGGTACTTGCGCTTAAGTAATGAATCTCTCCCCATCCCTCTCCCCCTTATATGTTGTATCGGCACAACCACTCTCAAATAATGTGACATGTCAGAATATATGGGTCAGAGTTAGGCTTGTAACCCATCTGAAAATAAACCATGTTTGCATTAATTCCCTTCACATTGAAAATAATGATTAATCTCATTATGAAGTCTAACTTTAAACAGTGTGTAGTTTTCTGCTTCTGCAAATACCTCAGACCTTTTTTATTTTAATGTGCCAAAATATTTTTTTAAGGAATAATTCTGGGTGCGAATTCATTTGATCTCACCTGCCTTAAGTGCAACTAAATCAGGACCTTGCCCTGCAGGGTATAACATGCCAATGAACTAGTGCCTCAGAGCGCATCCAGTGTTGGATTTGCAGGCAGAAAGGTGACAAGTAACACTAAATATCAACGTCTTAAAGATTAAATAACTCAAACGCATAGAAATATCTGTGTTTGCCTTCAGGATCTGTGGTGCTAGAATGCTCATCTCTGCATTACTTTATATGTCTGTGTGAGACCATATATTCATCCAGATCTAGTCTAAACTTTATTGCTACTGATTTGTATAATATTAGCCATCAGTGATCAGCATCTTTTTCATCACTATCACTATTTCCTATATGGCACTTAGATCTCTGCCCAGTTTATTGTGAGCACTATCTTAAAAAAATGGTTTTGGGGATTCATTAATTTCTAAGGTTCTTCCCATTAGTAATTGTGAGCAGATAATGTAGCACCATTTCTGCAAGATAAGATGAAGACTTGAAGAAAGGCAGAATATCTTTAATTAAGTGGCTACCATATTCCCCTCTCTGCTGCAGTCAAAGGTGACTATACTCAATTGGGCGGAAATTGGACTTTAATTGGAAGGTGTGGAGTTGATTTTGACACGTGCTATACAATGCACCCCAATGTAAAGTGAGGTATATAATGTCAATCCGTGCCTAAATTGCTTTATCTCTTATATCTGACTTTTCAACCCATTTTCTCCACACTTTGCCAGACTTAGTTAAATGGATTCCTGGATTGTATTGAACTGGTCTGAACAGTGTCTAATTAGATGCCTGATCTGCACTGCTGCTATGTAAGTTATTATACTGGACTTGCAGCATCCTCGGGTTAGAAAAGAGAAAAAGTCCACTAGGATTCTTGCACCTGATCTGCCCCTCTTTCTATTCAGTGGGCGTAAGGAGGTCGTTCTTGGATGTCGGATATGAACAGAGTTGCCTTTGGTGTAACACGTCAGAAAGCAAAACCTTGCATCCTAGTCTCACATGTTTGAAGTGGCCATCTGCACTCTGTAAACTGGTGACATGTAACCATATCCTCATGAGAATTTGTGTTCTCTGCAGAGGAGGAAGTAACCGTGGTGGTGTAGCAAAGGAGATTTTATTTTAAAGTCCAGAGTTACAGCTTTCTGGATGAACTTCCACAATGGAATAAGGCACAATGGTACACACAAAGAAGCCTTATTGCTAAAGAGATACTACATGTACTTGCCGTTGAACAAAGATCTTTAATTTTGGAACCAGCATTGCAACTGTTGGAACAGGCACACTGATACCAAATACATTACTTTGTATGAGTGGGGCAAGCCCTCTGGTTCCGTCTTCATTGTTAGAGATAGGGATTAGCAATCCCACACTGGCTGACTGACTGACTGACTGACCTGATTATTTGGGATATAGCCACTGACTTTCTCATATTTATTTTTCATGTTGCTATATAGCTAAGGAAATGAAACTGCATAACCAATACTGACTTAATTAACCTGACATACTAAAGGCAGCTTTGTGTTTGTGGAAATGTACAAGTCTATTCAAAATGGTACCACGTTAATCCTGCACTTGTGATAGGTCAACTTGTATTATTCACATATTGCTTCCAGGTCCTGAAGAGTCCGTGTTTATTTGAATTATTACTGTTAAAGGACTGTTCTGTCCCAGCTCATGATGGTTCATAATTATCACTTAATATTGATTTAAGAAAAATGCATTTGCAGACCTCAATTCTCAACGGGAAACCATACTGATGAGAATCTCAACATTTTAGTCCCAAATGCCGAGATATCTAATCTGATGTGTAGCTTCAGCAATGCATGTCAATTTAAGAAAGTGTTGGGCACTGAGGTCATGCCTTCCACGGTGAAATTATATGCTATCCAGTCACACATTGGCAATGGCTATCAGTATATAGATAATATATTGGAGGCTTGTCATCATCTGTGGGACTATTTCAGCAAGATATTGGGACTATCGTTGAAAATAGGAAAACATTTTGAAGCATTTCTCCAGTGGTTGACTCTTGAAATCCAAAGTGTAAAAATCGTAGATAATCCTCAGCTAAATGATCATGTAACATGACATTAAAAATTGAAAAATTGCATGGCATGGACACTATTATTGCAACATTACCAAATGGTCCTTGGGAATCCTGTACGTATTTACCTTTTAATTTGTCTGCTGACAGACAAATGTTGGAACCAGCACAATTAAATGTTGAAATTATCTTTCTCAATAATAGGTGATTATGGAATGCCCAATCAACAGATGACCATTGATTGAGATTAATTGAGCTTAATGACATATGGAATTATAGCACTGAAATTCAATAATGACACTATTGAAACAATTGATTGAATTATAATGGTGAGGTATGTTTTATAGTCGGATTGCAATTAACTTGGAAAAACATTGATCATCAATCCCAGCACTGCACCCAGACATGTGGATATACCAGTTTTATTCACATTTTAGTTTTTTTCTCCCTGATTCATTGTTTTAGTTTGTTTTTCTTTGCACTGGTCTCCATTAAGAGTGTTCAGAGGCAAGACACCTGGGCAGTTGTCCAAAATGGAAGTAATAAATTCTCTGTTTAAAAATCCTAAATATTAAAGAACACTTAAAAAGAAAATAGCACGCCTCTTTGCTTTCAACTCATTAAAGCGCTTTGCCTGATAAATAAAATCTTAAGGAAAAGTAGGAATTGAAAAAGGTTGAAGTCGGTGTTGCCTTGGTTTTAAATATACTGTGTGCTTGCTAGAACGGGGAAAGAAGCAGATCAATAAATGACCGTGACAGTCCTAATATTCAACTTTCTTTGCTTTTAAATCCTATTATGATAGAGTGCAATTTTGTTATCTGTTGAAAGCACTTGCCTTCTGACCTGGAAGCATTATGTAAGCACTGTGTGTGAAACCTCTGTACGAATGTAAATGGTTTCGCACTAAGATGTGAAAATTTGCACTGTTTTGCTGTCAAGGATAAAATCTGAAGTCTTTTAATTTTTTTAATTAAGAATGTTTTGAATTTTCACTTTAGGAGGCTGATATATGATAAGATTGCAGAATTTGTGTTTTACAACCCCATTGTAGTGCAAGTGTTTTTCTTTATGTAACCGTGAAGACTTTATGAAGGAACAAACATGCAATACATTGGATTACTACAATTAAATATAGTAACCTTTATCAATGTGTGGTGCCCCATTATGAGCAAGTGGTTAATTGTTCTGTCTGGAATCTCTTATTTACCATTTTTGACTCGATAGTAATGCACATTTATTTAGTATATTTATATTTATATAGAACATAAAACATCCAATGACTCTTCATAGGATCATCAACAATTTTGACTTTGGGTCTTCTAAGGAGATATGTTTATTCAGAGGTGAGTTCTAAGAAAGGTCATAAAGGAGTTTAGGAAAATTATTCAAGAGTCTAGAGCCCAGATCAATAAAGAAACTCGCTTATGTTGGGTGTAGAAAATGGTCGGATGAGTAAGAGTCCAAAGTTGGATTATTGAAATCTCTATGAATGATACAGGCTGAATGAGTCCTATAACCTCATTGAGACCCAGGACAGAGTTGGATTTAATGTGTGTTGGCTTTTTAAGGAGTTCACTGCGATGCATTTGGAGCACTGTTCACATTTGTGATCTCAGCAATACACTAGGTAATTTCAGCAAAATTAACACTAATGTTTGATGCACCATTTGTCTTCCAAATTGAAGCTGTGCCTGCACATTTAGTTTTGTGTTCCTTGAACCTGTACATACATCTTTATGCCAACATTTACTAGTCACGCCATTTAAAAAATGTTTCCAGTCTCCCCATTAACGCCCATAACATTACATTTTCCAACATTATATTGCATATTTGCAATCCTCTAGCTCACTAATTTAACTTTATGGATCTTTGTGTTCAGCTGCTTAATTTACTGCCTATTCTGCCACCAACAAATTTTGCCTTTTCATTCAAATACGAATTGTGAATTGCTGATGGTCCAGGATTGATCATTGCAATATCCCACAGGTTACAAGCTACCATACTTAACTCCAAAGAAACAAGTAATAATTTGCTCCTAATCCTTTGAGCCTTTTGGATGAAGTTAGAGTAAAGAGGCAGAATGGTTAGCAAACTGTTAACATGAGATTAGAGCATAAAGGTAATCAGTCAATTTGTCAAAATCGAGAAGCAATGTCCCACTTGGACTAATGCTATTCGCTATTACATAAACAATTTGGATGGAAACTGGAAGTATAATTTTTAAAATTGTGTGGATTTAAAATGGAAGGCTGTAGTTAATGGGACTGTGACAAACTACTGTAATGTTAAATAATTCTTATTGGTAACTAAGCAACAGTTTGGATAAATGTGATTTAATGTATTAGTTAGGAAAAATGAGAAGATTACATTTGTTGAAAAATGTGTCTAAATGCGGTAGGAATACCAATCCAGTAGTGCAGATAAATAAATCACTAACAGTAGAGAAGTGAATGAGGCAAAGCACAAATGTAGGCTTATTTTTTAAAGGGATAGAATTGAAAAGGAACAAAGTTATAGACTTTTAAATTTACATTGCATGTTGCATAACAAAATGTTACATCATTCAACAAGGTCGTGTCTGCCACTTCTCTTGGTGACAACTCTGTGCATTAGCTTTATACTGTTTGAGTCCCTTAACACCCAAATGTCTCTTGATCTTGGCTTGAATACTCAGAAACTGAGTCGTTACAGTACTGCTGGGTAGAGAATCCCATGATTCCCACCCTGCCTCCTGCAAAGACTATATCCCCCTACTCCCAATTCACGAGTCAAGAGTGTTTTTTTGTCATGTCCCAGATGGAACAATGAAATTCTTACTTTCTGCAGCACAACAGAATATGTAAAGAGAGTATGATACGATAAACGAGAGAGAGAGAGAGAGAAGAAAAGCTCAGTGTGTATATATACACATACTCACCATATATATCATATCTATATTACTAAAAGTAAGATCTTGACCACTTCCTGTTTATCTGTATCCTGATTTTTGAAAAAACACTGCCACTTATGGCTGTGATTTTTGGCCATCTTACTCGGAGTCCCCCTCCGCTGCGCAGGTCAAGAGGATTTTTCCCATCGATGAAAAATAAAAGGGTTATTAATGTTTTTAAAATGTTAACATTCTCTCTGCTGCCCCTGCTGGTGGATGGGGGGAGGGACTATAAAACCCAGAAGTCCTGTCCCTCACTCAGTCTCTGCAAGATGGAGGAAGCGAGAGGGTCACGTCTCTCTGAGCTGTAAATAACACTGAGCACATGTCTACTCAACTGTGAGTGCTCTTAATGTTGTTTGAAAATGAAAATGTGGTTGCTTTGAAATGCTGCACTGCAAATGGTTGTTGGTGGTGGTGACTGCATGAATTGCTGCACTGCAAATGGTTGTTGTTGATGGTGACTGCTTTGAAATGCTGCACTGCAAATGGTTGTTGTTGGTGGTAACTTGACAACTTCCTGTTTGCACTATATATTGATTTTAGATAAAACGCTACCACTTACGGCTGTGATTTTTGGCCATCTTACTCAGTCCCCCTCTGCTCATCAGGTACAGAGGATTCTTCCCATCAATGAAAAATAAAAGTGTTATTAGTGTTTAAAAAATGTTGAGAATCTCTCTCCTGTCAATCACGCCACACCCCTTCTGGTGGGAGGGGAAGGGGTTATAAAACACGGAAGTGTGGGTGTGGCTCAGTCTCTGCAAGATGGGGGAGGGAGAGGTCACAACTGAGCTGTGAATCAGCTGAACACACTGAATGTCTACTGAACGGTAAGTGTGGTGTTTTGTGTGGTTTTATGGTGGTTTCAACCTGCTTGAAATGGTATGAAACTGCATTTGAATGTGGTGGCCTTGAACCCTGCATGAAATGGTATGAAACTGCACTTGAATTTGGTGGCCTTGCACCCTGCATGAAATGGTATGAAACTGCACTTCAATTTGGTTGTCTTGCACCCTGCTTGAAGTGGTATGAAACTGCACTTGAATTTGGTGGCCTTGCACCCTGCTTGAAATGGCATTAAAGAGCACTAGCATTTGTTGGCCTTGCACCCTGCTTGAAGTGGCATGAAACTGCACTTGAGTTTGGTGGCCCTGCACCCTACTTGAAGTGGTAGGAAACTGCACTTGAGTTTGGTGGCCCTGCACTCTGATTGAAGTGGTATGAAACTGCACTTGAATTTGGTGGTCTTGCACCCTGCTTGAAGTGGTAGGAAACTGCACTTGAATTTGGTGGCCTTGCACCCTGCTTGAAGTGGTAGGACAGTGCCCCTGAATTTGGTGGCCTTGCACCCTGCTTGAAGTGGTAAGAAACTGCACTTGAATTTGGTGGCTTTGCACCCTGCTTGAAATGGTAGGAAACTTCATTTGAATTTGGTGGCCTTGCACCCTGCTTGAAATGGAATTTCAAGAAATAGCTATGAGTCTACTGCTCGCCCACCAGCCGTGAGTGAGCTGCCAGAACATCAGGCTTGAGTGACTGAGCTGTCACCCCAATAATCCATTTGGCCCACAATGTCCATACTAGCCCTCTGGAAACCAGTCCCTTCAACCCACAATAGCCCCCCCAATGGGTGCCAATATTGGAATTGGTGGAGAGGTGGAATATTGTGTTGGGGGACCAGCCCTCCCGTATGAACATGGAGCCCAATGGGTCCCACTTAGTCTAGCATATAATATAAAGCTCTGATCTTGTATGTTGACTTGTGAGGATTCTTGCTTGAACTTTTTCTTTGATTCACATCTCCTCGAAAACCCAAAGCGGTATCGGTGCATTCTTTACATATTCTGGTAGAGATTGACCTCATGATTTCAAAAATCACATCTGTAAATTTGATTCATTATTCCTGAGTTTTTTTAATGAAAATTGTTCACCAATCTGACTTTTTTTTAATTAACGAGCTGGATGACGTCACAATGCTTTTGCTCCTCTTGGCAAACTCGCAGAATTTTCAATGGGCAAGGGCACTGTTTTCCATCAGCTGCCTCTGCTCCTCGCGGGCCAGCAGCGCTCACAGCCTGCTGGGCACTTTTTTCCATGAGCTACGAGTTACATGGCCCAGCCGCCCTTTCCCCCCCTCCCCCGGGCTCATGATTGAAGCCCATGACAAGTTACATGACCTCCCCCCGACTCAGTCATTTTGTCATCTCCCGACTCACAGTCCACTGTGGACGGGAGCAATCCTTAGTAGAGGCCCACAAGACATCCCCCCCCCCCCACCCCCCCCACATCGGGGACCCAGGGTGGAGAGTGCCGCACACGGCTGTGGCATGCAACAGCACCTGAGCCGGATCACGGACTCGCCAGCTGCCCGCCACCCCTGCGGCGAGGAAGAGACTGCGCCTCACCTGCACTTGCAGTGTGACAGGCCGCAGCCCCCATTCACCATCCAAAGCGGCCTCCAGGAAGGATGAGGGGGATCTCCCCGTCCGTCTGCTCCTAGGCTCGGCCAAGATGGGCAGGCAGAGGGCAGCCGACGGCCGCACAGGGTTCGCCTGCCCGCCCCCCACCCCCATCCCCTCCCCTCCTCTGGGCCCACGTTTCTCCGGAGAGGGAACATATGCTATCCACAGGGACCCCGGAGGCCCTCTGAACGCAGGTTGCCACAGGAGATTTAGCGCCACCGTAGATAAAGATGGCGATACATCAACTCGATGATCGCCTGCCTGCAAACTGTCAACATAGGCAGTCCGATTGTATCAATACTCGCACTCGGCCAGCCGTCCGCAACACAGCACAGAGCCCCGCACCTCCTCCCTCCCTCCCCCCCCCCCCCCCAGCGGGGCGGGAGGCATCTCTGGAGAGAAGGAATGTGTGACGTTTCGGGTCGAGATGCTTCTTCAGACTGGTCAGGAATAAGGGAAACGAGAGATAAAGACTGTGTTGTAGAGAGATAAAGAACAATGAAGGAAAGATATACCAGGGGTGCCAATATTGGGTGAGAGTTGAGAGTGAGAAATTGCGAGAGACCAAGCCCGTGGGAGCGTAGCGACTGGGGGAGGGTGTGGGAGGAGGGTGTCCCCCCTCCCATTGGTACAGGACTTTTGCATTTTTCAGCTTGAAATTGTGCAATATGGTGCATAGTGTAGCGAGTCTTAACTTACACTTGAATGCAATATATATGCTTTAAATTGGATTAGTTATGAATAAGGTTAGGCTAAATTACATTCCAAATTACATTCCACACTAGAGCCAGGCTCTGATCAACAAGTGCAGCACATGAATGATCTTAGTGTATTCATGTATGGAAATCAGATTATAATCAAACACTTGGCCCATGTTGACCAACCTGGGTCTCACTGTACATCTGGTACTACTCCTGACCCTGACTCCAGTTGCATACCTGCTCTCATTCCTGACCCTGAGTCTAGCCTTACACCCGCCCCCCTATTCTACCCTGATCATAGCTGCTTACCTGCTTTGGTTCCCAGTGCTGAACGCTTCCATTGTCCGACCTTTGACTGCACACCTAGTACTATTCCAGACATTGACTCTGGATGCACACTTGGCCTTGCTCCTAGCCCCTCTGTAATGACAATATATCTTGCTCACACATAGAGCCCCATATCTGACCACCTGGACTATTGCGTTCAAGCCCACAGGTGCTTATCTAATGTGGTAATCTTTTATGGGGCACTTCATGGACCAAATTTTGTATAACAAAATTTGCGACATCCATTGTCTTCCTTGTTATCTAATGTGCTAGTTACTTTGTCAAATAAGTCATCAATTGGTTGAACACAATTTTTCATTCATAAAATTATACTCTGCTTCCGGTGGCGCCATGGAGATCTGAAAGGCGCAGTACTTAGCTCCGCTCCCGACAAATGCGTGAATTCACTTAAAAAGACGCTTTGGAAGACGAGACTGATTTAAAATATACTTACCGGAGCTGTTTGACGTCGCGCTGGTGATGTCATCAGAAATCGCCGCAAATCTGATGACATCACCAGCGCGACCCACACAAGACTCCGACTCAAAGAATTGGGTAAAACTCTGCAAACAACACCAGAAGGTTCCGAAGAATTAGTCTCTGAAATGGCTACAAAGGAGAAAGAGATGAAAGAAATGAAGCAATCGGTAAGAGAGTCATTAAAGAAAGACTATGCTGTTATGCCACATGACGAGATTTCTGCATTGGATAAAAGCATGTCTAAAAACATGAAGTGTGGGAATCAAGAAATTGAGACAATCAGTAATCTAAGTAAATGCATTGATAACGTTGAAGATGATTTAACTGCAAAAATTAAGCGGGTTGAAAAAGACTGCAACGAGAAGTTTGACTATTCTCCATACTACTACAGCATATAGCACTGCTATGAAAGATATGGAAACATTGATGAAAGAAATGTCTGAAAAGATGAAGAGAATGATATTGGAAGATATTATGAAAAAAAAATCCCATTCGGAACGAATCTGATGTTTGAAGAGGATAATCTTAGATTTTTCAGAGATTACCCTGTAGAAGTTGCTAAAAAACGGGACTTGTTTACAAAGACAAGACAGATCCTGAAAGGAATTCAAAATGTAAGATACGGCATAATGTACCCTGCAAAAATGAGGATCGCTTACAAAATTGATGGAACGTGCTTTTACTGATCCAGAAGAAGCATACAAATATGCTCAAGAAATCATAAACTAGATCAATGGATAAGTAAATCACCATGGCTATCAGGACATGTTATTTTACAGATATCGGCAGAGGGGAAGCTGAAAAAAATATGACTTTCTAATGAAATAAATTTAAATGTTCTTGTTAAGATGGCGGAACTTTACACGAGGCGATGTCTAGACACCTTATCTTCTTTGGAATGTTAACTCAAGGACATACTTTCACTCTTCGAATGAAAGACTTAAAAATAAAGGGGAGCTGCGGAATGGAAAAATCAATACAAATGGACTTGAAAATAACATTTTACAAATTAAAAGTCTTTTATAATCCTATACTAACATATAAGTAATTGAATTAACTTAGCAATATCAAGTTAATCTAATGTGAATTGGTATAACGGTATAACGTAACAATGACTAACTCCTCCGGGGATGGGAAGGAGGGGTTCATTTCAAATCATTAATGCACGTCCAGATTTAGGACAATGAGCTAAATATAATAATATATATTAATAACATTCTAATAAACTAAAACCCATATAATAAATTAGGTCCCAGTTATGCCTGAGTGGAGGGGAGGAGATTCAGACACTTGGCAGATAGCCATGAGTCTGATTCTGGTTAACCCCTTCCAACCAGCTGCTTACTATTATAAGAGATCCGGATCTGACTGTGAAGTAAACGTAAAAACTGTTAGTATATAGTAAATGGTAGATTATTTGAAGACTTAATTAGATATACACATTTGTAGTTTTGCTATATATCACTCGGTCTTGAACTGGCCCTTCTTCCTTTTTGCAATGTTTGGTTAAGGGAGCGGAGCTAAATGTAGATTAACATCAACCGAAGTCTTTAAACATGTAACTACCACCAATAGGTGGCTTTTTTTACAGTATCGCTATTTTTAGATACTGCAATATCACTTTTTTTATTTTTACATCACTTTACACTTTTCTGTCTTTTTTTTTAAGGATAAGTTTAAAAGGGATATACCAACAGAACCTAGTAACTGCGAGTGCCCACCTAGAGTCCTGAGGTATTCTGTTGCACCATATGACTTAAAGGTATCAAAGTAATTTAAAATGCAAGACGATAAACAAAAGAAAATTGGAGGAATCACGTTTTGCAGCTGGAACATAAGGGGTGCTAATGAGCCAATTAAAAGGGGTAAGATTTTTGCACAATTGAAATCGCTTATTTCAGACATAATTTTCCTACAAGAAACACATTTGAAACTTCAAACCCAGACCAGACTGAAGGCAAATTGGATCGGTCAAAGATATCATTCTTCATGTATCTCTAAATCCAGAGGCAGGGCAATTATTATTTGTAAAGGTATACCATTTAAATCAAAGAATATCATAGCAGATAAAGAGGGGAGATATCTCATAGTTCCTGCGAGATCCACTCTACCCCACTTACTATGGTAAATATTTACGCGCCTAATTTTGATAATCCTCAATTTTTTAATAAAATCCTGAATATAATTTCAGAGTTTAACTATCAAAATGTGAAAATTGGGGGAGACTTCAATTGCATTTTAGATCCATACTTGGATAAATCTGCACAACAAAAGAGGCGTAACATAAAATCTAAAGCTAGTGAACTCCTAAATACATACATAAAAAAACACAAATATAACAGATGTATGGAGGATTGCTAATTCAGTTGGAAGGGAATACTCTTTTTACTCAATGGTACACATATCGACTAATTTTTAGTGGATACGAAATTAATTCCTTACACAAAGAATCCTAAATATCATAATAGCATTATCTCTGATCACTCTCCGTTAACTTTTTTCTTAAAACTAGAAGGAATGCCTAATAAAAAATAGTTTTGGAGGTTCAATCTCAAATTTTAAATGACCCACAAGGTGGTATATATCTAAATATATAGTTCACAGTGTTTGGGGAGTCTGACATTGTGAAGGAGGGGATTGTACACACGCACACGCACACGCACACGCACACGCACACGCACACACGCACGCTGTATATATACTTTGTGTGGTTCCTGGGTTGCCTACTGCTGGGTAACTCCGCGAAATATCATCCCCCTGCATTTCAAATCTAAATCTCTTGCCAATCCACAGCCTTCGACCGATTAACTAAAAATGTTGTTCTTTTTTCAGACCAAAACAAAATAGGTCTCGCGAATTCCAAGTTCCCGAGTTTGGGGAGCGGGGGGGGGGGGGGGGGGGGGGGGAGAGTTGGCGAGTCTGTGAAAATACAGCTCCAGCTGGAATATAAGAAGAAATAAAACAAAAACACTGAAAGCAAATAGTAACTTAACAGCGGGAAGTAGGACATATGTGTGTGTGGTGTGCGCGCTACTGAATACTTTCTATCCAGTGTCTCAGCTGAAAATTGCAATGCATGCGCGTTTGATATTTAGACAAACTTAATTTTATTTCCAGTTTTGCATTTTTAGTTTGTTCCACACATTTAATTAGTTTTAATCCCTCCAGAAAAAAACCTGAAAGTGGAGATGGTTCTCATACATAAAGCCCAAGAGATGGCTTCTTGATTCTAACGAGTGTTTGGGAAAAATAGACACAAAATGCTGGAGTAACTCAGCGGGACAGGCAGCATCTCTGGAGAGAAGGGATGGGTGACCCTTCTTCGGACTGGTGTTTGGGAAACGTGGATTAGGTTTGTTTTCACATAACACAGGGAAGGGGGGATCGCTGCGTTTAGATCTGAGGCGAAGAGAGCCAAGAAGTTCTCAATTTTCCCTGGCAAGTTTCACTTTTTTTGCATTTTTCCTTCTCTCCAACCTATTTCATGGGTAAAATTATTATATGACCATATATAATGGTCATATAATAATTATTATATGACTATTGAAGAGATGAGATTCGTCCTAGCAGGCAAATCTGACCAATTCTTAAAGATTTGGTCTCCCTTTATCGACTTATTACAAGCATATGGTGCAACATAACTCTGGAAATAAACTGTTTCAGAACCAGGTGAGGGGTGTGTAAAGATATGAAGCAGGTACATCCCTTTTATTTTATTTATATTTTATTATTTTTATTTTTCTCTTTCTTGTGCTTTACATCTTTATGAGCACTCTCTCACGAACTATTAATATCACTACCTTATCTAACTTTATTTCTCTCTCTTTTTCTTGCTTCTGTTACTTTTCTATTATTAAATTTTAAAACAAGAAGTTGTACATGAAATGTATTATGTTATTCTTGGTTTATACTCCTGTACATTACTTCTAATAAAAATATATATTTTTTAAATAATAAAAAAAAATTATACTCACTCAGCTGTATAAGTATTCTGTTACCATTTCTTTCATTTTCCTAACAAACTGTCCTGAAGTGATTTTCACCCCCAATATTTTCAGTAGTTTGTTGTCTTCTTCTCAGCTAGGACTTTTTCAAAATGCAAAGTCCAATAACAATATATATTTAAGCAATAATATTCTATTTAATGTGATCTTGAGATAATATAATATTTTCTGTGGTAGTCATAACACAACAATGATAAAAATATCTTTATTTTGATTGCACCTAACAACATGCATACATTATTATATTACAGCCCATATATGTACCAAGGGCAAATTTTTGTTCCAATGCTCCCCATTCCCAATTAATTTTACATTGAAGTGATTGAAATCCATTTGAAGTTTAAATGGCATCAGAAAAATAAAATCTCTGGATTAGATGATATTCATTACGTAGTAGGTTGGAGTCAGTATCAGCACAATTACTAAATTAAACTTTGAATCTTCAGATGTCCTGGTTCAAGCTAAAACTAAAGACAAATAATAACCTCCTCACACATTCCCCTGCAAGTATCTCTGTCACTCCTTTAAAATATAATATGCCCCTTCTTTGAACAAGCTCTTAAACATCGCATCTGAATCAGTTTCCATCTGATTACACTCCTTGAGGATGTTCACCTACATATTCAATTAATAAAACAACGAGATTGGGGACATTTCTATTCAACCTGTCAAAGGAATTGGGGGGGGGGGGGGTTAGACATAGCCAGTGAGGTAAATAAACATAATAGTCGAGTGGCAAATGACAATAGTGCTACCTTCCCAATATTTAACTGAAGGAAATAATGGGTTATCGGGGCTGTATGTTGTGACAGTCAGACACCTTGCATGTCATTTTAATATTACGCTTATCCCATACCCCTGGATATTCAGGATTACAAACCAATAACATTAGCCAACTCCGAAACACAAAGCGCTGAGCATTGGGACCACGAAGAAATGGCCTCAGTTCCCCGCTCACATCTGGCAGTGCTCTCCATCTGAACCAGGGCCGCAGAGCTTTTTTGAAAGTGGGGGGGGGGGGGGGGGGGGGGGGGGGCGCTGAGCGATCACTGATCACTGGCCTTGGGGGCACCTGCGAGGCACTGGATCGATTGAATGGAGGGAGGGTGTGGGGGTGGGGGTGCTTTTTGACATTTGATGTTTTAAAATCATGTTTTAGTGCATTGTAGAAGTATGATTTCAATGTTTTTAGTTTAAAGTATTTTTAAGAGGTAACCTTTTCCACACAAAGGGTGGTGGGCGTATGGAACAAGCTGCCAGACGAGGTAGTTGAGGCAGGGACTATCCCAACATTTAAGACTAGACTGATACATGGGTAGGACAGGTTTGGAGGGATATGGACCAAAAGCAGGTAGTGTTGCTGGTACTGTTGGCGGGTGTGTGCAAGTTGGGCCGAAGGGCCTGTTTCCACACTGTATCACTCTATGACTACATTATACCTCCACCATGCATGAATGCTTCAAAATCAAGTGGTCGAGTTTTATTGCCATATATACTCAAGCATAGAAACATAGAAAACAGGTGCAGGAATAGGCCATTCGGCCCTTCGAACCAGCAGTGCCATTCAATATGATCATGGCTGTTCATCTAAAATCAGTACCTCTTTCCTGTTTTTTCCCCATATTCCTTGATTTCGCTAGCCCCAAGAGCAAAATGTAACTCTTGAAAACATCCAGTGGATTGGCCTCCACTGCCTTCTGTGGCAGAGAATTCCACAGATTCACAACTCTCTGGGTGAAGAAAGTTGTCCTCATCTCAGCCCTGTGCTCAACCTTGAACCGGAAGGACCAGTGGATCGCTCTTCGTCTCGACTCTACCTTTCGACCTGTCCAGCATGGGAGACCCTAACAGGAGAAGAATCTCCTGCTGGCATAGCTCTAGGGGTCAGTGAGACACACAAGCTCCCCGGCCACGACAAGGTTGCAATCCAATGGGGAGCTTATACAATTAGAAATGATCTAAATAGCAGGCATGAAGACACGGAATGCAGACGCTGGAATCTGAAGCAACAATCTTTTGGAGGAACTCAACAGGTTGGGCAGCAAATGTGGGTGGAAAGGAATGGTCGATGTTTTGTGTTGTAACCCTGCATCAAGACTGTCAGTGGAGAGGGGAGACAGGCGATATAAAGATGGGAGAGGGAGCGGTGAGACAGGAGCCAGGACTGATTGGTGGACCAAGAAGGGGTGAAGGAGCAGCAGAAACCAAGGAGGGGGAGCAGTGAGAGATTGTTACATGGAACTGTTTGAGAGACAAGGAAACATCTCTAAAGTTTGCATACATAAAGAACAGGAGTTGACCGTTAAACTATTGACCGTTAAACAATTGGGTGGCTTACACCCTAGCAGTATGAATATTGACTTCTCTAACTTCAAGCAACCCCTGCTTTCCCTCTCTCTCCATTCCTCCCCCTTCCCATTTCTCTGACCAGTCTGTCTCCCCAATTACATTTTATCTCCGTTTGCTTTGTTGTCACCTTCTCCTTGCTAACAATGATATATTCTACATTTTCCTTGATTCCCATGCCTTTTGATTATCGTTTTCACACCTTACCCTTCCTTATCTCTGTGTCTCGCTTTCTCCTGATTCTCAGTCTGAAGAAGGGTCTCGACCCGAAACATCACCCATTCCTTCTATCCAGAGATGCTACCTGTCCCACTGAGTTACTCCAGCATTTTGTGTCCATCTTCTGATTTCTTGCATGTTCCTCTATGGCGGGACATTTGAATGAATGTTTTTCTTGGGTACACTTAATTTTTTAAGCTTTGAGATGCTATGCTTTCTTCACTACAGATTATTTCCCTAACAAAATCAAATTACCGCTTAATATTAAAAATATTTATCAGAGGATCTATAATTTCATATCAAGCTTTTCAAAATAAAAAGAATAAGAATGAACAAAGGCAGTTAGAAGAACAAATTAGATAATTGGATCTAGATAACGCTAAAGAGCCAACTATAGATAAAACATAATAAAATAACAATATTGAAATTTGAATTAAATAAAATATTATCAGCAAAAGTTATAAGATTATTTCAAATTACAAAACAAGAAAATTTTGAATTCGGCGATAAACCACATAAACTTTTGCAACGTCAGCTGGAAAAACGGGAAAAAGATCATATGAGTTTAAAGATTAAATCAGATAAAGGTGAATTGTTAACACTACCTAATGATATTAATAAAATATTTGCTCAATTTTACCAAAATGTATATACACCTAAAACGTCAGCAGATAGTACGAAAGTTATAGAGTTCTTGGATAACTGTATTCTCCCAAAACTAAACCTGATCGATCAAGAGGAATAAGGAGCACAGATCTCAATTAAGGAAATAGAAGAAACAATAAACTCACTAAAGAATGGAAAAACACCAGGACCAGATGGATTTAGTAAATGAATTTTATAAAAGATTTTATGAGATAATTTCATCACGTTTTTTTGTTAAATATTTTTATTAGACGTAAGTACAGAGAATATACTTCTGACATACATTCGTAATATTATTAATATTAACAATTATGTCTTATTTGTATTTCTATACATTTTTTTTTATTTTTTATTGCAGATAAGAAAAGATAGATAAAAATAAAGTAAAAGTAGAAAATAAAAAATAAAGAAATGAGTGGAGTATTAATGATTCTTCATCCATTTCATTATTCAGGCTTCAGTCAGGCTCTCGTGCCGAGCCATTTTGACCCTTTAAATATTCAATAAATGGAGACCATATCCCTCTGAAAAGATCCAACTTGTCCAGTAGGACAAGCCTTAATCTTTCCAGATGAAGTGTCTCCGACATTCCTGTAATCCACATTTTGGTTGTGGGGGATGGAGGACCTTTCCAGAATTTCAATATTATTTTTTTCCAATTATTAAACTGTAATCAATAAAAAAATCTTTGATTCGTTGTTATTAATTGATCTGTTTCTAATATTCCCAATATTATTAATTTTGAGTCAGGGATCAGATTCATATTAACAACATTCGAAATTATCTTAAATATTTCTGTCCAAAATTTAGTAATTTTTATGCAATTTGTAAATTAATGCGTTAAGTTAGCTTCTAAGTGCTGACATTTATCACATATGGCAGATATATTTGAAAAAATACTATGTAATTTGGATTTTGAATAATGTAATCTATGTAATATTTTAAATTGTATAAGAGAGTGTCTAGCATTTAATGAACAATGGTGCATATGTTGTAAACTTTCATCCCATACTTCAAGTATGATTAATTGACCTAATTTGTTTTCCCATGATTGTCTATATACTTGTATCATTGGAACATCGTTTTCCAAAAAAATGTTATAAATATAAAAATGTTATAAAACATCAATTTTTCTGTGTTCGGGTGTTTATTTAGACATTCATCTAAAATTTCTGTCTTTCTATTTCTGATTTCTTGTGTGTTTGCTTTTACATAGTCTCTAATTTGTAAATATTTAAAGTAATCTTTTGAATATAATCCATAAATTTGTTGTAATTCTTGAAATGACATGAAGGAGTTTTCCCTATAGAGATCACCCATCTTATTAATTCCACAGTTTTTCCATTGTAAAAAAAATTTGTCCATGATTGAAGGTTTAAATGTAACATTATTTACAATGGTTAGGGCTAGTGGTATACATTTCAATTTTAATGCTTTCTTTATTTGTTTCCAGATACTTATCCCACTTTCTATTATAGGATTTTCACTATAGATGTTCTTACCTAGTTTAATATTAGCGAATAAAATCGAGCTAATTTCAAAAGGCGAACAATCTTCTTTTTCCATTTTTAACCAGATTGGTTGTTTATCTGTCTCTACTAACCAAAAATTAATATTTTTAATATTAACTGTCCAATAATAAAACATAAAGTTTGGCAGTGCTAGACCTCCATTTATTTTTTATTTACATAATTGTTTTTAATTTATTCTATGGCTCTTATAATCCCAGATAAAGTTGGTGACTATAGAATCAACCTTCTTAAAGAAATTTTTAGGAAGATATATCGGAATCAATTGGAAGAGATATAGTAATTGCGGGAGAAAAATCATTTTTATTGCATTAATTCTACCTAGCATTGAAATAGGTAATGTTTTCCAATATAAAATATTCTTATTTAATTTATTCAATAAAAGTGGAAAATTGGATTTAAATAAAGAATCGAATCTTTTTGTGACATAAATTCCAAGATGTTTGATTTTTTTTTGTTTGCTATCTTAAAAGGAAATTATTGTAGTTTATGTAAGTTATTTACCATTATTGGCATAAGTTCACTTTTATTCTAATTAATACTATATCCTGAAAATAATTCAAATTCAGTTATTAATTTTAGTTGATTTGGGATACTAATTTCTGTCTTTGTAATATAAAGAAATACATCATCCGCATATAAAGAGATTTTATTTTCAGTATCTCTGATGTCATACCCATATATTTCAGGATGTAATCTCACACATTGAGCTAATGGTTCTATTGCAAGTGCAAACAGTAGCGGGGATAAAGGACAACCTTGTCTGCAGCCTTGAAATAGATTAAATTTAGTTGATAGCATTTGATTTGTTAGTATTCTAGCTGTTGGATTAGTGTATAATAATTTAACCCAAGTAATAAACTTGTCTCCCAACTGAAAAGTTTCCATAACCGAAAACAAGTAAGACCATTCCACCTGGTCAAAGGCTTTCTCCGCGTCTAACGATATAATTACCAGGTCTTTATTAATACCTCTTTTCGAATATATAATATTAAATAATCGTCTCAGATTATATGAGGAATATCGTTTTGGTATTAATCCTGTTTGATCTGGGTGAATTAATTTATTAATAACTGTACTTAGTCTTTGTGCTAATATTTTGGTTAGTATCTTTTGATCAGTATTTAAAAGAGCTATAGCCCTATATGATCCTGGGTCATCCAGGTCTTTGTCTATTTTAGGTATAAGTGTTATAATAGATTAATTTAACGTTTCTGGTAGTTTCTGGTGGGTATAAATGTGTTCATAGAGTATCTTCAAACGTGGTGCAATCAGATCATAAAATGTTTTATAAAATTCCGAACCAATACCATCTGGTCCCGGTCCCGGTGCTTTACCATTTTTTAATGACCTGATAGATTCTTCGATTTCTTTTACTGAAATTTCAGCATTTAGTGATTCTCTATTTTGTGAATCCAACCCATTCAGATTACATTTTTTTTTAATTCTTCTATTCCTATCCTGTTTTCTGTCGTTTTAGCTGAATATAATTTTTTATAATATTGCAAAAATCTCTCAAGAATATCTTTGGGTTGTACTAATGGTTCGCCATTATATGATTTAATCCTATGGATTATTTTTTCTCCCTCCATCTTCCGTAATTGACGAGCCAATAATTTTTGAGGTTTATCTCCAAATTCAAATTGTAATTGTTTAGTGTATTGATAGAGTTTTACAACTTGATCTGAGTATATTTTATTTAATTTATATTTCAGTGCAGCGATTTTATTATGTTTTGTTATGGATGGATTAGTGGCATTCTCTGTGTTTAATTGTTTATTCTCCTTTTCCAATTCCTGTTGTTCCCTCCGATTCTCTTTATTATAAAATGCTTGAGAAGAAATCGGGCATATGTTTTAAAAGTTTCCCATAATAGGGGAGAAGATATTTCCGGTTTATCATTTATTTCAAAGAAAATCTTGATCTGTATAATATATTCCTGAGTTACTTTGTCTTTTAACATTTGTGGGTTAAATCTCCATTGCGGCGCGCATGGTCGCAGCGGCTCACGGCTCTATGTCTCGGTGTTATTTTTTGTTGTTTTTGTACGTTTCACTGTTTGTGTACGTTTTCACTATCGGTTCTGCAAACATCTGCTACACCCGCCAGAGTCTCTTGGATGTCGGTGACCAGCATCAGACATCTGTTTTGAGTGTCTTTCATCACACGCATAATATCCTGGACGACATAGTGAGACCTTCGGGCTCCCCATGGATTGTTGTCGGGTCCAAGAGGCGGCGCAGTCGGAGGAGGGAGAGAAAGCAGAAGCGATGCCGCAGCTCCGGTGTTTTGCTAAGGCTAAGGAAACAACCACATAAGCCACCTCTACCGAGCCTGTATCTTTCCAATGCCAGATACCTGGTTCATAAAACGGATGATCTGGAATTACAACTTGCTGGAAATCGATATGTTCGTGACTGCTGTGTTTTGATCATCACTGAAACCTAGCTTCACCAGGGGATACCTGATGCTAGCATGCAGCTAGCAGGACGCTTTCTGTTCCGTGGGGACAGGACTATGGACTCAGGTAAGAGCAGGGGAGGGGGTCTCTGTATCTACGTGCATGAGGACTGGTGCAACAACGGGACAATCATAGACAAACATTGTTCTCCTGACCTCGAGTACATGTCTGTAAGATGTCGGCCTTTTTTTTCTACCGAGAGAACTAACAGTAGTGATTGTCACATCTGTGTATATTCCACCCGACGCCAATGTAAACACGGCGCTCTCACTCCTGCTGAACACCATTAACGAACAGCAGCGGGCACACCCCGAAGGTGTTCACATAATTGCAGGGGACTTTAATAGGGCCAACTTGAAGACAGTACTGCCGAAATTTTATCAACTTGTCAAGTGTCCTACTAGAGGGGAGAACACGCTGGATCATGTCTATTCCAATATCAAGCACGCGTATAGAGCCATTCCCCTCCCCCAACTTGGCCAGTCAGATCATCTCTCCCTCCTGCTCTCCCCAGCCTACACCCCCCTCAGACGCAGGTCCACCATAAAGACTGTTACAACCTGGCCTGAAAATGCACTCTCCAAACTACAGGACTGCTTCACGCAGACCAACTGGGACGTATTCGAACACTAGGATCTGGAAACATTCACAGAAACGGTACTGGACTATATCAAGTTCTGCATCGGAAACGGGACTGTGGACAAAAACATTCGCATTTTTCCCAAACCAGAAACCCTGGATGACCAGCCAGGTCCGCACACTTCTCAGAGCCCGCGATGATGTCTTCAGGTCAGGTGACAGAGCTCTGTACAGGGCTGCTCGAGCTGATCTGGAAAGGGGAATTAAAAAAAGCTAAGGTGGATTATAAGAGGAGCATAGAGTCCCACCTGTCCAGCAATAACATACGGGAGGTACGGCGGGGCATACAAGGAATCACAAACTACAGAGGCTGTGCCACAACGACGGAAGACCTGAGTGCGCTGCTGACAGAGAAGCTAAATTGCTTATTTTCCCGCTTTGAAACATCACAACAGCAGCACTCATCTGCTACAGCCCTGCTCCCACCCGTACCTGGCTACTGCACGACTCCATTCACTGTAAGGGAGCACGAAAATCAGAAGGGTGCTCCTGGCAGTGAACCCCAAGAAGGCTGCCGGCCCAGATGGAGTACCTGGTAAGGTGCTCAAAGCGTGTGCCCACCAGCTCACCGTCATCTTCACCAGAATCTTCAATCTCTCCCTGGACCAGGCAGTTATCCCGTCTGCCTAAAATCAGCCATAATCGTCCCAGTGCCGAAGAAGTCCCCCATCACCAGCCTAAACGATTATCGTCCTGTGGCCCTCACTCCGGTAATCACGAAGTGCTTCGAGAAATTGGTCCTCCAGCACATCAAGGACTATCTCCCTCCAGACTTCGACCCCCACCAGTTCGCCTATCACCCAAACAGGTCCACAGAAGACGCCATCACCATAGCTCTCCACTCTGTGCTGAGCCACCTGGAGTTGGGGCAGAGCTACGTCCGGATGCTCTTTGTGGATTACAGCTCAGCTTTCAATACTATCATCCCGGACATTCTCATCGACAAACTGGTCACTCTCGGCCTCCCCACTCTCACATGTGCCTGGATAAAGGACTTCCTCACCAACCGGCCCCAGACGGTGAGACTCAGCCCCCACCTCTCCTCCAGTCGCATGTTGAGTACCGGCTCCCCACAGAGTTGTGTGCTAAGCCCTCTCCTATACTGTCTCTACACCCACGACTGTAGTCCGGTCCACAACAACAACCGCATCATCAAGTTTGCTTACGACACTACAGTAGTCGGACTCATCTCAAGGGGAGACGAGGCAGCCTACAGAGAGGAAGTCCTGAAGTTGACAACCTGGTGCTCAGAAAACAACCTGGTTCTGAACACCAAGAAAACCAAAGAGCTCATTGTCGACTTCAGGAGGCACAGCACCAACTTAGCTCCCTTATACATCAACTGTGAGTGTGTGGAGAGGGTCTACACCTTCCGGTTTCTCGGCGTCCTTATCTCCGCTGACATCTCCTGGACAGATAACATCACAGCGGTCATCAAGAAGGCTCAGCAGCGGCTGCACTTCCTGAGGGTCCTCAGGAAGCACAACCTGGACTCCAACCTGCTGCTGACCTTCTACCGCTCGTCCATTGAGAGCCTATTGACATACTGCATTACAGCATGGTACGGCAGCTGCACCATGGCAGACAGCGAGAGGCTTCAGAGAGTAGTTAGGGCAGCACAGAAGATCATCGGCTGCCCTCTCCCCTCTCTGATGGACATTTACACCTCCCGCTGCCTCAGCAGGGCGAAGAACATTATCAAGGACAGCTCCCATCCTGCATTTGGCCTGTTCAAACTGCTGCCCTCAGGGAGGCGCTATAGGTGCATCAGCACAAGGACAAATAGACTCAAGAACAGTTTCTTTCCAAAATCCATTATCTCCCTGAACTCACACATGCACTGACTTCACAGCCTAACCCCTGGACCTTCATCTATCCACCTACTGTAATTTGTACTGTAACTGTAATTCTATTTATCCATTGTCTTTTATAGATATGTACATAGCGTCGCAGAAACTGTGCACCTTAATCCCCCTCCCCCTTTTTGTTTTTTACACTGAGTAGGAGCAGCTTTTAATCTCATTGTACATGTGTATAGTGACAATAAAAAGGCATTCATTCATTGTCCCGTTTTTTCCGTTTTACCATTTTATTTTAATCATAAATGTTAAAGGTGCGTGATCTGAGATTGTAATATTATGGTATTTTGAATTATAAGGAAGTGAGATAAGTTTAGCGTCAACCAAAAAATAATCTATTCTTGAATAGGTTTTATGTACAGGTGAATAAAATAGTAAGATTAAACGAGAACTCACCTGTTCGAAGTTTGATCGTTATTTTACGAGGAGTTACGATGAGGGATTACGTGAAGAAGAGCCCGCCTCACGCTGGTAACGGCATACTTCAAAGCAACGGCATGAAAAACACAGAACACCAAAGCCGGAGTAACATAGTAAGGCTCATAAAAAGACTTAGAACCACCATTTGATCATTTATTTTACGAGGGTGGGAGTGGAGGGCACGTAATCCCTCATCGTAACTCCTCGTAAAATAACGATCAAACTTCGAACAGGTGAGTTCTCGTTTAATCTTACTATTTTACTTCGGAGTCACGTGAGTGACTACGTGAAGAGTTTTAAAGCTTTCTGTGTTTTTTATGTCGTAGAATTAATCCGTACGACAGTCCGGCTAAGTAAACACATACATGAGAAAGCAGACAAAAGTTAGATCTTTTTCACAATTAAATTTTTTAATGGTTGAAAGACCATATAATACCCTCCTTATATTTGAGGGAAAAAATGATTACAAGTGACAAAAGATATCAGTGACTACACAACTGATTATAGCAATTAATAGCAAACAAAGCAGGTGATTATAGTGCTCCCAACACCGCGTGTCCAAAGCTTGTCATAGTGTGAACAGGTTTGTTGTAGAACTTTGAAAAAGTTTCTTCTTTACTCCACCCTGCGATTTTTAAAATATGCTCGAGAGGTACGTCCCGCCCCTTCGCCGCGGACGTAGCTGCCGCCCTGGTGGAGTGAGATTTGAAGACATCAGTGTCTACTCCCGCTAAAACCAACACCTGTTTCAACCATTTTGAGATAGTTTGAACTGAAGCTTTTGTGTGTGGCTTTTTGTGCGTAAGCAGCAATGTCTTTTCGTTTCCTCGAAAAGTGTCCGTAACTTTAATATATTGGTTCAAATGTCTAACCACACACAAAGCAAGCTCAATATGAAAAGCTTGAAAGGTTACCTTTGTTCCAGATCTCCCTGGTCTACTTTGTTTGATCAGATCGTAAACATAGAATACAACGTTATCTGTAGTCACATGCATACAGTCTAAACGCAACATTTGTAAAGTTTGCACTCTTTGGGCTGAGACCAGTGCCATTAACATGACCAATTTCAATGTTAACCTATCCAATGTCAACCCTTCAATTGGCGTCCATTCTCTAAGTAGAGCAAGTACTATGCTCACATCCCAAATCTCTGTATATCTAGGTTTTGGCGGATTCATGTGAAAAATTCCTTTCATGAATCGTGATATTAATGGATGCGACCCAATTGACTTCTCACCAATCATAAGTCCTAAATAGGACGACAAGGCACTGCGTGCAGTGTTAATGGCACTGTAACTTAAATGTTGCCCAAAGTGCAAATTGGCAAGGAATTCCAAAACATGAGTAACATTCACAGATTCATCAGAAATATTTGACTGTGTGCAAAATTCTTCCCATTTCTTAATATGTGTCATATATTGTTTCTGTGTGCTATGTCGCCATGATGCACCAATAACTGTCAAAGTTTGGTCCGACAATCCCAGTTCCTGTAGTGGTCTGGTCAAAACCTGCAGATTAACAAATTCATATATGCATATAATGGGTAACCTTCATTTGTTACTGGATTAGTCAAGATATCACTACAGTTAGGAATCTGCATATATGGTTCTTTAATCATATTTAGCATAACTGGGAACCAAGGTTGAGTTGGCCAATTTGGCACTACCAACAATCCGGAAGCTGAATCTTGCTCTATTTTCTTCAAGCATCTCTGGATCAGAGCAAATGGTGGAAAAGCATAAAAGAACATTTTTCCCCAGTGTAATGAAAATGCATCTACTGCAACTGCGTCCGGATCGTGTTCCCAAGACACATAATGAGGCAATTGATGATTAAGCCTGGATGCAAACAAATCAATTTCTGGCAACCCAAATCGTCTAACAATATTCTTAAATATTGCTGGCTTAAGCATCCATTCCGTATTATCTTTAAAAATCCTGGACCTTCCATCTGCTACCACATTGTCTTTACCTGGAATATAGCTTGCTGAAATCCATATCTGCCGACCAATACACCATTGCCATATCTCATTGACCAGACAATCACATGATACTGATCTAACTCCCCCCATGTGATTAATGTAAACCACAGCCGTTTTATTGTCTAATTGTATTAATACATGCAGACATTGTTTAGCAGAACAATATGCTTTAAGCCCATAAAAGGCCCCCAATAACTCCAAATAGTTAATACCATACTTTTGGAGAAACACTTGCTCTTCAGTTTTCCATCTACCTCCACAACTGGAAGATAAATCTGTGGCCCCCCATCCGAGAGCACTAGCATCTGTTTGCAAAACCATTTCAGGCTGTTTAATCATGATCTTCTTAGCAGCTTGTGGGACATTTTCAACCCACCATTGCAATTCCAATACTGCTTTCTTTGTTAATTGCATAGGTCTGTCAAAGTGACCTGCCTTATCTTTAAGAGCCCTTACTTTGTCCCTTTGAAGATTTTGATAATGTAATGGCCCAAATTCCACTGCCGGAAAAGCTGCCACTAGTGTACCAATGACTTTTGCCACTTCTCGGATGGAGGGATAAGGTTTGTGAATGAGGTAATTACACATTTGCAAAATATCATTTGTCTTCTTTGCTGGCAACGTAACTAACATAGTCACTGAGTTAATTACAAACCCCAGAAAATCAATTGATTGAACTGGCTGCAGCTGGGATTTAATTGGATGAATTAAGAATCCAAGCTCTTTAAACAAAGCTTTAGTAACTGAAATTGAGTGCTCAGCTGACTCTTGACTATCATTAATAATCAGAATATCATCCAGATAAGCCATTACAATGTGTTTCTGTGCTCTTAATTGAGCTAAAACTGGTTTCAACAGTTTTGTAAAGAGTCTAGGAGCTGAACTTAATCCATTTGGTAAAGCTTTGAACTGCCATAATTGCCCCTGCCAATAAAACTTTAAGTATCTCCGAAAAAGATGATGAATTGGTACAGAATAATAGGCGTCTTTCAAATCAATCTTAGCCATATAAGAACCTGCTGAAATCAAATATTTTGCAGTTTTAAATGTCTCCATCTTAAAACGTTTGTATTCTACAAACTTATTTAGATCTGTAAGGTCTAGAATAATTCTACAACCACCATCTTTCTTATCTCTGCGAAATATATTAGAGACAAATTGATGCTTATGTTCATAAGTTTTTTCAATTACCCCTTTTTCGGATAATTTGCCAATTTCCACATTAATCTCCATTCTTTCTTCTGGAGAAAACACATAAGCATAAGCAGGTTTATTCTGTACAGGAGGATTGACCCCTTCTTTAAAAATAATAATAGCTCCTGAAACTGCTTGTAATATAAATCGATCAGAAGTAATATTAAGCCAGACATTATAAAATTTTTGCAATCTCCCTCCAACTGGAGATTCATCCACAGTTTCTTTAAGGATAGAAGTCTTTAATACCTCTCCATAGGAGCGTGATGGTCTCCTCTTTCCCGAATGCAGGGAAGCAGTGGCCTGTGTAGCACGATAATACCTTCGTGACAAATTTCTGCCTCTATAACGAAAATCAAAACTCCTTCGGGCCGAAAAACCCTTTTCTTTGTCCAAAGACAAAAGGCTTAATAGTGCTAAAATATTTAGCTTCTTCATCCAACTGCTTCAGTTGTTTCGGCAGATTTTCTCCAAACAAATATCCAGGAGCTTGAACTCCACTTTCTTGACACAGGCTTGCATATCTAGGGTGAAATAATGGGCCGAATCGCCATTTTCCTCATGCAATTGATCTCATAAAACGAATTGCACATTAAACCCAAAGTATCTTTTTGAATCTTGTCCATTTCCAGATTCTCCATTTGCCTGCCAAATGCCGTGATGGCAGCCGAAAATAATTTTAGCACCTTTTGAAATTTCATTTCTTGGGCTCTCATACTTGGAGTCATAGATGCCCATACCATCGGATTCACCGTAGGCACTTCCAATGAGGCACAATTGCCTGGTGCTTTATATAATTCTGATAATTCATTCATCACAGTATTATGAAGCTGGTGAGATACCATATAATTTATATTGGCAGCTAGGCTTTCTTCCATAGCCTCACCACTTCCTTCGGGTATAGCAAAACTTTGTGCTATCCTAGGCAGATCAAGCCTTTTCTTTTTACTTTGTGGCGTGCTTTCAAAAACCATTTCAAATTCAGCAGGGTCTGCCTTCTGCAGCCCTAATTCCATCGGGATATTATCCCATGAGACTTCTTCCAGCCAAATCGTGGGTCTGGAGTATCATATTCCCAACTTGGCCCACAGCCATATTCATCATATTGAAACCCCTCAGGGATTTTCTGGGATTCATGAGGGTACTGTGACCCTTGTCTCATAATAGTTTGGAGAACTTTCTCCATATGCTCCATTTTTAGCCACATAGTTTTATTATCTGGAGGTCTTTCAAAATCAGAATCATCAGAAACCACGGGCCTCACAGTTTTCTTTTTGCATTTCTTAGGAGCATTTTCCTCCGTGGTTATAATTTCCGGAGAATCTGGAAATTCTATATCGGGTAAATCAGTGGCCAACGGTATCGGAACCGGGTCCACTCTAGCTTCGCTTCCCGTATATTTACTTTCACCCCGGGAGGCTCTTTTCACCCGCGAAGCCTTCCTTCCCGATTTCTCCATTTTGTTAAAATTTATCTTGTGCTCAATCAGCACGTTAACGTCTAAATTTTTACTTTTAGTTTCGCTGTTGGAACCATCCAGCGTAACCTAAAACCCGCGCCGATGTAACTTCACTTACCTGCGGGCCGTTCCGACCGCTGCGAGGAGCTGCTCCTTACCGCAGCTCCTTCTTTCGCCGTCAGCGTCGACGTCATGCCGTTACCAGCGTGAGGCGGGCTCTTCTTCACGTAGTCACTCACGTGACTCCGAAGTAAAATGAATATTCTCGTCCAGTTGGATTTTCTACTCTCCAAACATCTTTAATATTACTAGTATCCATATATGCATTTAATGTCACTGGAATGGGATTTGGTTTTCCTTTGTCTTGTGGATCTATCTAAATAAGAATCTAATGTACAATTTAAATCTCCTCCAATTATTAAGTTATGTTGTGCTATTTCCGGGATGTTGTTAAATATTTTCTTAAAAAACAGTGGACTATCAAAGTTTGGTCCTTATACATTGACAAAAATCATTTTTTGTGCATTTAATTCTCCTATTACAATAATGTATCTACCATCATTATCAGTTATCGTTGATGTATGTTTGAATAAAGTGCCTTTACGAAATAATATTGCTACGCCTCTGGATTTGTGTGTAAAAGAAGAATGATACATTTTATCTACCCATTTAGCTTTCAGCCAATGCTCGGCGTCTTTTTTTAAATGTGTTTCTTGAATAAAAATCACATCAGCTTTAATTGCTTTTAAGTGTGCTAGTACTTTACCTCTCTTAATTGGTTCATTAATACCTTTAACGTTATTCCCTCATTCCCCTTATTCATTTTTAAATCTTGCATCTTTTGTCTATGGGGGTCTATAATAGAGCCAATGGTTCAGTTCAACAGACCCGACCTTACACCCGAACTCCGAATAGACAAATTTTAAGACCCTTGAATGTCTCTCACGTGTATATCTCCTTTGATCCAATTTGTAACTCCATTCAAACTGAAAATAATAATGATAGATTATAATAGAGAAGAAAAGAGGATAGGTTAAGAAATTAGTATTCTGCACAAAGAAGGAAAAAACTACATCTAGTATTAGTGTAGTTAGTGTTAGCCATATTAGCATGGCTAACCATCTACCGACTTCCGTAGTTGATGTTACGAACTTAACCAGCTCCTTGGTTTCATGGAATTTTTATTCCATAGCAGTTTTTTACCGGTGATATTAAATTTTAAAATATTCGGGTTCCAATAGTCGGAAATGTGAGGATACATATATTTAAAACTTGTTTGAAAATTTAATAAAAAGAACGAAAAGAGAGGAAAAAAGAAAATAAAAATTAAAATTACTAATAAAAAAGAAAAAAGGTTTCCAAAGAGGGCAAATGAAATCAAACTCTATATTTTACTCTAATCATTCCTTTATAAGTATTAGTCATTAGTGATAATTATTAACTCTGATTAGTAAAGATACCACGCTATAATTTTAGTATTTATTAGTTATTTGTATTAGTAGTGCTGTTATACTAATTATTAGTATCCATGGGAGAGTTTCCGATCCACGTCTTTCTCCAGCTTCCTTAGTCACCACTTTAATTCCATCCAGTCCTGCAAAATCAGTTTATTCAATGGTGAGGCTCAGTTTTAAAAGTATTATTCAAGCATCATCTCGAGCCTTAATCTTCTGGGCAAAGTCCACTGCTTCCACAGGGTTGGTGAAAAAGTATTCCTTCTGGTTGTAAGTGACTCTTAGGGTAGCTGGATACCTCAGACCATATATCAAATTCTCCACTTCCCTCAAGATACTTTTGGTCTCATTAAACGCTTTTCGTTTCCTGGAGACCTCTGCTGGATAGTCTCGATAAATACTGATCCTGTGCCCTTCAACTGCAAGATTTCTGTTTCTTGATATTTTTTGCATTATCTCCTCCAAGAAGTGGTCGTACTGTACTTTTATTATCATTTGTCTTGGGGGAGCGTTTTGTCTTGTCTGACGTCTCATCACTCTGTGTGCTCGGGCTAGTAAAGGCTTTTGTTCCAGAGATAAAACTTTTTGCAGTCGATTTGCAGTGAATTCTCGGGGATCTTGATCCTTCTCTTTCCCTTCTGGAATACCCGCAATTCTTAGGTTCTGTCTTCTCTGGCGACCTTCCAATTCAGTACATTTCTCGGTTATTTTGCCCAGTAATTCAGTTAGGCGTTGATTTTCTGTGATAAGCTTTGCTGTAGTCTGAGCACTTGTTTCGGCTAGTTCTTCAAGGCCTTTTATGGCAGCCGTCTGTTGGTTCAGTGCCTGCTCCACAGGAATCAGCCTTTCTTCAAAATCAGTTTTCACATTTCTGATTTTAACATTCGTCTCATTTGTCAGACCAGTCAATATTTCTGCAATTTCTTTCTTCAGTTCATCCGATGTATTCTTAGCTGTGGTATTAATTTTAAGCTTTAAATCCTTCATTTCCTCCTTGATTTTTAAAAAAATTTCTTCCCCAAAATTCATCTTCTTCAATTCTTCGTTCATTTTTGCCAGTTCATGCTTTAGTTCCAGCTTTATTTCTTCCTTTAAACCAGCAATTTCACTTGCAATAAAAGTTTTAAGTTCTTCACCTTCCAATTTTTTCGTCGTTTTTTTCGACACATCTTCTTGGGATAGCATCCTACCTGAGCCCAAGGCTTCAGTCGGGCCGTCCACTGTTTTCTGCCTGGTAACCCATCTTTTCGGTTTATCCGGGGGTGGGCTGCGCTGTGTAGACATAGTAAGTCGCGCGCCTGATGACGTCACTCACAGCAATCGGTGCAGAGGCAGCAGGCAGGTCGGTTTCTCCCCGATTTTTCTCCGGTTTTTTCGAGGAGTTGGCTGGCGTTACTCTCTAGCCCTCCATAGCGCCACCGGAAGTCTAATTTCACCACGTTTATATAAAATGTATACATATGCTTTCAACGAACAAACATTACCAGAAATGTTAGCGGAATCAACGTTTACACTTATATCTAAAAAAGATAAAGATTTCGAAGACCCTGGTTCATACAGAGCCATTGCACTGTTAAATACAGATCAAAAAATACTAGCGAAAACATTAGCTAGAAGATTAAGTAAATATGTTAGTAAAGTAATAAATGCAGATCAAACGGAGTTTATATCCAAGAAATACTCATGCAATAATCTGAGACGTATGTTTAATATAATGCATTCATATAAAACTGAAGAACAAGACATCAATTATTTAATTGGACGCAGAAAAAGCATTAGATCAAGTGGAATGGGACTACCTCATTAAAATATTGCAAAAATTTCAAATGGAAAAGAATTTTATCTCATGGGTAAAACTATTATATGACAGGCCCACTGCTAGAATATTAACTAATAACAGGTTGTCTCCGAAATTTCAATTATCCAGGGCAATAGACAGGGATGCTCACTATCACCCCTGCTATTTGCTCTTGTAATAGAACCTCTAGCTGAAAACATTAGAATACATCCGAATATCCATGGTTATAATACAAAATACTCAAATAACAAAATATCATTATACGCAGATGATGTACTCCTGTACATCACAAAATCACAAATCAGTATATGAAATATATTAAATCTAATAGAGGAATTTGGATCCTTTTCAGGAAATACAATAAATTGGAATAAAAGTGAAATTATGACGATAAAACCTCAAGACTCAACACACCTGTTAAATTCCCCTTTTAAAATTGCTACAGAAAAATTTAAATATTTGGGAATCTAAATTACCTGAAAATATAAATCTTTATTTAATGCAAACTATATGCCCCTACTTAATAAATTAAACACCCTGATTACATTTTGGAAAACTCTTCCGATGTCTTTAATAGGCCAAATAAATGCTACAAAAATGATCTTTCTACCACAAATTTTATATCTATTCCAAACAATACCAATATACTTACCTAAAAAGTTAAAAAAAAAACTGGATTCTGATATCAGAAATTTTATATGGGACTATAAATCCCATAGAATTCAAAGAAGACATTTGTGCAAACCTAAAGAATTTGGTGGATTAACACTCCCTATTTTTTTGTATTATTGTTGGGCAGCAAATGTCAAAAATGTGATTCACCTGTTGGACAACTCTGCCCTACGGGTGGATTGGATAGTAATGGAGAGAGGATTGCTCCCCTTTTAATAAAGGAGCAATAAAACTGAATAATACAATATACAGTAAAAATCCAATTATTCATAGTACAATTAGAATTTGGAAACAAATAAAATTAACCCTTAAATTACGAAACCTATCGCTTCTCTCACCCACAGTTAATAATCCGTCGTTTAAACCATCCACTATTGATAAATCATTAACACATTGGGAAAGAATAGGAATTAAAACGTTCGGAGACATGTATGAAAATGGAAATGTTTTATCATTACAACAATTACAACTTAAATACAATCTGAGAAGTAATCAATATTTTAAATATTTTCAAATCCGTGATTATCTGAAAAAATATACACAAGAATATCAAAATTTGTCTCCAGACCTATTAGACGAAGCAATTAATATAAAGGCGGACTCAACTAATTTAATATCATACTTGTATAATATAGAAATATCTAAATATAGAAATACCATCATCCGATAGAATTAGAAGAGATTGGGAACAAGAACTAGCTATAAAAATCTCGAAAAAGAGTTGGGATAAACACTTGCTATATGTGCACAAATGCTCGATCAATGTAAGACATATTCTAATCCAATTCAAAACCTTACAGACTATTTTATTCAAAAACTAAAATAAGTATTTTTTTTCCAAATGTCTCCCCCATATGTGATAAATGTCTATCCCAAGAAGCAACTATAGCACATTCCTTTGTTTTTTGCATAAAAATCCAAAGATTTTGGAATGAAATCTTTGAAATGTTTACAAAATTATTTAAAATAAAACTGAAACTGAACGCAGAATTTATTATTTTTGGAACAATGGAAGCCAGCTTTGAGCTGACTTCGTTCCAAAAGAGCTTCCTTACCTTTGGCTTAATAATGGCAAAAATACTTCTACTTAAATTCTGGGAAAACGCTCCCACACCAACGATAAAAATGTGGATTTCAAATATGTCCGAAATGTTACACCTCGAAGACATGAGATTCCTCCTAGCAGGCAAATCAGACCATTTCCAAAAGATTTGGTCTCCATTTATCGACTTATTACAAGCATAGGGTGCAACATAATTTTGAAAATAAATGGTTTCAGGACCTGGTGAGGGGTGTGTAAAGATACAAAGTAGGTACATCCCTTTTATCTTATTTTACTTTCTTATATCTTCTGTTTTCTATTTTTCCCTTTCTTTTCCTTTGATTTTCTTTTTTATTCCTTCTCGTGTTTTACGCTTCTACAGGTTTTTCCTGATCACTCTTTCACGCACTTACTATCTTATCTAACTTTCTCTATTCTTCTCCTTCTTAAAGTTTAAAACAAGAAGTGGTACATGAAATGTTTTATGTTATTTTTGGCTTATGTCACTGTAATGTACATTACTTCTAATAAATAAAATATTTTAAAGAAATTAATAATAATATTAAAAACTTGTTTTGGATGTTGAAAATCTGAAGTAGCCCCTGTGGTTCTACTCGCCTCATATTGCATATTAAAGATATCCATCATGCCACATTGTCAATCACATTCACTCTGCCCTCTTGATTTCTCTGGCAATTGGAACTATTTCTCATCAGCTGTTCTGCCTATACACTGTAAATTAAAACACCCCTTAAATTTCAAGGCGATGTACCTCAACTCATCAATCCTATCCACAATGTCGTGCCATTGCTTCTCTCTTCAATGCTTTTTTTCTAAAAGGAGGATCTTCCCTGCTTTTTAAACCACTTCCTCAACCTGTCCTGCCACTTATGCAAATACCCACAGATCCCCCTGATTAATTGTATTGATTTTAACATTGTGCACTTCAGTGTACAATGCCTTCTCTCCTTCCTCCAACCAATGTTTGCACCTGCACAACACAGTCAGATTTCTTAACCTAAACCAAACTTGAACTTCCATCCTTACTTTTTTACTTCACTGTCTATATTTCTTCTTTCCCTCTTCCCTGACTGAAGTAGGGTCTCGACCAGAAATGTCACCCATTCCTTCTCTCCAGAGATGCTGCCTGTCCTATAGAGTTGCTCCAGCATTTTGTGTCTATCTTGCACTTTCCAGTTGGACACAACCTGGAGTTCAAGAGTCAAGAGTGTTTTATTGTCATATGTCCCAGATAGAACAATTAAATTCTTACTTGCTGCAGCACAACAGAATATGTAAGTATGACAAATGAGAGAAAAAATGTCAGTGTGTATACACACACATACTGTACATCCTCAAAAAAACAATAGTTGTGCAATAATAATAATGTCTATTGTAGTTCAGAGCTTATTTGAGGTTGTAGTGTTTAATAGCCTTGATGGCTATAGGGAATAAGTTGTTCCTGAACCTGGATGTTACAGTTTTCAGGCTCCTGTACCTTCTTCCCGATGGCAGGGGTGAAATGAGTGTGTGGCCAGGATGGTGTGGGTCTCTGATGTTGCTGGCTGCCTTTTTGAGGCAGCGACTCCGATAAATCCCTTTGATGGTGGGGAGGTCGGAGTCGGTGATGGACTGGCAGTGCACATCAACTGAGAAAAAGTTTGGGGCAGGTGCTTGGGAGGTTTTTCAAAAAAAAAACTTATGTGCAGTTACAGAGATAAAGTCAATTTTTGTTGTTGTCAATTACAGAGATAAAGTTGACTCTTTTTCAAGCGTAAGAGCCTCACTATTGCTTGGCTACTGTTTACTGTTAAAAGACACAAAGTGCTGGAGTACCTGAGCGGGTCGGGCAGCATCTGGAGAACATGGATGGGTGACATTTCGGGCCGGGACACTTGTCCACTCACTCAGACAGACAGACAGACAGACAGACAGACAGTCTGAGGAAGGGTCAAGGGCTGAAACTTCGAGCCAGCATTTACGTTTATTTTGTAAAGCAGCATCTTCGGTTCCCTGTGTCTAATTGTTGGTGGAGCATTGGGAATTCTCGTCTGTATGCCCGGGTCTATTCTTCAAACTATTTAACTTGAGGTTTTAGGTTATTTCGGTTCAAAGCGAGGCCGAGAAAAACCCACTCAATCAACGCATGAAATGGACGCGAGGCGGGGAATGCGGTGCGGCGCTGGAGGACCAGCGGCGACAGTGGGAGGACCGGCGCCGGGCGCCCATCTTGCCAACCCACGCCGAGGCTTCGTTCGGCAGCAGCGGGGCGACCGGTGAGGGGGGGGAGGGGGAGGGTGGGCGACTTGGGGAAGGGTGAGGGGGGAGGAGAGGGTGAGTGAGGGGCAGGGTGGGCTAGTGCAGAGCAAAGATACTAGGGTCTTTGATGCAGAGGGTGGGTGGGAGGCGGGCAGGAGGAAATAAATGAGGGAGGGCCGGGTTAGATGGTGTGGGTGTGGGGGGGGGGGGGGGGGGGGGGGGGGGGGGGGGGGGGGGGGGGGGGGGGGGGCGAGGGGGGAATGGTACAGAAAGGTAGAAGGGGAGGGCCGGAGAGATGGGGGGAGCTTAGAGCAAAAAGGAAGGTTAGGGGGAAGTGATAAGAGAAATTAATAGGAGATAAAGGGAGGACAAAGGGAAAAAAAGTGGGATTGAGGGTGAAAGGAAACATGAGGGAAGAGTGTTAAAGAAGGAACTGCAGATGCTGGAGAATCGAGGGTACACAAAAGGCTGGAGAAACTCAGCGGGTGCAGCAGCATCTAAGGAGCGAAGGAGATAGGCGACGTTTCGGGTCGAGACCCTTCTTCAGACTGGTCAGGGATCAGGGAAACGAGAGATATAGACGGTGATGTGGAGAGATAAAGAACAATGAATGAAAGATATGCAAAAAAGTATCGATGATAAAGGGAACAAGCCATTGTAAGCTGTTTGTGGTGTGAAAATGAGAAGCTAGTGCGACTGGGGTGGGGGAGGGAGATAGAGATAGAGGGAATGCCAGGGCCCGAGGGCTGAGGGAGAGGTGGGAAGGGGAGGAGACAGCAAGGGTTAACAGAATTGAGAAAATTCAATGAGGGAAGAGAGTGTTTGAGTGAGAAACACCAAGGAACATATGACAGTTGAAAACAAAAGCAGGAGTAGATCAATTGACCCCTCGGGTCTTGCCCACCATTCATTGCGATCAAGGCTCATCCTGTTTTTGCCTTAAACACTAACTTCCTGGTCCTTCCCCTACTTGTCATTCCATGTTTAAATGTCTGAATATCTTGAATATATTCAATAAATTCAGCTCTCTTCAGCTCTGGTGTAGATAATTCTAAAGGTTAATTTCCGTGTGGGATGAAATTTATCCCCATCTCCTTAATTTATTCTGAAACTGTGCTCCCCTAGTTGAGATATCCCTAAGTAGAGGAAATTTCCACTCAGCATCATGACAATTCTGCTCAGGATGTTGCATGTTTGAGTAAGATCAACTCTTACTCTTTTATGTTCTATGAGTATAGCTGAATCCCTGGCACCTTTGATATTCAACCATAGAACTGTACAGCGTGGGAACTTCCCAGCAAAGATCCTAGATCTTTGCTTCTCAGTTGCTGAGTGAGTCAGCGCTGACCATCAAACACTCATCACTAATACCATTTTATTCTCTTTGTGTTTCCATCAACCGCAACCTCCCCCCAGCCAATTAAGGCAATTTACAGTGGCATTTTAACACACCACATTCTTAGGGATGTGGGAGGAAACCGGAGGATACCCATATGGTCAAAGGGAGAATGTGCAAATTCCACACAGACAGCACTGGAGAACATGACTAATCCGGATCTCTAGCACTTTGAGGCAGCATCTCCACTCGTTGTGTCACTGCTGCCCCATTCAGTGATTGCTAATTTGAAATTCATCTCCCCTCTCTGCTTTCTGTTGGTCGGCCACTTTCTATGTGTTTATATTGTACACTTAACCCTATGCACCCTTAAGTAGGCAGTAAGGTTTTGAAAATGTTAATACATAAAATATTCTGCTCAACCTGTATCCACTCTGTTCATCTCCCACGGTTGTTCCCTTCATCTTTTCACACATCCGTCTGGAATTCTAGGGAAGAGGCAGGAGGGAGAAGGATTGGGAGGGGGGGGGGGAGAGAAGGAGGGAGAAATAATAGGGAGCATGAGGGAGTGGTGAAGAAGGAGAACATGCAGTGAGTGAAGAGCTAAAGGGGAAAAGGAGGTGAGACAAGAAGGGATAGAAGAAGATAAGTAAATTAAGTGGGATAGGGAAAAGGGAATGGTGCAGAGAGCAAGAGGCGTGTAATGAAGTGGGATGGGGTATGAAGAGAAGAAGGAGCATTTTTTAGGAGTAGGAAAGGTAGAGAGAATTGGTAGCCTGAGTTGAAGTGGAGAGTAGAAGTGGGTTGGAGAAAGTATTAGGGGAAGGGAGAAAGTGACACAATAAAGGAGATGGAATGGATGAGATGGACGGGGTGGAGAGAAAATGATAGAAGAATGGGGAAGAAAAGACGAGGAGGAAAAGAGGAAGAAGTAGATTAAGGGAAGGAAAAGGAACAGGATTGGGTATGGGTGAGGAGAGTGAGATGAGATGTGTCTCATCCTGTTCCTCACCAATATAATGTTGTTCACCAGTGGCTAACATGATGTTGTCTTCTGTCTTGCTTCCTTTTCATTCCTCTGCTCACTGGGATGTTCATTCAGCTTGTGTTCGAGCTCCGTGCTGTTTGAGGTTATTGTGTTGCTGTTTATGGGCTGGAACCTGGATGACAGATGACAACAACTTATCCTCTAGATCAAATCGCACCTAGAACCACCTCTGCTGTTATCGTGAGAAACAAACTGCTGGAGGAACTCAGCAGGTCAGGCAGAATCTGTTGAGGGGAATGAACAGACAATGTTTTGGGTTGGAACCCTTCTTCACATCCCTGTTATAGTGTGGCTCTCTGATCTTCTTCTCTCTTGGCTCTTTCTGTTTCTCTGTACATTTTACCTTGTTGTAATCTTGTGCGTGTCAGTGCGTCCTGGCCTGAACTACACCAAAACGGTACACAATAGCGCTATAATTTCTGGACCACCTCACTCACATTTGTCTTGTGGTTTGTTTTTAATCAAGTTTCGTTCACATTAATGTTATATTTTACAAGTTATTCACATTTTTTACTTTACAAAATCCCACTTTGAGATTTGAGAAATCCCACATTTGTCCATCTGCACTGGCAGTTACAGCTATGATGTCACAATGGAATTGTAGCCCTGCTCGCTACAGTGTTGCAATCCCAGGACACTGAGTTCTGCCAGGCCTAGCAAGTGCAATTGCATTTTAAAAGTTTAAAATGAGGGAGGGAAAATAAGAGGAAATGAGCCGCCCCTGCACAGTTGGGGGCTATGGGTGAGTAGTGGAATATTGCATTGGGGGAACGGGATGCGTTGGGGGAATGGGTGAGTGGTGGAATATTGCGTTGGGGAACGGGTTGCGTTGGAGGACCAGACCTCCTGTGGAGCCTATGAGTGAGTGGTCGAATATTGTGTTGGGGCAACGGGTTGCATTGAGGGATCAGGCCTCCCGTGTGACAGGGACCCAACAGGTCCCACTAGTCTAGTCTCATTTAAAATCCATGTATCATGTTTACTATCCGGGAGGCATAAAAATATCTCACCACCCTCCTCCCATTCACTCTGTCTGGGCTCAGCAACAACAGATGTAAGCATGTTGGACTTTTGAATTCAATAATATTATGGCAGCTCATTCGTATCTAGGCATGGACATAATTTGGATGTTTTTAATCTGGGGGCAGCTTTTGAAAGGCTATTGCTGATATAAAAATCAAATATTTGAACCTCTGGCCTTATTGCATTCTCTCTCCATAGATGCTGCCCTGACTTCTGGGCACTCCTAGAATTCTTTATTTCAGGTTCCAAGCAACCACTTTTATCTCATGTTTGGACATTTTTTTTCTCTCCCTCCTCTGTTATTTACAGCTCTTCAGGTGAATATTTCCCTGAATTGTGCCCGTTTTCTAAATGTTCGTAGTTCTAATTAAGTAATTGAAGTGAAGCATTAATTTTCTTAACTTTCATTTTCTCTCTCTAAATGCTGCTTGACTCCTGAGTATTTACAGCAGATTGTTTTTATTTCAGAGTTCTAGAATTTGCATATTTTTGTCACGTCTCCTTATGCGGCCCAATCTCTGAACCTTCAGATTATTTTACAACATTAAACATATTTCACTTGGACAGTTCACACCCCAGTGATGTGAATATTGACCTCTAACTTCAAGTAACCCTTGCTTTCCCTCTCTCTCCATCCCTCCCCCTTCCCTTTTCTCCAACCAGTCTGACTGTCCCACTGACTGTCACCTTCTCCTAGCTAACAATGGTCTATTCTACATTTTCCGTGATCTCATTCTCTTTTGATGTCTTGTTTTCACACCGTACACTTATGTATGTGTCTCCCTCTTCCCTGACTAAGTCTGAAGAAGGGCCTCGACCTGAAACGTCACCCATTCCTTCTATCCAGAGATGTTGCCTGTCTCGCTGAGTTACTGCAGCATTTTGTGTCTATCTTCTTTATAAAATATGTGTTTTATAAGGATTATTTTGTAGTGGCAGAATTTTGAAGTTTTTGTCTGTTAATTTAGGTGTAGACTGAATTGTCAACAGGACTGCTGAAGCATGTCTCGGCCACAAGCCCTAACACTGACAGCGGCCACGCTACTGGGTACAGCCGTAGGCTGCCTTTACTTGTGGAGGACCTTCAGAAGCCCCAAAGTGAAGCGGGCTCTAACTATTCAGAATGGAGAGGCTGTGAAGGTACAAGAAAGGACCTCACCAAGCGGTGGACAGGAGGCCTGCCTAACCAGCACAGATGATTCCTTAAATCCCAGCCCACTGGTGAGGAAGATACTGGCAGGATGTGTCTTCATAGTGGAGTCAGAAGTGGATTGGGAACAAGCGTGGCCTCTGTTGAAGACTGAATTGGACCATTATCCTGTGATTGGGATTGACTGTGAGTGGGTGAGTGTGGCTGGAAATGTCTGTTTTAGTTTCTGCTTCTCTATGCTTCACCTTGCCGCTCACATACACCCACCATCCCACCCCACCCTGAACTTTGTGCTCTTGGTTCCTGCTTTTACCACCCACCCCCTTCCCTCACTATCACCACCAAAAGCAGCCTTCCTAGGGTTGACCATACCCCTAACCCTAACCCATCTAGCTCCTAGCACCCTGTGTAACTGACTGTACCTTCACTGGTCCATTTCCTTAATTCATTTCCTTCACACTGTCACTGGGTAATCCCACTTCCGCCCATACCCTGTGTTACTGACTGTTTCTCCTCTGACGTTAATCCAACTTCCACACTCTGTCTCTCAAAAATCCCTTTCGCCCCACACATGTCACGGAGTGTATCTCGACTAGCACTAATCCAGCTCCCTCACTCTATCACTCAGTAACTCCTCTCCTAGCACCTCAAGTCTGTTTCTCTGCCGATATTAATAACATTCCCTCAAACTGTTACATATTAACACCTACCATCATTCCTTGGCATACTGTGGGTTTTACTCAGTAGATACTAACTACTCTACCCTATGCTGTCACTCAACACCCGGGAAACAAGGGAAACGGGAGCAGGTGTGGGCCTTGCAACCTCTTGAGACTGATTCACAATTCAGTGTGATCATGGTTGATCTGATCTTTAGCCTCAACTCCCCTGCCCAATCCCCATAACATTTGTTTCTCCTATCATCCAAAAAATAATATATGGCAGCCTTGAATACGCTTCACTCCGCAGCAACCCTATTAACGTTAATACAGACTGTCACCGACAATCTTTTGTTTCATTCATTTTTTATAATCTGAGATAAAGTGACAATAACTGCACCCCTAATTAGTTGAGAAGCTGGAGGTGAATCATCTTGAACGGTTGCAGTCCTTCTGTTGAAGGTGTTCCCATAAATTCATTTGGTAGGGATTTGCAGGGCATACACCCTGTGATGTATTTCCAAGTCAAGATAGAAATATTTGGAAAGTTTAGTTTAGTTTAGACATACAACACAGAAACAGGCCCTTCGGCCCACCGAATCCATACCGATCAGCGATCCCCGCACATTAACACAATCCTTCACACACTCGGGATAATTTACATTTATACCAGGCCAATTAATCTACAAACCTGTACGTCTTTGGAGTGTATGAGGAAACCGAAGATCTCGAAGAAAACTCACGCAGGTCACAGGGAGAACGTACAAACTCCGTACAGACAAGCACTCATACTTAGGATCAAACTCGGGTCTCTGGCGCTATAAGGCAACAGCTCTACCGCTGCAAGACCGTGCCGCCCAAAAGAAAAGGAAGCTGCCAATGCTGCTGTTCCCATATGCCTACTGTCCTTGTCCTTTTGGTGATAGAAATTGAAGCTGTGGAAGATACTGTCAGAGTAGTTCAAGCAAAGTAACTCTATTGCATTATGCAGGTGGCAGTTCCTACAATATTTGCAAGTGGTGGGGAGTATGTATGTGCAGGTGATTGATGGGCAACCAACCAAATGGACAGCTTTATCCTGAGTGATGTTGAACTTCTTGAGAGCAATCAGCGCTACAATTGTGCAAGCAAGTGGAGAGTGTTTCATACACTCCAGACTTGTGCCTTGTATATGGTGGAAATGCCCATGTGGTATCAGGATGTGAATCATTTGCCATATGTAACCCAGCCTGATCCGGTCGTGTAGCTACTGTATTTATGCGGCTGATCCAGTTAAGTGTCTGATCAATGGTGCCCCCAGGATTTTAACGGAAAAGGATTCACTAATGCTCATGCCATTGATTGTCAAGGGTGGGCGGTTCTGGGCTCGGGTCCCAGTCCTAAACCTACAATCTTTGAACTCGGAGTCAAAGGTTCTATCCTGTGCCACACATCTGTCACCAGACCTCGGCCAATTCGTCTGAATATCCACGTATATTTGGAAAATCAACTGAAATGGGCTGAGAAGCAAGTTAATTTAAACTCTTCCCCAGCTGAATTTTACCAAGGCATCTTGGCTGGAGATCAAGCAATCCTTTAGTCCTGGTGTTAACGACAGATGCTTGTAAGACTTATAGTGGCCATGGATGTAGATATTAGTGATTTGTTCCATTCTTCTCCGATATCCTGTCTTGGAATATTAGAAATGGGAGGAGGAGTCTGCTGCCCCGTTCATGCTGATCTTCACTGATCAGAATTACCCCCCCCCCCCCCCCCACCTAACCAAGTCCCATCCATCCAATTACCCTGTGAATGCAGACCTGTACTGACTTACATTCCATCAATGCCTCAGCCTTAACATTTTTACTTCATCCTCCTTCCTCTTCTTAAATTCTGTAAATCTCAGTCCTCCAGCACTCAAATTTGTGAATTCATTTAATCTCAGTTTTTTGTACATCCTTGATTTCCTTCTCAGCAATGGGTGTCACTTCACTTGTCCAGACCCTAAACTCTAGCTTTCCATTTGTGAGTTTTGCTAAAAATGTCTTTCTTTTGTCACTTAAAATCCACATCTTGATTTGTCCATCCATGTTTCAGTGTCATGTGGTTGTTTGATAACAGTGCTGTGAAGTGCCTTGGGTATGTTTATCAATGCAAGTTTTGACAAATCGGGAAGATGAGCCATTCAAAGATGAATGTTGAACAAGTTAATCTGGAAATGTTGAAGTCTGGACTGATTTTTTTTTTTTGGAAACCAAATAAATCTTCAGATGGTGGAAAATGAAACAAAAACAGAAATGCTGGAAGAAATGCTTGAGGGGAGGCACAGTGGCACAGCTGGTAGAGCTGCTGCCTCACAGAGCCAGAGACCCAGTTTTGATCATGGCCACATCCCAAAGACGTGCGGATTTGTTGGTTAATTGGTCGTTGTAAATTGTTGCAAGTATATAGGGAGTGAACGAGTGATTATGGTCATAGAGAGTCATAAAGTCATACAGCATGGAAATAGGCCCTTCAGCTCAAATCGTCCATGCCGACCATGACTTCACATCTCAGCTAGGCCCATTTGTCTGCATTTGATCCATATCCATCTAAACCAAGGGTGGGGAACCTGCGGCCTTCTAAGCCATTAAGTGCGACCTTTTGAATGAATGCAAATTTTGTAGAACAAATCTTTTTATTATTATTAATATGTATTTGTTCATCTTTTATGATTTTTATTTTAATCTTAAAATGAACGTATTTAAAATACCAAAGAGTAAAAGATGCTTCAACAAAATAATCCTCCTCGACTGACGGCCACAATTAAAACATTAGTAAGTCATGAGGGCTATTTTAACAAAATAATGTACACTTTGAAGTATATCTAATTGAAGTTTCTTGGATGCGGCCTTATTAGATTACAGCTAACTTAATGCGGCCTTCCTCCGTGAAAAGGTTCCCCTCCCCGGATCTAAACCCTTCCTATTCATCCACTTGTCCAAGTATCTTTTAAGTGTTATTATACCTGCCTCATCTTGCTCCTCTGGCAGTTTATTCCATATACTCACCACCCTCGGAGTGAAAAGAGTTGGTTATTAGTTTCCTGCTAAATCTTTTTTCCTCTCATCTTAATCCTGTCGTCTCTGGTTCTAGATTCCCCTCCCCTGGGTAAAAGACTGTTGGTTCACATTATCAATTCCCTTCATGATTTTAAACACTATAAGATCACCCTTTAGCCTTCTGCGCTCATAGGAATGAGGTTCTAGCTCGCCCAATCTCTCGCTATAGTGCAAATCCTTGAGTCCTGGCAAAATCCTGGTAAATCTTCACTGCACTCTTTCCAGCTTAATTACATCCTTCCTATAGCAGGGTGACCAAAGCTGAAGTCAATACTTCAAATGCGGCCTCGTCAATGGTGTGTACAGCTGTAAAAGAACGTCCAATTTTCTATACTCAATACCCTGATTGATGAAGGCCGATGTACCAAAATTCTTTAACCTCTTCACTGTCAAACGATACCACCTACAATAGTGTCATCTGCAAACTTACTAATCGTGCCTTGCAGATTCTCATCAACATTGTTATTATAAACCACAAACAGTAATGGATCCACCAACAATTCCTGAGGCACGCCATCAGTCACAGATCTCCAGTCTGAAAATCAGCCTTCCACCTGCTTCCTTCAATAAAGACAATTCTGTAAACAGGCAGCTAGCTCTCTCAGGATGCTGTATGATAGCTAATTGGATGCCTACCATGCAGAACCTTATCAAAGGCCTTGCAGAAGATCATATAGACAATGTCTACAGCCTTGCCCTTGCCCACCTTTTTGGTTACTTCTTTGAAAAACAAATTCAAATTTGTGAGGCACGATTTCCCACATACAAAACCATATTTACTATTCTTAATCAGCCTCTGTCTATCCAAATCCATATATATCTTATCCCTCAAGAGTCCCCTCCAGTAATATACCTACCATGGTGTTGTTCCCAGAACTTTGCTCATCTCCTGCAGCTCGCCACATAGATGCCCGCTTTGTTTCTGAAGGATCCTATTCGCACCCTAGTTACCCTCCTTCCCTAATGTACTTATAAAATACCAGTTGGATTCTCTTTGATCGTTGTGGGCAATGTCAGCTGAATGGTCTGTTTCCATGCAGTATCTTTCATTCAATCAAACGCAGCTAGTTGAACGATAAGAGTGGAAAGAGAAACCAGTTTACATTATTCAACGTCCCTTAATGGCAAAGAGACCAAACAACAGATGCTATAATCTGAAACAAAACTAGAAATGCTGGAAGAACTCAGCCTGTCACACTGATCCATAATGAGTTAGATGGAGCTCTAGGGACTAGCAGAATCAAGGGATATGAAGAGAAGGCAGGCACAGGTTACTGATTGTAGATGATCAGCCACGATCACAATAAATGGCGGTGCAGGCTCGAAGGGCCAAATGGCATTCTCCTGCACCTATTTTCTTTGTTTCTATGTTTCTAAAACATTACTTGGTTTCTCTTTCAAAAGATATTGCCTGATTTTCCTCTTGACTGCTCTGAACTTTTAGTTTAACCCAGGAATTGTTCACAGTTTTGTTTTCTTTTCCTCTATCTACAAAATGTTTTCCAGGTTTCTGTGAAGGGTAAGGCAAACCCTGTGTCTCTCCTTCAGATTGCCTCCTACACTGGGTCCTGCTTTCTCATCCGCATACCACAGATGACCAAGAATAGTTGTTTGTTGCCAAAGACTTTACTGCGCATACTTGGGGATGACAATATACTGAAGGTTGGCGTTGAGGCCTTTGAAGATGGCTGCAGGTTGCTCCGTGATTACTGTGTCACAGTTAAGGGCTGCTTGGATGTGCGATTTTTGGTCACCCACCAGAGGTTTGCAATGGTTAAATTATAGGTCGTTCAGATTACATTTGTATTTCCTTAAATTTAGAAGATTAATTATTTATTTCAATTAGATAGAAATAAAGTTTCCTGAGCAAGTGCTGGACCAGAGAGACAATGTAAAATGCAGACCATTCAGAATTAATGCAAGGACATACTGTATTCTGCAGAAGAGAGGTGATTGAGTTTGGAACACCGAATCAAGGAGTTAGAATACAGATTGCCTAAGATATAATTGAATGGTTGAAGAGGCTCTCGAGTCTCTTTCCTGTTTCTGTTGTGCTCCTGTAGAATTGTTTACTTGCTCTCCACTTAAGGTTTATTTACCTCTAGCACAGATTTTATTTTCTTTCACCGTTAAAGTAATCTGGAAACAAAAAAAAAATTTATTAGCAGTAAACTAACAGTTTCACGAGAGAAATAATTAAAAATGATAGATCAGGAAGTGGTCAAATTCTGTTGCGTCAATTCTGAATTGAGGACCATCTCTGTCGCTTTCATTAAATGTATCTGCATTTATTTTGTTGTGAATGTGTATGAGTGTTGCCCTGGGATTTTCAAGGGCTTACAAGTCAGCTCTTGTTTTTCTTGAATTTTCTAAACCCTGCTAAATGTTTACACTTGTTCCCAACTATGTAAGATTGAAAAGTCCGATTTAATTTTTCTGCTCAATTCTTCGTTAATTCTCCATTTTAATCTTGTTTTTTTTTTTAAATTAGACCATGGTTATCAGATTTATGTCTGGTATTAAGAATTTAAATTGGAAAAAGTCCAACTAACATGTTAGATCTTGGCCACTAAACACCCTCCATTTGTTGTTGCATCTCCTACTACAAAGCACAGATTCAACAGCTGAGCATCAAGTCATGAGACTTCGATGTTCTGAAATGACTTCTTCCAGGCTTTGGATACCAATGTTCTGCTTGATTTCCACTTGTTTCCAAGCTACTTTATTCATCTTCTGTATAAACAAATGGTATTACTAACATAAGGCACATAGTGCTGCAATAACTCAGCAGGTAAGGCAACATCTCTGGAGAACATGGATCGGTGATGTTTCTGGCGGGGACTCTTCTTCAGACTCCGACGCTGAAGAAGGGTCCCAATCCAAATCGTTACTTATGCACATTCTCCAGAGATGCTGCCTGTCTATCTGAGTTACTCCAGAACTTTGTGTCTTCTTTTGTAAACCAAGCATCTGCAGTTCCTTGTATCCATGGTATTGCTAAAATGTCTTGTGTACTCAATAGTCTATGACTTATGTCCTTCTATACCTGCAACTTTACCATTCCCCTGATTCCACCTCCTTCTCATCTTTCGACACTACAATGACCTATACTTGCTGTTCATCCAATGTTGGGCTGCTGTTTCTGAAGATGAAATGGGAGACTTTTTCCTTGCACGTCTTTGAAGATAGCGCTGCCGGATCTTTTATGTCCACCTCAAAGACCAGATGGGGCATCAATTTGATGGCTCGTTCAAAAGACAGACCTGGCAATGCAGTACTGCTTTAGAGTGTCAGTTTTGATTTTTCTTTTATTCTGTTGTAGGACGTGTGTGCCATTGGCAAGGTTGACATTTAAAACCGCTTTACATTTTTCCTTGAAAACAGTGGCAGAGTGGTGCAGCTGTTAGAGCTGCTGCCTCACAACACCGGGGGCCCGGGTTCAGTCTTGACCTTGGATGCAGTCTGTGTGGAGTTTGCCTATTCTCCCTGTGAGTGCATAGTTTTCTTCCTGGTCTCCGTGTTTCATCCCACGTACCAAAGTTGGTAGGTTAACTGGCCACTGTAAATTGACTGAGTGTGTATTTGAATGGTGAGTCCTGAGGGGTGTTGATGGGAATGTGGGGAGAATTAAAAAATGGGATTGAAGTAAATAAGTTCTTGATGGCCAGCATGGACTTGGTGGGCGAAGAGCCTGGTCCATTCTGTATCTCCTCTGACTATGATGGACAGTGCTTTCATATAGTGACTGCCCCACATCCGTGCTGCCTTTGGATATCAGAGTGCTCGTAGTCATGGGCTTGGAAGAAACTATTGAAGATGCTTTGGTGAGTATGTATACTGCATTTTGTGGGCAGCACCCACTGCAATACTCAATGGTGGAGTGACCTTCAGCGTGATGGATGGAGTTTGACCTGTGGGTTCCTTAGTCCTTGTTGAATGTTGTATGAGCGGCACTCATCAAGGCATGAGGAGAGTGTCGCAATGCATTTGTGACTGCTGTCTTGTAGAAGGGAAAAGAGTTTGTGTAATGACTTGGTGTAGAATTTCCGCCCACTTGTGCCATCATTTGCTTGGCTCTTTCAGGCCGATGGTGAAGCTCAGCATGCTGTTGATGGAGGGCAACTATGGTAATAATGGCGAATGTCAAGGGTTGGCCTTGAGACCCTCTTTCACAGACAATGGCCAGTGGCACTCAGGTGATGCAAGTAATATTTTCAACAACCAGGCACACTTGAATTTTGTCCTGGTTGGGGGGCACACGAGCATGACGAACGCTGTCTTGGCATTGTGTGGAGTGAATTGACTGAAGGTTGGCTTATGTGATAGCCACAGCAGAAGGTTAAAATGGAGACACTTTCTGATTGGAGTAGTTGGAGTTGCTCCAGTCTTGTCATTTTGTACCCAAACTGTACTCCAACATTGTTGAAGAAGGGAAACATTTATGGAGTGGCTCACCCCGTTAGTTTTTTGATTGTACATCCTCATTTACAACTGAATATGGCAGGACAACAGAACTTTGATTTAATCTATCATTACAAGATTGTTATTCCTACCTTCGTAGTGTCTCCTGAGTATGAAGATGGTGTCTTCAGGTGTCCTCAGTATGAAGATGGTGTTTATTCTCTATATAATACATGCAGCAATCAGTTACCAATATCATTGTGAATAACTGTAAGGAACACTGAGATAGATGAGGCATGGTATGTTTTTTGTAAGTTGGTAACTGTGTCCATCCGGACGTGATTAGTGTTCATGGTGGTTCAGCTGTGAATACTTTTGGTTACTGAATTTCCCTATTGATTGATCTGTCAAATTTGCAGTGTGGCCATGTTCTTTGATTGAGGCTGTTGTCAAATTTAAGTCAGACCCAGTAATAGTGATAGTGATTTGACTCCCCTTGGAAGGACATTAGTGAGTCAGTTGGTTTATAAAAGGCAGTTTGACAACTTTCAGTGCTATTTTGGTCTGTTTGTTGCTGTACCTCTTAGTATTCCTTTTGGAGTAGCTTCATTTTTATTACCCCTTTGTGGAGAGCCTCGAGAATTCTTTCTGCATTAATGGACCACTATAAATGCATGTCCTTGTCTGTTATTTATCAGATTTATTGAATTCATCAATTTTACTATTTGTCACGGTGAATTTCTAATCTGTTTACAGAACCACTAAACTGCCTTTATTCAGTATCAACAATTTAATTTATATGAGACCCTATAACCTAGCAACACACCCCAAGGTGATTCACTTTGCATGCTCAGACAGAAGTTGACACTTAGGCACGTATAGAGGTGTCGGTGCAGATGATCAAAAGCTTTGCCAAAGAGGTTGGTTTGAACACAATGAGAGTGTAGGGGGATATACAAGAATTATAGAACATAGCTTTGGCCTTCTGAAGGCATGATGGCAGACAAAAAGCAAAGGAAATTAGTGCCGTTCGAGAAGCAATGATGAGACCTAATCAGGTCACCATACCACCTTAATGTGAGTTTGGTTGTAAGGAGACCAGACTGGAGTGGGGCACCTGAGTTCCCTGTGAAATTTGTACTAACTGAAGGATTGGTTTGACGGTTCGACGACAGTGCTTTATCCCATTACTGCAAATGTACAGTGAAATTCTTTTCTTACTAACAGTCCAGTAGAGTATAGCCACAGCTAATCGCAATCCCACAATTAGCAAAGTGTACAGAAATAGTAAACTGAGCCCACATGCAAGAGGCACCATGTTTTGTCGCCTTTTTCAAAATCCAGTCCACACTCTAGTTCTTATGACCATAGATTGTGTTACTCTATAATCTCACTCTGCAGTTCTTGTATGTAAATTGTGTTTTTGAGCAGGGGAATCAAGAACCTGACATAGCATTGAGGTGAGAGGGGTAAGGTCTCGAGGGGCAACATTTTTTACACAGAAGGCAGTAGGTATGGGGAGCGGGCTGCCAGAGGAGGTAGTTGTCGTATGCACTATCACAACATTTGGACAAGTTTTGGACAAGTACATGGAGGTGAAAGGATGGAGGGATATGAACCAAACTCATGAATGTGGGACTAGTGTCGATTGGGCAAGTTGAGTTGAAGTGCCTGTTTCCATGGTTATGACTATGATAGTGGAGAACTCATTAATGGTAAAGCCATGGCATATCAATTGTAGATGATTAGACTTTATTTTGCTGAAGATGGTAATTGCCGGGTACTTTTATGATGTGAATGATACTTGCCACATATTAGCCCATGCTGAATGTTGCTAGATCTAGATCTTGCTGCGTGCAGGTATTGGCTGCATCATTTGCCGAGTGTGTTGTAAATGGAATTGTACAGTCATCTGCAAATCCCAATTTTTGACTTTATGATGGTAAATAGATTCTTGAAGATGATGACCTGAAGAAAGTTAGGTCTGGGAGACCTGCCCTGAAGTACATATTTCCCTGAAGGTAGTGACACAGGTAGACAGGGTGGTGAAGAAAGCATTTGGAAAATCCTTGCCCTCATCAGTCAAGGCATTGAATACAGGAGGTAAGACATCATCTTGCTAATGTACAAGTCGTAGGTGAGATCACATTTGGAGTATTGTGTACAGTTCTGGTTGCCTACCTAAAGGAAGGATGTCATTAAGCTGACGAGGATGCAGAAAAGATTTACAAGTATGTTACCAGGTCTGGGGTTTTGAGTTATAAGAAGCTGGATAGGCTGGGATTTTTTCCCTTGAGCGTGGGAAATTGAGGAGTGACTTTATAGAGATATTTAAAATCATGAGGCATTATCATAGTGAAGGGGGATGGTCATATTCTTTTTCTTGGGTTAGAGGAGTCTAAATCTAGAGGGCATACACTTAAACTGATACAGAAAGGATTTATAAAGGACCTGAGTGACAACCGTTTCACAAAAATAGTGGTGTGCAATTACAACATTTGTAAGTTGCCAGAGGAAGCTGTAAAGGTGGGAACAATTACAACATCTTAAAGTCATTTGCACAGGCACATGGGTAGAAAGGTTTTAAGAGAGATATAGACCAATGCAGCAAATTGGACTAGTTCAGATCGACATCTTGGTCAGCAAGGCCGAGTTGGGCTGAGGGCCTTTTTCCGTACTAAGACTCTATAACTCCTACTGCAATGCCCTGGGGGTGGAATAATTGATCTCCAGCAACCGCACTCGTCCTTTGTACAAATTATGTCTCCAAACATTAATAAGCCCTTAACTATAGTTTTACCACTACTCCTTCATGACACACTCTATTAATCTGTTTTAATGTTAAGGGCAGTCACTCTCAACTCACCTCTGAAATTCTGCTCTTTAGTCTATGGTATATTCAGGCCTGTCATGAGGATCAAAGACAAGTGCACTTGAAACCCAAAGTGGACCCTTCGAGCTGTTTATTAGTGAATTAGTACTTCTTGATTACACTGTCGCCATCGCTTTCCATCATTCTACTTATGATCGAGACCAGACTAATTGGGTAGTACCTGGATCTGATTTGTCCTGCTTTTAGTTGCGAGCTTGCACCAGAACAGTTCTTGGGGACATGTCAGTGTTGAAACAGCAGTAAGATGAATTATTAAGAGGCTCAGCTATTTCTGGAGAACAGTTCTCTACTATTACCTGGATGTACTGGTCCCATTAATTTTGTTGGATTGCTCAATTTAATGATAACACATGGAGTAAATTGAATTGTCCAAGGTGTTTCTGCAAGCTGAACCTAATTATTAATGCTTCAGCCTTGCCTCTAGCTAAGTCTTGCCGTCACTGGGGATGGGAGTTTCATGGAGTCACCTTCTCTCTATAACTCCGATTCTCCACCGGTAATCTTGACTTGTGGCAGGACTGCAGAGCTTTGAGTTGACGTGTTGTCTGGGGGGGGGGGATTAGTCATCTTTTTGTTATTTCACATGCATGTTGCCCTGTGTAGCAGCTTCATTTGGTTGTAATCTCATTTTACCTGGTACAACTCCTTGGATGCAGTTTGACATCTTCATTCAAGAGGATTGATCCTCTCAGTTATGTAATGGTAGATTGCAGGATGTGTCAGGCCTGGGGATTACAGATGGTGGTAATGGACATTTATACTTGTGGTCCACTGGACCTCATGAATGCAGGATCTGTTGTGAGTCCATCTTATTTAGCGCAGAAAAATACGATGAAACGTGTCCTTGTGTGAAGGTGGGACTTTGCCTCCACAAGGACTATGCATTGGTTGCTTTCACCAAAGGTCTCGTGGACAGGTGAATTGAAAAGAAAATTGTTGAGGGTGAAGTCAAGTGGCTTTTATCCCTCGCTTTGGTTCAATCACTACTTGCCATAGACCCAACCTTGTGACCAAGTCTTTGAGCACGTCCAATTACATTCTTGAAGCCACTCTTGGTGATGGACATTAAAGTTGGTTGAGTATATGCTGTGCCCTTGTCACTTCCAGTGCTGCTTCCAGGTGGTGAAGGAAGAATGTAAAATTTGAGCGGGCATTGCAGGTGGTTATCAGGTTATCTTACCCATGTTTAACCCAATGTCAAAAGACTTAATGGAGTCTGGACTTAATGTTGAGGACACCGAGAGCCACTCCCTCCTGCCACATACCAACATGCTGCCCTTTCCAACATCCTGAAGGTGGGTCGGAATGTTGCCAGGGATAATTCGTCACACCCAGTGGACCCATTAGTCACACACTTCTATAGACCTCGGCGGTACTAAAATAAATCTGTCATTTCACTATTTTCTCCACTTCTACTTGTCCATTTTGAAGCACATATTAATATTACCAACTCTAAGAGGTATCCAGTTGACTGTGCCATCACGTACCCTCAACCATTCAGTGATGTTTGTAGCCCTTACAACTTTAATACCTGTTTAACTCTTTTGCAGTTTTCCCACAAATATGAATTATAGAAACTGAAAAAAAAAGTTAAAATTCAGCCACATATGGAGGACAATTTGAGACAATCAATGAGTTGGATTGTACTTTAATTTTGCTCACCTTCCAGTCAGTCCTCTGTCTAGCCTTTAAAAACTTTTCTAAATGTGCAAATCTTTTTTTTTCATGCTTGTGTGAAAGTAATAGTAATGTCCAGTACCATTGATGAGATTAGAATAAAAAATACTTTGATAATATATAATTGCCCTTGTCAGTTCTCCGGTACTGTATAACCAGCTGGATTGCTGGCATAATTGGAAAATGGGATAATGTAGCCAATTAAGCTTTAATTAAATATGGCCATAATATCTTATGGAGCATAGTTCTTTTTAACCATTCATTAGCAACATCGAAGCAAAACATAATTAAGTTATGAAAGCATGTTACACTGTCAGTTAGATGATGAATGGCATGTTATCAGAATATTTGGTATTAATTATGGGGTAAAAAACAGGACAGTTTACTTCATTCCAGTTTTCTTCTATTTTACGTTATCTCCTTGGATTATGGTTTCATCAATGTTGATTGCTCTGTAATACAACAACACAGTGGTCATACTTTTGTTCGTGGTGTGCATTGCAGTGTCTTAGTTGCAGTATTTATCCATCATATTTAGCAGCTCTATACGTATCTCTTCCACTCAAGCAATCTACTTGAATCCTTCACCCTCTCAGCCCTTTAAATGAAAATCGATAAGTTCTATTTCAGCTTTTGAAACGTATCCATTTTGTCAGTGCTATTTCAGGTTGCTAATTGGTTGGGAAATACATTCACCTGCACAGCTAACTGAATGAATCTGAGCAACCAGAACGTTTTGACACACTGCTTGCACGTGGACCACTCAATCCAAGCACTACACAGCTCAAAGTTAGGACAAAAGTGTGGCGGTGGGACAAAGTATGAAGTCCAAATCTAAATTTGGGGAGAGGCCTCGCTTTCAAGTAAAAACTCAAATGAGCACGTGAAAAGGTGATTTATTGGATTAAGTAAAAAATAAATATATAAATGAAACCACGGTTTTATGTATTTATTTATTTATTTAAATTGTGTGGCTTTACTAGTTTCTGTCAAGGAAAATTGGTAAAGAATGAATTCAAAGGGCCTTTTGTGCTATTTGAGAGCTGAGTGATTGATTACACGTAGACACAAGGAACTGCAGATGCTGGAATCTTGCGTAGAACATAAACTGCTGGAGTAACTTGGGAAGAATGGTCCCTACCCGAAATGTTGCATTTCCATATTCTCCAGAGAAGCTGCCTGATCCTTGTGTTTTACGAAAGACCACATGTGATGCTCTCTCACCACAAAATAACAGATGGGTTGCTCTTAGAAATACCAATCTTAGGGCCAACGCTTAATTTCAATGAAGTGTTGCCTTCAAGTGCTGAATTGACATGTGAATGGAATAAATGTGGTTTGCTTTGTTTTTACTCTCTGATCTGAGGGATGTTTTGAATATTTTGGAATTCAGCCATGTGAATGGAAAAAGTTTTGGATGTGTTGGATAGACACAAAATGCAGGAGTAACTCAGCGGGGCAGGCAGCATCCCTGGAGAGAAAGAATGGGTGACCTTTCAGGTCGAGACCCTTCTTCAGACCTGAAACGTCATACATTCCTTCTCTCCTGAGATACTGCCTGACCCGCTGAGTTACTCCTGCATTTTGTGTCTATCTTTGGATTAAACCAGCATCTGCCATTCCTTCCTACACATTGGGTGTGTTGGAATTTTACTCAGTAGGAGCAAATAAGAAAAGCATTTGTTTGTTCCATTGAAATTCTGTGCTGTGGAATGATTGGCATTTCAGCTGTTCCATTTACTGTGTTTAAGCAATATGTCAAATTGTTTGGCTATCCTTTATCTGGAATCCATCTATGAATGTCCAAATATATTGCTGGTTCGGATTCAGTGTAGATTTATTACCATAATATTTTAAAGGATTTGTGATGCAATGCAGTTGTTTTTTATGATTTCTTTTCATTTATCCTTCCCCCATTTCATTACAGGAAGGATAATTTGACTTGTTCCCTCAGCTTGAAGTCCTTGGCTCAAGATATCATAAATTTTACCCTTGACAAGTCTCTCCACCTGCGATGTAGCAATTGGGAGGCAGAAGAACTCTCAAACGAGCAGGTAACTTAGTAATGAGAACATAAAGGGAGCATGTCTCATTTTATTTAAAGTATCATTAGCTCATTTGCCTAACTAATTGCTTTATGCGGATATTTCATTTCCTTTGCATTCTCTTTCATCTGCAATTCTGGAAAGGACTCTATTATATCCTTTGGTAGTTTGTGGTGTTTAACAACTGTGGCTTCTACCTCCAAAAAGACCTACCTCTCACTGTTCACCTCTGCCCATCTACTGATGAAACCCTTACCATTGCACTTGTTATCCCCAGGCTCAATAATTCGAAAGCTCTCTTGGTGAGCTTCCCATCTTCCACACTGAATAAACTCCAGGTTAGACAACATTTTGCCAGCAGTATTCTAACTCTCACCCCTGTGCTCACTGAACCATGTAAGCTCTCAGTCTGTCAATGACTTGGCTTTGAAATGTTTAAGTCAAGAGTGTTTAATTGTCATATGTACTCGGAATGGAGCAATTACATTCTTACTTGCTACAGCTCACAGACTCATTAATACAATAACCCAACAATTAAATGTACATTATTCAATAATATAATTAATTAATAATCTGTAATATTAGGTAACCAGAACGTAATAATTCAAAACCAAAGTAGATGGTACAACCAAAAAAAGATAGTAGTTGGGATTATATAGTGTAGTTCAAGAGCTTGATGATTGCTGGAAAGAAGCTATTTTTGAACCCGAGGTCACGGTTCTCAGGCTCCTGTGCTACCTTCCCAATGGTCGCAGCGAGATGAGAGCGTGACCAAGATGGTGGGGTTCTTTCAAGATTAGTTGCCTTTTTGAGGCAGCACCTCCTGTAGATCCTTTTGATGGTGGGGAAATCAGTACCTGTGATGGACCAGGCAATGTCTTCCACTTTTTGCAGCCTCCTTCATTCCTGGGCATTCCAGTTCCACGTTCATGCCATGGTGAATCAAGCTGTGCACCTGTTGAAGTTCGATAGAATATTCGCCAACATACAGAATCTCCTCAATCTTATAAATTAATTTAGATTTTAGTTTAGAGATTCAGCACGAAAACACGCCCTTCGGCCCACCAAGTCTGTGCCGACCATAGATCCCCATACACTAGCACTATCCTACACAAACTGTGGACAATTTACAATTACACCAAGCCAATCAGCCTACAAACCCTTATGTCTTTTGAGTGTGGGAGGAAACTGGAGATCCTGGAGAAAACCTATGCAAGTCACAGGGAGAACGTACAAACTTTGTACTGACAGCACCCGTAGTTAAGATCAAACCCGGGACTGTGGCGCTGTAAGGCAGCAACTCTACCACTGTGCCACCTAATTATTATTTTTTTGTGATTGCATCAATATGCTAGGCCCAGGACAGATGGTCAGAGATATGCACACTCAGGAACTTGATCCTATTGATCCTCTCCACCATTGTCCTGTTGATGAAAACAGGTTTGTGGATCCTTAGCTTTCCCTTCCTGAAGACAGTAAGGTTATTTGTCTTGATACAGCTGAGAACACGAATTGTAATCTGATTGAATGGTGCCCCCATAACAATCTCCATATTGTACGCATTGTTACCCATTATTTTTCCAACAATGGTGGCATCGTCGACAAATTTAAAGACAGCTGTGGCTATACAGTCTTGGGTATAGAGAGAGTAGAGCAGGGGACTGGGCACATGCCTTCAAATGCGGCTGCGCCGATGGTCATCGAGGAGGATGTGTTGCTGTCAGTGAGGAAGTTGCGGATCCAATTACACAGGGATGAGCAGAGACCCAATTTCTCTGAATTTGATGATAAATTTAGAGGGGATGATGATCTTGGACTGTAGTCGACAAACAACAACCTGAAGTACGTGTCCTCATTGTACAAGTGGTCCAGTGCAGAGTGGAGAACCAGTGAGATCACATCCATTATCGATCTGCGATAAGCTAATTGTGGTGGTCGTGTCCAAATTTGTACCATTTATTATCTGTAACCCCTGCAACACTACCCTTCACAAATTCTACAATCTCTAAACTCCACCTTTTTGCGCACCTCTAAATTATCTTACTTCACTGTTGATTACTGTGCTTTCAATTGCCTGAGTCCCCGTGCTCTGAATTAACCTTTTCACATTTTTCCCTTTACAATGCTCCTTAAAATTGCTGTCATCGCATCCTTTAGCTGCCTATTATTTAATGTAAATGCAACTTCAGACATTTTATTGTGTTAAATAAGCTATATAAATGCAAAGGGATAGTTTGTTCAGACTATAGTGTTAATATTGGCACTGCAGTTATGGCAAGTGGAATGTTTGTTTTGATCCTTTTTTTCTACAACTTGAATTAAAAGTCAGGTTTCTTTGACAAATGCACACTTCCAGAGCAATCCATTTTAACTAGGAGTTCAGTAAAGTGTGGTAACAGATGGGAAATATTTGTATAATGGCCACCTAAAAAAAGACACAAGTTTTTAATATCTTTCATTACCTCAGGAAGCTGCAAGTTGTTTAGCAGCCTATAAACCATTCTGGAGTGTAGGAAGTGCAGCAGACAATTTCTGCACAGCAAACTCACACTTGCACCTATATGACTATTTGTTTTAGCAAAGTTGTTTAAGGAATATATGCCAGGATAATGGGTAGAACGTATCTGCTGTGGTTCAACATATATTGTTGCATTTTCTACATCTGATGGAAAATGGAGCCTTCGTTTTGCCCTCTGTAACATTTCCAGAGTACAAAAACCGCTATTCGACTATTCGTGAATCCTTATTTTGTCAGTCTCCTTAATGGTCGAAAGTGGTTTCCGCTTCTTCTATGTTCTATAGAAGAAGCGGAAACCACTTTCGACCATTAGGGAGACTGCCGAAAACCTCCGGAAACCTCCGGGAACCGCACGGAAACCTTGGGTGCGGCACAAAGTCTCCAGAGGTTTCCGTTCTGGTTTCCTAAGTGGGACAGGGTCATAAAAGGCCTGTCCCACTTGGGCGTCATTTGCGCGTCACGCAGGGGGCGCGCAAAGATTTTGTGAACCACAAAATCCTGGGGTGCTGCGCGTGACCGCACGTCACTGCCTATGTTACCAATCACCATGCGCGTGTAATCCACACCATGCGAGCATCACGTGCGCGTCACGACGTGTGCGTCGTGCGTCGTGACACGTAAATGATGTTGTGTAAATGAAGCGCAAATGACGCCCAAGAGGAACAGGCCCTTTATGATTCAGCGTGTTGATCACTGGGTGCTGTTTATTGCTCTCCTCTGAGATAATTCCTGCACATTCGTGATACGACTGGGTTCACTGGAGATCTGATTAGAATACTTTGTGACATCACCCTTCCATTCGTTAATGACAGTTGGGGTAGGAATAAATATTACATCTGGTGGTCGGGAAAATCTGCCTGTGCAGCATCATGTCATCTTCCTCCTGAGCTTGCGAGATTATCCAAGTTTTATTGCACAGTATTGTGGCGTGGATCTACTTCTGCTTAAGCTCCTGAAATGAGACCTGCGATAAACAATTGTTCAACTCAAAATTACAACCCTACCTCAGCACCAAACCACTATGGAGTCCACATATGTATGGTGGTTCAATGTACATTTTTGCTCCATCATGATCTAGTTTATATAGAATAACGGATAATTGAGAACATATTTATTGTTGTTGTTGCTTCCAATGTGCCTGTAAAGCTGCAGCTAAAAGTTCTGCTTCATATGATTAGTAACATATCTTGAGTATTGATTCTTAAAAAGTACCATCAATTGGGCAAGGCCTGATTAGAGGTTGACCAAATCCACTTTGAAGCAGTTCCATGATGTATGCCAAATTTGAAGCTGGATACAAAAAACGAACCACTGGAGGAACTCAGCAGATCAGGCACCAATGGTGGATGGAAATGACACCCATGACAAAATGGGTGATGAGCGGATGCAAGAGGTGGAGGGAAAGGGACTTGGTAACTCTCCACACAGGCATCTACTGCAAACTCATTGATGCCCAGAACCACTGCATGTCACTGCATGTCCTTCTACTCTGTCTCTTGTAAAGACGCCATCCCTTTCTCGCAGTTTCTCTGTCTCCACCACATCTGCTCTCAAGATTAAGCTTCCTACTCCAGGACATCTGAGACACACTCTTTCTTCCAACACCCAGTTCTGACTCCTTCACCTTCTCCATCTCCCTATCTGTTCTCCATCCCCCCCCCCCCACCTCTCCCCTACTCTGGGCCCCCATTTTTTATTGCCCCCCTCCCTTCCACCAATCACCCGCTCTCTGGTTGTACATTTCTCGCATTACTTTCCTTTATCAGATTCCATCTTCTCCATATATCACATCCAGCCTTGGTTACTATCTCCACCCTTTTCTCCCCCACCTGATTCATCCGTCGTCACCTCCTCCTCACTTGGATCTACTTATCACTTGCCAGCTCTTACCTCTTTCCATCATTCACCTCTTTCCTTCAGTTATCTTCCCTCTGCACCCTCAGTCCGAAGAAAGGATTGACCAAAACACCATCTGTTTATTTCTATCCGCAGATGGTGCCAGACCCGCTGAATTATCCAGCAGTTTGTTTGTCGTTCAAGATAATAGCATCTGCGATCTCTTGCGTCTCTTTGTCGTTAGATACACTTGGCCATCTTTTGCTGTTGTTTTTTTGGCTGCAGAGAGTATATTCACGTGACCTTGTAATTCTGTTTAAAATCTGTGTTTCTCTGTTCTGTTTTGTGCTGCCAGGTAACCTATGCTGCACATGATGCTCAGGTGTCTGTGGCTCTCTTCTTTCACCTACTGGGATTCACCTGCACATCACAAGAAGATGCCACCTCGTCTTGGTGTGAGCCCAGCTGGAAGCAGGTACTGGCGAGGTGCCAAGGCCTGCTTGATATCCCATTTAAGAGCAAGATGGGTGGAGGTGGTGGAGGGGAAGTGGGAACCTGTGAAACAAACTCTCAGCAGAGACGCCGAAACAAGAGGCTTGGAGCCAGTCCGAAATTGCCGTCGGATGTGACTATCTCAGACCCAAGAAAAACGCAGCGCAAACCCCTTGGGGTTGGATATTCCGCCAGGTAAAGGGGAGCATTTTGCTAGTTATAGCTGTGCCCAAACTGTCTTGAGACATCTAGGTGTTGGGGCTTTATCTACTTTTTAAAAACAGGCAAAAGTCCCGTGCTGCTGCAGTGGTATGACTGATGGAATAAGAGTAGTCAATGCATACAATTCCAGGTCCGACTGCGACACTCCTCAATGCAGATTTTACATGCTTCCTCCCTCCACACTGAAATACGATGGTAAATTAACTTGTAACTACCTTGCTCCAGAACCTTACACTGTTGGTACTACTTCGAGTCATGGAGACATTCAGCATGCGATCTGACCCTTTGGCCCACTGAGTCCACACTGACCACCTAGCACCATTTGCACCACTTACTTACTTACTTACTAATATGCCTCCTGGCATGTAGGGCAGCAATGAAGGTCCTCCTCTCATGTCTGTTCTGGGCTAGCTTCTGGACACTACCCCAGGTCAGGTCCACTTTTTTTCATTTCCTCCTCTACAGTTCGACGGCAGGTGGTTTTGGGTCTCCCTCTTTTCCTTTTCCCTTCCGGTGTCCAGTGCAGGGCTATTCTTGGGATGCTGTCTGGTTCTCTTCTCAGTACATTCATCTTAGCATCTGTCGATAGCCCTGGAGGTCCACCGCGCCCAGTAGTGTTGATTCCTTCAGTTGCTGTTTCCGTAACATATTTGTTTTACGGGACAGGGTTGTTAGCCCTGTGCTCAACCTCCAACCTGGGGTGCCAGTGGATCGCTCTTTGCCTCTACCCTTCGACCTGTCCAGCATGGGAGACCCTAACAGGAGACAAATCTCCCGCTGGCATAGCTCTCGGGGTCACTGACACACACAAGCTCCCCGACCACAACAAGCTTGCAATCCAACAGGGAGCATTTGCACTAATCCCACATTAATGCTATTTTTATTCCCACATTCCCATCGTGCTCCCAGATTCAACCACTCACCTACTCACCTAGGGTAATCTACAGTGCTCAGTACCAACCCGCACATCTTTGGGATAGGTTAGTTTAGAGATACTGCGCCGAAACAGGCCCTTCGGCCTACAGACCTTGGCCTGACAGGCGATCCCCATATTCTAGCAATAATTTACAATTTTACAAAAGCCAATTAAACTACAAACCTGTATGTCTTTGGAATATGGGAGGAAGCCGGAGCACCCGGAGAAATCCCACATGGTCACAGGGAGATCATACAAACTCTGTACAGACAGCACCCAAGGTCAGAATGGAACCCGGGTCTGTGGTGCTATAAGGCAGCAACTATCCCACTGCACCACTGTGCTGCCCAGTGTTGAAGGAAACTGGAGGATCAGGATGTTGAACAAAATTGGACGAAACCCACACCATCACAGGGAGAACAAGCAAATTCCACACACAACTCCAGAGGTCAGGATTGAAACTGAGGCTCTAAGGCTGTGAGCCAGTGGCTCTACCAGCTGTACCGCTCTGCCACCCTTTAAACAACAAAGAGCAACTTGCAACAGAGAGCTCTTCTGGTGAAAAAGGAGTCTCTTTGCATGGATTTCCACATGGGGAAAGAAAAGTTGGATTTTCTCCCATTCCACCCCTGCTCTCCCTAGCAGTTCTCAGTGTCCTAAATATTATGGAGTGCCTGACATTATTAACCCATGACGCGCAACTTGGGCCACTTCTCCAGTTTTACACCATCCCTCTCTAGGACGGGTAGCAGTTACCGTGAAATCATTAAAGTCACAAAGCTGGGTGACAGTGTGAACTGTGAGGAGGATGCTATGAGAATGCAGGGTGACATGGACAGGTTGTGGGAGTGGGCAGATGCATGGCAGATGAAGTTTAATGCGGATAAATGTGAGGTTATCCACTTAGCCACTTTGGTAGCAAAAACAGGAAGGCAGATTACTATCTAAATGCCGTCAAGTTGGGAAAAGGGGAAGTACAACGGGATCTGGGGGTCCTTGTACATCTATGAAAGTAAGTATGCAGGTACAGCAGGCAGTGAAGAAAGCGAATGGCATGTTAGCCTTTATAACAAGAGGAATCGAATATAGGAGCAAAGAGGTCCTTCCGCAGTTGTACAGAGCCCTAGTGAGACCACACCTGGAGTATTGTGTGCAGTTTTGGTCCCCTAATTTGAGGAAGGACATTCTTGCTATTACATAGGAACATAGGAAATAGGTGCAGGAGGAGCCCATTCGGCCCTTCGAGCCAGCACCGCCATTCATTGTGATCATGGCTGATCGTCCCCTATCAATAACCCGTGCCTACCTTCTCCCCATATCCCTTGATTCCACTAGCCCATAGAGCTCTACCTAACTCTTAAATCCATTCAGTGACTTGGCCTCCACTGCCCTCTGTGGCAGGAAATTCCATAAATTCACAACTCTCTGGGTGAAAAAGTTTTTTCTCACCTCAGTCTTAAATGACCTCCCTTTTATTCTAAGACTGTGGCCCCTTGGTTCTGGACTCACCCAACATTGGGAACATTTTGCCTGCATCTAGCTTGTCCAGTCCATTTATAATTTTATATGTTTCTATAAGATCCCCCCTCATCCTTCTAAACTCCAGTGAATACAAGCCTAGTCTTTTCACTCTTTCCTCATATGACAGTCCCGCCATCCAAGGGATCAATCTCGTGAACCTACGCTGCACTGCCTCAATCACAAGGATGTCCTTCCACAAATTAGGAGACCAAAACTGTACACAATACTCCAGATGTGGTCTCACCAGAGCCCTATACAACTGCAGAAGAACCTCTTAACTCCTGTACTGAAATCCTCTTGTTATGAAGGCCAACATTCCATTAGCTTTCTTCACTGCCTGCTGTACCTGTAAGCCAACTTTCAGTGACCGGTGTACAAGGACGCCTAGGTCTCGCTGCACCTCCCCCTTACCTAACCTAACCCCATTGATATAATAATCTGCCCCCTTGTTTTTGCTGCCAAAGTGGATAACCTCACATTTATCTATATTATACTGCATCTGCCACGCATCTGCCCACTCACTCAACCTGTCCAGGTCCCCCTGCAACCTCCTAACATCCTCTTCACAGTTCACACTGCTTTGTGTCATCCGCAAACTTGCTAGTGTTGCTCCTAATTCCCTCTTCCAAATCATTAATATATATGGTAAACAGTTGCGGCCCCAACACCGAGCCTTGCGGCACTCCACTCGCCACTGCCTGCCATTCCGAAAAGGACCCGTTCACTCCTACTCTTTGCTTCAGGTCTGCCAACCAATTTTCTATCCATGTCAACACCCTACCCCCAATAACATGTGCTCTAATTTTAGTCACCTGTCTCCTGCGGGACCTTATCAAAGGTTGAGAGAGTGCAGCGTAGGTTTACAAGGTTAATTCCCGGGATGGCGGGACTGTCATATGCTGAGAGAATGGAGCAGCTGGGTTTGTACACTCGGGAGTTTAGAAGGATGAGAGGGCTTCTCATTAAAACATACAAGATTGTTAAGGGCTTGGACACACTAGAGGCAGGAAACATGTTCCCGATGTTGAGGGAGTCCAGAACCAGGGACCACAGTTTAAGAATAAGGAGTAAGCCATTTAGAACGGAGACGAGGAAACACTTTTTCTCACAGAGACTGGTGAGTCTGTGGAATTCTCTGCCTCAGAGGGCGGTGGAGGCAGGTTCTCTGGATGCTTTCAAGAGGGAGCTAGATAGGGCTCTTAAAAATAGCGGAGTCAGGGGATATGGGGAGGCAGGAACGGGGTACTGATTGGGGATGATCAGCCATGATCACATTGAATGGCGGTGCTGGCTCGAAGGGCCAAATGGCCTACTCCTGCACCTGTTGTCTATTGTTTATTATCATTAAAGTCAAATGACCCTATCCACTGTAACTTTACTGTGATTTAAAAATTTATAGTTTTAATTAAATTACTTTTCTTCAGCCTAAGCACGGAACACCCAAGTATTTAACCTTCTGTTATGGCACCTGACATAAAGAACCTCCATGTTATTGGCTACATTTAATTAACCTTTGCATAAAAATGCAGCTGGTGATGGAACTTAAAAGGTACACTGAATTAATTTTATCACCTTGTCTGAGAGACTTACTGTGCCTCGTTCCACTGCAAATTGAATAATGTGTAATTGCATTTTCATAGGGCTCAGATTAATTTTTGAGAGGAGGGCAGTCCCAATAACCTTCCCTTCCCCATTGTCCACAGATACTGGATGCCTCCTGATCTCTGTGTGAGGTGATTACATGTGAATCACAACATTGAATAAGGTGTGTAGGAAGGAAATGCAGATGCTGGTTTAAACCGAAGATAGACACAAAATGCTGTTATAACTCAGTGGGATAGGCAGCATCTCTGGGCGACGTTTCAGGTTGAGACCCTTCTTCAGACAGTCGGGGGAGAGGGAGATACAGAGATAAGGAAATGTAAGGTGTGAAAATGAGACAAAGGGGATGGAGATCAAGGGAAATGTAGAATAGATCATTGTTAGCTAGGAGAAGATAATAAGGTTTTGCAAGCACTACAAATACTGGCATCTGATGCACTCTGAACAATATCTATTCAGAGGTGGTAACCTGGCACAGTTTTACTAATACTGTTGGAAGTAGATATGTCATCATTTTTTTTTATTGTTAAAGTTATCCCAACATTATGAATTAACTGAGTTAGAATCTTTGAAGCTGACTTGAATCATTTGATATTTATATTTCCAAGCACTGCTGTTTGTAAATTCTATCTTTTGTATGGAAATGCTTTCAGAATGTACTGGCTACAGTGTGGGTCCTCAAAATAAGTGTAGTTGTCCTTTGATTTTGGAACAAGCATGGTTGATTTATAGTCCTAGAGCCACGCAGCACATAAAACTGGCTCTTCAGCCCAACTCGTCCGTGCTGTCCAAGGCATCTAACCGAGCTAGTTCCATTTGCCTGCATTCCACCTGTATCCCTTTGAACTCTCTATCATGCAGTTTTACCTAAGAGGCATGGCCAGATTTGTACAGCAAGCTTGATGTGGGTTAGGAGAGTCTTAACCTAATATATAAATGGTTTTGGAATGTTACTCACCTCCACAAATTCCTCAAGTCTTTGCGATGTTTTGGCAGCTCCCATCAGTTTGTACTGGAATTTGGGCTAAAAACTGGTGGAAATTATTCTAAACCTCAGCCTCTCCAGGAAAGTACTGTTGCAGGCGGTAAATGGGGTTGGACAGGAGTCAGAGTCAGATGGGATATCCTGTCATTGAACAGTTTTGTGCTGTGGTAAGAAATAGTTGTGGCTGACAGTGGTGGAATTTGCTGATTTGACTAATTCAGAAACTGTTTGTCAGCTATAAGATCAGCCAGTGTTGTAGCTGTGAGGAGGAAGCTTTCTGGCTATCAGTTGCAGCAGTTTGTGTAAGTCACACATAATACCTTTCGGGAATGGGGAATAAACAAAGGTTTTTGCCAGCAACAAACTACATCACGCAAAAAAATAAGGAGAAAATATGGTTATGCCTTATGAGGACTGCAATCACACCTTAGCTGGAGAGGTAGTCAGACTTGTACATGCACTGATTGTTTATCAAGTCTTATATCATTAGCATTCTGTACAATTTTGCATACATTAATGTGCCTCATGAGTTTTTGTGCGTGATAGCAAAATATGAAACATCTGGCCTCAATCAACAAACCTACCCTTTTGTTTAATTAAAACAGTGAAAATTCAATTTACTCCTTTTCATGTGGTAAACTTCAATGAGTAAATGCACTTTCAGTTATGAAAATGTTCACATTTTCTGGCAAGTTTGCATAAATTAGTTTAGTTTAGAGATGCAGCATGGAAACAGGCCCATTTTCCCACAGAGTCTGCGTCAGCCAGCAATCCCCGTTCACTCGCACTTTCTTACACACTAGGTACAATTTACAATATTTACCAAAGCCATTTAACCTACTGTATGCCTTTGGAGAGTGGGAGGAAACTGGAGCACGCAAGAAAAACCCACACGGTCATGGGGAGAATGTACAAACTCCACACAGACAGCACCTGTAGTCAGGATCGAACCCAGGTCTCTGGCACTATAAGACAGCCACTCTACCGCTGCGCCACTCCGCTGCTTCTTGATGGAAAAACGGGCTGTATTAAATCACAAGGAAAAAATAAAGTTCATGAGTCACAGTGGGTAATGATATAAAGACTCTGGAGTTATCAGCTGCACTTAGCATTCTGTGTAGATCTGCAGCTGACCTGTGACTCCATTCTTTTGAAGAATTATTCATTTTAATAATGAATAAATTATTGTATACAATGTGGGTGTCCCCGGCAATGCCAACATTTACTTCCCTTGAAAATGTGACACTGTGTTGCTCTCTTGAACCATTGCAGACCTTGTGTTACTCCCTAATCATGGTCAGTTGGGTGGTGCAGTGTTTTGATGCAATGATAGTGAAGGATCCACAGTATAATTCCAAAAGTATTGAGTGGACATGCTTTGCAGCTGGAAAGCTGTTCCTAATAAGGTTCCATGGGGCTTAACTGAAACCATTGGTTCTTTTTTGTATATATTAATGAATAATTAATGATTAATAAATGACTTAAATATGCATTCAAATTTTACAGATCTTACAAAAAAAACAAACTATATGGTTGAAAGTGAGGACAAAGGCCTCTTGTCTTTTAGAGGTTATAAATGGTCTGGCTGAATGGCCAACAAGTGAATTAAATAGAATTTAGTGCAACTGAGTGTAATGTGATGGATCTGGGGAGGTGCACAAGGCAAAGGAATTTCACTGCTCTTGAAACATAACCATTTTTCATCCCGATATTTTTACAATGTAAAAAAAGCAACCTTTCTTTTGCAAACTGGAAACAGCGTTTGTACATGTGAAAAGAGACTGCATAGCATTTGGAAGTACAATAACTAGGATATTGAGAAGCGTGGAGGTACAGGAGATCTCAGAATGTATCGTTCACAGACCCAGAATGATAAACAACAGTTTGTTTTATGGATGGGAACCAGGAGAGATGGGGGCAGGGAGGGGTGGGGATTTTCTTCTTCTTTCGTGTGGCGTGCACAGCCTAAAGTTGTTGGATAACTTGTTCTATTTGATCTTCCATTTGTGCACGTTGAGTTGATTGCATTAGTTGAAACAGGGCGGACCGCGTGTAGGTTGCAATCTTCCACCCCAGGGATGGGGATGAAAATAAATTATGTGGAGGTGCACAAAGATTGATTTTGCATCTTCTGTAAGGTACATCATTCAACAACTTCAACAATACCTTGCAAAATCATAACTTCAACTGTCTAAAACAAAGTTCCCTGCCATTTTATAGACTGATAGAAAAGATAACAGAAGGTAAATATGGTAGAAAAGATAACAGAAGGTAAATATGGTAGTTATATTACCTGTATTATATATGGTAGCATTATATGCAATTCTTCTCACCACAATGCAGAATAGGATGGGTACATTGGAGAGGATGCAGAATTTACAGAGAGGACTTGAGATACACAGAGATAGTACTGTTGAATTTTTTTGTTGTTGTATGGCTGCAGAAAACAAAGTTCCTAACGGAAAAATAAAGTTCATTGTATTGAATAGAGATATATTACTGAACATTTTTTAAATGTTTGGATTGGGCGGCGCTGTTTTCTTTGGAATAGAAAATACTGAAGAGAGACTTGATTGAGATGTATAACATTTTGGTTGGGTGGGGGGTAATTAAATAGCAATGACTTATTTCGCTTTGTAGAGAGGTAAAGACAACAGGGGTCATGGACTTGAATCCCTTTCGACATTTAAAAGGTACCTGGATGTGTATTTGAAAGGTTGTGGCATGTTGGAATACAGCCCCTCCTGGAAGATGGGATTAAACTGGGCAAACCTTTTCTGTTAGCACAGATATGATGGGCTGAATGATTTCCTTCTGCATCATAGATTTTCTATGATTCTATAAAGTCAAGCTGTGTTGTAATCTGAATGGGAACTTGGAGATGGTGATGTTTCAGGCAGTACTGGTTATGGTTTGGAAAGTATGGTTGAAGAAGTTGTATGGTGTACCTTGCACATGGGACAATTTATCTCAGTAATATCTGTATCATCCTCTCCTTGATCTCCCAACCATAAAACAGAAGTTTTTTTTTTAATTTCCCAATGAGGTTATTGAGCCTTTTCCCCAATGATTCTGTTAAATCGTGTTAGAGATTTATTTTACTCCTGATCCTAATTATCTTGCACTCCCTACACCACATTGCCTCCAATCACTCGGCTCTGATGTGGTTGGCACACAATGGAGGACCCGGCGTGGGGGGGCCGCTGTGAGGAAGGTGGGGGTAGAACAAAGGACAATGGAGACCAGGGGTGGAGGAACTGCTGTGGTGGTGGGGGGGGGAACAAAAGGAGGAGCCAACATGCTTTGTAATGTTGTCAGCGCCGCTATTTGTATTCATTGGATAGGCAGCAAAGAATTTCACTCGTCACATGTGACAATAAGGTATTCCATTCCTATCCAATTTGTTGTATTTAATAAAGCTTTAAAAAAAAAGGTTTCTTACTGTTGACCACTTACACAACATTTGCTTTCTCAATAGTTGACATAAAGTTCATTTTTAAGACAACTACAATGAAGAAATAAAGTGATGCTCAGCTTAACCCAGTTCTTTTAAAACTTCTTAATACTATGCAATTTGCCTTTTCTCTTGTACAAACACTGTTTACAGTTTGCAAAAAAAGGTAGATTTTTAAAATATTGTAAAACATTTTGAAAAGTGTTCTCTATCTCCTTAAATTCTCACATGAATTTTGGATCAAAATTTGCTTGATTTGGTGTCATTGATTAAACTGTTCTCATATAACCAATTAAAATCAAATACAACATCAGATGACCCATTTGCATGTCAACTTCGCTGCTGACCTCCACCAGCATTCCATCACCTCCGCTGGGCACCGCAGGTGATGGAATGCATCCTTGACAAGGATTGTAATATATTTGTTTCATTTTCAGTATATTTGATATTTAAGAATATTTGTTTTACTTTGTGTTATGCTGGTTGGTTTGTTGGTATTGTTTTGTATTGTACATATGATTCTTGTAAATAATTGATTAAAATTAATTTTATTTTAAAAAAAAACACAGTGCCAGAGACCCAGGTTTGATCCTGATCTTGGGTGCTCTCTGTGTGGAGATGGCAAATTCTCTGGGTGTTTCCATTTCCTCCGATATTCCTCAGTGGGTTGATGCAGTAGTTTCCGAAGTGCATCTCTAAACTAAACTAAGCATCAATGCTCAGGCTGCATCGTTCAAATGAAACACATTCATGTAACATCTTTTGTGGCTACAGTATATCTCAAAGGCAATCATTCGGGCTACATAAATTCGCCCAAACAGAATTCACAAATCACTATCCAAAGATTTATTACAGAATAAAATTCACTCTTGTGGAATTTATGTGGAAATAAACATAACTTCAATCAAAACATTAAATTATTTGTTTGTCAATGCACGATTCTTGACACATGCGCAGTTGATGGGGCCCTTACGATACAGACCATTTTCTAATCCACAGCCCCGTTTGCAGTGAGAGTCACCTACACTGTACTACCCTTAACCCCAACCCTTAACCAAGTGCCGAAATCACCATTGGCAGCAGTTAACTTTTCATGCTCGCTGCACTGTAAAAGTGGGCTCTAGTCACAATCTGAAGTGAACTAATTGCTGCTTGTTGCATTGTTTGCAGGAAATCTCCACTATACGACAACTGTTTCCTCCACGCCCCAGATGGACAACCTCTCTGCACCTGCGACAGGAAGAAGGCTCAGTGGTACATAGACAAAGGCATTGGGGGTATGTGGAACAGGGAAAGAGGAAAATGTTTATTTTCTGAGAAAGTGAATTATGCTGTCACTGTCTACAGTAATGAGGCAGAGAAGAAACATAAAAATGCTAATAGGAACTCGTACTAAATCACTTAGTCAATAGCTCCCTGCGAATCTATCGTAAAATCGATTGAGATTCCAATTACAAATGTTTCCCTGATATTTTCACAGATGACATATTTTGATATCTTTACTATAAGATCTAATTCATACCTCACCTCGATAAATTACGTCTTAGTTATGATTTGTATATTTCTCAGTGTAACGCAGGTCGTACAAGTTTCTTCCTCCATGATCTTCAATTCCTTTTTAAAAATCTGCTTTAATATCTCCCACACTCGCTCTGCCTGGTTTAACCATATGACTTATTCCCTCCTCCTTCTACCTTTAATTCCTATTCCACATTCCTCATCTCCTGCACACCTCACCCTTTCCTTGCTTCTCACTTCCTACTTCCTTTTTATCACTTCCTTTCTTATTACACTCTCCTGCCTCCTTTTCCATCTGTGTTCTCTCATCTGTCCTATTCCCCAGTTGTCCTGTTATCTTCCCCCTTCCTCTTTCATTATCATTTCTTTCCTTTCTTCCCCATTTATTTACCTTCACCTATGGACTCAATATTATTATTATTAGGAATGTTAGCCAATGCATATCCACGGAATTAGTTAAAATTCTCTAATTTTTTAATGTCTAAAATGACAGGAGTGGTTATTGATAAATTGCTGCTAATCATCAGAAAGCCCTTCTTGAATCTGAGTAACCGTCTGTTATTCATTTAGAGCTTACCAGCACAGAGCCTTTTATTGTGAAGTTGAAGTTTGAGCCTTCAGGAAGACCGGAGTCTCAGCAAGACTATTACCTGATAACCAAGGAAAATCTATGTGTCGTGTGCGGCAAAAGAGAGTCTTACATCAGGTATAACCTTGTGAGAGAATAAATATTGATGTTGTCTGGAATATTAATCAGTAGATGCCATTTCAAATCCCGCCAAAGGGTTTGTCGAACTGAATGCAGTTAAGTAACTACAACTGGAGCATTAACTCATATCAATATTGTTGGCCATAAAGACTGCCAGTTGTAAAAACTGATTAAGCTATGTCCTTTAGGAAAGCAACAGTAATCTGACTCTTAACTGTCTGTGAAGTGGTTTATAAGCCAGTCAGTTGAATTAAACAAAAACAATAAGCATGCAGTAAGAGCAAGATTGGAAAGACCAACTGATCCCGGCATTAGGTTTGGTCACAGCAAAGGCAGCTCCAACCCAGCTGATTGTTTGAAGTCAGAGCAGTGCGATGGTTGGGCTGTTGTCCCACTGTCCCAGCGACTGGATTTGATCCTGACCAGTGCAGAGTTTAAACATTCTCCCAGTCACTACGTGAATGCTGTATTTTCCTTTCACATTCCAAAAACGTGCTAGTAGATCAAAGGATTGTTGTTGATCAGCCCTAAAGTAGGGAAGTGCCAAAATTATCAAAGAGGATGTGATGGGCTGTGAGAAACAACAGGGGAACAATGAGGGGGAGAATAAAACCTCATACTCTGTGGGGATTTGGCATGGATCAGGTAGGCTCTGCAGACTCCTTTTTTGTAATCAGTTAGTAGTCCTGGCTATCATCTTGGAAAATGTGTGAATTAGAAGACCTGCCCCATCGATATTAGTTTAAACAATAGTTAGAGATTGCTACAATCAGCCATTGTGGCAGACACTGACACCATCCTTGGCTTTGTGAAGTCAAGTCCAGAGAATTTATTGTCATGTATCCCAGATAGGACAATTAAATTCTTGCTTGCTGCAGCATAACACAATATTTAGGCATAAATACAGATCAGATCAGATCAGTGTGACCATATACCATAGAATATATATATATATATATATATATATATATATATATATATATATATATATATATATATATATATATATATATTCACACATAAATAAACAGATAAAGTGCAAGAGGCTGTATAGTTCATAGTTTGAAGTTGTATATACTAGTCTGATGGCTGTGGGGAAGAAGCTGTTCCTGAACCTGGGTGTTGCAGATTTCAGGCTCCTGTACCTTCTACCTGATGGCAGCGGAGAGATGAGTGTGTGGCCAGGATGGTGTGGGTCCCTGATGATGCTGGCAGCCTTTTTGAGGCAGCGCCCATTGCCCATTGGCTGCCCATTGACAGGGCAAAATCATCAGCATTGGGCAACACTATGTCAGAGAGTTTGATATTCGTCACCAAGAGTGGTATATTGATACACTACTGACTGAACTGGATGAGTTGTGAAATATATACCTGTCATAATTGGTTTGTGGTAGAGAGGGAGTGAATCAATACAAGAGAGACTTTTCATAGATTCAGCCTCCTGAAAGATGTTCTGACGTTGGCCTTAAAGACTATCACAGGGTTGTCGGGGGCTGAGGGAGCTTGTGTTGGTATGTCATTATTCTCCCCTTCAATGTGTGAACAGAAAACAAGCTCATCAGGAAGTGATGCACTATTGTCACCTTGTTGCCAGTAAATGATCATTGAAATCGGAGTACGCATCCATAAAATCCTGGAGGTGCAACTAGTCAGAATCCATCTTCACATAGAGAGAGCCTGATGGATATATAAAAATTAGGAATAAAGTTCAGATACTCAAATCAGCAACATGTGACGGAAATGAGCCCAAAGATCTGTGTGGGAACAGAATATTTCATTAGTGAAAGCTACTTGACAAATTTGCTAACAACATGAATGTAGCTGCTTTATGAATGGTAAATATTAAAGCGTTCAATTATACAAATATTAATATATCAGATAAGCAGTATGAAGGCAAATTGATTTAAATGTGATGTAATCTATGAAGAGCTTAAAGATAATAGAATAGTTTCAAAACATGAAAGCTCGCAGGTTTGACAGTCTAAAGAGATCTATCTAGTGGTCCATGCATACAGAATCATTAAAATGTTGTGAGAAAATACCAAAAAGGAAGGTCCATGTGATGCAGGACTTTATATCTGGAGGACGAGCGTATAGCAAACCCAGAGTCAAGAAGGCTAGTTTGAAGGATTCGAGGATGAAGATCCGAGAAAGAGGCATTGCTATACTTGGAGTCAGTGTAAATCATTAAGCAGTGGGTTAATAAGTGTATAAATTGCCTGCTTAAAAGTAATCTTGGTTACTTACAGCAGTTATCTTGGCCTTATTAATTCAGGAGTTTGTCATCTGCTGCAACTTACAGCATCACTTTTTAAAGTTCAGATTTAGATTAAATAAGTGGTTTGTCTTCCTTTAGGAAGAATGTTGTGCCCCATGAATACCGCAAGCACTTTCCAGTTCAGATGAAAGACCACAATTCCCATGACGTTCTCCTCTTGTGCACTGCCTGCCACGCTGCCTCAAACTGTTACGACAACATCCTAAAGCAGCAACTGGCCCAGGAGTTCAACGCGCCAATTGGTTGCGAAGAGAGCGCCCGGTTACTGGAGGACCCAGTCCGCAGGCAGGTGCGATCCGGAGCCCGGGCCTTGCTGCATGCTGACAGCCTTCCTGACACTCGGAGAGATGAACTGCAATATACCCTAAAGGCCTTCTTTAATGTGGAGACATTGACTGATGAGTTGCTTGAAGAAGGAGCAGCACTAGAAACCAGGTGTGGAAATTCTTGATTCTGATGCAGTTACAAAGATAAGCATTCATGTTATGCCGTTAACATGGTGACAATGTAGAGTCAAAGAGTGATGCAGCTTGGAAACAGGCCATTTGGCCGAACTTGCCCACACCGGCCAACATGTCCCAGCCACATTAGTCCGTGCTTGGTACACATCCCTCCAAACCAGTCCTATCCATGTACATGTCGAACTGATTCTTAAATGTTGGGATAGTCCCTGCTTCAACTACCTCCTCTGGCAGCTTGTTCCATACACCCACCACCCACTGTGTGAAAGTGTTACCTCTCAAAGTACTTTATAAGGACTTTATAAGCAAAACAGCCACGTGAAGAATTAGGATTTTTGATCATAAACTGGGTTTCAATAATTGTTTTTAAAGTGTGAATTGAAGGAGAGAGTGGGGAGAAGAATGGGTAGAAAATGTAAGTGTTGGGCCCATCTACATGAAGAAATTGCCATGAAGAAACATGGAAATTGGAGATATACAAGACGTCTTAGATGGAGGAAGGCAGAATTACCAGAGATTTTTTAGAGCAGGAGCAGATTGTGGAGTTAGAATTGTGGAGTTCACACTGAAGCCATGAGGCCAATGGTAAATATTTTAAAATTGTGGCATTGCTGTTCTCAGCAGAACAGAGCACTGATGGAGAGGATGAAAATTCAGATTAAAATCTACAACCACATGTTCCCTCTCACAGAGCCTTGCCTGGTAGGGCACGATGATTCTAGCAATGGTCATAAGGAGCAAGCCTTATGGTTTGGCTTGGATTGTGATGAAGTGTTGCTAAACCCATGTCTGTGCATTGCAATCCTGCTCTCATTTTTCGCTTGAAGTCACTGCCATCCTAATGAGAAAAGTTGATGGTATATATCTCCTTTTTACATCGGAGGAACAAACCTCAAATTTAAGAAATTAAAAAAAAATCAGTTATCATGTATCTTTGAAATCCTCTGGGGATCCCAAAGTAATGTTGGTAATTTTTTAATTAATTGAAATGACCTACAATATGCAACACAAAATCACATGTACAGTCAAATGGATTTGTGGTGGTGTTTATGTCCATTCTACCTTATTTAATCTTTTCAGTGGAGGCTTGTTTCCTTTTTTTCCTCCTCATATCTTGATCTAGTATCCATATTTCTATATCTTGCTCAAAAGATGGACAGAAAAGTCTCTACAGATCTCCTAATCCTTCATTGTGCTCCTCTGCCCATTCCACAGGATATTCAACGAGAACCATATCCCCCACGGACTGAAGGTGACACAGTCCTGTGCAATTGGCGGGCTCCGAGCCTTGATGTCTTTGGAGAAGCGCTGGCGACAGCACTTCCTGGACTACATGCAGCCCCAGCATCTTCCACCCTTGTGGTCTGTGAACCACAATCACAACAAGCTCCTCAGCAAGTATGGAGAAGATTTAACGGTTGAGCTGACGTGAAACGAGTTGTATGCCACTCAATCTCAATTTTGGTATATTTTTACAAAAACTCCTCAAGATTATGAGCAGTGAGATATATGAGAATTTGTGTATCAATCAGCTTGCAAGGTACTGGAAAGAACATAAGTTTTTGAAAACTTTTCAAGGACATGCTAGTACTAAAACATTGAACAGTTAAATGGAACACTAAGGCACCATGAAGCATTTAGATTTAAGAGGCTTGCTATGAAAATATAACACCCTTTTTATATTATAAAATATAATACATCATGTCAAATTAAGATTTCTAACAAAAACTAAATAGGATTTTTTTTTAAACAAAATGTTTGCATGGCAAAAACAGAATCTTCTGCTTGGAAGAGACACCGATTTGCAATGTTTGGGCTATGTGAGGAGTGATTTCTGTTGTTATCGTGATGGGTGAATTCTGTGGGCTTGTCCTTCTACTTAGTTTTGGACATTATTGATGCTAGCCATTAACCTGGGCAAAACTCAACAGAATGTGGATGGGCATCTCGGATTCTGCAGTATCCCATTTTCACAGCTAGTTTGCAACTTCAGCTCTTTGTTATGTCATCTGTGCCAAAATATATGAGTAAAAATAGTTTGGTTATACAGTATGTCACAAACTGAAAATTTCAGTGCAACAATGTCCTTTCCATTTTGCTTAGCATTGTGCTGCTGTAGAGTAAGGTATCTTCAGGAAAGCTATCTTGTCAGTTGTCTACCTGTCCTGCCCAGCACATCTTCTGTCAACACTGGCTAGGGTTGGTGCACGTACATCGGTTCTCCATCTCTGTCGCAAACTCATGACACGCTGAAAGCATCACACTGGAGCCTTCAACAACTAAATGCAGCTGGTTTATAATACAAAACAAAATCATGCCTGGATGTTTTTGCAATCAGCCATCAGCAGATGTACCATATGAACAAACGGTTTTGTGAGACACTAAAAACATCATTTTCATAATCTTGTTCTCTCCTTCCTTTGAATATCACCACTGGAAAATAACAACAATAATGTTATTGTTTAGGAGCTTTAACATCCTGGGAGGTCAACAAATCAGGCACGTGCCATTAGGCTAGGCAAGGTAGGCAGTGCCTACCCTGAATAAAATTATAAAATGGTAATTATTAAATATAAATGGCAAAGGCACGGGAGAATTATGCTTACCTAAGAGATCGATCTCTTAGGTAGGCATATTTCTCCAGTGCCTTTCATCCACAGTACATTTAAAACGCAGAAGTATGTGCTACTCGCGTGCCGTCGACGCTGCTTCAAGCCATCAGTGGCAACGGTCTATAAAGGCAACTGAAATTCTGGCACCCTGGAGTGCGTGCATGTGCTGCAAGTATCTTGGCAGGTTTTTCAAAGATGGATAGTGATTATCTTAAGAGTTTCTCTAAGCAATGAGGAAAAGACCAAAATAATTAAAAATGGCAGACCAACGCCGGAACTTAAAGAACTTCAACAGCGCAAAGGAACAAAAATAAGTAGAACATTTAAAACAGCTTGGTACAACAGGAAAGAGTGCTATGCGGTTGTATTTCAACAAATAGAATGTGGTAAGTACATTTCTTTGAGCTATATGTTTTTAAATACTTTAGAAGACAAATTACTTTATAAAAGTCGACTGACAAGTTACTTTATAAAAGTCAAAAGAACAATGCGCATGCGCGCTTTTCAAGATTTTTTTAAAAAGCCGACTGACCAAAGATACTGACTGCCTACCCTGACTACTCACGGCACGTGCCTGCAACAAATATTAACGTCAAGCCACATGAGATATGTGAATTGATGACCACGGTCTAAAGGAGGCTCGAAGGAGCATCCTGAAGGGAAAATAAAAGATTTAGGAATGGCGTTTCAACCTCTCCACTTAGAAATCTCAGGTTATGGGTAAAGTAATGGTAGTTGTGAATCCTCTTAGATTGGAGGTTACCACAGAGCTAGAGAGGGACAAAACCCTGGAGACACTTGGAAAAACTTAGCCCTCTATATATAGTGGAGACTGTTGAGCAAATTACTTAATGCAAGATACAAGCTATTAATCTGCATCAGGCCAACAATTACTCTGACTGTTTACTACTGATTGTGAAGGTTGGAAGTTAAATCTTATTACGGTTACAAAGCAGAACTTAAGATGACACTCCAGTCTAGACGTAAGAGAATACTGGGCTCTCAGGAGAACTTTCTATGAATGAAATGTTTAATCTTCATATGTCCTCTTGGTTGGCCTCAAAAACAAAACATGGAACTCTTTTGAAGAAGAAAATTTGCCAGTAGCTTACGAGTTTTCTGACTAAAATATATTTTTCAACCAATGCTATTAACATAGAAATACATTATTTGAACATAATCTCATAATTTTGAGCCTGTACACAAATTGGCTGCTTGCAGTCTAACGATTAGAGTATGTAATTGACAGTAAATCACTTTGGAATAAGCTGAGATTGTGAAAGACTGTAAATTCAGGTATTTATTTGTTTGTATAGTTAAGGAATCAACAGCATTTTGTTTATTCCACTGGCTCTGTCTTTTCTTGGTAGCTTACTTCCGCATGGAATCACTTTGCCTGCCATTCTGATAACTATTCTCAAAATGTCTTAGATTAGCTTTTGATGAACATAAGGTTTCTTGTGCTGGAATTAACTTGTAAATATATACTGTGTATTTGTGCAAGTACTCCCATGAGAAACAAACCCTGTCAGGTAATGCTATTAACAGTTGTACTTATCCACAGAAGCAGGCTCTTTTTTGGAATACAGCCAAGGCTGAAATCTTTTGGGGGAAAAAGACACAAAATCTATAATTTTGGAAGTTGTATGAAATTTTGATTCGTTCACTGTTATCTTACAACAGAGTAGACAAGCCATTTAATATAAGCCCCCCATGAGAACGTTAGCTTTATTGTCAGTTTTGCGAAGGTCAAAATGCCAATTCTTTCATTGCAGATAACCCTGAATTATGCATTATATTTTCATTGTCACTTAGAAGGCTGTACGTAAAACCTATTTTCACCCGGCCAAACCTGATTCTATTATTTACAGCTCCACAGGCTTCATAAACCTAACTATGGATTTTGATGGAGCACCTTCTGTTTTGTTTAAAATAGATTAAATTGTGAATTTATCAAATTTGTGCAGTTTCCAAAGTTAATACCTCCCTAAAATGTGTTGTGTTTGGTTATTTAATTGAACATAGGTCATTGACAGAGGGAAGAATGTTTAATCTAAGGCATTGTCCATGCCAAGAATCATGGAAATTTATGACACAAAACAAAGCCACGACAAAGCTGGTTATAAAAATAACTATTCAAACTAATCCCACTTCCTAGCCTCCTCGTGCCATGTTGTACCAGTCAGGATCCTTCCCACACAGCATCTGTAGATGTTTGTTAGTGTATTCGATAATGTGACAAATCTCTGTAGACTTTTAAAAAAGAAGCGGCCTGTCTTTGTCATTAATGCATGTATGTCTACCTGTTTTGCCGCTATTATGGAACTATACTTGCACCCCTAGATCTCTGTTCTAGAATGTTCCCAGGTCCCTGTCATTTACTGTATATGTCATGCTACAATATGATTTCGCAAAATACATTTCTTCTCAATTGTCTGTTGAAATCTATCTTCCATTTGTTTGCTCACTTTCCCAATTGATCTAGATCCTTTTGTAACCTAAGACAGCCTTCTGCACTCTGCACCACACCACACTCTGCACCTGCACCACACCACCATTTTTGTTGTTGGCATCCCTATCATGCACCCAACACTCCTATCCAAGTTGTTAATATAGCTGCTAAATAACAATGGACCCAATACCATTCCCTGTGGCACGCCAATGGTCACCGGCTTCCAAAGTGCAAAACAACCCTCTACTTCCACCCACTGTCTCCTTCCAATAAGGCAATTTTGTTTTGAATTGGCTAACTCACCTTCAATTCCATGCGATCTTATCTTCTGAACCTTGCCAAAACCTTGCATGTAGGCAATGCCTAGTGCCCTGCCCTCATCAATTCTCTTGGTCACCTCTTACAAAATCTCAATGTATTTTGTGAGTCATGATATCCCACAAAATCTAACATTTACTTGGGTCCATTGTAAATATTCCTCTTTGTTAAAAAGAATCGAATGTTAATCTTCATGCAGGGGTTCAGCAGACAGATTCCCCGGTGTAATAGGTGGAGGTGCCCTTTCAGATCATGTGTTAAACCATGATCTGAAACATACAGTGGCTTGCAAAAGTTTTCATACCCCTTGAACTTTTCCACATTTTGTCACGTTACAACCACAAACGTAAATGTATTTTATTGGGATTTTATGTGATAGACCAACACAAAGTGGCGCATAATTGTGAAGTGGAAGGAAAATGATACATGGGTTTTCAAATTTTTTTACAAATAAAAAACTGAAAAGTGTGGCGTGCAAAAGTATTCAGCCCCCTTTACACTGATACCCCTAAATAAAATCCAGTGCAACCAATTGCCTTCAGAAGTCACCTAATTAGTAAATAGAGTCCACTTGTGTGTAATCTAATCTCAGTATAAATACAGCTGTTCTGTGAAGGCCTCGGAGGTTTGTTAGAGAACATTAGTGAACAAACAGCATCATGAAGCCCAAGGAACACACCAGACAGGTCAGGGATAAAGTTGTGGAGAAGTTTAAAGCAGGGTTAGGTTATAAAAAAAATCCCAAGCTTTGAACATCTCACGGAGCACTGTTCAATCCATCATCCGAAAATGGAAAGAGTATGGCACAACTGCAAACATACCAAGACATGGCCGTCCACCTAAACTGACAGGCCGGGCAAGGAGAGCATTGATCAGAGAAGCCGCCAAGAGGCCCATGGTAACTCTGGAGGAGCTGCAGAGATCCACAGCTCAGGTGGGAGAATCTGTCCACAGAACAACTATTAGTCGTGCACTCCACAAATCGGACCTTTATGGAAGAGTGGAAAGAAGGAAGCCATTGTTGAAACAAAGCCATAAGAAGTCCCGTTTGCAGTTTGCCACAAGCCATGTGGGGGACACAGCAAACATGTGGAGGAAGGTGCTCTGGTCTGATGAGACCAAAATTGAAGTTTTTTCCCTAAATGCAAAATGCTATGTGTGGCGGAAAACTAACACTGCACATCACCCTGAACACACCATCCCCACTGTGAAATGTGGTGGTGGCAGCATCATGCTGTGGGGATGCTTTTCTTCAGCAGGGACAGGGAAGCTGGTCAGAGTTGATGGGAAGATGGATGGATCCAAATACAGGTCAATCTTGGAAGAAAACCTGTTAGAGTCTGCAAAAGACTTGAGACTGGGGCGGAGGTTCACCTTCCAGCAGGACAACGACCCCAAACATACAGCTAGAGCTACAATGGAATGCTTTAGATCAAAGCATATTCATGTGTTAGATTGGCCCAGTCAAAGTCCAGACCTAAATCCAATTGAGAATCTCTGGCAAGACTTGAAAATTGCTGTTCACAGACTCTCTCCATCCAATCTGACTGAGCTTGAGCTATTTTGCAAAGAAGAATGGGCAAAAACTTCAGTCTCTAGATGTGCAAAGCTGGTAGAGACATACCCCAAAAGACTTGCAGCTGTAATTGCAGCGAAAGGTGGTTCTACAAAGTATTGACTCAGGGGGGCTGAATACTTTTGCACGCCACACTTTTCAGTTTTTTATTTGTAATAAAATTTGGAAACCATGTATCATTTTCCTTCCACTTCACAATTATGCACCACTTTGTGTTGGTCTATGACATAAAATCCCAATAAAATACATTTACATTTGTGGTTGTAATGTGACAAAATGTGGAAAAGTTCAAGGGGTATGAAAACTTTTGCAAGCCACTGTAGTGTACATCTACCTGTTCGGGTGAATGCATGGATTTCCTGAAGAAGAGAAGGCACTTTATCCCAATATGTTGGCTTGCCTTTATTCTCTAACCAACATTAGCAAGACAACAAACCTGGTTATCAACTGTGTAGGCAGAATCTGCAGATGCTGGTTTATACCCAAGATAGACACAAAATGCTGGAGTAACTCAGTGCGGCCAGGCAGCATCTCTGAAGAAAAGGAATAAGTTTCAGGTTGAGACACTTCAGTCTGAAGAAGGGTCTCGACCCGTAAAGTCACCTATTCCTTTTTCTTCAGACATACTGCCTATCCGCTGAGTTACTCCAGCATTTTGTGTCTAGTGGTTAGCAACTGACTGCTTTCTCTCTGAATGGATCATCCTCTGTCGTACTAAGTGCACTTCAGAAAGTATTGGCTATGGAAAATTCTATGGATATGAAAAACATCAGGTGAAAGTAATTTGCTACTCTAAACATGTGCAACTGAAGCTAAAATATCTGCATCTGAGTATTTTTGCTCAAAAGAGGCACTTCCCACATTATCAGCCATGGAACAAGGCAGAGCAGGCATATTTCCTCCATCACTGTGATTACTATTGATCTTTTAGTAAACAAAAAGGGCAGCTTTAAACAAGGAATTTGCTTATCGCTGGGAGCAGCTACTGACCTGACTTCAACCCGACCAACCTGTCAACGTGTCTGCTATGGGCACTTATCAATTCTGCTCCAGTTGCTGGGCTTGTATTACTAAGGAGGAGCAGGAGAGATACTTGGCTTTGAAAGAAGTTAAGGCTAGATTAAATTCGCAATTGTACAGGGTATTAATAAGATAAAAGCGAACTGTTTCTTCAACTGGAGGATTGGTACTCTCAGGGCACAGATTTAGGATCATTAGTGAAAGGTTTACAAAGGGATTCTGTGAGTTAGTTACAATCTGGAGTGAAGAACCTTTTAAGATGGTGGGAGAAACTTCATTATTAACTTTCAAAAGGTGGTTGGATTCATTACTTAAAATAATTGTAGGGCTAAGATAAAGAAAAGGTGGAACTAATTATTCCACTCTATCAGAGATAATGGACTAAATGAATTCTTATATGAGATGCACTATTTCAAAGGTTTCCAATAGCATGCAGTGCCCTCTTTAATGTTTGGGACAAAGACTCATCATTTATTTATTTGCCTCTGTACTCGCCGATTTGAGATTTATAATAGAAAAAAATCACATGTGGTTAAAGTGTGCATTGTCAGATTTTATTAAATGATATTTTTTATACATTTTGGTTTCACCATGTAGAAATTATAGTTATGTTTACACATAGTCCCCCGATTTCATGGCACCATAATGTTTGGGACACATGGCTTCACAGGTGTTTGTAATTGCTCAGGTGTCTTTAAATGCCTCCTTAATGCAGGTATAAGAGAACTCTAAGCACATAGTCTTTCCTCCAATCTTTCCATCATCTTTGGAAACTTTTATTGCTGTTTATCAACATGAGGACCAAAGTTGTGCCAATGAAAGTCGAAGAAGCCATTATAGACTGAGAAACAAGAATAAAACTGTTAGAGTCATCAGCCAAACCTTAGGCTTACCAAAATACTGTTTGGAACATCATTAAGAAGAAAGAGAGCACTGGTGAGCTTACTATTCGCAAAGGGACTGGCAGGCCAAGGAAGACCTCCACAGCTGATGACAAAATAATTATCTCTATAATAAAGAAAAATCCCCAAGCACCCCTGTCCGACAGATCAGAAACACTCTTCAGGTGTCAGATGTGGATTTGTCAATGACCACTGTCCGCAAAAGACTTCATCAACAGAAATACAGAGGCTACACTGCAAGATGCAAACCACTGGTTAGCAGCAAAAATAGGATGGCCAGGTTACAGTTTGCCAAGAAGTACTTAAAAGAGCAATCACAGTTCTGGAAAAAAGGTCTTGTGGGCAGATGAGATGAACATCAACTTATATCAGAGTGATGGCAAGAGCAAAGTATGGAGGAGAGAAGGAACTGCCCAAGATCCAAAGCATACCTCCTCATCTGTGAAACACGGTGATAGGGGTGTTATGTCCTGGGCTGCTGAATGTACTGCCTCACTTATCTTCATTGATGTTACAAATGCTGATGGTAGTAGCATAATGAATTCTGATGTGTATGGCACATCCTATCTGCTCAAGTTCAAACAAATGCCTCACTCATGGGCCAGTGGTTCATTCTACAACAAGGTAATGATCCCAAGCATACTGCTAAAGCAACAAAGGAGTTTTTCAAAACTAAAAAATGGTAAATTCTTGCGTGGCCAAGTCAATCACCCGATCGGAACCCAATTGAGCATGCCTTTCATATGCTGAAGAGAAAACTAGGGGATTAGCCCCCAAAACAAGCATAAGCCACAGGACTTTTGTGCATCAGTACATTAATACGGGTGTCAGGGGTTATGGGGAGAAGGCAGGAGAATGGGGTTACGAGGAAGAGATTGTGATATTGTTGAATTCAGTGCAGAGTCCTGAAGCAACATGACTGAGCAGCAAAAACATGCCCAGCCATGATTGAATGACGGAGTAGTCTTGATAGGCCAAATGCATACCTGCCAACTATTCCGATTTGGGCGGAATTCTTCCGATTTTTCCATCCCAATTCCGAATTCCGATTTTTTTCCTCAATATTCCGAAAAAAATTGGAATTCGGAATTGGGATGGAAGCGTGCATGCGACCCATGCTTATGGGGACACGACGTATGTGCCCCCCCCCCCCCGCACTGAGTCACTTTGTTAACATGCTGCGAGAATGCTGGACAAACTCAGCGGGTGCAGCAGCATCAGATACACAAAATGCTGATGTTTCTCCAGCTTGTGTAACCCCCCTGAGGTCAACTACTGAACTTGCCCCGCCCCTTACTGACGTCACGTGCCCCGCCCTCACTGACGTCAGACTAATAGGATTCCGATTTTTCAATCTCACAAGTTGGCAGGTATGCAAATGGTCTAACTTTCTTAAAAATTAAGAGAACTGTTATTATAGATTGAAGCATTCTGAAACAAATATGAAACAATCTTACTTGGATGACCTGAAATTAAAGCATATAATTAGTTAGTTACCCAATTGTAGCTAATTACAAATTCAATTACTAAATCTAAACATCTATCCATTTTTTAAGAAAATATTAACATTTTTTTAAAAAGCCTAAGTGTCCAAATAACATTCACACAAGAATTCACAATATAACATGATTTTTAAATCTCATTGTTATGAATTTATAGGCCAAATTGAAGGAATTTAGTATTTAATGCCCGTAAATTAATGGCCATTTAAATCAGCTTGCGAGTGGGATTTTCTGGAACGTGATGGATTGGAACGTTGCGGTTGTGGTGAATTTAAACCCCATATCGGCAGTAAAAATACTGCCGGTTTGTATGGGGAATAAATCACCGTTTCGCAACATGAAATGTTGATTAAGGTCATCTTAACAAGCAAGTTTATATGAAAAAATAAACAGCTTTCCCTTACCTGTCCCCTGCGTAAAATCCGTCCCCGTTGTTGGCGTTCACGGCATTAGAAGCTAATTTTTATTTTACTCCAGCGCTGAAATAGTCGGACGATTAAAAAAAAAATTCACTTACCGGCAGTCGGAACGAATCTCCAGCAAAAGCTTGCATCCCGAGAAAATATAACTCCGGAAGGCATTGGAAAACTGCATTTTAACCCCCCCCCCCCCCCCCCCCAAAGGCGCCAAAGTCATGCACGCGGCCAGCGGCAGAACTGCAGTTCCGCTGAAGGTAAGTTTTGTAACATACCTATATTAGGTGTTTACTTGTTCAATATATTCAAACCTGAGATTATTAATTTTGATTTTAAGCAAATTTATGATGGAGCAAATTGGGTGAGGGGGTAGATCTGAGTAGGTGATCAGGCATCATTTTTCTGAATGGCAGAGTGGTCTTGAGAGGGGCTTCCAGCCTTCTCCAGCCTCGCATCCTCAGCATAGCCTCGAACACTTGCCGCCACCTGTTCCTTTCACTCCTCACTGGAACCCACGTTGGAATCTTAAGTGTGTGTGCCTGATTTTCTGTTCCATTCCACAGCTGCACAACCAAGGAAACATAAAACAAAATTCTGTTTGCGTCTGCTACTCATGGACAATGAAATATATCCAAGAGCATCACTCCTTCTTCAGACAGAGCAATGATAAATCAATAAGTGAACCTCCACTGGTTGTGTTTCTGGTCTGATGATTTCGATTTTGCTGATTTATTTTTTGCAGACTTGCATTATCTGCTGTGTCTTAGTGCTTTGGAATAAATGCATTTTTCTTCATTTTTCTTGATTTTCTCAATATAACACTGGCTGCAAACCAGTGGAGAAGAAAATAAGCACCAATCGTCCCCAAACTTATGCGCACAAAGTTCAGGTGAAACAGCTGGGACTGTTCAGCTTCCTTCCCAGCTCCATACTTTCACGACCCGTTTCAGCTTCCACAGTATCCAAAACATGCTGTTTCAAGTGAATACAAGACTAGTTTAATGATACAGTGTGGAAACAGGCCCTTTGGCCCACCAAGTCCACACCGTCCAACGATTCCCGCATATTAACACCACCCTACACACACTAGGGAGGGGGAACATTTTAAATTATGCAAGCCAAGTCACCTACAAACGTGTATATCTTTTGGGTGTGGGAGGAAACTGAAGATCCCGAGGAAAACCCACACGGTCACGGGGAGAACTTACATACTCCCTGCAAGATAGTCAGGATCGAACCCGGGTCTGGTGCTACAAACACTGTAAGATAACAACTCTACCGCTGCGCCACCATGCCACCCTAACACGCATCTAGTTTAAAACATATCTTTGTATCGCTGGGACATTCATGGACCAGTGTGCCAAGTATCCATTGTTTATTCCCAACCTTTGCTAATTAGTAATGAGTACTAGGTGTTACTCATATTAAATCTACAGATCAAATTTGTTGAAAAAGAGATTCACACGGAAGTAGCATGAAAATAGCTGAGTAAGTTCACAATTGCTTATTCTATGGGCAGGAAATAATGAGGAATCCTAGAATCAGAGGATATTTATAATCTTTAAACTGGATCTTTTTGGTGTTCTCACATTCGTTCAGACCTATATATGCCTGTGTGTTTCTCTTGTTACTTAGGCCAATAATGCTTACTGAGTAAATGGAAAAATGAAGAGCTAGCAACATTTTAAACTTAATTTTACAGTGGAGGCCACTGGATTTGTTATACATGTCTTTAAAGACCCAACCAATTAGAAGCAATCCTTTCATACCCCTCCTTAATTCTGCTGTTTTATTCACCTTTTCAAATATGTAGTCAATTGTGCTTTCCAAAATCACTTTTCATTCCACATCTGCATCTTTCTGGAAGAACAACTTCAAAATAAATCCTAATTATTTCTGAGTCATTGCAAAATCAAAAAAAAAGCTGGAAGTTGGTGCTGGAAATCTGAAGTAAAAAGCATAAAATGCTGGAAACTGTCAGGAGGTTCAGGCAGCATCTGAAAAAAAAGAGTAGCATTTAAGTTGCAGAGAAGATAGTGGATAATCTTAGACCACAAATAACCAGTTCTAATACAAAAAGGTTTTGTGATATTATTGAATTTGGTGCAGAGTCCTGAAACAACAGGACCGAGCAGCAGCAACAACATGCCCAGACGGAGGATGAGGTACTGTTCCTCAAACTTGCATTAGGCCTTGTAGGAAATACAGTATGTAAGAGGCAACAGATAGAATAAGACTGAGAATTAAAGTAACAGGCAACTGGAAGCTTCGGGTCACTCCTGCACCTATGAAGCAGCTTCCAGTCTGTGTTTAGTTTCTCCAGTGTAAAGGAGTCCGCCATCACCAGCACTGAATACAATAGACTTCACACACTTTTTCTAGATCTATGGTATGGCTATGTTAACTAGCCTAGTCTTCAAGAAATTTCTATTAATTGTCCCAAGTTCCCCAGTCATCATGTCTCCAGGATTAAAACAGAGGAGAAATACTCATTGAGTTCTTTGCCCATCTCCTGAGGCTCCACACAGAGGTGACCACTTTGGTTTCTGAGGGGCCTTATTCCTTCTTTTGTTACCCTCTTTCCCCTAATGTAGATAAACTTTCTTTGGATGTTTCTTAATATTATCTGCCAGAGCTATCTCCCACCCAATTTTGTGGCCTTCTGATTTCCTTCATAAGTATACACCTATATGCCCAACATTCGCCACAGCCTCCATTATGTCAGCACTGGCTGTGGGTGTGATAGGAAGAGCAATCAGAGACCAAGACCTCACACCCAGCATGACAATAACGGTCCACCAAGGAGGAGTGATAAGCTGCGTATTTTTAAATATTTTTTTAAATTCGTGATTGCTTTTGATCATTTCAAGATTCAAGAGACATTTATTGTCACATCACCAATTGGTACAGTGAAATTTGGGGTCGCCATACGAATAAAAAAGAACACAGCACAGGATAGACTTAAACATAAACATCCCCACACTGCGAAATCAATGTTTCCCACTGTGAGGGAAGGCACCAAAGTTCAGTCATCCTCCTCTTTCTTGTTCACCCGTGGTCGGGGCCTCCCGAACCCTCCGCAGTCGCCGATACGGCAGCCCGATGTTCAGGCCCTCTCACCGGGATGATGGAACTCTGACGTCGGAACGGAAGAAAATTCTTAGCGGCTTGGACTTCCGAATCGGCCACTTCTTACCGGAGACCGCGGCTCCCGAAGTCCACAGGCCGAGCTAGGCGGAGATTCACGCTGGCGGCCCTCGGCAAAGGGATCACCAGAACTCCATGATGTTGAATTCAGCGCCGCCTGCGGCTGGGAGCTCCACGATGTTGAAGCAGCAGGCCCAACACTCCGGAGCTTCAAACGGCGATCCAGGTAAGGCATCACCCACTCCGCGATGAATCCAGTGCTGCGCCGCTCATGAAGCTCTGGTCGGTCTCCGGCAGGAAAGGCCGTGCCAATCCAGTTGGTAGGCCGACTCGGAGAATAGTCGCATCCTGACCAGGAAGTGACTGAAAAACGGATTCCCCCTTTCCCTGCCCACCTCCCCCACATAAAAATACTCCAAAGAAACGTCCAAAACATACTTTTTAAACAGACTAAAAATAAAAAAAGGATGGAAAAACAGATAGACTGTAGGCAGAGGCTGCCATCAAGTGGCGCCCCTAGTGGTCAATCTATTTCAGCTGCTTATAATTATCTAGGATCATTGAAGATAGTTGGAAATTCTGGAAAAGGCCTTTGTTAGCAGTGAGCTGTCAAAGTCTATCCGAGCCGGGGGTCGGAGTCTCAGGCCCACCTCCTGAGGCCTAGTCACTACTTGTGACGTTGCCCTGAAACCTTTTCTTCCAGTGTGAAAACAGGCCCTTCGACTCACGAAATCCACGCTCACCAGCAATCACCCCGTACACTAGCACTATTCTACATGCTCAGGACAGTTGACTATTTTACATAAGCCTACAAACCTGTACATCTTCGGAGTGTGGAGGAAACCAGAGCACTTAGAGAAAACCCATGCGTCACAGGGAGAACGTATAAACTCCACACAGCTAGCACTCCCGTAGTCAGGATCAAATCTGGGTCTCTGGAGCTGTGATAGACAATAGAGGCATGAACCTCTACCACCGTGCCACTGTGCCAGCACTTTGTGTCTTTTATTGTTCACCAGCACCTGTAGTTTCCTTGATTTTACACGTTATTCACATTCTTAGATGCCAGAATCTGCGAGACATTCTACTCCAAACTCAGTCATTGAGATTACAAGGCCAACAAATGAAAGGTATGCTCAAAGCCTGCTCAAGGAAATGCAGCCCTCCTAACGCAGGCAGGAGGGACTAGCGAAGATAGGACATGTTGGTCAGTGTGAGCAAGTTGGGCCGAAGGCACTGTTTCCACATTTTATCCTGTGGCTTATGGCAGTCGGTGGTTTTCAAATTGGCTTCGTCAGTCACCTCGGAGCCAACAGAACCGGAGCGGGAACAAGTCGCTCTCGATCCCGAGGGACTGGAGCAGTAATGAGGTCTTGGGCAGGATGCAACCTCAGAAATATCATGAGGAGCAGGCATGAGGGAGAGGCAGGAGCAATCCACATGTTATCTGAAGGTACAGTCCACTGCACTTGGGGTGTGAGCCTAGATTGTACCCAGTCAGACTGGAGTCCTTTGACAGATGTAAAGCTTAATAATTCACTGGGCATGCTTTAAATATAGCTGTGATGTCCACATGTTTAAATCTATGGGGCATATTAAGCAAATAAGATTTGATGGGTTTTGACATTTATTTTCCTTCCTTTGTCGCGTAATGCATCAAATGGCTTGGTGTAGTTTGCAGACTGAGGATTAGTTTTAGAAGATTGTCAATTGTGGAAGGATTATGAAACATATTTATAGAATTGATAAATCTTGTTCAGTGGAATTGGGAAGATTGGCTTCTTGCACTGTATTACTTATTCATCACGTGAATCAAGTTCATTCTAAAGGGAGAGTTTAGTTTGGTTTAGTTTAAAGATAGAGTGCGGAACAGGCCTTTCAGCCTACTGAATCCGCGCCGACCAGCGATCCCCGCACATCAACACTACACTAGGGACAATTTAACATTATACCAAGCCAATTAACCTGCTAACCTGTACATTTTTAGAGTGGGAGAAAACCAAAGTTCTCGGAGAAAACCCTTGCGGTCACAGGGGAACGTAGAAACTCCATACAGACAGCACCCATAGTCAGGATTTAACTCGGGTCTCTGGCGCTGTAAGGCTACAACTCTACCGCCGCACCACCATGTCACCCCGAAAGGTGTCACTGTCCACTCTGGATGGAGTGGAGCATTTGTCAAGCATTGTGCTGCTACGGAGGGGGGGCTGATCTGTGCCTCGTAGCAAGATGTTGTCCATGCAAAGAATGCAGTCAAGGGTGTTAGTACAGCCATCTGCTGCACCCTTGACTGGTCTGAGAGCACCCCGCAATTGTGAGTGAAACCAATCAACTAACGTTACCACTCAGATCACAACCTTCAACTCACAATCTAATGGTGATTGCACTTCTTGACTGATGATCTGATAAAGATTATAACCCTCAATTTGAAATATGTTGGATTTAGTTTACAGTGTGGAAACAGACACTTTGGCCCACTGAGTCCGCGCCAACCATCGATCATCCTGTACGCTAGTTCTATCTTACACCCTAGGGACAATTTACAGAGGCCAATTAACCTACAAACTTGCACGTCTTTGCAATGTGGGAGGAAACCAGAACAACGCAAAAGATCCATGCAACACAAGGAGAATGTACAAACTCTGTAGAGACAGCACCTGTAATCAGGATTTAATCCTGGTCTCCAGCACTGTAAGGCAGCAACTCTACTGCTGTGCCTCCGTGCCACCCTGATCGCCATTGGTGATCACTCATCGACTAGCGAGCCGATTGTGATCACACCCCTCGATAGTAAACTCAATAGGGAATTGCTCCCCTCAACGAGGGATCTGATAGTGTTCACACCACTCAACTAGTAATTCCATAGTGATCTCTGGATGGAGTGGTTAGGGATTAATTAGGGATCCGCTGATGATTATACCATTCAAATGGTGTTTGATATTAATCATTACTGGGGCTGCACAATGGCACAGCCGGTAGAGCTGCTGCTTCACAACGCCAGGGACCCAGGTTCGATCCTGACCCCGCTGCTGTCAGCGTGAAGTGTATGTTCTCCCCATGACCGCGTGGTTTCCTCCCACATCCCATAGGCATGCACGGTTTTAGGTTAATTTGCCTCTGTAAAATGCCCGTTTGTTTAGGGAATAGATGAGGAAGTGGGATAACTTAGAACTAGTGTGAACAAGTGATAAGTGGTTGGTGTGGGCTCAGTGGGCTGCTGGGCCTTCTTGCTCTATCTCCAAATGTAAATGAAGAAAATGTAATGTTCCCCTAATCTAACATTCCAAACCCAGGTTAGCAATTGCACCCTTCAGTTAGCGATCAGTTTGTGATCTCACCAGTCCACTTGTTATCCACCTCTCAACTAGAAATCTGTGGGTGACATTGCTGGTCAATACTGGATGGTGTTGATGGTCTGGGCAAGATTGTGATGAGTGGGAGATGGCTAGTTTGGACTGGACTGTATTTATTATTGTTACTGTACCGAGATACAGTGGGAAGCTTTGTTTGCATGCTAGCCAGTCAACTGTAGCAGAGTAAAATCGAGCCACACACATGTACAACAGGTAGTGCGTAAAGAAAATTCCCAGAGTGCAGAAAAAAGTGTCACAGCTTACAATGTAACAGTTATTTAGGTTTATTATTATCATATGTACTGAGGTACTGTGAAAAGCTTTGAAAATGCTATCCAAATGGATCAGATATACCATACATAGATACAATCATTTCAAAATCAAGTACAATAGATAGAGCAAAGGGGAAGATACATAGTGCAGAATATATTTCTCAGCATTATAGCACATAATTTCCTCAACGGGTAGAAGGGAATCGAACAGTAGCTTAGCTTATGGAAAGACCCTTCAGAAGCCTAATCTTCTTGCATAGGGCGTGCACAGCCTAAAGGGCCTGTCCCACTTGGCCGTCATTTGCGCGCCCTTTACGCGACCTCCAAAAATGTGGCTGTCGCGTTGTGTCGCACGGGCAGCGTGTGGGTAGCGCGGGACAGGCGCATGGAGAGGCGTGGAGGAGTATGGAGTTACACGCGGTATCGCGTACGCACGCTGATGCATTGGATACGCTCGCTGATGCATTGGTGTCGCACGCTGGCGTCCCTGACTTCTCACGTGTATCGCGTGGTGATGCATGGTCACGTCACCGTGCGTAACCATGCGTCGCCGCGTGCAGCAGGGTATCTAATGACATGATGACACGTGATTTGCATGCAACGACGCGTCGACCTATTTTACATATGACGCGTAAAAGAGGCGCAAATGACGGCCAAGTGGGACAGGCCCTTAAAGTTGTAAGACAACTTGTTCTGTTTGATCTTCTGTTTGTGCACGCCAGGTTGATTGCATTCGTCGAAACAGGGTGGACCACGTGAAGGCTGCAATCTACCACCCCAGAAGCCTAATAAACGGAGGGGAAGAGGCTGTTCTAGAGTCTGCGCTTTCAAGCTTGTGTGCCTTCTGCCAGGCGGAATCAATGACTCTTGAGTGAATAACTGCAGTGGGACATGTCTTTGATTATATTGGCTGTTTTTCCAAGGCAGCGTCAAGTGTGGATGGAGTCAACAGTGGGAAGTCTGGTCTGTGTGAGGCAGACTCCACCCTCTGAGGCAGAGTCAGAAAAGCCCACTGGAAATTATAAATATATTTGGAAAAAGCAGCATGAAGCAACATTTCATCATCGTTCCGGCATCTAACTAGCTTAAGGCAGCGGAAACGCTGAGCTTGTGGGAGAGACTCCAAAAAGCTAAGATGCAGCATCATCCAATCTCGTTAACTATTGATTATGTTGTTCAGTTTGCAGTCAGAAAACAATATTGGCAGCATGCTGTGTGTTCCCTCTCTATCCTCAACACTTAAAAGCACTATCTCTCCCTGTAATTCAGTTTTCTTCAGCAAAGGTGAATAGAGTAAATTAGATGCTGAAAGAAGTAGCTAAATCTTTATTTCTCTCCAAGTGAAATAAAAAAGAAAGGCAAGAAGAGATATTACAATTAAAGGGCAACTTACTTACTGTAGGTAGAGATCCTTAATTATGTTGCTCTGGACCAAGTTCAATTTCAATACAATCACACCATTAATAGTGTTCTTAGGGCATGAACCAGAACCCCTAGCTCCCTCAGGTTGCACTTATATCCATGGAGCAAATAAGACAGCCACTTAGTGCCGATTATATTGATTTTAAGACACAACATTTTAAACATGCCCACCGGACCACAGAGTCAGTGCCAACCATTGATCACCTTGTTCATATTAGTTACATGTTATCCCACTTTCGCATCTATTCCCTACACGCCAGGGGCAATTTACAGAGGCCAACTAACCTACAAACCCACACACATCCATGGAACATGGGAGGAAACCGGAGCATCCAGAGGATGAACAGGTAGAATGTGTAAACACTACACAGACAGCACCCAAAGTCAGCATTGAACTCTGTCTCTGGCACTCTGGTACTGAAACACCACTGTGCTCTTGGGGAAATCAACTCAACTACATGACAACCTGCTCTTCACCTCTATTTGCTGGGATGTCACACCTTGGAAGGTGCATTAAACAATGCTTTTCACAGTAATATTTCACAACTATGTAAACGTTACCATTCTTTTGCCACAAGTGCAGGAAGGTGCCAATGCACAGGCAGGCAAATGTCAAATGGAATAGAATCCAGGAAGTAAGATATAGACCAGTTTGAAATATGGACTTTAGTTTAGTTTATTGTCACGTGTACTGAGGTACAGTGAAATGTTTTTGTCGCATGCTTGCCAGTCAACAGAAATGATTACAAGCGAGCCATTTGCAGTGCATAGATACTTGATAATGGAATACCGTTTAGTGCAAGGTAAAACCAACAAAGTCTGGTCAAGGATAGTCAGCAGGGAAATAGATAGTAGTTGAGCACTGCTGGAATTTAGCTGGAGTTCAATCCAAGAGTCAAAAGTGTTTTATTGTAATATGTACCAAAACGGAACAATGAAATTCTTACTTGCTGCAGCACAAGTAGATATGTAAACATAGTGCTCTGTAAACACCATAATAGACAACAAAAAGTTCAGTATATATAGCCTGATGGTAGCCGGGAAGTAGTTGCTCCTGATCTTGGACGTTACAGTTTTCAGGCTCCTAAAGCTTCTTCCCGATGGCAGGAGTGAAATCAAAGCATGGCCCGGGTGGTGTGGGTCTCTGATGAGGCTGGCTGCCTTTTTGGGGCAGCGACTTCTGTAGATGCCTTTGATGGTGGGGATGTCAGTACCCGTGATGGACTGAGCAACGTGAGTATCGAAACAAATGAGTATCGAGACAAATATGCGGCGTTGCACTTTGGAGGTCAAATCTAAGAGGAAAGTATACAAGAAACGGCAGGACCATAAAGACTTTGATCAACATAGGGATCTTCGGATGCAAGTCGAAATGTGTAGGAAGGATGCTGGTTAAAACCAAAGATAGACACAAAAAGCATCAGCTTTTTGGGTCGAGACCCTTCTTTCAATGCAAGTTGGTCAGGCAGCACCTCTGGAGAAAAGGAGTAGGTAATGTTTTGGGTTGAGACCCTTCTTCAGACTCGAAGATAGACACAAAAAGCTGGAGTAACTAAACGGGTCAGACAGCATCTCTGGAGAAAAGGGATAGATAGTTTTGGGTCGAGACCCTTCTTTCAATGCAAGTCCATAGCTTCCTAAAAGTAGGAATGCAATTGGACAGGGTAGTATAGAATGCATGCTTCCTTTCAATGTTCAGGATGTTGAGTATAAAATTCAGGAAGTCATGTGGCAGCTGTATAAAACTTTGTTGTGCCTGTTGTGGAATATTGTGTGCAGTTCTGGTTACCACATTACAGGAAGGACGTGGAGGATTTGGAGATGGTGTACGAGAGATACCGCCTGGATCAGAATGTATTAGCTATAAGGAATGGATGGACAAATTTGAATTGTTTTCTCTGGAGCAATGTGGAATGATAAGTCAGAGTCTTTTCTCCAGGGTGGAAAGTCAAATTCCAGTGGGGCGAAGTTTAGGTTGAGAGGGGAAAGATTGATAGAAGATTTACAAGGCAATTTTCTTTAAGCACAGAGTGATGGGCGCTGGATAGGGCCTGATTGGGGAGGTGGTGAAAGCTGGTATGATAACAACATGTAAGAGACCCTTGGACAGTCACATGAACAGGCAGATAATGGATGGATATAGACATGTGCAGTTTGAATGGGCATCGTGGTTAGCACAGATGTGGGCTGAAGGGCCTGTACTGTTGTTTCAATGACTTTATGTATTTTGGGTGGGCAAACAAATGAAAGCACATTAAACTGGAGGGTCTAGAGGAGCAGAACGATCAATGAGGGGCTCCTTTATGATCGCTGGAGGTAACAATACAGATGCTTACAGTAATCAAAGCAGCAAATGAAACATTGTTCTTTGACCGTTGACTGCAAGAACAAAGATGGAGGAGTAAAATGGTGTTTAGGCAGATGATCAACCATCATCACATCGAAAAACAGAGCAAATTAAGGAGGGATAAGACGTAGTGTAAAATACACAGAGGACTTGACGGGTTTGGATTGAAAGAAAGATCAGCAATACCAAAGCCGAGTGCTAAGGTTAGGTTCTAATCAAGGTGTATAAAATTATGAGAGGCCGAGATAGGTTTATTAGCTTGGTGTGTCCAAAGCTACCGGGCTACAGATTAGGGCTGAGAAATGGGATTTGTACGAGTAGCTTTTTCTCATAGACACAATTAAAATGTACAAAATGCTGGAGTAACTCAGCAGGTCAGGCAGCATCTCTGGAGAACGTGGACAGGTGATGTTTCACGTCGGGACTGAAGGACAGTGTCTGACATCTGAATTACTCCAGCTCTTTGTGTCAATTTTTTTTGTAAACCAGCATCTGCAATCCCTTGTTTCCACAACTAAAGTGTGCTCTTCATGTTGTAAATTTATGCCGTTATTTGATTCCTTTTGCTCTAATCTGCCTCCTATTAGGTTTCTGAAGCCAATTGGTGCACTCTGACAATTCGTCCTCAGTTTGCATCATCCTGTGTACTTTCAGTAGGTACGTAGACCCAAGCTGGAAAAACATGATGTGGGCTCAAGCCCAACTGCTGGAGGTAACACAGCAAGCTGCTGCTCAGTCAGTGCAGTCAACCTTTGTTAAATAAATGCTCTGTCTTTCCTCTTGGCAGACAATGTAAAATGTTTGTCGTCTCTTGTATCCTGGCTAATAATTCATCTCAGGCAGTTCCTTCAGGTCGAGGGTGGTTCACTCCCATTCCAGTTTGATGTGTTTTTGTGGGGGTTGATCAGAGTAATATACCGGTGACCACTCAACATGGAGAAAGAGCATTCAAGATGGTTTTGGGAATCTCAAATACACATGTTGGCACCACACACAAGTCCAGTATAAATAGCAGAAGAAACTCAACACCCTACCAAACGAGCTACCTGGTTGCCCCTTTGAACAGCTCCTGCCCTATCCGTGGCAAAGTCTGCAGATCCCATTCTAGAGAGGGGCAAAGTTCTCAGAGGTTCATGTGATCCACAGACCACCACTAGAGGGTGCTGTGATGCTGCTGTTACCATCTGGGCAAGTCCAGCTTTGATGATTTAACCCAGAAGATAGACACAAAATGTTGGAGTAACTCAACGGGCCTGCAGCATGTCTGAATAGAAGGAATGGGTGACATTTCGGGTCGAGACCCTTCTTCAGACTGAGAGTCAGGGGAGAGGAAGACACAGAGATATGGAAGAGTAAGATGTGAAAACAAGACATCAAAGATTTCATCAAACAAGATCGTTTTCACACCTTCCCCTTCCATATCTCCGTATCTCCCTCTCTAATTTATCTGTGTGTAAGATGTGGTGATGTTCTAAAGGCTCAGCGTCAAAGGGTGATACAGTCTGGAAACAGACCCTATGGCCCAACCTGCTTACACCGGTCAACATGTCCCACCTACAATAACCCGACCTGACTGCATTTGGCCCATATCCCTCCAAACCGGTCCTTTCCATGCATCTGCCTAAATGTTTCTTAAGCATTGCGATAGTACCTGCCTCAACTATCTCCTCCGGCAGCTTGTTCCATACAACTACCACCCTTTGTGTGAAAAAGTTACCCCTCAGATTCCTATTAAATCTTTCCCCCTTCGCCTTAAACCTACGTCTTCTGGTTCTCAATTCCCCTACCCTGGGCAAGATTGGGCTTCATTGGAACAATGTACAAGGGACAATTTACAGAAGCCATTTAACCCATAACAACAGAGTCAGAGTGGGGATGGGAGGGAGAACTCTAGTGACTAACGTTTGAGGACTCAGGGTCATTGCCGCAGACTGAAAGGAGGAGTTCTGGAAATTGGGTGCTCACTTTCTTGAACCCCTACATTTGTTTTTTTCCAGACCTGTGGAGTGACAGGCACAACATGATTAACTCCTTTCAGTCTGCGGAGCAGCTAAACACACAAAATGATGCAATGTGCTGTGGTAGCTCACCGAGTCAGGCAACATCTCTGGAGAACATGATTTGTACAGGTGTCAGGGGTTATGGGCAGAAGGCAGGAGAATGGGGTTAGCAGGGAGAGGTAGATCAGCCATGATTGAATGGCAGAGTAGATTTGATGGGCTGAATGGCCTAATTCGAATCCTATCACTTATGATCTCATGAACAAGCAGCACTAGGCTCAGTCGTGGTCAACTGTATCATCAGAGTCACCATCGTTTAACACAGTACTTCAGTTTGTTTTTAACGTAGTTCAGAGATGCAGCATGGAAACAGGCCCTTTGGCTCACCAAGTCCGTGCTGACCAATGATCGCCTGTACACTAGTTCTATGTTATCTCACTTTTGCATCCTACACACCAGGGGAAATTTACAGAAACAAATTAACCGACAAACCTGCACGTCTATGGAATGTGGGAGGAAACCGGAGCACCCGGAGAAAACCCATGCGGTCACAGGGAGAACGTACAAACTCCGTACAGACAGCACCCGTAGTCAGGATTGAACCTGGGTCTCTGGCGCTGTAAGACAGCAACTCTACCACTGTGCTGTCCTTTTGTACTAGATGAGATGTTACACCAAGTGGAAGATAAGAGAATTGTTCATTCTCTAGAGACTGAACAAGCACATAGGTTGACACACTTAGATACACATAGGCCATGGAATACCAGACTGGACTATTCCTTTATCGTACATCAAATACATGCCCAGCACTTATCATTAAGTCAACGGGTTGAGATATTTCTTTGAAGAAGAAGGGTCTCCTATCCACAGATGCTGCCTGAGTTATGCCATCACTTTGTGTTTGATCTGCATAGTCAATGACGTTGAAAGGCATTTCTGTGTCGCAGGTCGGACCATAGTATGTTTTATTGCCTCCCAGGTGGCAGGGTCAGCAATGTCAGTAGTTAGTAGAGACACTGCCTCACAACCCCTGAAACTCAGGTTCTCTGCTGACCTCTCGTGCTGCCTTTATGGAGTTTGCACATTCTCCCGGTGATCGCACGGGTTTCCTTTTTTTAATGCCAGAAGCAACTTGAGTGGTTGAATGGTCCTCCCATGAAATGTGGGAGATTTGGGGAAAGTCCTATTTCCTTGGCGACTACATTTGCAGGAAGTGTGTCCAACTGCAGCTCCTCTGGGTCGCTTGGACTCTCTGAGGAGAAGCAGGAGGCAGAAAGTGTTATAGACAGGAGCGTCAGAGAGGTGATCACACCAAAGGTTCAGCCAAATAGGTGACCACCTGGAGAGCAACCAGGTTGTGCAGGGGTCCCTTGTGGTTAATCCCCTCTCTCGTTGGATATCAATGGGTGAGGAGAGTTTTGAGGGAAATTTTGTGGGCAGATAGGATTACTTTGTAAATTGACATAGCCTAGATAGGCTACCTCTATGTAAGGCAAACATCGTGGGCGGCACGGTGGCGCATTGGTAGATTTGCTGCCTTACAGCGCCAGAGACCCGGTTTCAATCCTGACTACGGGTGCTGTCTGTACGGAGTTTGTACTTTCTCCACATAACCTGCGTGGGTTTTCTACGGGTGCTCCGGTTTCCTCCCATACTTCAAAGATGCACAGGTTAATTGGCTTTGGTAAAATTGTAAATTGTACCTAGTGTGTGTCTGTGTGTAGGATGGTGTCAGCTTGCGGGGATCGCTGGTGCAAGCTCGGTGGGCAGAAGGGTCTGTTTCTCTAAACTAAACGACACTAAACAAATTAAATTGTTTAACACCATACTCTCTGTGCAATGGGTTGGGCTTTTAAATACCATGTAGAGATAAAAGCCCTTTTAGTGGCAGAACAACCCCACTGCAGGTCTCTGAGAAAGGCAGATTAATGATGTTCTGAGAAATGTTTTAGGTTTAAGCCAGCTTGCGTACCTGATGGGGATGAAAAATTACATATATAGCCACTTGCTGCATATCAACCTGCTTCTACCTTTGGCTCACGAGAAATGACATCAAAATAAGTAGTTGGCAACTGCAATCTTTTACCCTGACTCTATCAGTGCCTCTGAGTAAAGTAGAATGGATATCAGCTTACAGTGTAAGTCAGAGGGCAGTTTAAAAATTATGGTTATAGATGTCTTAAACTTGCATTATGATACTCAGTGCAGCCTGATGAATGCAGAGCTCAGTCGCAGGAGCAATTGAATGAGTATTGATTTTGCTCGTGAGGGATGGGAGGGCCAAAGCTGCTAACCATTCGCCACGGTGCTCGAAACATCTCATATAAATCCTGGTGCATGGACTGTGAAAACGCTGAAAATAGGACTGGCCTGGACTATCCGGCAATCGCAGATTGATCTCCCAGGCAAGGCAACAAGTAAATACTGGGAGAAATCATCTGGCCTGGAAGTGATGGTGTGTCTGTAGATGCAGCAAATAAAAAAAAAAAGCGATGTGTAGGAAGGAACTGCAGATGCTGGTTTAAACCAAAGAAAGGCACAAAAGGCTGGAGTAACTCAACGGGTCAGGCAGCGTCTCTGGAGCAAAGGAATAGGTGACATTTCGGGTGGAGACCCTTCTTCAAAATGTGATGTTTGCAGTTGAGCAACGACGGGGAGCATAGAGTCGTGGAGATGCAGCATGGGAGCAGGCCCTTTGGCCCGACTTCCCCATGCCGACCAAGATGCCCCATCTATACTAGTCCCAACTTCCCACGTTTGGCCTGTATCCCCTGAAGACTTTCCTATCCATGCGCCTGTCCAAATGTCTTTCAAATGTAGTTATGACATTTGGAGCTTTGTGAAGGGAGTGGGTGAGTGAAAGATCAGTGATAAGATGATCGGTTGAGTGTGCATTTGGGGCAGCAACCAGAGGTTCAGGGCAGGTGAGATTGTAACTATGGACCTTGCTAAGGTCCATTTAGACCCATCAGCTCATCACACGAACCCTCCCGGTTGCCGTCACAAGCAGCTGAATCACATAAGGCAAAGGCTGCTTCCCTTTAATTCCATGCTGACTGCCACATTTTTCTATATATCAGTTAATACTGACTCAGAATTTCTTCCAATAACTTGTCCTCCATTCCAGGAGAGTAATTAATCAAGCTATCTTGCATCCCTTTTTAAGCAATAGTAACTGTCAGCAGTCCTTCAATCTGGTGCCAGGGAGGATTAAAAATGATGGTCAGAATCTTCACTATTTCCTCCCTTGTTCATGTGAAGGACACAATTTCTTCATATACGGTACACTATCTACTATGAAGAGATGCTCAATCTGTTAATTTACTCTCATTCATTTTGCTCATCCTACCAAAGATTTTTCAAGCTTTAACCCAATGTTTAAGGATCTTACTAATCCTGTGGAGTGGTGAATCTGGAATTCTTTGCCACAGAGGGCTGTGGAGGCCAAGTCAGTGGATATTTTTAAGGCAGAGATAGATAGATTCTTGATTAGTATGGGTGTCAGAGGTTATGGGGAGAAGGCAGGAGAATGGGGTTCAGAGGGAGAGATAGATCAGCAATAATTGAATGGCGGAGTAGACTTGATGGGCTGAATGGCCTAATTCTACTCCTATCATGACCACCCCATTTGCAGATTATTTAAGAAGTTTCTAATCTCCCCTTAATTACCATTGTGCTTTTTATGGATTTTTTAAGGATCTTCAGTTTTTTCTTAACTATAATTTTTCATGTCTCTTCTTTATCAACGGGATTGCCTTTTTATTTTCACCCATTAATTTTCTACATTACCTAGGTTTGGAAGTGTTCTTTACTTTTTTTTATGACTATATTTAAAAAAAATTTAACTACCGTTGTCCATTTCCCCATGTATGAGTCTTACTTTAGTTCATTACTAAGAACGGGGTGGCACACAGGTAGAATTGTTGCCTTACAGCACCTGCAGCGTCGGTGACCTGGGTTCAATCCCGACTGCGGGTGCTGTCTGTACGGAGTTTGTATGTTCTCCCCGTGACTACGTGGGTTTTCTCCGAGATCTTTGGTGTTAGTGTGCAGGGATCACTGGTCGGTGCGGACTCGGTGGGCCGAACGGCCTGTTTCCACGTTGTATCCTTAAACTAAACTCATCTAAACTAAACTAAATGTACCCTGTGAATCAGCTCTACTCCATTTTCTAAGTTTAAAATGTAGTAAACATTCGTTACTATGGACCTCCTTACAACAGATTTTGGTTATAGTGGACAAGATGTCCCCACAGTAATCAGATACCACTTTGGCTCATAAACACACAATAGCAGACTGTGAGCGGTATGTAAGTCTGCAAGGTCTGCATGTTCCTGATGGAATGAAGGCAAGGCCAGAAGGAGTAAGGATCTCTGGATGCTGGGAGACATTGAGGCCCTGGTTAAGGGAAAAGGGGGAGATATGAGTCAAGTAGCTGCGATCAAATGAATCTCTGAAAGAATATAAGGGATGCAGGAATATACTTAAGAATGAAATCAGGACGTTTAAAAGGGAACCTGATGTAGCTTTGGCAGGGAAGATTATTGAAAATCCAAATTGTTTTTATAAGTATATTAATGGAAAAATAGTAACTAGAGAGATTAAGAGGCCCATCAAAGTGGACATACCTGCATGGAACGTCAGCAGAGGGGCGAGATACTCAAATAATGTTTCTCCTCTGCAGAGAAAGGCATGAAGACTAGGAAACTAGGGAAAGTTAATGGAGATGCCTTGAGGATAATCTGCATTACAACAGAGGAGATGCTTGATGTTCTAAAATGTGTGAAGGTAGATACATCTCAGTGGCCTTATCAGCTTTATCCAAGAATACTGTGGAAAGCTAGGGAAGAAATTGTGGGAGTGTGGCTGAGATGTGTGCATGATGTACCCTGTGAATCAGCCATGGATCAGGTCCAGGACGTTTGAATGGTAGCTAATGTTGAGCTGTTGTTTAAAATGGGCTGTAAAGAAAAAGCCTGAGAACTGTACGCCAGTAAGCCGAACATCTATGGTAGGCAATGGTGCGGACGACACAACCCTGATTGGGCTGATCCAGGATGGGGAGGAATCTGCCTACAGACAGAAAGTGACACATCCTGGGGACATCCTGGTGCATGACCAAGCATGACATCCGAAGACTGCAGTGAATCGTCTGATCAGCCGAGAAAGTTATTGGCTGCAACCTTCCCCCCATTGATGAACTGTACACGGCAAGGGCCAGGAAGCGAGCGGGTAAGATGATCTCTGACCCATCTCACCCTGGCTATGAACTCTATGAAGCACTTCCCTCAGAGAGGTAACTCAGGACTATCAAAGCTAGATATAAAAACAGCTTTTCTCCACGAGCAGTAGCTCTACTCAAACGCCAAAAGTCTGTAGCAACTTTTCACTCTGGTACTTTATTTTAACATGATTAAATTATAATGTTTTATTTTTAATTTTCTGCTGTATATCGTATTTTTACTATGTGCGAGCAAAACACCAAGACAAATTATTTGTATATATACATACTTGGCCAATAAATGTATTCTGACTTCTGACAAAATTACTTGAGAGGATGCTGAGAGATAAGTATTTGGGGATGCCGGAGGAGATATCTATTTGGTAAGACAAGGGATGATTAAGGATAGTCAACCTGGGAGTTGTGCGTGGGAGATCGTGTCTCACGAATTTGATTATTTTGAGGAAATAGCCGTGAGGGTAGATGAGGTGTATGTAGACTGTATGGCATGAAGTGGCGCAACGGCGCAGCGATAGAATTGATGCCTTACAGCGCCAGAGACCCGGCGTCAATCCTGACTATGGGTACTGTCTGTATGGAGTTTATGTGTCCCCAGTGACCACGTGGGTTTTCGCCGGGTGTTCTGGTTTCCTCCCACACTCCAAAGATGTACAGGTTTGTTGGTTAATTGGCTTTGGTAAAGATTGTAAATTGTTGCTAGTATATAGGATAGTGCTAGGCTATGGGGATCGCTGGTCGCTGCAGACTCAGTGGGCTGAAGGGCCTGTTTCTGCGCTGAATCTCTAAACTAAACTAAATATGGATTTCACTAAGGCCTTTGATAAAGTTTCAAATGGTAAGTTACTATAGCAGGATAGATCACGTAGGATGCAGGGAGAGCTAGCTAACTAGATACATAATTGGATACATACATTTTACATAAATAATGATAGGAAGTAGAAAGTGATGGTGGAAGGATGTATTTTGAACTGGAGGCCTGTGACAAAGTGGTGTGCCTTGGGAGTCTAGGCTGGGCCCATTATTGGTCATCTATAATAATGACTTAGATGAGAAAGTGCAAGGTATGTTTCATACATTTGCAGATGACACTTAAAATAGGTGGTATCATGGACAGTGAAGAAGGTTATGAAGAATCTCAGTAGGATCTTGATCAGCTGGTAATTTCTTTAGTCAGAGGATGGTGAATCTGGAATTAATTGCCATAGACGGCTTTGGAGGCAAAGTCACAGGATATTTTTAAGTTGGAGATTGACAGATTTTTGATAAGTAGGGGTGTCAGGGTTATGCTGCGTGGGCAGGAGAATGAGCTTGAGAGGGAAAGATAGAGCAGCCATGATTGAATGGCAGAGTAGACTCGATGGGCTGAATGGCCTTATTCTGCTCCTAGAACTTATGAGCTTATGAACTTGCGCCAGGGAATGCAAATGGAGTTTAATTCAGATACTGTAAGTGCGAGGTGTTTCATTTTGTTGAAGGGATGGACAGGTAATCTTATAGAGGTGTATAAAATTATGAGGGGCATTAAAAGGGTAAATGCACATAGCCTTTGTCCAGGGTTGGAGTATTAAATACTGGAGGGCAAAGGTGTAAGGTGAGAGGGGAAAGATTTATTTGGAACATGACGGGCAGCTTTTTCACACAGCGGGTTGTCTGTACATGGAATAAGCCGTCAGAAAAAGTGGTTGAGGCAGGTTCCATAACAACTTTTAAAAGATATTTTGACAGGTACATGGATAGTTAAGGTTGAGAGGGACATGGGTAAGACATGTGTAAATGGGACTAGCGTAGCTGGGGCATCAGTATGCTCCAGTTGGCCAAATGAGCTGTTGTGCTGTGGTGACTCAATGACTATATGGATATTTTATGGAATATTTTGTCACTGCGTGACTTTGTTTAGGCTGGGTCTGGATTTCTGAGGAATTGTGTTTCAGTCTGACTGTGTGAAAGTCTGACGTGATTAGTTTTAGGTCAATATTATGCCTCTGTGACCGAGCGTTACCAGTTTCTGGAATGCAATTATAAGTGTACTTCAACAGGTCTTAAAGTTATTTCAGCTTCCCTGAGGGTATAAAAGCAGGTTACTTTGACTTAACTGGTCCTTGGTGCATCTATATTGTTCTAGATTTGTCACTCTTTGGGCTTCACGTTTCCCGCTCACGATGGCCCGGTCTTGCATTTTTAATGGTATTTCAATAGAAATATTTCTGATGTCTATTCAATTATCTAAATCCTATATCACAGGGAAGATTTGTTTGCATTTTAATTTACTCTCAATCTGAAGAAGCCAGCTGTGAGACAAATTAAAATGTTGATTTAATGCAGTCACAGATTTGTTGAGAATTAACTGCTGACTAATGTAATGCCACACCAAAGTGTTTAATCAAACTTGGCAAAGAGCGCAGCACAGTAGCGCAAAGGGTGGTACAGTGGAGCAGCGGTAGAGTTGCTGCAATACAACGCCAAAAACCCGTGTTCAATCCTGACTACGGGGATGCTGCCTGTACAGAGTTTGTTTGTTCTCCCTGTCACCGCATGGGCTTTCTCCTGAAGCTCAGGTTTCCTCCAACATCCCAAAGACGTGCAGGTTTGTGAGTTAATTGGCTTCTGTAATTATCCCCAGTGAGTAGGATTGAACTAGTGTTAGTCGGCATGGACTCGGTAGGCCGAAAGGCCTGATTCCACACTGTACCTCTCATGAGACAAATTGATCTAGTAGACACACAGCGTAAAGAGTCAAGTCAAGTGTGCTTTATTGTCACATGTCCTAGATAGAAGAATGCAATTGTTAATTGAACCGTGCTACATGTTTTTAAAGGTTTGCAAATATTTACTTGCAACAGGTACTATTGCAACTTTTAAGAATCATTTGGACAGGTATATGGATAGGATAGGTTATATAAGGATATGGACCAAGTGCAGGCAGGTAGATGGGTCATGTTGGTCAGTGTGTGCAAGTTGGGCCACACTGTACGATTCTACGATTCTATGACTCTATGTCTCTATGACTATGATCCTACGACTCTATGACTCTAACTAATCTAAAAATCTAGCTGATTTCACAAACTTGGTGAGTTGCCCTTCAGATGGGGATATGACTGGAGGGCATCAGATGAGCATCTGCCTCCCACCGGGCCATACACCTTTCCATCCATTCTGCAGGCAATAGTGTTCCCATTGCCAATTTAAGAGAAAAATACTTTGTGTTAAACCTTTACTGTTCTCCCTTCACAAACACTACCTAACCTGCTGTCCATTTTCAGCATTTAGTCTTGTTACTTCAGATTTTCACTGTGCAGATCAACTTGTTTAAGGATGAAACTTCCATGTCAATGAAGATTTTCCACCAATATTTTAAACCTAATAATTGGAAATTAGGAGGATGGATTGGAAGTGAGGTTATGTTGACCGCACAGGTAGTACTGGGGATCAGGACAGAACACGGGCCACTGGGTGAAGGTGAGGCAGCAGCCAATCTCTTGTCGAGCGAATCCACCCACAGACCTGTCTTTTGTTGTTATAATGAAAGGTATCCTAGAATTTCAGCTTCTACATAGTCAGACATGTTTGGCAGTAATTGGCAATGGAGACTTTGTACTCCAACAAACTTGACTCGGCAAGAGCTTCCCTTGTGGTCCTGAAGCTTCCTTCATGAATCTAGACCAAGGGCAATGCCTCTAAACATGCACCAAAGAAGGTTCGTTCTGAAACTGCCCTGGAAACTGACATCTGGAAAACCTCTGTCAATTCGTCTGATGAACAATAGAAAGAACAGGCATCAACTTCTAAAGCTGTTTCTCACTGAAAGCGTTCTTTAGTCTTGACACTTTAGAGATACTGCACGGAAACGGGCCCTTCGGCCCACTGAGTCCGCGCCGACCAGAGATCATCCCGTACACTATCCTACACACTGGGGACAATTTACAATCTACAGAAGCCAATTATGCCACAAACCTGTGCGTCTTTAGAGTGTGGGAGGAAACCAGAGAACTTGAAGAAAATCCCCGCGGTCATGGGGAGAACGTACAAACTCCGTACAGACAGCGCCTGTAGTCAGGATCAAACCTGGGTCTCTGGCGCTGTAAGGCAGCAGCTCTACCACTGTGCCACACTGTTCCATCCATGCTTTGAGTCCAGCAGAGTAGCTCCACCCTGCTGAGATTCCCCAGCACTGATGCTCGTGAATCAGTCGTCTTTGATTCTATTCCATGTTAAGACCCATGGTGGATCTGCAATCCACATTAATTTCATCACAAATTACAGGAATAAAATTTAGTTTCTGTCTTAAATTATTCATATGCTTGAGAGTGATTTTATTTTATTTTTATATTTAATTACCTAATTTTTTGTGTTTCAAGTTCAAGTTCACATTTATTGTCACATGCACCAATTGCGGTACAGTGATATTTGAGTTACCATGCAGCCATACAATTAAAAGAACACAACACAATTAAAAGAACGAAAGAACTTAGCATAAACATCCACCACAGTGATCACTGTGATGGAAGGCAATAATGTTCTTCCTCCTTTTGTTCACCCGTGTTTGGGGCCTTGACCTTCCCTAGTCACCACTACGGAATGGTGTACAAGCCCTCTCGTCAGGATGATCGAAGCTCCAGCATCGGGACGGAACACACTCTGCGGCTTGGAGTGCCCGAATCGGCCCCTTTCTTACCGGAGACCGTGGCTTCTCAATATTACAGGCCGCAGGCAGGCCAGCAGTCGGAGCTCTTCTCTGGTGATCCCCGGCAAGGGGTTCCTGGCTCAGGGATGGTAAGTCCATGCCACGCCCCCTGCTAAAAGCTCCTCAGACCGTGGCCTCACGATGTTTTAGTCTGCAGGTAAGTGGTTGGTGCCTTTCATCTGACTCCGCGATGGAAGTCAGAAGCGCCCGCTGCTGAAGCTCTGGGCTGCTTCTGGGAAAGGTCGCACCAATCCAGTTGTTAGGCCGCGAGGGAGGCGAAAATGCGATTAGGAGAAAGGTTGCATGTCTGCCGAGGTAAATGACTGCAAACGGTTTCGCCCTATTCCCCCCCACCATCCCCCACATAAAAACATACCGAGAAGCATTAACACATACATTTAGACATACTAAAAAAACAAAAAAAGTCGAAATGACTGACACGCTGCTGGTGGCGCAACCCAATGATGTAAAATGTTATCGAAAAGTTTCTGTACATTTCTGAATATCAGTTCAGTTTCAGTTCAGTTTAGTTTATTGTCACGTGTACAGAGGTACAGTGAAACATTTTTGTTGCGTCAGAGATGTATCAGAGACACTAACAGATCTCTATTATTTTGACAGTCTTCAATGCTTTGGAAGAATTATGCCAGATGTCAAAGCGGTAGGGTTTTCAGTGGTGGGACTTCTTTAGGCATACACTGTTGTTGTTCAGACCTGACTGTAGGATTCTGCAAAGCCTCAAGCACACTGAGGGAACTGGTGAAACTGCTGCCTCACAACTCCAGCAAGCTGGAATCGATGTTTACCCCAGATGCTGCCTGTTTGCACGTACTCCCTGTCACTGTACAGGTTTCCTCTGTATGCTCCAGTTTCCACCCGCATCCAAAGATGGGTCAATTGGCCACTGTGAATTGCCCCAAATGTGTATCTGAGGGGTAAAATCTAGGGAGAGCTGATGGATATGTGGGGAGAATAAAAAATGGGATTAGTGTAGGATTAATGTAAATTGATGCTTGATGATGGCACAGTCTCCGAGAGCAAATCAAGTCATACAGTCAGAGAGTCTTACAGCGTGGAAACGAGCCCTTTGGCCCAACTTGCTTACACCGACCAACATATCCTGTCTACATTAATCCCACCTGCCTGCGCCTTGCCCCATATCCCTCTAAAACTATTCTATCCATATACCTGTCTAAATGTTTCTTAAACCGTCTGACCAACAGTAACATGTAGGAAGGAATTGCAGTTGCTGGTTAAACCTGAAGATAGACACAAAAAGCTGGAGTAACTCAGCGGGACAGGCAGCATCTCTGGAGCGAAGGAATGGGTGACGTTTCAGGTCGAGACCTTTCTTCATTAGCAATGATGTATTTTCTTATTTTTTCAAAAATCGCTCAAAGTGCTTTGTGAAAATATGCTGTTTGCAAATCTTTGTGTAGCTATTCCCTTCTTAGAAGCTCACATTCTTTTTCACAAAGTTAAGAATGTGTGTTACACTGAGAGAGAGAGAGAGGGGTGAATGAAGAAGAGAGAAAGGATCCTTTTTTAAGTCACTGCTGAAACAAAGCTGTTGAATGTTTTGAGGCCAGCTAATTGTCCAATTTGTGTTCTGCTGACAGCTAGAAAGTGCCACAGTAATCCGGGTGATCACAGAGGAGAGGACAAAACTTTCTGGTGCCTTTCCCCACAGTGACAAATTTTTATTATGCTATGGGGGAACGTTTGTTTTGAATTCTATGATGTGTTGTGTCATTTTTCTTTTTTTTAATTTCTCTATGGATGTACGGAACTTAATTATTTATTTTATGTAAAGCACTTGGGTTTCAATGCGAGTTGATTTAAACTTGCTATATAAATAAAACTTACTTACTTACTTGAGGAGACGCCAGTTGAACTGATAATCAGTAAAAGACAGAGAGAGTTTGATGTGAAGGCACAATTACAGTTGTCATTTTACTTTGAGATGCTGAACAAAAATGCAGTTAGCTGAAAGTGAGCACATCAAGCCTGCACACGGAAACATGACTGGGGAAGGCAAGAGATGAATCAAATGTGTGGAACCAGTAAGTGGTTCCACACTAATCACCCCCAGTGGGGTCGGTGATTAACCCTGGCATGAATATAGTTAAAAGCAATAATCTTGTTGTCCAGGGGATATTTGTACACACCAAGGTGATAATTATCACCAACGAGACAGATTTCTGGGTTGGTTGTGTGGAAAGTGAAACAGAGGTAATGTGCATTCACTCTACATTGTTCTGCACAGGCGCTGACAGACCTGTGGAAAATGTCCACAATTTTCAGTTTTCAGTTCATATTTCCAGCATCTGCTGTTGTTTGCTTTCAAATGTGTGACCGGGCTGCCCATTCCAGAGTTAGGCAGAGTGCATGCACCATGGTGATTTTTATCAGCATCAGCTGGGCAGCTACAGGACATCTTTACAAGATGCCATTACCCACTTTAGCCTGCAGGAGTGCCGTGCAGGATGTGCAAGGGATGGATGTAACTTAATATTTTACTGCCGCAATCCTACTGCTAACATTACAAATCCAGTAAGAAGCCCTCAATAGGTCAGGCAGCAACTGTGGAAAGAGAAACAAAGGTACCATTTCAGCTCTGGGACCCAAGACCTGAGGAGTCAACTGCTCTGTGTGTAGCAAGGAACTGCAGATGATGGTTTAAACCGAACATAGACACAAAAAGCTGGAGTAACTCAGCGGGACAAGAAGCATCTCTGGAGAGAAGGATCTCAGACTGAAGAAGGATCGCGACCCGAAACGTCACCCAAGTCAACTGTTATTCTGCCTGGGTGTTTTGTGTGTTTCCAGCATTTTTTGTTGTTTATTTCAGATTTCTAGCAATTTTAAAAATATGTGTTTTTGCTGCTTTAGCCCATTTGCACTGATTGTGCTTGCTGTTTTCCCACTGTCTGCCTGTACTGACATTTTCCACTTTACTCTCACTGCTGACCATGGCTGATGATGTAGGGAGAGATTTGACTCTCTGCTCCCTCTGCCTGTTCCCTAAAGCCTATCTGATGTCGGACCTGGATCCTTTGCAAAGTCAGGCTGGGTCCCAGCCACCCGTCTATGGTTAGGGATGGTATCTTGCAAGTGCCAACTGCTATTTCAAAGTTTTATTATGGTTGTGATGGGCTGTAAACCCATTTTCCTCTAGAATAAACCAATTTTCAGCTCAAAATCTCATTTAAAATTGATTATCTTGCGTTGTATCATTCTGAATATCAATTGGTTCTTCCACTTCAGCTGCAAAAGATTAATAATCTAGACATTCTAGATGGTACTGTTTCAGTAAAATATTTCTCCAAATTAATTTAAGAATATTCAAGAGAATCTTGGCTGCACAATGGTAAATTGTTCTTATTTGGTTTTGTCGATTGGGTTTAAAAAAATATATGTGATTTGAACCGCATTAGCCTTTGGTTTTTAAAGATCTAGTTTTCTCTTGAATGTAATAGCCAGTGGTCCCCCTTTATGCAGTGAGTCATCCAGAGAATTTAGAGTGGCAAGGTGGAGCAGCGGTAGAGTTGCTGCCTTACTGAGACCCGGGTTCAAATCCGACCACGGATGCTTATCTGTACGGAGTTTGTGCATTCTCCCCATGACCACGTGGGTTTATTCTCTGAGATCTTCAATTTCTTCCCACACTCCAAGTCATACAGGTTTGTAGGTTAATTGGCTTGGTATAAATGTATGTTGTCTTAGTGTGTGTAGGGTAGTGTTAATGTGGGGGGATCGCTGGTCAGTTCGGACTCAGTGGGCCGAAGGGCCTGTTTCTGTGCTGTATCTCATAACTCAACTAAACTAAACTAAAATACTGAGAATGTGCAGAGAACACACAGACAAGAGCTGAGTAACAGCAGAATGGAATGAATCATCACTTGGATGCATAGCTCCTGTCTCCGGTGAAGAGATGCAACATTATGGAAGCCAAAGAAGAGGACTGATTGATGGTTTATATTTTTAATCTAATCTCAAAATAAATACGGTCCATTTACATTCTCACTGCATCGGGCAGGTGTCAAAAATGATCTCATTGGGCTCTGAAAAATGACATTTCATCTTGTTCATATTTATGATTTTATTGGAATATGTGCAATTGGATAATTAACAAAATACAATTAACTTACATAAATTTACAACAATGTGCTTAGACAGTGAAGCGTGATGGACAGAGGGTCACAGAAGGTACAGCCCATGAACACAGGCTCTTTGGCCCAAGTCATCCCTGCCATCTGAGATGAGTATCTACACTAATTGCCTTTTCTTGTATTTGGTATATATCTCTCTATTCCTTTCCTATCCATATATCTGTCCAAATGCTTTTTAAATGTTATGATTGTACCTGCTTCTGCGCCTCTTCCAGCAGCTTGTTCCATATACCTATGACAATCTGTATGAAACATTTGTCCTTCAGATCTGCTTTATATTTTTCCCCTCCTCAACTTAAACCTATGTCCAAAGATAGACACAAAAAGCTGGAATAACTCAGCGAGTCAGACAGCATCTCTGGAGGAAAGGAATAGTGACATTTTGGATCAAGACCCTTCTTCAGACCTGAAATGTCACGTATTCTTTTTCTACAGAGATGCTGTCTAACCCACTGAGATTTTGTGTCTATCTTCGGTTTAAGCCAGCATCTGCAGTTCCTTCCTACACTTTAAACCTATGTCTTCTAGTTTTACATTTCTCTGCCCTTGGAAAAAGACTGTGAATATCTTACCTGTGCCCCTCATAATTGTATGAATCGCCTTAAGATCACCCCTCAGCCTTCTGTGTTCCAGTGATAATAATGGGACCAGCCCTCAGACCGATCCTAACCCCAATCCTACCCCAGCAATGAATTACTACAGTCCACCTCTTGCACTACTTTGAACTAATTTCTAATTATGTTTTAGCATGAATATTTTCCTTTTTGCAGTCTTTTTTAACTACATTTTATGTGTAAGTTATGTATAATTTGTTTTTGTGTATTTGAGTCGAGGTGTCTGTGATGCTGGCTGCAAGCAATATACCTGTACCTCACTATACTTGTGCATATGAAAATAAATGTTTCTTGACTTGACTTGACTTGACTGTCAAAGGTTGGGTAAACCAAGCAGTTACATACGAAGCGGTCTCTGTGGAAGGAAGTTGTGACTGGTAATAGGATCGTGTTGAAGGTGGCAGGGACCAGAGACCTACGTTGAATCCTGAAGGTGGGTGCTATCTGTATGGAGTTTGTACATTCTCCCTGTGACCACGCGGGTTTCCTCCAGGTGCTCTGGTTTCCTCCCACACTCCAAAATCATACAGGTTTGTAGGTTAATTGGCTTTGGTAAAATTGTCCCAAGTGTTAGTGTACACGGTGATTGCTGGTTGGTGCCGACTCGGTGGGTTGAAGGACCTGTTTCCATGCTGTATCTCTAAAGTCTAAAAGTCCAAATGTTGGAGAATGATTTGTTGGATGTGGAGGCTGATGGGGTGAAAGATAAGGATCAGGAGAACTCTATTCTTGTTCTGTCTGGGGAGGGGAAGTGAGAGCAGAACTACTGGACACGGAGGAGATGTGGATGTGGGATCCATTTGTGACAGCAGGGGGGAAACCATGTTCACTAAAGAAAGAGGACATCTCCGATATACTTGAATGGAAAGCTTCATCTTGGGAGCAGATATGGCAGAGATGGAAAAATTGCGTCGCTGATAGCGTCTTTGCAAGTGGCTGAATGGGAAGAGATGTGGTCCAGATAACTGTGGGAGTCAGTGGGTTTGTAGTAGATATCAGTCGACAGTCTGTCCCCTGTGATGGAGACAGAGATATCAAGAAAGATCAGAGAAGGTCAAGTGAATGTGAGGGCAGGGTGGAAGTTAGAGGTAATTAAATCAAGAAGTTCTGCACAAGTGCAGGAGGTAACCCAGTGCAGTTGTTGATGTAGTGGAGAAAGAGTTGGGCGATGGTGTCAACTTGCGTTTGGAACAAGGACTGTTCGACGTAACGGACAAAAAGGCAGGCATAGCTGGAGTCAATTCAAGTGCCCACGGCTACACCTTTAACTTAAAGAAAATAAGAGGAGTCAAAAGAGAAGTTGTTGAGGATGAGGGCAGAGGAGAGTGTTAGTAAGATTAAACTGATTGGGTCTCTGCTGGGTCTTGAGACCTTCCTGGTGGGTGATGGAGTTGGATAGGGACTGGACATCCATGGTAAAGATGAGACAATGGGGGCCTAGAAATTGAAGAGTTGAAGGGTTTGTGAGCGGGTCAGAAGGGACTGGACAAGGGGGGATAGAATGGAGTCAAGATATTTGGCGATGAGTTCTGTGGGGTAGGAGTAGGCAGAAATAATGAGTTTACCAGGGCAGTCCTGTTTGTGGATTTTGGGAAGGAGTAGAAGCAGGCAATGTGGGGCTGGGGAACAATATGGTTGGAGATTGTGGAGGGGAGATCACCAGAGCTGATGAGTTAGGTAATACTCTAGGTGATGATGGGCTTGTGTTTGTCTACAAGGTCATGGTTATGGGCTAGGTTTGAGTAGGTGTCCGAGAGCTGGTGCAGACTCTTGGTGCTTAGTTTCCTTTGCTGTTTCGATTCAATTATTCATTTAACTAGCAATGTTGAATTTGAATGCGCCTTATCACCCCCATATGACAAGTACATCCTCTTGTGGTGAATAAGCCACAACCATACAGAGTGCAGATCCCCGAACCAGTTCCTTATACACAGAAGAAAGCCATTCAACCCATCAGGTTCATGCCAGCTTCCAGCAGACCAATCCCATCAGTCTCATTCCCCTGGTCTGAAGAAGGATCCCGACCCAAAACATAATCTATCCAAGTCTTCCAGTGATGCTGCCTAACCCATTGGGTTACCCAAGGTATTTGTGTTTCACCCATGCACTTGTTCCCCACTGTGCCCCTGCAACTATTTCTCTCTCAGGTTCCCATTAATTCCCCCTTTAAACCTTTTTGTCATCTACCTACACCATGGGGGGCATTGACAATGGCCAATTAACCTACCAGCACTCTGTTGAAACTGGAGCGCCCAAAGGAAACTGTTATGGTCAAGGAGAATCTGCACAGATTCCCAAAATGTCCAAGACCAGCATCAAACCCAGCTCCCTGGTGCCCACCACTGTGCCATCATTACTCCAGTAACATAGTAACTTTAATTCACATCTCATTTTGTGGAACAACGCTGGAGAACAGGATAAATCTCTGAAAACGATATAATATCCGTTTCTCTGAAAACAGAGAACTGCAGATGCTGGTCAATGAACATAAGGGTGCAAAGTGCTGGAGTAACGCAGCGGGTCAGGCAGTACCCTTGGAGAATATGGACAGCCGGTGTTTCAGGTCGAGACACTTGTTTCGGACTGATTGTTAGGGGAAGAAGAAAGCTGGGAAAGAGGAGAGGTTGGACAATGCGTGGCAGGTGATAGATTGCGCCGAGGATGACCACAATGAGCGGGTCTCACAGAACTCCCATCAGAGAGAGGAGGAAAACTTCTTCAAAGTGGGCATACAATATCAGAAAGAGAGCATTGTCAGTGGGTATCCCTTCTGCTGCCATTACTAAGAAAAATATATGATTTATGCAAGAAGAAGATGAAGTGCTGACAAGTCCCACATACCCTGTGAATAAACATTGGCCCTCTTCACCGTCATCGAAAGGGAGAGCACCGTTGGGCCAGAGGTAGGCTACTGTTGATTAGTGTGGGTGTCAGGGGTTATGGGGAGAAGGCAGGTGAATGGGGTTAGGATGGAGAGATAGATCAGCCATGATTGAATGGCAGAGTAGACTTGATGGGGTGAATGGCCTAATTCTACTCCTATCACTTATGACCTTATGACCTTATGGCTGTTTATTCTGTGACAAACCTTGTCAGTAACTGACCCATAGAGTTCACTGAGTGATGAATGGACTGAAGTCCCACCCTTACCTTGGGTGGCGACTGGGCTCATGAGATGGACTGTGCCACCACTGGTGAATAATAAATGCCTTCAAAAGTAAATAATAAACCCATGAATAATTTTCTCTGAGGTTCCTCCATATCTGATATATATTATGTTCCTTGACTACATTGGATAATGTGTGTGGGATTAATTAATTATTGGTTTTCTGTCATCCACAACGGTTTTACTGCAAAAGCATTATAAGTTCATAGCCCGTTTAAAATCAATTAATAGCACTGATTATTTAAAGGTCTCAGCCATGATCAGGTAGTGAACTCAGGTAGTGAACTGGTCTCTCATGTCAGAAGGTCGCTGTCAGAGGTGTCACACAAAGACAAAATTCCCTCTGACAAGCTGGGTGAAGCAAGGTCACCCAAGTCATGCTGATGGCTAGTCATGGTTCAGGGGAGAACTGTGCTTTAACAACGCTGCAGATGTCATCTACTTACCTGCACAATGCAGGTAAATTCCCTACCTGCACAAAGCAGCACAGCGGTCAGGAAACCACTGGAGGTCAGAAATGTCAGAATACGGTGCCAGGGTGGCACAATGTCACAGTGGTAGAGTTTCTCTCTCTCAACGCCAGAGACCCAGGTTCGATCCTGACCACAGGTGCTGTCTGTGCAGAGGTTGTATGCTCTCCCTGTGACCGCATGTGGGTTTTCTTCAGATGCTCCGGTTTCCTCCCGCATTCCAAATCCGTGCAGGTTTTTAGATTAATTGGCTTCTGTAAATTGTAAATTGCCCCTAGTGTGTCGGATAGTGCTAGTGTCACTGGTCGGCGCGGACTCGGTGGAAAGTGCAGTGTCTGTCTAAAGTCTAAAATAAGGCATCTGTGGTTTCTGGGGTCGACCCTAACATAACAAGATAAACCTGCGCCCATTCCCTAATTTGATGTAGAACAGTCCAGGAGCAGAGCTCTGTCATGCTTAGCCGAGGGGCCGAATATACTTCTCACCAATTTTTAAACATTTTTGACCATCACAGATGTTCAAAGTCAGTATCAGCTGTGAAAAGATCATCAGAAGAATCTGTACACGGAGGTCACCCAGTTGAACAGCTGCAGCCATTAAGCCTGGAGTGTAATTTATCTTGTGAATCCACAAAGGAGTGTGGCTCCAGAGAGAGCTCAGGGAGCCATCATGAGGATGCGTTGGGTAAGACATGATTTGACATGACGTGATTTCAGAAGAGATATTAAACCAAGAACTCATCCTTCCTCTTGAGTGTTCACTTTAGCGTTTAGTTTAGAGATACAGTACGGAAACAGGCCCTTCGGCCCACCGAGTCTACGCTGACCATCCATCACCCGTTCACATTAATGTTATGTTATCCCGTACTCTCATCCACTCCCTACACCTAGAGGGCAATTTACAGAGGCAATTATAAATTTACAATTAACCTACAAACCCACACGTCCGTGGGATGTGTGAGGAAACTGGAGCACCTGGACAAAACCCACAGTCACAGGGTGAATGTGCAAACTCCACCCAGACAGTACCCGAGGTCAGGCTCGAACCTGGGTCTCTAGCGCTGTGACGCAGCAGCTCTACCAGCTGCACCACCAAAAGCATAAGAACATTTATGGCATTATTTCAGAGGTTTAGGAGTGAATTACCTTGTGCCCTGTTCAATTGATCCCTGAATCAATAACAACACAATTCTCTCAGCAAAGGAAGGAAGGAAAGTCAATTTCCCAATGTACCTGCTGCAGCTCTTTGAAAGCTTAGCATTTCTACATCCTATTCAACCCAAGTCCTCTTGAAAGTTCCACAATCCTTTCAGAGAACGTGTTTCAGATTAAAATAATTGTGAAATAAATTGTTGAAATAAATTGTGTTCATCTCACCTCTGCCTCGTGTTATCTTAAATCTGTATCGTTTTGTTATTGACTTTCATGCCAGTAGAATAGCTTTCACCCCATTTCCCCTATTAAGCACTCTCATTATCTTGATCACATTTACAAATCTCTTCTTAAACCTCTTTCCCTAAGGACATCTATCTCATTTTCTTTAGGACCCCTGTATGAATCTCAGATTGTCCCAGAAAATTTGTCTTTCCCCTCCAAGGCCAAAATTGGACACATTACTGCAGCTGAAGCCTAACCAACCATTTGACATCAATTCCTTGCTTGGCAGTTCATGCCTCTCTCTATAAAGCCAAAGACCACAGATGGTTATCATCACACTGCTTGTGTCTATTGTGTTACTGATGTTACAACAGTGAAGATTCTTCAGAAGTATTCCATTGTATGCAGGAAAACATAGGGTGGCCTGACATTGGTTATGAAATACCAGACTCTCCTCTTTCGGATTTCTTATGTTAAAGCCATTTTACCTCAGGTACCCAATGAAAATTGACCAATATTTAAAAGTTAAGAGCTCTAAAGTTGAGCTGTAAAGTAGGGTTGAAAGACACACAGCAGTACTGGTGATTTGTGTGTGTCGATATGGCAAAACTAAAACATACTTGGAATTTGGCGCTTCGTGTTGACTTCATGTTAAGATGCTCTTGTCTAAGGTAATGAAATACTGAACCAGTACAGCATTTGACTGTGAGCCAAAACTGAATTCATTGGAAGCAAAATATAGACACAAAAAGTTGGAGTAAACTCAACGGGTCAGAGAGCATTTCTGGAGAAAATGAATAGGTGACGTTTTGGGTCAAGACCCATCTTCAGACTAAAGAAAGTTATACTAGTGGTGTATATCATCAATGAACCTGCATCTGGTGACATGATCCATTCTCCGATTACTGAAAGTGCTATCAATGATTCGGTGGAAAGTGACGGCTTCTTCTCGACAGGAATCCCTGAAATATGATCACAGCTAATTTTTTTTCTGACTGACCTTACTTCTCATCAACCACCTAAATGACCCCCCTCTATTCCCCATGTCCTCATTGACCACCTCTCTCCCCATCTCTGGACACATCCACCCAACCTCATGCAATTCTACTGTGGCAGATTTATCTCCTAATCCATATGGTTTGGGATGTAGGAGGAGATTGAGGTACCCGGAGAAAACACAGATCATCACAGGGGGAACATGCAGACACCGCAAAGACAGCACCAGAGATTAGAATCCGACTTGGGTCTCTGGAGCTGAAAGGCAGCAGCTTGACCCGTTGTGCCAATGTGGTGCTGAGATTAGGAAACACTCAGTGGTGAGATCAAGGATAGGAACGATGACGAGGTTACAGTTTCAATACATAATATGAAGATAGATTGTTCTTCTCTCCCTTGTTAACTAATGTAAGAGATCACAGAGTGCAGAAGTATAATTTGATCAAACAAACATGAAGTGTCTAGTCTCCTTCGACCACAAACGTTTCCATGTGGATGAGTTTTGCTCCATAGTAAGACATAAGACATAACAACACATGGAATAGGAGTAGGAGTAGGCCACCTCACCTCTTGAACCTGAGATTAAGACAATGGCTGATCTGAACCTAGCCTCGACTTTCCTTTCTTACCCAAATTCCATAACCCTTGACTTTTCCAGAGAATTCCAGATTCATTACCCTTCTCAAAAAATAAAAAAAAAATCAACTTCTAAAACTAAGCACCCACTTACACATTTCCCCCATTACAGGAAACTGCATCTGCATCTGCACTTTGAACAACCTTCTGAACCTTATGTATTTCTGTAAGATCACTTCTACTTCCACCAAGCTTCATGAATATCAGCTGATTGTCTAAGTCAATTGTTTCTTGTAATACATGCCCTTCATCATAGAGGTCTTTGAACTTCCCTCAGTGTATCTATAAACTTTCTTGACTAGAGAGACTGAAATTGTGCACAGTACACTAGCGGTGTGTCTGACTAATGTGCTCAATGGTTCAATGGTATTTTATTGTCACATGTACTAAGATACAGAGAAATTCATTTGTGAATACAGAGAAGCACATGTTAGGTGTAGTACACTGAAACAGTATACAAGAGTGGCCAGATTTGACACCATTTTGTAATGTCGCAGCGTGATATCCCCCAACAACTCTATTCCCCAACAACTCTCACCAACCGCGACAGATCTTATTGGGAGGCATCACAATATGGTTTGGGAACAACGCCATCCAAGACTGCAAGAAATTGCAGAAAATTGTGGACGTAACCCAAACCATTACGCGAACCAACCTCCTTTCCATTGAGTCCATCAACACTTCATGCTGCCTCAGCAAGGCCACCAGCATAATCAAGGACGTGTCACTCCGGACATTCCCTCTTCTCTCTCCCATCAGCTAAGAGACACAGAAGTGTGAAAAACATAACTCCTGATTCATTTTCTTCCCAGCTGTTATCAGTCAACTGAACCATCCTATCAACAACTTAATGTGGTCCTGACCTGCCATCTACCTCATTGGAGACCCTCAGACTATCTTTAATCGGACTTTATCTTACACTAAATGTTATTCCCGTTATCCTGTACCTGTACACTGTGGGCAGCTTGATTGTAATCATGTATAGTCTTTCTGCTGACTGGATTGCATGCAACAAAAACATATTTCACTGTACCTCGGTACGCGTGACAATAAACTAAACTAAACTTAGCTTCCCTGATTTGGTACGAGTATGCCTGAGAATCTCATTTTTCGTAATTGCTTCTGGCTTGCTCTGAATAATCTAGGAACTCACACCGATTTGAAAAGGAGTAAGGCTGCTTCACCATTCTGTCAGAGCACAGCAAATTTGTATCACAGCTGACATGTTCAGCCTGGTTTCGTAGCCTTGAAAGTTCTTGTATAACATGAATCCATCAGAGTCAATCTTGAATTTTTCAATTAACCAGCCTCTGCATCGTTCTGGGAAAAAGAACTCTGGATTTTCAGCCGTTTTTATTTCAAGAAGTGTACATCAATCTGACTGCCTATCTCTGGTTTTGTTATAGCTCCTTGTATTAGACTCACATACCAAAGGGAATAGCTTCCTTCCATCCAAACTATCAAACTTATCTTAAGCAACTCAATTACCTTGCCTCTTAATCTTCATGCTCAATAGAACACCTGCCTGGATTGTATGATTGTCCTCATCATTTAATGCTTTTATTGGGGGGATTCATTCTGGTGAAGGCACTTTAACTAGTTGACCTGCAGTCTTGGACATTGATGTCAAGACCATTAGCAAAATAAATAATGTGCAAACACATCAAAAAGGTGAAGACCGATGAACAGAAACTCCTTGGATCCATTGACCTAGCTTTGGAAAATCCTATGATCGTAAACTTCAATTGCACCAAAACAAATCACAAAGGTTTAGTACCAGTTAATGTGGGCATCCAAAGGAGATTGGTGTAACTTACTGGTACAGTGCAGGTAGAATCAATGCACCACTGACCCAGAACCAGGCCCTGACAATCAATTACAACAAATGCATGGTCCCTGATCTCCTCCAATAACTCACTCCTGAAATTGTTCCAGATTGATTGCCGCAATCCATTTCCCAGACTGTCCTTGTTTTTCTTCAAGATTGGGTCTGCGGTGACTTGGGATCCAGATCTGGTTTTCAATTTAAGAAGTTGACTCCTTAGTAGAAAGAAATGTCAAGTGAAATGATCTGAAAGAAGATTTCTTGCACCTTCCCCTGATTTGCTGCAGAATTACTGAGTTAGTGGCGGAGACAGAATTACTGAGTTAGTGGTTAGAAACAGCAACTGCTGGAACCTGTAGGGAAAGCAAGGACGACTGTGGGAGGAACTCAAGGAGTCAGGCAGCATCTGTGGAAGACAATGGACATTTGCTATTTCTCTCCACAGATGCCGACCCATTGAGTTTCTCCAGATGCTCTCTTCTTTTTGCTGGGCATCTGCTAGAGGTTTGGGCTTTCGCAGGAAATGCCTGACAAATTGCCAAAAGTCGAGAGTCAAGAGTCAAAGTCAAGAGTCTTTGATTGTCATATGTTCCAGACAGAACAATGAAATTCTTACTTGCTGTAGCACAACAGAATATATAAACATAGTACACTATAAACAATATAATAAACAAGAAAAAAGATTCAGGGTGTGTCTGTATGTATGTATATATATAGTGTGTGTATATATATATTTATAATATAATAGACACACACACATATAATAAATAAATAAATAAATAAATATATATATATATATATATATATATATATATATATATATATATATGTGTGTGTGTTATATATATATATATATATATATATAAGCATTGAACTACATGGACAAGGGCATTGGTTTTGTCTTTTTGGACTATTGTTTGTTTTTATGTGTATGTATATATATTCATATATAATATATGTATAGTATACATAAATATAATATATATTATATATTTTGGAGGTTGTAGTGTTTATTAGCTTGATGGCTGTAGGGAAGAAGCTGTTCCTGAACCTGGACATTAGTTTTTAGGCTCCAATATCTTCTTCCCGATGGCAGGAGTGAAATCAGAGCATATCCAGGGTAGTGTGGGTCTTTGATGATGCTGGCTGAGTTTTTAAGGCAGCAACTCCTGTAAATCGCTTCTTGGTGGGGAGGTTGGAACCCGTGATGGACTGGGCAGTCCATCTAGGATGACAAGGGTGGGTGAGGGGGGAGAGGGGGAATGCAGGGGTTAGTTGAAATTAGAGAAATCACCGTTCATACCACTGGATAGACACAAAATTCTGGAGTAACTCAGTGGGGCAGGCAGCATCTCTGGAGAGAAGAAATGGGTGACATTTAGGGTCAAGACCCTTCTTCAGATATATTGATTTGTAAGGTGCCCAAGCATTCCTTCATAGTATTTGTAATGACTGAAAATTAGTGTAACAGATGCAATTGGCTAACTATCAGCTTAATGACATACTTCTTAACATTGGATATATGTTGATATATGTTATAATCATCGACCACAGTCAAAAAAGCGCAACAGAGGATGTACTTCTTGCGGTAGCTGAGGAAGCACAATCTGCCACAGGCAATGATGGTCCAATTCTATACTGCCATCGTAGAGTCTGTCCTCACTTCTCCATCATGGTCTGGTTTGGCTCAGCCACCAAGCACGGCATCCGGAGGCTGCAGCAAATCATCCGATCAGCTGCGAAGGTTATTGGCTGCAACCTTCCATCCATTGACGAACTGTACACTGTAAGGGCCAGGAAGCGAGCAGGTAAGATCATCTCTTACCCCTCTCACCCTGGCCACAAACGCTTTGAATCACTTCCCTCTGGAAGGCGACTCAGGACTGTCAAAGCAGCCACAGCCAGACATAAAAGTAGCTTTTATCCACGAGTAGTAGCGCTGCTCAATAACCAAAAAGCTGTAGCCTCCTTTTGCTCTGGTATTCTATTTAATTCACATGTTTAATCGATAATGTTTTATTATTAATATTTAATGTTTTATGTGTCATTCCTAACTGTCACTGTTTGTCATGTTGTCACTTGCGGGCGGAGCACCAAGGCAAATTCCATGTATGTGAATACTTGGCCAATAAACTGATTAATTAATTAATTTGTTCATGTGAATGGTAGTGTGATGTTATTTTGACTGAATGTGGGTGTATGGAGTGTAAAGACTGAATTATTCCTCTGTCTCCTGGCTCCAGCAGCCCAGATAACTGCTGGGCTCTTCAGCTAACAAGGGCTGGTGCAAGGATAATTTCATCTCCATTTCTTGAGAGAGCTGAAGTCTAGGTGTTTCTTCTGGGTCAGTGTCACAAATGTGGGGGGATTTGTGCTTTATATTCAAAATCACTGACCTGTAAGCAGGCTTTCATATTCCTTATTACCTGTGGTAATCATTCTACTTTCCAAACAATAATTTAATGAAAACATGATTCAGGGATTAGAATAGAGAATATTTACATATTTTAGCATAATGGTCAGCGTGGACCAGATAGGCTGAAGGGCCTGGTTCTGTGCCATTCGATACTATGCCTCTATAACTGAGTACATATCTCCACCTGAACATCTCTCTCTTTTGCTGTCACCCGGCAACAATGTCATGCATTTATATAGCATCTTTAATGGAACGCAACATGCCAAGGCACTTCAGGGGAATGCTATCGGGTCAATAGCGGATGCCAAGTCACGTACTGATATACAAGGCAGGTTACAAAAAGCTTTGGCAAAGCCATATGTTTTAAAAGAAGAGAGAGAAGTGAAGGTTTAGTAAGAATGCTGCAGTGTTTTAGAGCCAAACAGCTGAAGGTATGAACACTAATGCGGAGCTGCAACATTAGCAATGAACAAAAGGCCTGAATGAGAGGATTGCAGATACCCTGGGATACCTGGACTGTATGGATGGAGGCAGGGAGGGTGTGAATCCATGCACTTTAACATTTGCCAAGGAAATTTTTGAATTAGTTTAGAGTTGTCTCTTGTTTTATGTCTGGGGGTAATGTTTTGTCTTTGTCAAGAGGCTTTCTCATTGGTTACAATGGGAAACATTTGGTTATGTTTCAAAATTTAAGAATAACTAGACCAAGGGGGACCCGTTGGGTCCCGTCTCCTCAACACGCGGTTGCGAGGGGGGGGGAGTGGGGGGAGCTGTGGCATCACATACACACTAACCGCCCCCCAAATACATGGAGAGGCGGCGAGACGGGGCGGGGAGGGGTGGGGGCCACGGGAGGAGGGGGAGGGGGAGAGTGGATCAAGGAGGTGAGAGAGGGGTGAGGGGGGGGGGGGGGAGGTGGGGGGGGGGGGGGGAGAGAGGAGGGGGTGGAGAGGGAGCGGGTAGGAGAATGGGGAGAGGGGGGGGGGAAAGAGGAGGGGAGAGGGGGGTTGGAGGGAGAGGGGGTGGAGGAGTAGTGGGGGGGAGGGGAAGAGAGAGGAGGGAGAGAAGAGGGAAGGGGAAATATATACAAGGCAACACAAACAATATATGTCGCTCTTTGAAAAAAAAAGAGATGCTGGAGTAACTCAGCGGGTCAGGCAGCATCCCTGGAGAACATGGATAGGTGGCGTTTTGGGCCGGAACACTTCTTCAGACTACGTCTTTCTTTAGATTCCTTGTGCCACCAAGTCGCTATATTCCCTCACAAAGCACCAATAATACTCGATTCCACTTTAAGCAATCCACTGGGCGGCAAAGTGGCACAGCTGGTAGAGCTGCTGCCTCACAGCACCAGAGACCTGGGTTCGATCCTGACCTTGGAGTTTGCATATTTTCCCTGTTGGACCACATAGGATTTCCTTGAGTATCATAGAGCCATAGAGTCATATGGTGTGGAAACAGGGTTTTCAGCCCAACTTGCCCACACTGACCAACATGTCCCATCTAGTCCCACTTGCTGGAGTTTGGCCCATATCCATCTAAACCTGTCCTATCAATGAACCTGTCTAATTGTTTCTTCGATATCGCGATAGTCCCAGCCTCAACTACCTCTTCCAGCAGCTTGATCCATACCCTTTGCGTGATAAGGTTATCATTCAGATTCCTATAAAATCTTTCCCCCTTCAGCTTAAACCTATGCCATCTGTTTCTTCATTCCCTTAATCTGGGCAAGAGACTATGTGCGTCCACCCAATATAGTCCTCTCATGATTTTGTATACTTCTATAAGAACACCCCTCATCCACCTGCGCTCCAGGGAATAAAGTTCCACCCTGCTCAATCTCTCCCTATAGCTCAGACGCTCGAGTCCTGGGAATATCCTTGTAAATCTTCTCTGTACCCTCTTGCCTTGCATATTCCCATCCAAATCATTGATTATTGGCCCAGCACAGATCTCTGAGGCACAGCACTAGTCACAGGCCTGCAGTCTGAGAAGCAACCTTCCACTGTCACCCTCTACTTCCTTTCATGAAGCTAATTTTCTAGCCATTCAGCTATCTCTCATTGGATCCCATGCAATCTAACCTTCCAGTGTAGCTTACCATGTGGAACCTTGCCGAATGCCATGCTCTGATTTCCTCCCATATCCTAAAACCTGCGGGTTTTGTATATTAATTGGCCCATGTAAATTGCCCCTGATGCGTGAGAGTGGATGAGGAAGTGGGCTAACATAGATTTAATATGAACGGGCGATCGATACCCAGCCTGAACGTGATGGGCCGAAGGGCATTTTTCATGTTCACTCTCTAAACTAAAGTGAACTATGTACCCTTAAAGTATTTGAGTGGCCTTTATACAAGTCCCAGTCCCACCGTGTCCAGTGGCTGCAGGTCCCCCTAGTCAGTGGTCCATCTCAACAAACGAGATTGTGACGGCACAGGGAGGAAGGTGGCAAGGGGGGCAGAGGGGGGTGGAGAGGAGAAAAAGGTGGGAAGTCCAGGTAGGGAACATGGGAGGGAAGGGGGAGAGGTGAAATAGAGTGAGAGGAGTGTGGGGGATACGTTGGGGGGTGGGAGAGGGTTGTTGGGGAGGTTAATTAGAGTTAAACTTAAAATTGGAGAATTCAATGTTCATACCATTGGGTTGATTAAAGAGGAGTTTGGTTCAACTTGTCCAGAGGAAGGCATACAGTGAAATATGTGAGATGGGAATACAGGGAACTACTATTTTGAAGGCACTTTGCCCTTAATTTTATACATCTACAAAGGTACAGTACAGCACAGTATATTTGCAAAATTATAACCTCTCGTAGAAAATACAGAATATTCACCTTGTCACCAAAATAATAAATACTGTTTACAGTGTGTAAAAATTACAGAACTGATAGTGTGTGTAATTAAAGTAATAAATAACAACAATTATTGGTAACCTCACGCTGAAACAAATAAAGCCACAGTTCTATAAATCAAAAAACAGTTTGCAATCTTCTACAATCATTTGAGATCATAACCATTGTGTGTATAATCAGATTGTCCGTGAAACATGGAGTACTGAGTAAAGAACTGTGTCACATGAGGTGTAGTTTGTTACAAAGCTGCTCATCAGTACTGGCACAATGGGCTAATGGAACCTCAAGTGATTTCACAGATCAGCTCCCCATGTCAACCTACTCTTAGTCTGTCAAAGTCCAGCCCTAACAACGAGTGCGCCCTCGGGCAAATATCTCATTCAAGCCGTTGAGTCTTTGTTTAGTTTAGTGTAGTTTAGTTTTGAGATACAGCGTGGAAACAGTCCCTTCGGCCCACGAGTGTGCACCGACCAGCGATCCCTGCACACTAACACTATCCTACACTAAGGACAATGTACATTTACACCAAGCCAATTAACCTACAAATGTGTACGTCTTTGGAGTGTGGGAGGAAACCAAAGATGGCGGAGAAAACCCACGCAGATCGCGGGGGAGAACGTACAGTTCTCCAACCAGTCTGACTGTCTCCCTGATTACATTTTATCTCTGTTTGCTTTGTTGTAACTTTCTCCTAACTAACAAAGATCTATTCTATATTTTCCTTGATCTTCATCTCTCTTGATGTCTTGTTTGGGCACCTTCACCTTCCTTATCGCAGTATCTCCCTCTCCCCTGACTTTCAGTCTGAAGAAGGGTCTTGAACCGAAACATCACCCAATCCTTCTATCGGAGATGCTGCCTGTCTCGCTGAAATACTCCAGCATTTTGTGTCTATCTTAGGTGATCTGACTATCCGGTCACCCATCTATCTAATTGCCTGCCCCTCTCCCACTCTGGCTGATTATGTTATATTGTAAGCTCAATGTAAGCTGGAGAGAAACACATTATCTTCCCTTCTGACCAAACAAGGAGTTCAACAATTTTAGATCATATCCGTTCTCATTATTTTGGAGAATAGGTCCTGGTAGCTTCATACTTTTCCTTGTGACATTGAGGCAGACACAAGGCCCATTGATTCGATGTCAGCTCACAGAGCAATCCTATTTCCCCCATTAATTCAGCATCTAACCTATTCTCCCCACCCTCCCAGATTTCACCCCCATCTATACTAAGGGGCAATTTTACCAATGACAGTACCCGCATGGCATTGGCATATGGGAGGAAACCAAAGCACCCGGAGAAAATCCACGTGGTCACAAGGAGAACGTGCAAACTCCACCCAGACAACAACTCCTGTACAGATGAGTTATGAGGCAGTCGCTTTACTAGCTGTGGCTGTGTAGTGCCCAAGTGACTCCGCTGCGCCAATTTGTCTGGTTCAGTATTGCACTTCCCGGTACATTCTCTCAACTTGCCATCAACCTCTTTTTTATTTCATCATGCTTGCTTTCCATTCCTCCACCGAGGAAGCTTCGTGGCCTTTCTCGCTCTTTACCATCTTTCCCCAGCCAACCCGATCTCTATGTTAAAACTACCCTTTAACAGCACTGGCAAACCGGCCCAAAATGTGAACTCTGTTTCTGAGTATTTCCAATCTTCTTTTTAAATTTCACTCTTCAGTATCCGTGACGATTTTGGAGAAGTTATATTAACGTATCAGGTCAATTATCAGAACTGCACTGATAACAAATTATTGAAGTGAACCTTTAACTCTAGTCTCTCTCTACAAGTGCTTCCTGACTTGCTGATTGTTTCCTGTACTCAGTTTTTATTTCAGATTTCCAGCATCTGCAGTGTTTTACTTCTGCCAACAGCACTTTGCTTTTCTATTAATGGAATGATGGATCGGTGCCAGCTAAGGCACTAATTTAATGGAAAGCAACAGGGTCAAAAAAATTTTTTTGGCAACAGTTTACAATCCGTGCAATAATTTTCTCTTCAGGCTTGTCAGATGGATTTTTCTTGCCGTTGAAGCAATGCCTTCTGTCAGCCGTCATATAGTCTCATCAGATTGTGTGGGTGTTACTGAGTGAGGAAGGTGGGTTGACAACAGATTCATAGTCATTGCCTGTTATCAAAGGAAATGTAGCGTACTGGAGCCCAGCGCTTGGGAGAATTTTATGGGTCATGATAATTAGAAACATCGCTCAGCAGCTCGACGGAATACCATTTTACACCAACCAGAAGGATTAACATTCCACAAAATAAGAGTCTCGGGAACCATTATTTCCTCTTAGATGAGCACTTTTACATTTGCTGCATTTCCAATGTCATTTGCTTGGCTTTGATCCTTCCGCTGTTACGCAGCTCGAAGGCAGTCCGTGACTTCATCCTCAAGGAGAAGTTTGTGGTCAACAGAGACTTAGCACCAGTGGTTCATATAGAGGACATTTGTTTCGCACCAGGATTATCTACCAGGTGGATGGATAATTATAGGAGAGGTCATAGAGTGTCATGACTTGGTATCACAAGTTTAAAAGTCAGTGTAGTTTTCCAAAGCAGGAAACCTCTGTGTTTACCTTCATAGGAAGTAAAATGTATTCCAAACGAGTGTTGCACAAGAGAACTGTCCCTATTTGACTCATTCACTTTAGTGCATATTTTAATTCATGGAAACCTGGTCCTAGTGCCAAAAGACATTAAAGGATCCATGTGTCTGGATAAAGTTAGTGAAGATTGCCTTAAAATTACATCCATCACTTTAAGCTCTGCAGAAATCACTATGCACAGGTATTCTCACACACATGTGCACACACACACACACACACACACACACAACACCACACACACACGCGCACACACACACGTGCACACACCACACACACACACACACAGGCACAGGGGCATGTGCAAATACACAATGCGTCCAGCACACACACACATGTAACACACACACACACACATTCAGCAAAAACATACGCACGCCACGCAGAGCACACGCGCACACACACACCAAACTGGAATGAGTCAGATGCAATTCGTAATAAAATCCCTCTCTCTTCGCTTCCCAATGTTTACAATTTGCTTCTTGCGACTGGGTAAATCAGGTATTGTGTTCAGATGCTTTTCTCACCTTTCCTTCTGCTCACTGTTGACAAATCTCTTGTGACTGTTCAAACAGTCTCAGGTTTCTCCATCCCCACTTCTGAAGCTTATACGGGTTTGGCAGTTCAAACCATGCTGAGATGAAAGAGGACGAAAGACCTCTCTTTGCCAGAGCTGCAGCAGCCAGGGTCAACGTGGTAAAGACAGGCACACGAATGTAAATGGGCGGCAAATGTGATTCAACGTGGGTATTGCACCAAACCAAACCACTGAACACACCTGAGAAAAACCGAGATACGGGGTACTTGGGGGGGGGGGGGGGGGGGGGGGGGGGGGGGGGGGGGGGGGGGGGGGGGGGGGGGGGTGCCCCTTGGGGTGGTGGGGGGGGGATATGGATGAGTCCTTGGGTTTGGTGTTATTTAGGGTGTTAGGAATAGCCTCAGGGGTCTATGGAATCAAGGGATAATGGAGTAGTAAGCAGGAAATGGGGCACTTGTTTTTGGATAATTCAGCCATGATCCAATATTGAATGGCGGAGCTGGCACGAAGGCCAGGAATGGCTGACTCCTGGCCCGAATTTATTATGTTCGATGTTTTGGCTCATAATTAATTCTCATGTGCTGTCCCCCTTATGGAGTTTGGCAAATTATTAGTACTTGTCACCAGGGCCTCCGTTGTGATTTATTTGTAAGATGTTATTTGGAAGTCATTAATTCAGGCCACCAAGAGTCCATACCAGTATTAAAAATAGAAACAAGCCTTTGGCCCCAGCACCGCCCCACACCCGTCCACATGTCCCATCTGCACTAATCCACCTCGCCTGCGTTTAGACCCATATCACTCTAATAAGCCCCATGTATCCTGTGGCTAAATGTTTCTTAAAATTGTGCAATAGTACCCGCGCCTCACAACTACCTCCTCCGCGCAGCTTCGCTCCTTCGCCCACCAACCTTTATGTACAAAGGTGACCACTTAAGATTTATCTGTTTAAATCCACTGTTTAATCTCCCCCCCCCCCCCCCCCCCCCCCCCCCCCCCCCCCCCCCCCCCCCCCCCCCCCCCCCCCCCCCCCCCCCCCCCCCCCCCCCCCCCCCCCCCCCCCCCCCCCCCACCTTAAACCTATGTCCGCCGGTTCTCGATTCCCATACTCTATGCGTTTACCCGATCTATTCCTCTCATGATTTTGGACACCTCTATAAGATCATCCCTCATCCTCCTGCACTTCAATGAATAGTCCCAGCCTGCTCAACCTCTCCCTATAGCTCAGGTCCACTAGATGGGAAGATGGGCATTGGGACACTGACTGCCCCACTACTGGGGAGCAGAACTAGTGCTGCGTGAATCTTAATCTTACGAAAAGCTCCCTGCACCAATGGAGTTTCTTGTTCATGCTGATGTCCACCATCTCCCTAGTTCTCTCACCATTTTAAAGTACTACAGCTGCTGCTATGCTGTCAGGACGTTTTCCATGCTGTCAGGACGCATTCTACAGCGAGCCATATGGCAGGCAGCAAGCATACTATGACGTGCGGGTCCTTTCCTTTAGATTACTGAAGGTGGCCTCCTAAGTGATTCAAGCAGGGATACCTAATCTAAGGGCATCCTCTTACATTCTCCACCCATCCCGGAGCATTGGTTTTAGCTGCAATTTTATGTGAGAAATTAATGGGAGTTCTGTTGAAAATGCCTGCCTTAAGTAGTAGGAAATACCACGAAGAAAATGCCAAGAGTCAACATTTCTCCAGAACCACTTTGGAAAATAAATTCTACATCTTCAGCTGTCATATTAGCTGTCAGACATTTCTAAATTTATCACCATTATACCTCTTCTACACCTGTTGAGTTTGGGTTTGTTAATTTAGTGCAGAATTGAGACTGTTATGTTCCACAGGCCTGTGTTTTCTCACAATTCAGGAGACATTTTACTTCGGAGTCATGTGAGTGACTACGTGAGGAAGACCCCGTCAGGCCACATGCACGTCATTAACGTCAGACGCATGGCTCAGTGACCGGTTAGGAGGAGCAGCGCTCCTCCAGCGGTTAGTTTAAAAACCCCAAGGTACCCCAAGGTGCGGAATCAGCATTATTGATTAGCCACAGAAAACCGCATAGTAAGGTGTCGGTTCCGTTATTTCAAGGTGACTAAAGCAGGTTCTGGTTTATGCAGGTATTGACACTGACATTTTAAAATCTCATTCCACCAGGGCGGCATCGACATCAGCAGCCAGGGCAATGGATGTCCCCACAGACCATATCCTCGCGGCCGCAGGGTGGTTCAGTGAACGGATGTTTTAGAAATATTATCATAAACCACTTGCTGAACCAGGGGTATTTGCAAATTCTGTTTTAAGTTCAGTTTTATAGCTTCCCCCTGAGACAGAGGGGTTACTATTGTTTTCTTAAAAAAAATGAAACCGTTAATACGTTTAAATCAATGTCATGGTTTAATGCATTATTGACTCATTCTGAGTCAATCGATGCAGTAAGACGCCTGGATTTGAATCTACGGCATGAAATCACAGAGCTTTGAAATCTTCACGTAGTCACTCACGTGACTCCGAAGTAAAATAGTAAGATTAAACGAGAACTTACCAGTTTGGTTTTATCTTTATTTTATGAGGAGTTACGTTGGTGATTACGTGCCCTCCACGCCCAACCCTCTCTCACAAAGGTCATCTGGTAGTTCTGCTCTTACTATTATACTTAAATTACTGTTACCTGTGATTTCATACCGCTGCTTTGAAGATTGACGCGCATGCGGCCTGACGAGGTCTTCTTCACGTAATCACTCCTCATAAAATAAAGATCAAACTTCAAACTGGTAAGTTCTCATTTAATCTTACTATTCTTCCTCTCACACTGTCAATGCATCATACATCCTAAACTTTGAACTCCATCTGCCATATACTCACTGGGCTGTATCTTCCCGATTCCAAACAGCACCTATCCATTTCCCTCCGCAGATGCTGCCTGACCCGCTGAGTACACCAGTATTTGGGGTTTCACGTGTCTTTAGTCTTATATTCAATTCCATTTGCAGTAATGTCCCAGTAAGTGGTGGCTTATCTTCCTATTTGCCTTCCCTACAGAATAAACTTTCAGTAACTTGTGCACAAGGTTCAACCAGTTCTCTCTGGACACCCACACCTTTCAATCTCTAAAATGGAGGTTTCAGGTTTGGGAGGAGCTCTCTTTCTTCGTCAGTAATCTATCAAGATCAAGGACGACGTAAGGGCCTGACCCACTTATGTGTCGTTGGCACGCAAATTACGTGACCTCGTGGTCGTGTTGAGGTGCACGAGCATCGTATGGCCACGCGGGGCCGGTCCCACTGAGAAGCGAGGAGGGATATGTAGATGTGCGCGACATCACGAAGGGGCTCCGAAATTTTTGTAGCGAACAAAATCTTCGCGTACCACTGGCCTGTCGCGTACCTGATGGCCAAAGTGGGACAGGCCCAAGGCCCTGGCGCGATGCAACGTCTGACCTTCAACAGCAGCAGAAGCAGGCAAACGATTGCCGAGCTCGGCCTGGGGCTCACGGCCGTTGCGGATCCGGATCCGCCCCCACTTCTACTCCCAGACCAAAATGCTGGAGTAACTCAGCGGGACCGGCAGCATCTCTGGAGAGAAGCAACGGGTGACGTTTCGGGTCAAGACCCTTCTTTCAGACTGAAAAAGAGTCTTGACATGAAACATCACCCATTCAGAGAAGTGGTTTTTTTGAGGAAGCCGCTAATTGGTGGGAAGTGGACTAGGGAAAGCAGCTGATTGGCAGTCAGATCCCAGCAGTTTGTTGTGTACTTTGTATTGTGTTGATATTGTATCCTGTGTAAGGGGGGATTATGAAGGCCAGGGCAGTGTACTGTTCTGGATGTCAGATGTGGGAGGTCAGGGAATCTGATAGCCCTCCAGACGTCCACATCTGCGCCAGGTGTGTCGAGATAGGGCTCCTAAAGGACCGTGTTAGGAACCTGGAGCAGCAGCTCGATGACCTCCGTCTGGTCAGGGAGAGTGAGGAGGTCATAGAGAGGAGCTACAGGGAGGTAGTCACTCCCAGACCACAGGAGGCAGACAAGTGGGTCACGGTTAGGAAGGGCAAGGGGCAGGGGCTAGAGAGTACCCCTGTGACTGTACACCTGGAAAATAGATACTCGGGTTTGAGTACGATTGGAGGGGACAGTCTACCTGGGGGCAGCAACACCGGCCGGGTCTTCAGCACAGAGACCGGCCCTGATGCTCAGATGGGTAGCAAAATGAGGTGGGCAATTGTAATAGGGGACTCTATAGTTAGGGGGTCGGATGGGTGATTCTGTGGACGCAGTCGGGAGACCCGGATGGTAGTTTGCCTCCCTGGTGCCAGGGTCTCGCATGTGTCGGAACGTGTCCAAAAGATTCTGAAAAGGGAGGGAGAGGAGCCTGATGTTGTGGTACACATAGGTACCAATGACATAGGCAGAAAAAGAGATGAGGTCCTGAAGGGAGAATTTAGGGAGTTGGGGGGAAAGTTAAGGAGAAGGACCAAAAGGGTAACGATTTCAGGATTACTGCCTGTGCCGCGTGACAGTGAGAGTAGGAATGGAATGAGGTGGAGGATAAATGCGTGGCTGAGGGACTGGTGCAGTGGGCAGGGATTCAAGTTTCTTGATCACTGGGACCTCTTTTGGGGAAGGCATGATCTGTACAAAAAGGACGGGTTGCACTTGAACCCGAGGGGGACCAATATCCTGGCAGGGAGATTTGCAAAGGCTACTGGGGAGACTTTAAACTAGAAAGGCTGGGGGGAGGGACTCGGGTAGAGGGGGCTAGGGGACAGGGTGTGGGGCAAGAGGCAGAGAAGGGAAGCACTCGGACCCAAAATGTAGGCATGAAAGAGGAAAAAGATAATAGACAGAGAATAAGGGATGGAGGGTTTATAAAATGTGTATATTTTAATGCTAGGAGCATTGTAAGAAAGGTGGATGAACTTAGCCTGGATTGACACCTGGAAATATGATGTTGTGGCAATCAGTGAAACATGGTTGCAGGAGGGCTGTGATTGGAAACTAAATATTCCAGGATTTTGTTGCTTCAGGTGTAATAGAATTGGAGGGACCAGAGGTGGAGGTGTTCCATTTCAATTTTCCAAAAATAGACTGGGAAACACATTCTGTAAATGGGCTGGATGGTTTGGATTTTGTAAAATGTGTGCAGGATAGTTTTTTGCAGCAGTACATAGAGGTATCGACCAGAGAAGGGCAGTGCTGGACCTCCTGTTAGGAAATGAGGCAGGTCAGGTGACGGAGGTATGCGTTGGTGAGCACTTCGGGACCAGTGATCACAATACCATTAGTTTCAATATAATTATGGAGAGAGTCAGAACTGGACCTAGGGTGGAGATTTTTGATTGGAGAAAGGCTAACTTTGAGGGAATGCGTAAGGATTTTAAAGGAGTGAATTGGGACACTCTGTTTTATGGGAAGGATGTAGAAGAGAAATGGAGGACATTTAAAGGGGAAATTGTAAGAGTACAGAATCTTTATGTCCCTATTAGGGTATTCACCAAGGAGATGGATATTGAACTATGTGAGGTAAGGGAAAAAAGTAGAGTAGCTATGGAAACTATGAGATTCAAAGAGGAGGAAGTACTGACACTTTTGAAAAATATAAAAGTGGATAAATGTTACAATTATACAAAGGTCGGCCCGGACTGGAAGGGCCGAGAGGGCCTGTTTCTGTGCTGTAATTGTTATATGGTTATAAGTCTCCAGGTCCTGACAGGATATTCCCTAGGACATTGTGCTAGCCTTTATAAATCAGAGCATTGAATATAGGAGTAGGGAAGTAGAGAACCTTTCTCTGTAACATAGTTGCTGGAACCCAGGCAACATTCTAGTAAATCTCCTCTGTACTCTCTCTATTTTGTTGACATCCTTCCTATAATTAGGCGACCAAAATTGTACACCATACTCCAGAATTGGTCTTACCAATGCCTTATACAATTTTAACATTACTTCCCTACTCCTATATTCAATGCTCTGATTTATAAAGGCCAGCACACCAAAGGCTTTCTTTACCACCCCATCTACATGCGATTCCACCTTCAGGGAACTATGCACAGTTATTCCTAAATTTCTCTGTTCCACAGCATTCCTCAATTCCCTACCATTTACCATGTATGTCCTATTTTGATTTGTCCTGCCAAGATGTAGCACTTCACAATTATCAGCATTAAACTCCATCTGCCATCTTTCAGCCCACTTTTCCATATGGCCCAAATCTCTCTGTAGACTTTGAAAATCTACTTCATTATCCACAACATCACCTATCTTAGTATCATCTGCATACTTACTTATCCAATTTTCCACCCCATCATCCAGATCATTGATGTACATGACAAACAACAGTGGACCCAACACAGATCCCCGAGGCACCCCACTGGTCACCGGCTTCCAACCTGACAAACAGCCATCCACCATCACTCTCTGACATCTCCCATTCAGCCACTGTTGAATCCATCTTGCTACTCCGCCATTAACACCCAAAGATTGAACCTTCTTAACCAACCATCCATGGGGAACCTTGACAAAGGCCTTACTGAAATCCATATATACAACATCCACTGCTTTACGCTCATCAATTTCCCTAGTAAACACTTCAAAAAATTCAAGAAGGTTTGTCAAACATGACCTTCCAGGCACAAATCCATGTTGACTGTTCCTGATCAGACCCTGTTTATCCAGATGCTTATATATATTATCTCTAAGTATCCTTTCCATTAATTTACCCACCACTGACGTCAAACTAACAGGTCTATAATTGCTAGGTTTATTCTTTGAACCCTTTTAAACAATGGAACAACATGCGCAGTACGCCAATCCTCCGGCACTATTCCCGTTTCTAATGACATTTGAAATATTTCTGTCATAGCTCCTGCTATTTCTACACTAACTTCCCTCAATGTCCTAGGGAATATCCTGTCAGGACCTGGAGACTTATAACCATATAACAATTACAGCACGGAAACAGGCCCTCTCGGCCCTTCCAGTCCGAGCCGACCATTTGTATAATTGTAACATTTATCCACTTTTATATTTTTCAAAAGTGTCAGTACTTCCTCCTCTTTGAATCTCATAGTTTCCATAGCTACTCTACTTTTTTCCCTTACCTCACATAGTTCAATATCCTTCTCCTTGGTGAATACCGAAGAAAAGAAATTGTTCAATATCTCCCCCATCTCTTTTGGCTCTGCAGATAGCTGTCCATTCTGTATCTCTAATGGTCCAATTTTATCCCTCGTTATCCTTTTGCTATTAATATAGCTGTAGAAACCCTTTGGATTTACTTTCACCTTTCTTGCCAAAGCAACCTCATATCTTCTTTTAGCCTTCCTAATTTATTTCTTAAGATTCTTTTTACATTCTTTAAACTCCTCTAGCACCTCATTTACTCCATGCCTCCTATAATTATTGTAGATATCTCTCTTTTTTCGAAACAAGTGTCCAATTTCCCTTGAAAACCATGGCTCTTTCCAATTTTTACTATTTCCTTTCACCCTAACAGGGACATAAAGATTCTGTACTCTTACAATTTCCCCTTTAAATGTCCTCCATTTCTCTTCTACATCCTTCCCATCCTTTCTCCATCATTTCTGTCCACCTTCGATTTTCCAGCATCTGCCGTTCCTTCTTAGACGTTTTGCGGTGATGGCTGCATCTGCGGTTCCGTTCTGTTGGGGGGGGTAGGGGAGTCCCGGCCCTTGGCGGCTCCTGATAAGAGATATGTTCCCTACGCGGGTGCTGCCTTGCCCGCTGAGTTCCTCCAGCACTCTGTGTTTTTTGTTTGGCTCTGAAGTTGAAGGTGGACCCTCCCCTGTGTCTACCTTCAACTCCCTGTCTGTGGTGGCTCAGCGGGACGGGCAGGGGCTCTGGGGGGAGGGTTGTGTTTCTGGTCGAGACCCTTCTTCAGACAATCACAAGTACTCACCGATGAGAGTTCAGTTCGGTCTGAAGAAGCGTCTACACCCCCCCCCCCCCCCCCCCCCCTTTCCTGCCCAACCTCTGCCTAGTGGACCTTCGCGTATCCCTAGTTCCTAAAACTGATTGCAATACATATGTAACACAACATTGCAGGTTCTACAGAGATTTCAATTATATTGAGTGGATGTTTCTAGATTAATTTATGGGAATTAAACATTAAATTCCTTCAATCTGGCATATAAATACATGACAGTGAGATTAAAAAATCATGTTATATTGGGAAAATCCAGTGTGAGTGGGATTAGTTTGTTATTTGGATACTTAGGCTATTTTTAAAAATTATCCTTTTCTTAAGAAATTTAATCTACAGGACACTCTTAATGGGAAAGTAGTGGGAAGAAAGGCATGTCACGTGGTTTGAAGAGCAAAAACCTGTAGTTTACAATGCCAAAATGGAAAAGTTGAGGAAAAACAAGGTGTACAGAGTTGTTTATTGGTTACAATCTGAGGAGTATGATGATGCTACTGATTATGATATGCCAATGTACCAGTTAGCAACTGATCTTCTCCATAAAGACTTGGTCTATTGCTAGAAATTGTAATTTATTTACCTATCTGTTTCGGACTTACAGCATATAATACAATAATATTAAAGTTCTGATCTTGAGAATATCACATTTTTGAATTTTCAAGGCAGTCTGGGTGTTTATTACTATTTCCGTCACAACAGTCAATGTTGTAATTAACTACAATTAGGTAATTAACTAATTATATGCTTTAATTTCAGGTCATCCAAGTACGATAACAGAACAGCGGGCGGTGGAGCTTACTCCATATGTCAGTGCGAGTAACCTCAATTGATCCCTTGTTCGCGCTGACACAGGAGTAAGCTCCACTGCCTGCTGTGATGATATCCATCACCGGCTGACCCACTCCGCTCTATGATCTTTGCTCTTGAGCTGGTCCCCTCACTGTTCAGACGGAGAGCACTGCCAGAGGTGAGCGGGCGTGCAGAAGGCGCTGAGATGGCAGTCGGTTCCGTTGTCCGGTGATGAGCTGCTTCCCTCCCCGGCCACACTGCGGTGGCTCTGCGCCCGGAGCGCCGCGGCAGCGGTGAGTGAGTGAGTTACTGGCATGAACCCGACCCCCTCCTTCTCAACGCTCCTGCCCTCCCCGCAACTTTACCCCTGGCTAGACTCCCCACACGCTGTGAAAGGAACTCTACCCATAATTGGTCCCTTGAACTATAACCCTGCTGTTATATCCAATGCTTTCAACCATCACTTCTCCACTGTATGTAGCTCTACTGTATTTGACTCATCTATTATATGTGACTTTCCAGCTACCTCTACACGTGGAAGCTCTTTTTATTTTCAAAAAATAAAACCTGTTGACGTTCAACATGCTATTAATGAATTAAAGGATGATTGTGGATCTGGACCAGCTGGCATTGAGACTAAATTCATTAAGTTAGGAGCTGATATTTTAATGTACCCACTATGCAACCTGTTTAATTTGTCCTTCTCAACTTGTACCCTCCCTTCCGCATGGAAGTGTGCCAATGTTACTCCACTGCATAAGGGAGGCGACCCACACGATATTAACAATTACCGCCCCATCTCAATTATCAACTCGGTGGCTAAAATCCTCGAGAAACTAGTGTTCAACCAGCTATCACATTATGTCTCAACTTTCAACATTCTATCTCCATGCCAGTCTGGGTTCAGACCTAATCACTCCACAACTACAGCTCTGTTAAAACTCACCAGCGATATGTTCACTGCTTCTGAGGATGGTAAACTCACCGGATCCATCTTTCTTGATTTAACCAAGGCCTTTGATGTTGTTGACCACTACCTACTGCTTGATAAACTTTACTCAATTGGTCTTTCTCAAAACAATCTACTGTGGTTTAACTCATACCTCCATAACAGACGCCAATGTGTTACCTTTAATAGAAGTCAATCCAATTCCTTAATTGTTGAGAAGGGGGTCCCGCAAGGTTCGTCTTTGGGACCACTCCTTTTCTCTATTTTCATAAACGACCTCCCTAATATTTGTTCTGACTGTCAAATACAACTATATGCTGCTGATGCAGTGCTATATACATCTAGTACTAACAAGTCTGAAATTGAAAGATCCCTTCAATCAGATCTTACTTCTGTTCAGAAATGGCTTTTATTTAACAAATTAATTTTAAATAAAAATAAATCATGCAGTATGTTATTTGGTACCAGACAAGGCCTTGGTAATTCTGTAGTTCTGACTATATCATTTAATGAAGGATCACCATTAGAACAAGTATTGAACTTCAAATATCTTGGTGTTTGGCTCGATCCAACACTTTCATTTACGCAGCATAGTGAGACGATTACTAAAAAAACTTAGCTGTAATCTAGCTATTCTTTACCGCCATATAAATTGTTTCACCTTTCAGATGAGAAAAATAATTCTCTCTCAACTACTATTACCAACACTGGATTATGCTGATATTGTCTATCAGAATACATTTGATACACATCTTCAACCCCTCAATGTAGTTTATAATAGTCTCTGCAGATTTATTTTAAGGTGTCCATATCTAACTCACCACTGTTCTATGTACGAAACTCTAAACTGGTTATCCCCCCACGCTCGAAGATGCTACCACTGGTTCCAGTTCATCTTTAAATGCATCCATCTCAATTACCCTTCTTATTTAAAACAAGACCTATTACCATACACACCCTCATATTCACTAAGACATATTCAGCAACCCTTTTTAATTCCAAGAACTAACAAAGAAATTGGGAGACGTGCATTTAAATTCGAAGCTCCTTCTGACTGGAACACTCTGCCTTGTACCATAAGAACTATTAGCTCATTTTGTCTATTTAAAAATACACTTTTACCCTTCCTTATAAAACCATGTACCCGTTTCTTGTATTAGAGTCTTCGAGCTCCTTTATCTAGCTTGCTCTGTGTGTGATCATTTGGCATAGCTATTTTATATGCATGGCCATTACACTTATGTATTATTGTATTGCATAGTGTAACAAGGTCATATTATATTATGTCACAATACTATGAAATAATATATCATGTAATAATGTTGATAGTATGTATTAACGTACGATGTATGATAGGTGGTATATGGTATTATGCATCAACATTATGCTGTAACACATAACTTATTATTATTGGATATGTAAAGTCAATTGACAATTGTCATAAAACTATAACAAGTGGGGATGGAGGGGTTTTGGGATTGGTGTGTGGGTAGGTGGGTCAATGAGAGCCTCTATGTATGTTATGTCTTGTGCTGTATGTTCTATGTTGGACCCCCTCGAAAACGAGATGACTGTCCATCTCAAGGGGTTATCCATGAATAAACTTGTTTCAAACTAGTATAGTCATTCAATAAGATGACAACTGATTCATGTTGTCCCGGTGTGCTCCCGTTTTTCCCACCATCTTTCCACCTGCCGTCACCCTCCACCCCGCATCCATTCAGTAATTCAGAGAGAAGGAGATTTGGAAGCCTTGGGAAAATTGAATTGTTATTTTATCTATTTTAATTTTTATTTTTACGGAGAGGATAACAATCTGCGCATGCGTGGTTTAAATTTTTTTTAAAGCCGACTGACTGTCATATTACTCACGACACGTGACTCATTTATAGCACCTCCTAATGCCGGCCCCTGTGAAGAGGGCAATATGGGTGCTACTGACTCTTCCACAGGAGGTCCCTAACAGGCTTGGTAAGAGTGATTGTTCGCAAGGCGGTGTGTATGTTCCTTCCACCACTTACACAGGGCTTGCTTACTGTATGCTCCTGCGGCTTGCCGTCAACGTTTTCAATTCCATCCTGAAAATTCCTTCCCTATTTTGAGTCACGGAGCTGGGCGAAGATGTTGCATTTCTTCATGGATTCTTTGAACACGCCTTTAAATCTTCTGCACTGCTCACCTGGTTACATAAAACATAGAGCAGCACAGCACAAGAACAAGCCTTTCAGCCCACAATGTCTGTGCTGATAAACGAGTCCCATGTAGTTTGCATGTTCTCCCCGTGACCACATCCAAATGCCTTAGTTTGCTTCCAAATCCCATAGATGTGCAGGTTGTTAGGTTAATTGGTCGCTGAAAATTGCTTCCACTGTGCAGCTGAGGGAAGAATCTTGAAGGGAGCTGACAGGAATGCATGGAGAATAAAGAAGATTCAGAATAAAATGTTATTGGCCAAGTATGTATATATACACAAGGAATTTGTCTTCGTGCTTTGCTTGCACATGGTAAAAACACGATATACAGCAGACATTTAAAAGTAAAATATTATAATATAAACATGTGAAAATAAAGTACCAGAGTAAAAAGAGGCTGTTGAGCTACTGCTCGTGGGAAGAAGCTGTTTTTCTGTCAGGCTGTGGCAGCTTTGATGGTCCGGAGTCGCCTCCCAGAGGGAAGTACTTCAAAGTGTTCGTGGCCAAGGTGAGAGGGGTCAGAGGTTATCTTGCCCACTCGCTTCCTGGCCGTTGCAGTGTACAGTTCATCAATGGGTTGCAGCCAACAACTTTCTCGGTGGATCGAATGATATGCTGCAGTCTGGATGTAAAATGAGTTGTGGTAAGATTCTTTCGGGGTACTTCATGGTCTGCATGAACTCTACGTGCTGAAGTGCCTATCTCAGTGCTACATCTCTTTGACAAATGGGTGGATCTGGCTGGCAAGCTTGGTTCAGCCGAATCCAACTTGTAAACTTAGCTGCTCCCTGCACAAATACTGCTTGATCTTTAGTTTCAGTTTAGTTTGGAGATACAGCACGGAAACAGGCCCTTCGGCCCACCGAGACCGCACCAGCCAGCGATCCCCGCATATTAACACTATCCAACACACACTAGGGACAATTTACATTTACAATTAACCTACAAATCTGTACGTCTTTGGAGTGTTGTAGGAAACCAACATTTTTTTGCTTTTTATTTCAGCATTCCAGCAACTACAGTATTTTTTTCTTTAATCTCCCCATAGGCTGCCATGCTCCCCTTTGTATCCCTACAATTAGAGTTCTCCTGAACAAAAGCTGGAGATGAAGTGGAGACGGGAGGGTGTAGATGTGGAAACTAATAGAATCCACCGGGAGTTGTTTGATTATGCACCCCAGTTCAGGGGGAGCATTAATCTTCATCAAAACTGTTCATGATGACTATAGTTGGAAAGAATTGAACTTTTATTTGGAAACAGAATCGCGGAATGTAATTTTATAGAAGGATCAATGGATCAATTTTATGTGGAACCGAAGAAGAAGCAGCAGGATACTGAGTTATTCATTATCTATGCATGGAATAAAAATGCTATTTAATGCACTTTAGTTTTATCTTTCTTCAATGCAAGGTTTCTGATTGTGAATTTTTTTACTTATCTCTAACTAATTTAACAGGAGCCCATCCTGAATTCAGCAGAGCATAACATTCATCGCCGTGGCTTTCGCTCGAGGTCGAGGATGATGGTCTACGTTCCGTTGTTTTTATAGACTCTCAGGTGGCTTATGAGTCCAATCCTGACTTTGAAAGTTCTTCGGCATTCAGGACAGGTAATTCCAGATGGCAGATCGGGCTTTGGTTGTTGCTGCCTCTCTTTCCGTTTTCCTATCTTTTCTTCTAATTCTGCGCATCTGATGGCTTCAATCGCTGTTCCTTCTTAGATAATGGTTCGCCAGAGTTTCCTGTCCTTGGCATTGGTTTCCCAATTGTCGAGGTCAATTTCACATTTCATCTTGCTGGCTTTTCAGGCATCTTTGAATCTCTTCTTTTGACCGCCTCTTTTACGTTAAGCTGGGAGTGGAAGGATTGCTTTGCTAGATTCTCGTCTTCCATCCGAATAACATGACCGAGCCCATCTTAGTTGGTTCTTGATGACGAAGGCTGCAATGCTAGATGTTTTTACTTCATTCAGCACGCTGATGTTGGTTCTTCTGGTGAACGAGATGAGACGTTGGTCTGTCCAGCACTCGTCGGCACTGGTAATGGCTCTTGTTTTCAGTACATTTTGTCGGTCACGGGATCGTACGATGAAGTAGTTGATGACGTGTCAGTGTTTGGAACGTGGATACCTGTTTTTCTGGCGAAATAAGGTGTTTGTAATCACCAGGTTGTGTTGAGACTGTTGAGACTGACCATCAGCCACTGGTCACGATTCTGAATAAGCCCATCCACGCTGCCCCGGCTCGTCTACAACGCATGATGATGCAGCTGCAGCGTTTCGACTTCCGCATTGTATACAATAAAGGTAAAGACATGCACATCGCAGACACACTTTCCAGAGTCCTGCGCACTACCAGCAAACGCCACCCCATCGAACGAGACAAATTCTCGTTCGTGCCCACTGATCGTTTACGTCGCCTTGCTGAACACACAGCTGCGGACAAGACTTCACAGCTGCTAACCTTCCACCAAGGAAGGGATGGCCCCACAAACAGTCAAACACCCCACTCGAAATACGACCCTACTTACTGGTTCGTGACGAACTAGTGTTACAGGATGGGATAATCGTCAAAGGCCACAAGGCAGTTATCCCTCCCACTCTACGGGGCGAGTACTATGACGATATCCACAAAGGCCCCACGGCACAGAGGCCACTCTAAAACGGGCCCAAAACACATTCTACTGGCCCAGGATGACCAGGTTCATATGTGAAAAGACTGAATCGTGCGCTATCTGCAACAGCCTAACACCACACCAGCAGAAGCAGCCCCTCCTGCCTCAGCCAGCTCCCTCCATTCTGTGGTCTTCACTGGCCGCCGACATCTTTGATTGGCATGGGAAACACTACCTTGTCTTGGTGAACTTGGGCTGGTTTGAAATTGACCTGCTTCCAACGATCTCCTCCGTGACAGTGATCCAGAAACTACAAATCCACCTGTCTGTACATGGGTCACCTGTCCGCCTTCAAACTGACAATGGAAGGCAATTCACCAGTCAGGCATTTAAGAACTTTGCCAAACGGTGGAACTTTCAACACCTCACCAGCAGCCCAGAATACCCACAGTCCAACGGACTTGCCGAGCGTGCTGTTCGGAGCACTAAACAACTCATGGAGCGCACCTACCTAGCAAAATCCGACATCTACCTGGACCTACTCAACCTACGGAACATTTCAAGGGACAGCGTTCTCGGCTCCCCCGCCCAGTGGCTAATGTCCCGCCAGACGCGTCCACCACTGCCTGTCTCCCAGCAACAGCTGCAGCCGGACGTCCGCCCTCCCGCCGCGACACAAAAGCGTGTGCAATTTAAATGCGACACGCAAAAGCGGTTTTATGACAAGACCAGCAAGCCGCTTAAACCACTAGTAAAGGACAAGTGGTGCGCCTACAAACCGACAAGGGACATACCAGACTAGGGCATATTCATGACTCCTCAAAGGAACCACGCTCCTACCTGGTCGAAGTGGACGGTGTCCTCTACAGATGCAACCGACATCTCCTTCCAGTGAAGGAACCACGTCCAGCGCTTGAGGGTCCCATCACATCTATCCCATCACCTGTTGCGACTAATACCACACACTCCTCGTGTCGGTCCGCCCCTACATCTCCCGTTGTAACCGGTGCCCCGGGCTCCCCGTGTCAGTTTACCCCCGATACCCTCGTGGCGGGATCTCCCTACAAGCCCATCGGGTCGCCAGCGGTATCACCAATCCCAGTCTCCATCTTTTCGGAAGAAAAGGGTGGTGAGGTGGCTTCCTACCGTACGAGGGCCGGGCGGGTTAGTAGGCACCCACTGGATACAGCGATTTTATTTAACTCTACTATATTCTTTCAGCATATTGTTTAAGCGCCATAGTTGCTTTTAACTTTCTAGTTAAAATGCTTACTAGTAATAACTCCGCCTAGTGCATGCTTTATAGTGTTAAGAACTCGTTCATTACATTTAGTAGATGCAGCAGACTGAACGTATAATGTACTGCATTTCTGACACTGAGAAGTGTATTCAAGATGCTTATACCTTTACCCGTGTACGAGTCAGGTAATTACACCGAGTAACAAAGGCGGTTCTTCTCTTTGGTCAGTCTGAGCTTGGGTAGCCCATCAGAGTTCGTAAATTCCACGTTCTGAGTTTCATAGTTTCGCTTCTTGATGATGTTTGACCGCAGGATGGTGATCCCTCTGGATGAGGCGAAGCAGACTATTTTTAGGGTACCTTGTCTAGCCCCTTCCCAGTTCAGGGTGTGCAGAGTGGATCCTAAATAGGGCTGCTCAGATATGAATACTGCTACCGAACAACTTTCCTGCTTCTGTCCAAAGTTGAGCGATTGAATCAAGTAGTCACCGCTTCTGTGCCGGTTCTTGACTAGGAGCTTCCAGCTATCACGTGGCCAGCTTCCGTCACCCTTCCCCGATTGCCGAGAGTCTTGAGAAGTTTTGTCCTGCTCACAGAACGAAGACGCCTGTGCATGTGTTTGTTTAACGTGTACTTGTTGTTGCACTCCAAGAAGCACACGGTCCTTCACAAATCAATCAAGTAATTCCAATGGCAAGGGAACCAAGACGATTGGAGCTGATAGATCTGTTGCAGACTTCATCCGCCTTCACAGCCGTTGAGTTCAAGATAATTTTATCCGCCTGGTCCGCCGTTGAGGTCTTGTAGGTTGGATCGTTCTTAGTTTGGACCCTCATCCTCAACCTTACTACCCTGTAGGGGCCGCGGAGGGGAGGGGGGGGGGGTTGAGCGATCACTGATCACCGGCCTCGGGGGTATCCGGCAAGGGAGCGGAGCGACCGAGCGGGAGGAGGGTGTGGCAGGGGGTCTCACAACCAGTCCTTTTTGATATTTGATGAATTAAAATATTGTTTTTGTGCATTGTAGAAGCATGATTTCAATGTTTTTTGTTTGAAGTATTTTAAAGATAATGTAGAGCCTACATGAGAGATAGGAGCAGGTGATTTTTGTTATTGCTCGACCTCCAAAAAGTGGGGGATAGTAATACAGGCCATCCCCGACTTGGGGGATATATTATCCCCAAAAGTTAGCGGTTACAAAACTTACCTTCAGCGGCGCTGCAGTTCTGCCACTGGCCGTGTGCGCAACTTTGCCGCCTTTGAGGGGGTGGGGGGCCGGATTAAAATGCAGTTTTGTACTGCCGGTCGGAGGCGGATTTGCTCGGGCTGCTAGCTGATGAAGAAAAGTCGATCGGACTTCCGTTCCCGTTTTTTTCTTTTTAAATTGCAAGACAATTTAATAATTAGATTAAAATAAAAAGCGACTTCTAACACCCTCACGCCTGCAACGTGACGGATCGTAAGAACAGGACAAAACAAAGGGTAAGTCGTCTATTTTGTATATAATCTTGCTTGTTGGGATGGCTTTAATCAAATTTTGTGTTGTGAAAATGTTATTTGGGCCCCATACAAACCGGCAGTGTTTTTCCTGCAATATGTGCTTCAAATTCACCACAAATGCAACCATATAACCATATAACTATGTAACAATTACAGCATGGAAACAGGCCCTCTCGGCCCTTCCAGTCCGTGCCGACCATTTGTTTTCCCCTAGTCCCATCTACCTGCACTCAGACCATACCCCTCTATTCCCTTCACGTCCATATACCAATCCACTTTACTTTTAAATGTTAAAATCGATCCTGCCTCCACCAATTCTGCTGGAAGCTCATTCCACACAGCCACCACCCTCTGAGTAAAGAAGTTCCCCCTCACGTTACCCCTAAACTTCCGTCCCTTAATTCTCATGTCATGCCCTCTTGTTTGAATCTTCCCTACCCTCAATGGGAAAAGCTTATCCACGCCAACTCTGTCTATCCCTTTCATCATTTTAAAGACCTCAATCAAGTCCCCCCTTAACCTTCTGCGCTCCAAAGAATAAAGACCTAACTTGTTCAACCTTTCTCTGTAACATAGTTGCTGGAACCCAGGCAACATTCTAGTAAATCTCCTCTGTACTCTCTCTATTTTGTTGACATCCTTCCTATAATTAGGCGACCAAAATTGTACACCATACTCCAGAATTGGTCTTACCAATGCCTTGTACAATTTTAACATTACTTCCCTACTCCTATATTCAATGCTCTGATTTATAAAGGCCAGCACACCAAAGGCTTTCTTTACCACCCTATCTACATGCGATTCCACCTTCAGGGAACTATGCACAGTTTATTCCTAGATCCCTCTGTTCCACAGCATTCCTCAATTCCCTACCATTTACCATGTACGTCCTATTTTGATTTGTCCTGCCAAGATGTAGCACTTCATACTTAACAGCATTAAACTCCATCTGCCATCTTTCAGCCCACTTTTCCAAATGGCCCAAATCTCTCTGTAGACTTTGAAAATCTACTTCATTATCCACACCACCACCTATCTTAGTATCATCTGCATACTTACTTATCCAATTTTCCACCCCATCATCCAGATCATTGATGTACATGACAAACAACAGTGGACCCAACACAGATCCCTGAGGCACCCCACTGGTCACCGGCTTCCAACCTGACAAACAGCCATCCACCATTACTCTCTGACATCTCCCATTCAGCCACTGTTGAATCCATCTTGCTACTCCGCCATTAACACCCAAAGATTGAACCTTCTTAACCAACCTTCCATGGGGAGCCTTGTCAAAGGCCTTACTGAAATCCATATAGACAACATCCACTGCTTTACCCTCATCAATTTCCCTAGCTACCGCTTTAAAAAATTCAAGAAGGTTTGTCAAACATGACCTTCCAGGCACAAATCCATGTTGACTGTTCCTGATCAGACCCTGTTTATCCAGATGCTTATAAATAAACGTTCCAATCGATCGCGTTCCAGAATCACCCTCGCAAGATGATTAAAATGCCCATTTTTTTTGGACAATCATGTCATAAGCTGTCACAAAATTGTCTATATTTTGTGTTATTCTCTCTCCATGATCATTATTTGTAAACTAAATATTCACAACAATTTGAGTCGCATGTATTGTGCAAAAAACAATAATTTTTATTATATTTTGGGTGGATGTTTCTGGATTAATTTATGGGATTTAACATTAAATTCCTTCCATCTGGCATATAACTTCATGACAGTGAGATTTAAAAATTGTGTTATATAGTGAATTCTTGTGTGATTGGGATTAGTTTGTTATTTGGATACTTAGGTTATTTGAAAAAAAAAATCCTTTTCTTAAGAAATGGAATCTACAGGACATTTTACTTTGGAGTCACGTGAGTGATTCCGTGAAGAACCCTGCCAATCTGCACGCACGTCAATACGTCGTTCGCATGGCAAAACACCGGACTGGCAGGCGAGTCGCTCCTGCCAGCGGTAAGTTTAAAACCTACAGGTAAGCTTGTATTTCCTACCAGGTTTTCATTTTGTTGCAGAAAGCTCTTTTACAGAGGTTTCCTGCTGGATAATTCCGTGAAGTCCGGCGAGTGAACAGACTATGGACTGGGGGGAAGACCCCGGTTCTGACCGCGGAGGCGGTTAGTCGGCTGACGTCAGGCTCGCGATTCCAGTCACTGACAAGGAGGGTCAGTGGCTTCCAGACTGCTGTGAAATCCAGCAGGACGTTGGTATCACCGCCAGTGTCGCTGACAAAGCGGTCAGCGGCTCACAGACAGGTAGAATTACCAATGAATTAGTCAGCCCTTTGGCCTCGGACGAGTCGGGCTGGGAGGGTTCCCCTCCGGTATTACCTAGATACACTCCAACAAGGAGTGGTGTCAGTGCTGGCCTTGGGAGAGGCCGCGCCAGCAGCGCCTGGGACAGGGCTGCTTAATGTCCCTCGCTTGGAGGAGGAGACCATGCCGGGTCAGTGTAATACTGACGCCGAATCTGTAGCAGCGCCGGCCTATGGGAGAGCCCGCGCCAGCAGCGCCTGGGACAGGGCTGCTTAATGTCTCCCTCTGGGAAGAGGAGAACAAGCTGGGTCAGTATAATTCTGACACCTAATCTGTACCAGCGCCGGCCTATGGGAGAGCCCGCGCCAGCAGCCATGGGTCAGTATAATTCTGATGCCGAGTCTAAGGGTATAGCCGTGGAGCATACCCCAAGGGATGAAGGCACATGTCAGAGGTACCATTCCAGGCAGCAAGGTTGCCATCCCAACAGAATCAGTGCGAAAATGTTCCATCCTGGGATACATCCGTTGGAAGGGCTATATCATAGAAACATAGAAAATAGGTGCAGGAATAGGCCATTCGGCCCTTTGAGCCTGCACCGCCATTCAATATGATCATGGCTGATCATCCAACTCAGTATCCTGTACCTGCCTTCTCTCCATACCCCCTGATCCCTTTAGCCACAAGGGCCACATCTAACTCCATCTTAAATATAGCCAATTGACTGGCCTCAACTACCTTTTGTGGCAGAGAATTCCAGAGATGCACCACTCTCTGTGTGAAAAATGTTTTTCTCATCTCAGTCCTAAAAGATTTCCCCCTTATCCTTAAACTGTGACCTCCTGTCCTGGAATTCCCCAACATCGGGAACAATCTTCCTGCATCTAGCCTGTCCAACCCCTTAAGAATTTTGTAAGTTTCTATAAGATCCTCCCTCAATCTTCTAAATTCTAGCGAGTACAAGCCGAGTCTATCCAGACTTTCTTCATAAGACAGTCCTGACATCCCAGGAATCAGTCTGGTGAACCTTCTCTGTACCTCCCCTATGACAAGAATGTCTTTCCTCAGATTTGAAGACCAAAACTGTACGCTATACTCCAGGTGTGGTCTCACCAAGACCCTGTACAACTGCAGTAGAACCTCCCTGCTCCTATACTCAAATCCTTTTGCTATGAATGCTAACATACCATCGCTTTCTTCACTGCCTGCTGCACCTGCATGCCTACTTTCAATGGCTGGTGTACCATGACACCCAGGTCTCGTTGCATCTCCCCTTTTCCTAATCAGCCACCATTCAGATAATAGTCTACTTTCCTGTTTTTGCCACCAAAGTGGATAACCTCACATTTATCCACATTATACTGCATTTGCCATGCATTTGCCCACTCACCCAGCCTATCCATGTCACATAGCAGCCTCCCAGCATCCTCCTCACAGCTAACACTGCCCCCCAGCTATCAGTGCAGGTATCCTCAGGGACCTGCGACAGCACAGGCTCGGGGTTACCTACGCATCGCCCTCTAAGGAGGGGACTGTGATTGTTCAGATGTAACTGAATTCAAATTCTGAAGATGTCCGTGGAACATACTGGAGCCATGTGTGCCGGCAGTGAACAGTACTATCAGGTGGATATTGGAGCAAGCTGCCGAGTCTTCTATTCAGGTAAGGCCTATTCAACAGGCAAATCCTGGAGGTCGAGGTGAAAGCTGTCGGACCAGTCAAGGTCGACGACGAGCAAAGCTTCATCGTTCGGGGTCAACGCACCCTACGCCTTCATCAGCAGTAAGAGGTTCACTGAATCTAGTGGCAGCATGAAAGCTTGGCAGAGGTTCCACACACCCTACTCTATGAGGTAACCAGGCAGATAGGTTGGTCTGGCATTTCCAAAACAGGGATAAGTGTCCCACTTACACCTTGGTAATATTTACACTTGGTTGTACAAATGGTTAAGACATAGTCCGCTACTTAGCAGCATCTAACCATGAAAAACTGCACAATATTAACATTCCAAGCAGCGTTGCCTTCGGTGGGCAGGCTCAGAATTGGGCCTTTAAAAGAAAGATGATGGGAGTCGAATTATTTTGGACCTAACAGGACTTAATCTGTTTGTTCAGTATAATCATTTAAAATGGAAACATTTAATATTGCCAGACCATTGGTTCCAGAGGGGTTATATGGCATGTATTGACTTTAAGGATGCATATTACCCAGTACCTGTTCATAACGAGTATAGGAGATATTTGAAATTTAGCTGGATGGGGCAATTATGGCAATTCAAGCACTGCCTAATGGGTAACCTCAGCTCTAGATATCAGTTTCAGCTGTTAAACCCATGGTTGAGAGATTGGTCTCAACCATCCAGCTAAATCAAAATTGGTACTGGTTAAAGTAATTGACTATTTGGAATTCACAGTTAATTCAATTCACATGTCTGTGACTCTGTCCAAGGGAAAGAGATTGGATTTAATTGAAGGCTGTATCAAGCTCTTGGGGGAGCAATCACCTTCACTTAGACATGGGGCCAACTTGATTGGTAAATTGATAGCTGCCTTTCCAGCTGTGCAGTATAGACCTTTGTATACCGAAATTTACAGAGGGCGAAGGTACAGGCACTTAGGATACATGCAGGTCATTTCAACCGGCACATGCAATTACCATTTGAAGCCATCGCTGAAGTACTGTGATGGATAAGAAACATTTCAAATTGTTCTAGCAAAATTCTGATGGAAACACCTTCAGTTTGCAGACTGATGTTAGTGCCCTAGGTTGGGGGTTATTTGTACCATTTTAACTGTGGCGGTAGATGGAATAGGCATGAGGCATTTATTTTCCAATCACATGGAATTAATATTTAGAGTTTAGGAGCATTTTACGGGCTCAAGGCTTATTGTATCACCAAGCAGCACTTACATGTTCAGCTTCAGATTGATAACACCACGGCAGTGGCGTATGTTAATGCCTACGGCCATACTAGCCAGAGCACGCCCAATCCAGTCTGCTCTCGGATGCTAAGCAGGCTCAGGCCTGGTTAGTACTTCGATGGGAGACACATGGGTGGAATCAAGTCGAAAACCTTGTGACAGATTGGCTAACCTTATTTGGCACTGATGCATTAAAAAGAACATTTGGATTTCAGCTGTCTATTGCCAGACATATTCAATATGGTGGCAGACATCAGGTCACGCAAATTCAATGACAACACAAAGTGGATGTTGAATCATGATGTATTTAATTAACTTGTTCTTCAATATGGGATGCCAGATATCGATTTGTTTGCATCCAGGCTCAATCACCAGGTACCGAACTATGTTTCATGGGAACCAGATCTAGAGGCAGTAGCGGTCGATGCGTTCTCGCTACACTGGGGCGGAATGTTTTATATGCATTTCCCCCTTCTACATCATCAGTTGGTGCTTGTCCAAGATCAAGCAGGATTCCGCTTCAGGAGTTTGGGGCTACCCGACTGGCCTACACACGGACATTATTACACAGCCTATTATGGTGGTTCCAAAACTTCATGATCTGTTGTTACACCCTGTGACTGGAGATCCGTACCCGTTGTATCTTCGTGTTAATTTATTAATTTGCAGATTTTAGGAAGACCATGCCTGGGCCTGGGACTATCCAATCATACTGTGGATGCCATCACATCGTCCTGGAGGGATAGTACGAAAAAGTAGTACCTCTCTCATGTCAGGAAATGGGAGGAGTTTTCTTTACATGGGAACATTACATACCACACATCTTCCATCCCAGATGTGCTTGAATTTCTATCCAAGCTACATTTCGATGACGTTATATTTTACATCTAAGACCTAATCAAACAAAGCAGACCAGGACTGTCAGGGTGCAAGTTTGTACTATCAGCATATCCCATGGATTTATGGCTGTGTAGTATATTACGGAGCTATATCAAGGTCACCAAGAGCTTCAGAGGCTCCGAAGTAGCATTGTTTATTAGCCACAAAAAAGCCACATATACCAGTGTCTGATGGCTGAGACAAGTGCTGGGTTGTGCAGGAGTTCATTACTGACAATTTTAAATCTCACTCCACCAGGGCGGCATCAACGTCAGCAGCGAGGGCAATGGCCGTCCTTCTAGACCATATCCTTGCGGCCGCAGGATGGTCAAATTAATTGACTTTCAAAGATTGTACAATAAACCACTTATTGAACCCGGGGTGTTCGCCCATTCCATTTTAAGTTCTGTTTCATAGCTTCTCCCTGGGAGAGAGTAGTCGCTATTGTGATTTCTCTTGTTTATTTTGTGAATAAGGCAACATGTTAATCAGTACCATGTTTCATTGTATTGCTAATTATTCACTCCTCTTAGGTCAACTGATGCAGTGTGAGACGCCTGGATTTGAATCGGCGTGAAATCACAGATCTTTGAAATCTTCACGGAATCACTCACGTGACTCCGAAGTAAAATAGTAAGATTAAACGAGAACTTACCAGTTTGAAGTTTGATCTTTATTTTATGAGGAGTTACGATGAGCGATTACGTGCCCACCGCTCCCAACCCTCATATCGCAAAGCTCATCTGGTAGTTCTAAGTTTATAATCTTACTATGTCACTTCAATTACTGTTATTCTGTGATTTCACACCGCTGCTTTGAAGATTGACGTGCGTGCGGATTGGCAGGGTTCTTCACGTAATCGCTCATCGTAACTCCTCATAAAATAAAGATCAAACTTCAAACTGGTAAGTTCTCATTTAATCTTACTATTCTTAACGGGAAAGTAGTGAGCAGAAAGGCATGTCATTCATGGTTTGAAGAGCAAAAACTTGTAGTTTCCAATGCCAAAATTGAAAGTTGAGGAAAAACAAGGTGTACAGAGTTGTTTATTGGTTACAATCTGAGGAGTATGATGATGCTACTGATTATGATATGCCAATGTACCAGCTAGCAACTGATCTTCTCCATAAAAACTTGGTCTATTGCTAGAAATTGTAATTTATTTACCTATCTGTTACGGACTTACAGCATATAATACAATAATATTAAAGTTCTGATCTTGAGAATATCACATTTTTTTAATTTTCAAGGCAGTCTGGGTGTTTATTACTATTTCCGTCACAACGGTCAATTTTGTAATTAGCTACAATTAAGTAATTAACTAATTATATGCTTTAATTTCAGGTCATCCAAGTAAGATGTTTTATATTTGTTTCAGAATGCTTCAATCTATAATAACTGAAAATTTCATTCAGTTTTCTTAATTTTTAAGAAAGTTATGGGCTTTTGACTGTCCTCGATCACAGCTTTTGTGTTAAGTCAATGGAAAAGCAATAGGGAACAAGATGCTAATTTCCGAGTATGAAAATGGCCATAACTTTTTTAATACTGAAGATATGAAAGTGAATTAGGTGTCAAATTAAACTTCTTTTTATGCTTTATCTGATGGGATAAATTGCAGACTTCATTTTTTAAATGTCAAAAATTTTGTAACATTGCTACAATAGGGCCACATTGCTACAAATATATCCCCCACCTACCTGGGACACCGGTCACCAGGTATCAGGGGAATCTGTTACCGGGGGATCTGGGCGACAGGTTACTGAGATACTGGTTACCGGGCACCCGCGCCCACCCCGTTTATCGCTGTGTGTCTGGGTGTGTAGATGGACGGAGGAGTGACGGCGGGACTGCCCCGGGAGCAGGGCTCAGGGTCAGTGAGACTGGGTGGCACACGTAGTACCCCATGACCCGTGGGAGGGCAGAGCGCCCTGGGTGGGTGGGGTATGCCGTGGTGGGGGCGGAAGAGAGGGTGTTGGGGCGAGAGAGTGGTGTTGAGCAAGAGGGGTTGTGTTGCACTGGAGATGTTGACATGCAGGGAGGTGTGGAGTTGGCACCAATATTGCTGCTGGAGTCGATGGGTGCAGTGGATGGCGGCCATTAGGCCCATTGAACCTAGCCCGTCTCTTTGAAACAGCACCGTCCTAGGTCCCGCTTTTACCTTGTGTAGGAAGGAACTGCAGATGCTGGTTTTTACCGAAAAGAGAAACAAAATGCTGGAGTAACTCGGTGGATCAGGCAGCATCTCTGAAGAAGGGTCCGACCCGAAACAATACGTTACCCATTCAGGGATTCTCCAGAGATGCTGCTTGACTGATTTACTCCAGCATTATGTGTCTATCTCCATTATTGCCTTGTCCTTCCTCCCAGACTTTTACAAGGTTTCCCTTCAGTGCTCGGCCCAGCCCTCTTTGTGAAGGGTCTCCTGAAGCACTGTCTCTCCACTCTCTGCCGATTGCCTCTGGTGTGATCACCGAAGTCCATGTTGTACGTCTCTTGGAACAACTTCTCCTTGTTTGTTCCACCACAGGATTGTGAACATGTTCTCAGTCTCCTACTCCCCTCCAAAGTAAATAGCCCGAGAGTCTACGCATGACTGAGACCTTTCATTGCTCCCCATTCTGGCTTCCCTATGAACTCTTAATATCCTTCCTGGTGTGAGACCAGAGCTGACCCTGGAATGTATCCGGGATTAGCCAATGTTTGACATGGCAACTCTCTGTGTTTTCTGTCCCTGATTCTTCTATAAATAGGAGCAGGAAGGTTGGGTTGTTCAGCAGTGTTCTCCATTAGTCCGACCCCTTGACCTCGTGCCCTCAGACCCCGAGCCCCACCTCCCGTCGCTCGCTTCCACATGGCTCCGTGTGTGAGTGTGGGATGCCTCCACTCTCCCTCACCCCATCCTCCCCTTCACCGGCCCGCCAGCCGCCCCTACCGCGGTGAGTTGCTGACCCCACCCTCCCCCCTCCCGGTGTGTTACGGGTGAGGTTGGTGCTTCCGGCAGACACTCAACTATCCGTGTTGGTCACTAAAGTACATCCGCTGGGCTGGCCTCTAACTCCCGGTGGAAACATGGCTAAAACAGTTCCGCGGCCCATGCCATGGGTGGCCCTATCAGAAGCTGGTGCTTCCGACGGCATCACTCTTGGAATCATGGGAGCATGCAAGCCTCTTCACCACGACAAACGGTCCAAAGATATAACATCACATGACAGTGGGAACGCGCGTTTCCAAAATGTCATTTGTTCAGTAGATATTTCAAGGTGGATAACAGGAGTGTAATGAGACATAGAGCCAAAGAACAGCATGGAAACAAATAGGATGGGATTAATCATAGTCATACAGCCAGGAAAAAAGGTTCTTCAGCCCACTGAGTCTGCATTCACGTTTAGATATAGTTATTTACAACTAATTCTACGTTGATCCCATTTTACTCTCCTCAGATTCCAATCAACTCATGCCCAGATTGTACCATTTGTCTGTACACAAGGAGCTAGCTGCCTTGTCTGGAGTAAACCAGAGGACCTGGGAGAAAAGCATGTGGTCATGGGAATAAGGTCACAATCTCTGCATGGTCAACACCAGAGATGAGGATTAAACCCAGGTCTCCTGAGCTGTGGAACAGCAATGTAACCAGTTGTGCCCTAACATGAAGAGGCGTGAGGAAATAATTCCAGAGGTCAGAGTCCATGAATTTAGCTTTTTTAGTTTTAGAGATACAGTGTGGAAATAGGCCCTTCGGCCCACCGAGTCTGGGGCAATCAGCGAATCCCACTCGTTAACACTACTCTGCACACACATTAGGGACAATTTTACATTTTATAGCAAGACAATTAACCTACAAACCTGTACGTCTTTGGAGTGTGGGAGGAAACTGAAGATCTGAGTCACAACACACGCAGGTCACGGGTGAACGTACGCACCCCGTACAGACAGCACCCGTAGTCAGGATTGAACCAGGGTCTCTGGCGCTGTAAGGCAGTAGCTCTACTGCTGCGCCAGCGTGCTGCCATGAATCTGAAAGCACCACTGCTATTGGTGGAGCAGCAGATGACCAAAGAACTGAAGGAAATATTATCAGTTTACTACTTAAATCAGATTATTAGCTGATCATAAATTCCACATTTAGCCAGAAATTGATTTGGAATAACATCCCTGGTTTGTTGACTCCAGGCCTCTAGTTTACTCACGGGGTAATCCAACTGCTGTTCCAATGTGTTAAAGAAGGAACTGCAGATGCTGGAGAATCGAGGGTACACAAAAGGCTGGAGAAACTCAGCGGGTGCAGCAGCATCTAAGGAGCGAAGGAGATAGGTGACGTTTTGGGTCGAGACCCTTCTTCAGACTGGTCAGGGATCAGGGAAACGAGAGATATAGACGGTGATGTGGAGAGATAAAGAACAATGAATGAAAGATATGCAAAAAAGTATCGATGATAAAGGGAACAAGCTATTGTAAGCTGTTTGTGGTGTGAAAATGAGAAGCTAGTGCGACTAGGGTGGGGGAGGGAGATAGAGAGAGAGGGAATGCCAGGGCCCGAGGGCTGAGGGAGAGGTGGGAAGGGGAGGAGACAGCAAGAGTTAACAGAATTGAGAAAATTCAATGTTCAAGCCCAAAGGATGCAGACTCCCCAAGCGGAATATGAGGTGCTGTTCCTCCAACTTGTGGTGTTGCTCACTCTGGCCGTGGAGGAGGCCCAGGACCGAGAGGTCGGATACGGAATGGGAGGGGGAGTTGAAGTGCTGAGCCACCGGGAGGTCGGCTTAGTTATTGCGGACCGAGCTGTTACAATGTGCTAACTGCTCATATTAAATGCAGCTGGCAGCAGCAACGAATCAAATGAGGGGTTAAGAATTACATATAATGCAATTGATAATACTTTAGATTTTTGTGCTGTGAAATGATAAGGGAAAGATAATTAAATAAAGAAAAAAATATCCAATTAATCTGCTGCTTAATAATATAATTTGAAGAGTATTATCTTTATCTTGGTAAATCAGATCAATGCTTTAATGTCAATGAGATGTTTTGCTAATTTGATTCAAATGAGGACGCCCTGTCTGGATTCCATGCAATGAGACCAAGCTGCCGGTCATTGTGGGGTGATTCATGGTAAGTAATGTTCCTGCCATTCCATTTACTGGGCAAAAAAACACCCACAATAAAAGGTATTCTACCTATATTCCCATTATGTTCAATGGCAGTGCCATCACTACCAATGTCTTGGTGACTGCCATTGGTCACTAGTTTAACAAGTCTCTAGGTCAGAGGATCTGACCAGGATTCATCAGGATGTTAAGTGGGATGCAGTGTTTCAGTTATGATGGGAGACTGGATAGAATAGAAAAAAAGGCACAAAATGCTTGAGTAACTCAGCAGGACACGCAGCATCTCTGGAGAACATGAACAGACTGGCGAAGGGTCCTGACCTGCCTGATCTGCTGATTTACTCCAGCACTTTGTGCCTTTTTTTGCAAACCAGCATCTGCAGTTCCATGTGTCTGTATAGACTGGGTTTGTTTTCCTTAGGGTGATTGATGTGGATAAATGTATTTCAAATTTTGAGGAGAATCAAAAAACAGAAGACATTGGTTTAAGAGGAGGGGAAAGATTTATAGGAACTTGAGGGCAACTTTTATCATGGGTATATGGAACAAGCTGCCAGAGGATGTAGTTGAGGCAGGTGCTATATCAATACTTTAAAAACAATTTGGCCAGTAAATAGGAATTAGGGGAGGGCACTCTTAAAAAAAATTCCATGTCATCTTTATAGAAACATTTAAAATTATTAAGGGATTGGACATGCCCTCCACCGAAAACGGTGTCTGAGACGGGCTGGGAAGATCATCAAGGACCCCTCCCACCCTAACCATGGACTGTTTGCCCTCCTACCATCGGGGAGGCGGTACAGGAGCCTCAGGTCCCGCACCAGCAGGATGAGGAGTAGCTTCTACAATAACACCATCGCACTGCTGAACTCGGAGTCCCGCCGATAGATTCCCACATCTGTATTTATTTATCTGTATCTATCTAAACATTGCTATCACTACGTACTGACACTAAACTGCATTTCGTTGTGCCCATACTTGTATCTGTGCAATGACATTACATTTGAATTGAATTGAATGCTAGATGCAGGAAAACATGTTCCCGTGTAGGGGAGTCCAAAACCAGGGGCCACAGTTTAAGAATAAGGGATTGGCCATTTAGAACTGAGATGTGGAAAAACTTTTTCACACAGAGAATTGTAAAAAATTTGTGGAATTCTCTGCCTCAGAAGGCAGTGGAGGCTGATTCACTGGATGCATTCAAAAGAGAGAGCTCTTAGGGCTAGTGGAATCAAGTGATATGGGGAGAAGGCAGGAATGGGGTACTGATTGTGGATGATCAGCCATGATCACATTGAATGGTGGTGCTGGCTTGAAGGGCCGAATAGTCTCCTGCTGCACGTATTGTCTATGTATCTATGGGTATCTTTACCGCTGCTGATCCACCAAAGATTCACCCCCCTCGTCCCTCCTTCCTACCTCTCGCCATCTATGAGATGTTGTAATGAATGCTGAAGCTCGAACTTGTGAAGATATGTGAGAGAGAGAAGTTACAAACATACAGAGAAAAAAAGGAGAGGAAGAATAGGTTGCTCCTTAGGAGCTACCAAGAAACCGATGGACCAAATGATCTTCTTCGATGTTACAAGCATCTGATGGAGCAGATGGGTAGATCAGCTCCATTTCAGACCCATCCAGTGCGGGAGCAATGGTTTCATCAGCAAACTATATCACAGAAGTACAACTCCTCTAAAACCCACGTCCACTAGCACCATCAACAGTATGTCATCTAGTTGGCCAAAATCTTAGAACTCCCCAACCTCCCCATACATCAGCAGTATTCAGTAGCTGATGATTGTATCTCACCTTTGTCTTCTCCAGTGCAATTACTCACAGCTTCTGAATACTAGTTTTCCAAGTAATATCAAACATTTTGTACGTGAAAAAAAGAGATTAAAAAAACGGACAATTTGCTCCTTTAGGATAGTTCAGCCAAGGTGCTGATGGACAATCCAACCATATCCCTTCTGAGTTACTACCACCAGAGAAGCCAGGCGTCAGCTAATTCGATTCTATCCATGTGGTAGCTAGTCAAGGTTGTGAACACCTGACACAATAGAGGCCGTGTGTACCAGCATTACATCTGTAGCATCTAAGACCGACACTCCAGAACTGGCTGTGCCCCCCAGCAAAGCTGCTCCATTACAGATACAACACCAGAAGCTATCTGACAATGGGGAATTTACACAACTACATCCTGTTTATAATAAACCTTGTAATTATTCTCAATCACCATCAAACCTCTGGAAATTAATATTGCACCACCTTCTCATCAATAGCCTTGTTTGGCTGTCACTTTGATCACTCGATTACAGAGCCTTGTCGAAACATGAACCAAAGATGTTCTAGTGGTTAGGTGAGATTAACTGTCAATTGATGTTAGGGTATATTTTAAAAGAGTGCGGCTTTAGGGTGTCCTGGTAAATCTGATCTGAGGGAACCACTTCAATGATTGCAGCCATACCTCATGCAAAGGAAGATGTCTATGGTAGTTGGAAGTCATTCCACCGAGCCCTGCGGTAGCCTTTGCCCAACCATTCCAGTTGCTCTATTAGACCATCCTTCCGACATCAGGTCAGAAACAGGGATGTTTGCTGATGATACAAACTGCTTAGCTAGTGAAGCAGTCAATGCAGCAAGCTCTAGACAACATTAAGATTAACACTCGCATCACAAAAGTGTGAGCCAATGTCCATCTCCGACCAGGACGTTCAAGTCAAGTTAAGTCAGGTCGAGTTTATTGTTATATGCTCGAGTATAGTGAAGTACGGGGACAAAAAGATCTTGCTTGCAGCAGCATCACAGGCAAATATACTCAGACAATACATCAAAACATAAATTATACATGTATTACACATAAATTCGACAAGATTGTGAAAATAAAAAAAACTCTGGATAGAAAGACATTAGTTTAAAACGCGATTAGAAAACAAGTCCATGAAAACAAGTCCACTGCTACACGGTGGAACCGTGGAGGTAGTGATCATAATATGATTAGCTTTAATCTGTAATTTGAGAAGGAGAACGTTAAAATCGGAAGTGGCAGTGATGCAGTTGAACAAAGGGGACTATGAAGGCATGAGAGGGGAGCTGGCCAAAGTAGACAGGAAAGGGATCCTAGCAGGAATGATGGTGGAACAGCAATGGCAGGAATTTCTGGGCATAATTCGGAAGACGCAGGATCATTTCATTCCAAAAAGGAAGAAAGATTCTAAGGGGAGTAGGAGGCAACCGTGGCTGACAAGAGAAGTTAGGGATAGAATAAAACTAAAAGAAAAGATGTATAACACAGCAAAGAGTAGCCGGAAGCCAGAGGATTGGGAAACTTTCATAGGACAACAGAAGGAAACAAAACGGACAAAACGGGCAATACGGGCTGAAAAGATGAAGTATGAGGGGAAACTGGCCAGGAATATAAAGAAGGACAGTAAAAGCTTCTTTAGATATGTTAAGGGAAAAAAAGTGGTAAAGTCAAATGTAGGTCCCTTGAAGGCAGACACGGGTGAAATAATTATGGGCAACAAGGAAATGGCAGAAGAGTTGAATAGGTACTTCGGATCTGTCCTCACTAAGGAGGACACAAACAATCTCCCAGATGTTCTGGAGGGCAGAAGAAGACAGAAGGGGGTAGAGGAACTAAAATAAATTTTCATTAGGTGAGAAATAGTATTGGGTAGGCTAAGGGAACTGAAGGATGATAAATCCCCTGGCCTGATTGTCTGCATCCCAGGGTCCTCAGGGAGGTGGCTCTAGAAATAGTGGACGCATTGGTGATCATTTTCCAATGTTCAATAGATTCAGGATCAGTTCCTGTGGATTGGAGGATAGCTAATGTTATCCCACTTTTCAAGAAAGGAGTGAGAGAGAAAACGGGGAATTACAGACCAGTTAGCCTGACTTTGGTGGTGGGAAAGATGCTGGAGTCAATTATTAAAGAGGTAATAACGCAAAATTTGGATAGCAGTAAAAGGATTGGTCCATGTCAAAATGGAATTATGAAAGGGAAGTCATGCTTGACTAATCTGGAATTTTTTGAGGATGTGACAAGTAAAGTTGATGAAGGGGTGCCAGTGGATGTAGTGTATCTACTTTCAGAAACCCTTTGATAAGGTCCCGCACGGGAGACTGGCGACTAAAATTAGAGCACATGGTATTGGGGGTAGGGTGTGAACATGGATAGAAAATTGGTTGGCAGACCGGAAGCAAAGAGTAGGAGTGAACGGGTCCTTTTCAGAATGGCAGGCAGTGGCGAGCGGAGTGCCACAAGGCTCGGTGTTGGGGCCGCAACTGTTTACCATATATATTAATGATTTGGAAGAGGGAATTAGGAGCAACACTAGCAAGTTTGCGGATGACACAAAGCTGGGTGGCAGTGTGAACTGTGAAGAGGATGTTAGGAGGTTACAGGGGGACCTAGACAGGTTGAGTGAGTGGGCAGATGCATCGCAGATGCAGTATAATATAGATAAATGTGAGGTTATCCACTTTGGTGGCAAAAACAAGGGGGCAGATTATTATCTCAATGGGGTTAGGTTAGGTAAGGGGGAGGTACAGCGAGACCTGGGTGTCCTTGTACACCAGTCACTGAAAGTTGGCGTGCAGGTACAGCAGGCAGTGAAGAAAGCTAATGGAATGTTGGCCTTCATAACAAGAGGATTTCAGTACAGGAGTAAAGAGGTCCTTCTGCAGTTGTATAGGGCTCTGGTGAGACCACATCTGGAGTATTGTGTACAGTTTTGGTCTCCTAATTTGAGGAAGGACATCCTTGTTATTGAGGCAGTGCAGCGTAGGTTCACGAGATTTATCCCTGGGATGGCGGGACTGTCATATGAGGAAAGATTGAAAAGACTAGGTTTGTATTCACTGGAGTTTAGAAGGATGAGGGGGATCTTATAGAAACATATAAAATTATAAAAGGACTGGACAAGCTAGATGCAGGAAAAATGTTCCCAGTGTTGGCCAAGTCCAGAACCAGGGGTCACAGCCTTAGAATAAAGGGGAGGTCATTTAAGACTGAGGTGAGAAAAAACTTTTTTTACCCAGAGAGTTGTGAATTTGTGGAATTCCCTGCCACAGAGGGCAGTGGAGGCCAAATCACCGGATGGATTTAAGAGAGAGTTGGATAGAGCTCTAGGGGCTAGTGGAGTCAAGGGATATGGGGAGAAGGCAGGCACCGGTTATTGATAGCGGACGATCAGCCATGATCACAATGAATGGTGGTGCTGGCTCGAAGGGCCGAATGGCCTCCTCCTGCACCCATTTTCTATGTTTCTATGTTTCTATAGCGCAAGAGGTGGTCCATTGTGTTCTGATCTGAGGTGGGAATAGTTTTGTGCAGAACCTGATGCTGGTAATCCAAGATCCTGATGCTTGTACGAAAATAGCTGTTCCTGAAGCTTCATGCTTCTGTCTCTGCCCTATGGTTGTAGCAAGAAGAGGGCATGGCTTGGATAGTGGGGATCTTTTATGATAGATTCCATCTACTTGAGACAGTTCCTCATGGTGCATCCCGAGTGGCGGTGTGGGCTGTGCGACGATAGACAAGGCGGAGTTCACCACTCTGCAGCTTCTGTGCCTTTGCATTACCTCGCCATCTTTGCTGAATCTCCCACCATCGTTACCCTGGGGATCATCACTGACCTGAAACTCAGCTAAACCAGTAACATAAATACAATGACTAAAGTGCAGGTCTGAGACTGGATACCCTGCGACGTGACTCCTGGCCTGACATTACAAAACCACTTCACCATGTGTAAGATTTGTCAGGAATGTGATTGAATAGTCACCACCTGCCTGTATGAGCATAGCTTCAACAAGTTCAAACCACCATCCAGGACAAAAGAACCAATTTGGTAGTCATCCCCTCCACCACCTTAATCATTAACTCCCCCCTTCATCTGTACACAGTGGCTGCATGTATATTGCCATAAAGTGCACTGCTGTTATTTTCCTAGGCTACTCTGTTGGTAATGCTTCCATTACCAACATGCAGAGGACAACTGAATCAGCACCACCCGCAGGTTCCTCTCCAAGTCACACTGTAGCCTGACTCCAGAGATGCTGCTTGTCCCACTGAGTTACTCCATCACTATGTATCGATCTTTGAGAATACATTAGTGGTCCTTCATTGTGTAGAAAGGAACTGCAGATGTTGATATATACCTAAGATAGGTACAACGTGCTGGAGTAACTCAGCAGGTCAGGTAGCATCTCTGGAGATAAAGGATGGGTGATGTTTTGGGTTGGGGCCCTTCTTCAGACTTCAGAGTGTCCATCTAGAAGTCATTTATTGTTGCTTGTTTAAATTCTGAAACTTCCTACCTGAGTGCCTTTTACGGCTTTGACTATCTAATCAGAAGGATGGGATAGATATTTTCATCCGCATTGGCCATTGTTAATCCTGTAACAATTCAGGGGATTATAGCACAGTGACAAATTGACATGCCAATTGATTTTTCTCAGCAAAGGAAAAATATCATAGCCAAAGTGTATTACTAGAATATGAATTGGATGAGATATAGCCACATATACTTCCTATCTAGTGTAATAGTAATGGAAATATATTTGATGCAGGATGATGAAGAATGTAACAGCAAATATATAAATTCCTGGAGTTATTCCAGGTACTGAATAATGATACGTTGGCTTTACAATATCTTCACTCACTGTGGTCATCTTGGCCTGGGCTTTAATGAAAAATAGAAGTTTCATTCTGAACCAACATATCCTAAGGTTAATTTAATGCCATTCTCTGTTATTTACGGTGCTAAAATATGGTGGTCAGTTATGGACAACAGCTGCCTATTTGGGTAAACTTCTGAAAAGCTAGAAGTCTGGAATGAAGACAGAATATTCAGCAAATTACTCAGCAGGTCGGGCAGTAACTGTGGGGAGAGTATTTCTCTCCCCATTTCAGCTTGATGGTCTTATATCAGAAAAATGGGAAATTTAAAAATCAGTTTACGTTACAGAGAAAGAAAAGGGGTGGATACGACAACATAAATATTTGTGATAATGTAGGGCAAGTTTTGTTGGTCAAGTGAGACTGAATGACACAAGTGGTGGTGGTAATTGAGGGAGATTGGTCAAGGTTTGTTCACCATCTAATATTTTTTGTGTTTAAAACACAATATTAAACATTGTAAAATGTGATGCCACTGGTATGATGAATACATACGCATGTGAACACCTACACATTCACATGTATGAGTGTGTACACAGCATACACACCCATATTTATATAAATACTAGACTAAGTGGGATCCGTTGGGTCCCAGCATCACGGGAGGGCTGGTCCCTCAACGCAATATTCCATCTCTCCACCAATTCCAATATTGGTGGCCAGAGGGGGGGAGGGGGGGTGGGCTCTTCTGGTGCGCTAGTAAGGGTGTTGTGGACTGAAGGGACTGATTTCCAGTGGGCTAGTATGAACATTGTGGGCCGAATGGATTCTTAGGCTGGCGGCTCAGTCACTCAAGCCTGTTGTGCTGGCAGCTCACTCATTCACGGCTGGTGGGCTGGCAGTTGACTCACGGGCTGTTCCTTGAAATTCCATTTCAAGCATATTGCAAGGCCACCAAATTCAAGTGCAGTTTCTTACCACTTCAAGCAGGGTGCAAGGCCACCAAATTCAAGTGCAGTTTCATATCATTTCAAGCAGGGTGCAAGGCCACTAAAGACAGTGAGTCGTGACCTCTCCCTCCTCCATCTTGCAGAGACTGAGCTACGCCCACACTTCTGGGTTTTATAGTCCCTCCCTCCCTCCCACCAGAAGGGGCATGGCCATCATGGCATGATTGACAGGAGAGAGAATCTCAACATTTTTAAAACACTAATAACTCTTTTATTTTTCATCGAAAGGAAGAATCCTCGATGAGCGGAGAGGGATTGAGTAAGATGGCCAAAAATCACAGCTGTACGTGGTAGCATTTTTTCTAAAATCAATATAAAATACAAACAGGAAGTGGTCAAGATTAGACTTTTAATTATATAGAAGGCAAGGCAACTTTAATTAGGCAAGGCAACTTTAATTAGGCAAGGCAACTTTAGCATTTCCAAACCAAAGGCAATACAGCCTTAGCATTTCTAAACCAAAGGCAACACAGCTTTAGCATTTCCAAACCAAAGGCAACACAGCTTTAGCATTTCCAAACCAAAGGCAACACAGCTTTAGCATTTCCAAACCAAAGGCAACACAGCTTTAGCATTTCCAAACTATATTTTCAAGCCACATTAAGGGCACTGACAGGTCAGTAAAACCACTCACAGTTTAGTAGACATGTGTTCAGTGTTATTCACAGCTCAGACTGAGAGACGTGACCCTCTCACTCCCCCATCTTGTAGAGACTGACTGAGGCACTCAAGACTTCTGGGTTTTATAGTCCCTCCGTTAGGGGCGTGGCCTTCAGGAGAGAGAATCTCAACATTTTTTAAACACTACTAACTCTTCTATTTTTCATCGATGGGAAAAATCCTCTTGTCCTGCGCAGTGGAGGGGGACTCTGAGTAAGATGGCCAAAAATCACAGCCGTAAGTGGTAGTGTTTTTTCTAAAATAGGAAGATTAAACGAGAACATACCAGTTTGAAGTTTGATCTTGATTTTATGAGGAGTTGCGTTGGTGATTATGTGAAGAACCCCGCCAGTGCGCATGCGCGTCAATCTTCAAAGCAGCGGTATGAAATCACAAATAACAATTACTGAAGTGACATAATAAGATGCGTGACTTGAGAACTACCAGATGACTTTTGTGTGAGAGGGTTGGGCGTGGAGGGCACGTAATCACCAACGTAACTCCTCATAAAATCAAGATCAAACTTCAAACTGGTAAGTTCTCATTTAATCTTACTATTTTACTTCAGAGTCACGTGAGTGATTCCATGAAGGGTCCGAAGCTTTGTGACTTCGTGCCGCAGATCCAAATCTCGGAGTCTCACTGCATTGATTGACTCAGGATGAGTGAATAATCAAAAAATGCATTAAGCATGATATTGAGTCAAATGTATTAATGGTTTACATTAATAAAAAAATCAATAGCAACCCCTGTATCTCAGAGGAGGCTAAAGTGGACGCAAAACAGAATGGGCAAAAACCTCGGGTCAGTAACCGGCCAATGGTAAAAAATTTTAAAAATTAATTCAGTTGACCATCCTGCAGTAACAAGGATATGGTCAATGGGAATGTCCATTGCCCTGGCCACTAACGTTGATGCTGCCCTTGTGGAATGAGATATACAATCATCAGTGTTAATGCCTGCATAAACCAGAACCTGCTGCAGCCACCTTGAAATAGTCTGAACCAACCCTCCCTTGTGTGGTTGTTTGTCGATTAATAAACAATGCTGATTCCATACTTCTTAGGATTCTGGTCGCCTTGATATAATATAGCAAGCCTGTCCTCCCACATAGACGTAAGACCGTGGGGTATTCAAAAAATGATCTTAAATCCTGCCACCTGCTGCTCTGCTCTGCTTGTGTAGATCAGAATGTAAAATGTAATGGCACCTGCAGCCAATTCCATCCTATCTACCCGCAGCGTTTGCAATGTTTGCCCTCGTTGTGCTGATACTAGTGTCATGACTAAGGATGTAGCTGGAAACCCCTGGTGAAGTAATGTTAACACATTTTCAATATCCAAACTGCATATTCTTGTAGTGGGAGAACTTGTGTCAAGATCTCTTTTACAACTCGATATCCGGGGTTGAACCCGACAGAGTGGTTCCCGTTTGTTGCAGCTGTAGTGGCTCTATAACTGAATTATTGTCAAAGACCATTTAAGAATGAACTGGAAGACATCAGTAATCTGTATCGTATTAAATGTAACATTAACATTTAAACTAAACCGCTTCCGATCCCCTCAATAGGAATGTACTGCTTTTTTGGGTGCTATCCCTGCACTCTGTAGTGAGCACATCCATGGCTTGATGTGACAACCTGAGCCGTAAGTCAATCCATTCAGAATGTGCAAGTCAATAATTGTTTTATTATGCAGAGGCCGGTTTCCTGAACCACAGTTTGAACCAGCAAAGTTTTCATTTTTTAGAATAACCATATACCGTTGTATTATTATGCCTGATGAAAGCAGGCAACATGGCTGCTTAGACAGTACGAAACCTAAAGCAAGGTCTTGCTGACTGTTTTAAGACCCGACTAATGAGGCAAATTGGAGGAAGATATAAAATAACATTCCTTCTTTTGTAGCGAGTATGTGTTTCTCCGCACTGTTCTGCCACATATTTTTGCAATCAGTGAATAAACATGAAACCAACATGTCGATATTCGATGTGGCATTGAACCATACTTTCATAATACTTTGAGATCCAATACCTATTCTGTGTTGTCATCGATCTGAACTGGATGATACACCAGTGGCAAAGGAGATTAGGTAAATTATTACAGGATACTTTTTACTTGATTGCCATGTGACCAACATATGCCACCACCGTAGTGTAGCAACTTGAAGTTGAGCATGTAGAATATGTATATTCGCTCAATAGCCCCTTACCCATGGGCTGCATCTAGTGTATATATTTAGTTGATACCAACAACTGAAGAATTGGTAAATCATGCAAATCTCCACTACCTCCAACTAGAGATGGTTTTCGGAACTTCTCACCTTAGGGCCCTTAGCATCAGTTTGTAATAACTGAATTCGACCGACCAAACTATTGGAGCAATGCTGAATACTGTTTGTTCATCATTGTGACTGAGGTAGCTTCAGCTGATAATAGCATAAGGTTGTTAACAATGGTCTACATGTCCTTTGAGAAGTCGCTACTTTGCACAATATCAGTTCCTTGATTTGCTCAGCTGAACTACAGCTACTATATTGCCAACTACTCTTGATGAATTAAAAAGTCAGTTTTATAACAGGTTGCTATTAACTCCAATCTCTTGCCATAAGGCGGAGTCATAGGCTATTTAATAGTTAAAGATAAATCCCGATGACCAACAAACAGTTTATCCCATTCCGCAATGTTTTACTGTTATTAGTAAAGTTATATTGTCTTTGATAACCTCTGTAATGGGACCTGCATAGAATGGATCTTTGAGACCCTTATGAATCTGTTGTTAATCAGGAAAGAAGTTTTCATATTCGGAAGGTTCATATGTCCAACACTCTCCATTTTTCATAATAAACAGGCCACTCCTGCCTTATTCCATGGGTGCTTTGCATGAGAACTCTGGCCCGATTTCCGAACCTTATCTTCAAAGACAACCCTGGCCATAATCCAAACTTGCTTGGAATGCTAGTACTGTGCCTCTAAGATGTTTTTATCCTTTGTGTGTTGTACAAACAAGTGTAAATATTACAATTTGTGAGTGGTGCACTTACCCATGTTTTGGAAGTGCCAGACCCACTTTGTTGAGTAGGGTTGGTAGGGTGCATGGAACTTCTGCCCAGCTGTCATGCTGCCCCCAGCTCCAGTGAACCGCCTACTGCCGATGAGCGCCTGGGGTGCGTTCTGAAATGATGAACCTTTGCCCGCCATTGGCCTTAATTGATTCATCTGCCAGGTTTTCTCCCCTGTTGAATAGGCCTTACCTGACTAACAGATTCGGCGGCTGGCTCTCACATCCCCCTGTTGGCGCTGTTCACTGCCGGCACATATGTGCTTCAGTATGTTCCATCGACCTCTTTAGAGCCTGGAGTCAGTTATATCTTGACTTTTCGCACTCCACTCCTCAGAGAGGGCGATTCGTAGGCAGCCCTAAACAGGCACTGCCGCAGGCCGCAGGATACCTATGCTGATATGACCCCATTGGACCTGTACCCGAATGGAACATTCTGCTGGGATGGCAACTTTGTTGTCAGGAAAAGGTACCTCTGACACAGTGCCCTTCATCCCTTGGGGTATGCCCCACGGCCATACCCTGAGCATCAGCAGGATACTGACCCGTCTTGGTCTCTGTCTCCAAGAGGGAGACCTGAAGCAGCTCTGTCAACTGGCGTTGCTGGTGCGGCCTGCAGAGGTGGAACATCTGGCTCAACCTTACCATCAGAGTCGGGGTCAGAGCTAAGATGACCCATGGCTCGCGCCTCATCACCATGAGGCTGCCATCAAGCAGCTCTCTACTAGTTGCTGTTGGTGCCTTTTTTTTCAGGTTGACCCTGACACTCCTCCTGCTGGCATGTGCACTGCTGTAGCACCGTATGCAATAGTTGCTGCATTTTGGATAGTCGTCTCAAATGCACTATCCAGCCCCAGTGAGGAATCATCCCCCGACTCCGTGGGCCTATTATTTTGCTATCCAGCCCCGGTGGGGAATCTTCCCCCAATTCTGTGGGCCTAGCAGACTTATGTGTTACTTTGAGCAACCCTGTCCCAGGCGTTGCCGGTGCCGCCTCTCGTAGAGGCAGGCGCTTTTTGACATGAAACAGCCCTGTCCCAGGCGCTGCTGGCATGGCTCTCTCGTAGGCCGGCAATGTCACAAATGAAACAGCCCTGTCCGATCCCTTCAATGAAACAGCCCTGTCCGATCCCCTCAATAGGAATGTACTGCCTTTTTGGATGCTATCCCTGCACTCTGTAGTGAGCACATCCATGGCTTGATGTGACAACCTGAGCCGTAAGTCAATCCATTCAGAATGTGTTTTTACTTTTGACTTTAAGAAAAACACTATAACATACATGTAAACTTTATTATTAGAGAAAAACCCTTGCAGCCCGACTCAACCAAGTCCAAATGGCTGAACGAGTCCTTTCTCCACCAATTTTCCTCCCTGACTGGGGACCAACGTTTGTGAGCCACTGAACACACTGTCAGCGACTCTGGCGTTGCTTACTTGCCACTCCACAGCATCCCCGCAGGCTGGAAGCCACTGACTGCCTTGTCAGCGGCTGCGTATCTCACAACCCGATTTTTTGCCGGTTATCCACTTCCGCAGTCGGACTGGGGTTTCCCCACAGTCCATAACCGGCTCACTCGTCGGGCTGTGAAACTGGCAGGAAAACCTCTGTAAAGAGAACCTCCTGCTTGAAAAACCCTGGTAAGTAAAAAAGAACTTACATGCTAGGTTTAACTTACCGCCGGCAGGAGCGCTGCCCTGCCAATCAGGTGCTTGCGCCAATGCAGCTGACGTACTGACGTGCATGCGCACTGGCAGGGTTCTTCACGGAATCATTTGTGTGACTCTGAAATAAAATCAATATACAGAACAACAGGAAGTGGTCAAGATCAGACTTTTAGTAATATAGATGCATCACAATATAAACCAGATGCATATACATCTCATTGTCTGTTCTTAGGTATTCATATGTATATGCATGAAAATATTAACACAATATATGCATAGGAATATAAACATGCCGTGCCTGTATATGAGCACCCAGTCTCACAAAATAAAGACATTTACACATTTATGTAACATAGAATACTAATAACAATATTTACATTTTTACAACAGATGCCCAAGTAGATATATAGAAGATAAAATGGCAATAACATAAATAATTCACATGTGCTATTCAGAAAGCAGCTGAACCGATGTATAAAATGGAGTATGTGGAAACATAGGGATGAGCAAGTAATCTTTTAAGAAAAGCAATGTTGGTTTCTATTGGCCTCAACCTTATTTAATAAACACATTGATATGTATGTCGGCCTTTTGATACTATGTTCAGAAACTGGATTTATGCATGCAGTATTAAGCAACTTTTAAAAAACATATTTCACAGATTTTCGCATCCATTTAATTTTGTGTTTTGAACATTATTATATAAATAAAAATTAGGAATTGGATAAAAATAGTTGTTGCTGCTCCCATTGGATACTGGTTTGGCAAAGACACAATGTCATAGAAAAAATATATAATGGAACAAAAGGAGAATTCAATAATGTAAAAATCAGAATGCAACTTCAGCCTATTAAGTCTCTACTGGAGTTCAATTAGATCATGGCAGATCCTAATCCAGATTCTATCCACCTGTCTTGGCTTCCTATCTCTTAATATCCTTTGCCAGCTTGAATCTCAGAGATAAAATCATTAATTAGTCAACAGCTTTCTCCAGGAAAACATACATTCTCACTGCCATTTGTATAAAGAAGGGTTTCTTTGCTCTCTTTGACTTAAGGATGTATCTGTGTTGCAGATTTAAAAATTTAAAAATCGTACAACTACAAGGAAATCATCCCATAAACATTTACATTCAAATGATTGCATGCTTGGTTCATTAACTTTTATTATGACATAACCCTTGAGTAGTTTAGTTTATTGTCACATGTACAGAGGTACAGTGAAAAGCTTTTGTTGCATACTGACCAGTCAGAGGAAAGACATTGAATTTTCTCAATTCTGTTAACCCTTGCTGTCTCCTCCCCTTCCCACCTCTCCCTCAGCCCTCGGGCCCTGGCATTCCCTCTATCTCTATCTCCCTCCCCCACCCCAGTCGCACCAGCTTCTCATTTTCACACCACAAACCGTTTACAATGGCTTGTTCCCTTTATCACCAATACTTTTTTGCATATCTTTCACTCATTGTTCCTTATCTCTCCACATCACCGTCTATATCTCTCGTTTCCCTGATCCCTGACCAGTCTGAAGAAGGGTCTCGACCCGAAACGTCGCCTATCTCCTTCGCTCCTTAGATGCTGCTGCACCCGCTGAGTTTCTCCAGCTTTTTGTGTACCCCAGAGGAAAGACAATACTTGATTACAGGGTGTGACTCATCCTTGATTATGCACCTGGCCTTGGTAGAAATTGAGTCAATGGAAGGAAGGTTGGTTTGTGTGATGGTCTGGGCTGAGCCCACAATTCTCTGCAATTTCTTGAGGTCTTTGATGGAGTTGTTCCCAAACCCGATAAAATGCTTTTTATGGCACATTTGTAAGACGTGGTGAGAGTTGTTGGGGACATGCCGAACTTCCTAAGCCTTCTAAGAATGTAGAGATGATGGTGTGCTTCCTTGGCCATTGCTTCAATATGGGTGGTTCAGGAGAGGTTGTTGGTGATATTAACTCCCAGGAATTTGAAGCTTTCAACCATCTCTACTTTGGTACCGTCAATGAAAATCAGGGTATGTGTGCCACTTTCTCCATTGTCTTGCTGACATTGAGCGAAAAGTTGTTTATCTTTCGTCGTTTGCAAAATAGTAAATCGAATTAGATTTGTACATGACTGCACAGTCGTGGATGTACAAGGAGTAAATAAGGGGGCTGAGAACGCACCCGTGCAGTGCACAAGTGTTGAGGATTATTGTAGAGGATGCTTTGTCCCCTATCCTCACTGATTGGGGTCTGTTGGTCAGAAAGTCGAGGATCCAGTTGCAGAGATGAGTGTTGACTCCAAGTCCTACGTGTTTGTGGAAGAGTTTGGAGGGGATAATGTTACTAAAGGAGGAACTGTAGTCTATGAATAGGAGTCTGATGTAGGTGTCTTTCTTGTCCAGGTGTTCCAAGGATGAGGGTAGGGCTAGGGCGATGGCATCGTCCGTGGACCTGTTATGGCGGTAGGTGAACTGCAGTGGGTCAAGGCTACCTTGTGTTCCATAACCAGCCTCTCAAAGCATCTCATGAGGGTGGGTACCAAGACCATTGAACGGTAGTCGTTTAGGCATTATATCTTGCTTTTCATCGGCACTGGTGTGATGGTTGCCTTCTCATTGCAGATGGATACCTCCAGAACAGAGTAGCATCCTTGTGCAATGGTTTTGTGGAAATGATCAGAATGACAATCCAAATTATTTTTGACAGCCACTCATGTGAAAGATGTTTCATTATGACCATACATTAACATGCACTGATGGTATTAGCAAAAACAAGGAACTCGGCTGGTTCGGCAGCATCTGTGGAGTGATGGTGAATCCATGCTATGGACATTTCAGATTGGAACCCTTCAGAATGATGGAGCAGAGGGGAGAAAGCTGATAAAGAGATGTGAGGGGAAGGAGTGGGGCCAGATCTGGTAAGTGATATGGTTCAGCTAAGGAGAAGTCATTAGACTCATCGTGTCATAGAGTGATACAGATTGAAACGGGCCCTTCGGCCCAACTTGCCCATGCCAGCAAACATGTCCCAGCTACACTAGTCCCACCTGCCCTTGTTTGGTCCATATCCCTCCAAACCTGTCCTATTCATGTACCTGTCTAACTGTCTTAGCAGAGAGGTGGAGATAGTAACAAAAGCTGGAGTTGAAGTGGAGAAAAAATGGTGCAAATGTGGAACCTGATAAGAACCGAAGATGAGGAGTGAAATGTAAATCAGAAGGGTGGAATGGAATGGGGGTGGTGGGGGAAGGGGTGACAAATATACTATGGGTCTCAGAGTTGGGAGCGGTGGGAGATATAGGACAATGCACAATAGACAAGATTGGATGAGGTTCATGTGAACCTCCATCTCACCTGGTAGTGCTGTTGGGATCCCTTAATGGAGCTGAGAAGAGAGTTGTAGGGAGATATAGGAATGGAGGAGGGGAAAGGAACTGTTTCAGTTTCAATTTAGTTTATTGTCACGTGTACCAAGGTACAACGCAAAGCTTTTGTTGTGTGCTAACTGGTCAGCAGAAAGACAATACAAGAACTGGGTGAAAGGGGCAGGTTGATTGGAAAGAATAGGTGTGCACAGGGGTAAGGAAAAGGGAAGATGAGGAGGAAAGAGAGTTTTACCAAATTTTGGGGAATTTAATGTTCATGCTACTGCATTTTAGGCTAGCTAGATGGAATATGTGGTTCTGTTCTCCCATTTTGTGCATGGCATCACAATGATTGTGGAGGAGGCTGAGGAGGAGGAGACTCCGTTTTTATGGGAATGGGAATTACAATGGATAGCAACCAAGAGTTGCAGTAACCCCTGACAGACAGACCACACATGGGTAGCCTAGACTAGGCTTGGTGTTGCTGATGTGGAGAACGTCATGTTGAGAGCACCAAGCACAATAGACAAGATTGGATGAGGTTCATGTGAACATCCATCTCACCCGGTAGTGCTGTTGGGATCCCTTAATGGAGCTGAGAAGAGAAGTGTAGGGATAGGTGTCGCTTCTCCTATGGTTGTTGTTGGGTGGGGAGAGAGAAGCAAACCAAGGAAGGAAGTCATACAGAAAGCAGATAGGGGTGCGGATGTTAGGATGTTACTGGTGGTGGCATCACGTTGAATATTGAGGTTGCTTTGGCAGGTACATTTGTTTCCACCTACTCTTGACCCACTGGTTCTCCTCATAGAGAATCTCCTCATAGCTCGACGCTAAGTAAGCAGGCAGTGAAGAAAGCGAATGGCATGTTGGCCTTCATAACAAGAGGAGTCGAGTATAGGAGCAAAGAGGTCCTTCTGCATTTGTACAGAGCCCTAGTGAGACCACAACTGGAGTATCGTGAGCAGTTTCGGCCCCCTAATTTGAGGAAGGGCATTCTTGCTATTGAGGGAGTGCAGCGTATGTTTACAAGGTTAATTCCAGGATGGCGGGACTATCATATGCTGAGAGAATGAAGCAGCTGGGCTTGTACACTCTGGAGTTTAGAAGGATGAGAGGATATCTTATTGAAACAATATAAGATTGTTAAGGGTTTGGACATGCAGGAAGCATGTTCCCGATGTTGGGGGAGTCTAGAACCAGGGTCCACAGTTTCAGAATAAGGGGTAAGCCATTTAGAACGGAAACGAGGAAACACTTTTTCTCACTGAGAGTTGTGAGTGTGTGGAATTCTCTGCCTCAGAGGGCAGTGGAGGCAGGTTTTCTGGATGCTTTCAAGAGAGAGCTGGATTGGACGCTTAAAGATAGCAGTGTCAGGGGATATGGGGAAAAGGCAGGAACGGGGTACTGATTGGGGATGATCAGCCATGATCACATTAAATGGCGGTGCTGGCTCAAAGGGCTGAATGACCTACTCCTGCACCTATTGTCTATTGTCTATTGTCTACACTGTTCCTCCGTGTTCATTCCCTTCCCACCTTTATCCAGCAACCTCGCACAGTTTCTGACACTTCACCTCTCTCGCAGATGGCTGTGATCCCATATAAGAAGACACAGGTTTATTGCCAGCCTGGTTTATTGTCACACTGCTGGGAAGCAACAAAATGATCCCCTTACTTAAATTGGCATGAATTATGAAACAGACTTTTACATGTTTTTGACAGCATAAGTTCTTTGAAATCCTATTTAAAAATCTTTATCATCCCTGAAGACTCAATAATCCAGGGTTTTGATTGTACCTGCATCTCACCAATAGATTGAGAAAGTTGACAGCTAAAGTGGAGGAATGGCATGGGGGTCAGAGGTTATGGGGAGATGATAGGAGAATGGGGTTAGGAGGGAGAGTTAGATCAGCCATGATTGAATGGCAGTATAGACTTGATGGGCCAAATGGCCTATTTCTGCTCCCCTCACTTATGAGCTCATGGACACGGTGGGCCAAATAGCCTCTTTCTGTATTGTGAGAAAATAGACATTGTTTGGCAGTGTGTTGGAATTGTTTCCTGCTATTTTTTATAAACTTCCCCCAGTGTTCCACTTTGCCTCCTCTCCAAACCATAGTTATTTTACTGTATCAATGTTTACACTTTGCCAAATAGTTATATTCAACTTTCATATGAGATGGGAATAGATAGTATTCTGGGTGTCTCCCCTACCTTCCAATGCCAGGTGGAAAAATTCTGATTTTATCTACCTCCTGGGTAAATATAAAAAATATCCAATGAAAAATGTATTTATTTTTAAATGTGGTTATTGTTAGAAGCAACAGATAGGGTCATAGACTTGAATTACGTGGAAACAGATACATCAGTGCACTGAGTCCACGCTGATCCAATGCCCACTAACATTAATCTTTCACTGATTGCACTTTATTCTCCCCACATTTTCATCACCTACTTAACACACTCGGGGCAATTTAAAGCAGCTAATTAACCTGGCAACTATAATTTGTACACGGCTGAAAGTGTTTATAAGTGCTCTCTTTGTTTTCAGGATTGTAATTAATATGATTTATGTTCCAGAAATTGTAATGCTATTATTAAAGTTGAGTGTACATTAAGTCCTGAACAAAAGAATATTTCAGCTCTCAATCTCTCGCTCTCCCTCTTTCTCTCTCTCTCTCTCTCTCTCTCTCTCTCTCTCTCTCTCTCTCTCTGTGTCCCAGACTTGGTTGCCAAGGTTAATTTAATTTTTTTTGGACAATTTGAGTGTCTGACCATGAAGATTTCGCAATCACTTTTAAGTCTGCAAATCAAACGATGGAAAAGTCTAAACTCTATTTTTGTCTCATGAGCACTGTTCTGATATAATGTCAGACTTTCAGTGCACTAGATAGAAGCTTAACATGGAAGACTGGATTAGTTAATGGTAATGAGGGTAAATATTAATCATTAGTGGAATTATAGGTTGATGAGGAAATGGACGATCATTTGGGCCCTTGTAATTGTACCAGGTCTTTGAGCTGCTCTTTTCCACTCACCCAGAGAACCCAAAGCTCGGTGGACCATGGACCATGGAACTGGGAACCCGCATTAAGTGCTCGGCGGACTGAGGTACAAGGAGGGAGCTACTGGAGACTTTGGATGCAGGAGTGAGGGCAGGCAGTAGGGTGAAGCGGGTTAATACCTCCAACACCTTCAAGTTCGGCTGTGGGAGTTGCCCCAGGGACACAAAGTTGGCCAGGCAACTAGAGGGGCGTCGGTTCGCAGGCCGATCTGGTCGAAGGTGATGGAGGGAAGCCCTGCAGGAACCTGGGGTTTACCAGGATCGGGAGCCTCTCCAGTAATCCCAAGCACGCGGGCGGACGAGACTTTGGAAATGGCGCCAAAACATGGAGCCGCCTGCATGTGTAAATATGCAAAAATAATTTCACTGTGCAATTGCACGTGTGACAAATGAAACAGCATTGAATCATTGGTGCAGTAGTTAGTGCTGCTACATTGCAGGTCCAGGTCTGATCCTGTGATTTACACAGGGTGTAAAGGATTCTGTTTCACCAGTTCTGTACTTTCACGTACAGGCGTTTGGACTCAAAAACAGGCAGCATACAATGGGAAAGAAGGTGCATTTACTCTTGTTCAATAAAAGATTGAATAAGCTCTAGTTTCTTGATGCCATGATTGTACTGGATGTGGCCACATAGAACATAGAACAGTACAGCACAGGAATGGGCCCTTCAGCTCACAATGTTTGTGTTGAACATGATGCCAAGCTAACCTGATCTCATCTGCCTGTACATGATCCATGCCCCATCACTCACTGTGTTAACAACTTGCCCATCCCCATTAAATTTTCCCCACCACCTTATAGCCATGCTTTCTAGTGTTAGACCTTTCCACCCTGGAAAAATGGTTCTGACTGTCTCCCTCCACACTGATAATTCCACCACAGATCTGGGTAGCCATTCTGATGCATGTGCTGCCCTTCAGGTAGAATCGGAGGCTGAGATGCTGCCTCCTTCCCCAGTGGTTTTATTAAATGCCATCTTATTGAAAGAAGAAGGATATGTTATCACTAGTACCTAAGATGATCTTTTCCACTCACCAATACAGATTGCTTAGTCATTTATCAATTGTTTTTCATTGCAGCTTTGGGATATGGGATATTGGCTCATATTGGCTGCTGTGCTTCCTACAAGAGTGCCACACTTAAAACAAATAATGAAACTGTAAAGTGCTTTGGCGTGTATGGAGGTCATGAAATATTTTTATATAGTTTTGTTATTTCTTTGTTTCCTCCCTTTAATAATCTTGTTAAGACCTATATGAACGAGTCCTTTGATGCAGGGAATAGCTTTTTGGTGGGCGGCATTGTGGCACAGCGGTAGAGTTGCTGCCTTACAGCGCTTGCAGCGCCGGAAACCCGGGTTCAATCCCGACTATGGCTGCTGTCTGTATGGAGTTTGTATGTTCTCCCCGTAACCTGTGTGGGTTTTCTCCGAGATCTTTGGTTTCCTCCCACACTCCAAAGAGGTACAGGTTTGAAGGTAAATTGGCTTGGCCAATGTAAAATTTGTCACGAGTGTTAAGGGTAGTGTTAATATGCGGGGATCACTGGTTGGCGTGGACCTGTTGGGCCGAAGGGGCTGTTTCTGTGCTGTAACTCTAAACGAAACTAAACTAAGCAGTAGCTGAGGTTCGCTGTAGAGCTGTGGACTTCTGTAATGGGGGAGCTCAGCAGAAAAGCAACAGGGAGTGGAGGGCAAACAAAGAGGGGTCCCCACTTACTGACAGGGCTGTTAAACAGACAGGTATTTCTTATCCCAGTTAAATTTCCAATGGTTTGTTATTTAAACTGGGGAATCCTTCGCATCTTGTCGGAATAATCGTCAAAAGGATCGGCTTTTCATTTAAGAACATAGCACGTGATTTGTGTCACGTGCTATGTTCATTGTGTCATTGCACCTTAACAAGAATTTGAATAGAATCTTGGTACTTAACCTGTTGCCAAGGAATGGTTTCCATGGTTTCCCTGCAATCAGTGAGGATTTGATGCTGTAAAACTGGGTTTGATGGGCACTTTGGAATGATGTTGATTTGAATAATAACATCGTAGGTTCTAAGTGGTAGAATGATACATCTTATAGATCTGCTGCCTCACGGTGCCAAATACCTGGTTCGATCCTAACCTTAGGCACTGTCTGTGTGGACTTTGCATGTTCTCCTGGTGACCTCTGGGTTTGCTTTCCTCTGGGTACTCAGATTTCGTCCCACATCTCAAAGATGTGGGACTTATTGATTAGCTTACCTCTGTAAGCTGCCCACAGTATGCAGGGAGTGTGGTGTGAAAGTGGGATAACAGAGAACTAGTATGAACAGGTTATCGATGGCCAGTGGGCTGCAGGGCCTGCTTCCATGCTATAATCTTTCAATCAATCCATCTTAATATGGGAATAGGAGAAAGAGTTGAGAGTTTTGGATAGGCATATGGATATGCAGGGAATGGAGAGATGTAGATTATGTGCAGGCAGATAAGAGTTGGTATTGGCATCGTGGTTGGTGCAGACATTATGGGCTGAAGGGCCTGTTCTTGTGTTGTACTCTTCTATATTCTCTGGCACACTTCAAAATGTGTAGAAGCTTAACACTGTACTCTTGAATGGCAGGTTTCTTCTGCGGGTACATTGGACAAAATTATGTTCATTTTACTTTTTTATTGTAGAAATACTGTTAATGATAGAACGAAAGTAGGATAAGTAAGTAAGTAAGTTTATTGGCAAAGTATTCACATACAAGGAATTTGCCTTGGTGCTCCGCCCACAAGTAACAACTTGACATACAGTGACAGTTACGAATGACTCAGAAAACACTAAACATTAATAATAATAAAAACATTAATGATAAAACACCATTGATCAAGCATGTGAACCAACAAAATACCAGATCAAAAGGAGGCTACAGATTTTTGGCTGTTGAGTAGAGCAACTACTCGTGGATAAAAATTGTTTTTATGTCTGTCTGTGGAAGCTTTGACGGTCCGGAGTCGCCTTCCAGAGGGAAGTGATTCAAAGAGTTTGTGGCCAGGGTGAGAGGGGTCAGAGGTGATCTTGCCCGCTCGCTTTCTGGCCCTTGCAGTGTATAGTTCATCAATGGAGGGAAGGTTGCAGCCAATAACCTTCTCTGCTGATCGGACAATTTGCTGCAGTCTCCAGGTGTCGTGCTTGGTGGCTGAGCCAAACCAGACCATGATGGAGAATGTGAGAACAGACTCTATGATGGCCTTGTAGAATTGGACCATCATTGCCTGTGGATGTATCATGATATCAATATGTCACACCAAATGAAAGACTTTTGTTGTTTAGTCACAGTTTGCAGCGTAGGAACCCCCACTAGCAACTTGGCACCATGAGAACAATGAGAGACGTTTTAGTGGGATAATAACTACTGGTCAAGGCACGAAGAAGAAAGTTGCTGTTATTTGAAAATTGCTGAAATTAGTAATGATTGTGGGCCGAGGGGCCTATTCCTGTGCTGTTCTGCTCTGTGCAATCTTTACTGGATACCTGAGGATTTAGAAGCCTTTGCTTATAGTCTAATCCAAACACAACACTGGTGCCAGTGAGATAATGCTCCACTACTGCACTGCATGAGATCAGTAGTGCACTGGAGTGGCAGTCTAGGTTTTGTGCTTGAATATCTGGTGTTCCCTTGAATCCAGCATTTGGGTAAGGAGAGAAGGGATCTGGGATAGAGACCATTGGTAGAGAGAGTACAGGCTTTGGCAATGGGAATTAGGTGATAGGGGTGGCTGAGCATACACATAGGGAGGGAGTGGTTCATGAGGAGAGGTGATGAGAAGATGAGGGCCTGTAAATCAATTGTGTGTTACATATGTAAATCTGAGCCCATCCTTGTTTCTGCAGTTCTGACGAAAGGCCATTGATCTGTTGAGGTCTGTTGAGGTCATCACTCTGCTGAGCACTTCCAGCGCTGCCAACTTTATTTCAAATTTTCATCATCTGCAGGATTTTGCTTTCAAATTCATTCAGTAACCCTTCACATCACACTTTTCAATAAACCATTGTCATCCACCACATGAAAAGATTGAAAGTGAATACATTATTTTAAGTCGGGTCCACCCTAGGTCTCATGCAAGGACTACATGAAACATAACAGTAGTATGCTTCAACTTATGATCGAATGTTCTGTGAATGCACCTTGAACCCAACCTCCTTCCTCGCAATCTAATCGTGCCAATGCTCTTTTAACTTTAGAAACATCTGAGTCATGCCCGATTTCAAACAAGTTAAATCTCATCTGAAGAGGTTAAGACCTAAAATGTACGTAGATCTTAGCAGCAACTGCAATTATGTAGATTATGTCCCACGTACCAAGAGAAGGATCATTAAATTAAAGCAACCGAAATATAAAAAAAGATGTCTATGATATACATCGGCTGTGGTTGAAGGCTTTTATGTAGCATAACAGCATCACAACCAGTCCCTTCTGGTGTTGTGCTGCACTGAAGTCACCATCCAACTTCCTATTCTACATCTAACAGCATAGCCCTCTGTTCCCTTCTCTTTAATCTGCTTGAATGCATCTGTACATTTCACAGCTATGTCCACATTTAATCTGTATATTTCACAATCCCTTGTGGTAACAGATTCAGGAACAGCTTCTTTCCTGCTCTTATCAGACAACTGAACAGTCCTCTTATAAGCTTATGCCCCTGTCCCACTTAGGAAACCTGAACAGAAACCTCTGGAGACTTTGTGCCCCACCCAAGGTTTCCGTGCAGTTCCAGGAGGTTCCCGGAGGTTTTTGTCAGTCTCCCTAATGGTCGAAAGTGGTTTCCGCTTCTTGTATGTTCCAGCGATTATTTCAAAAAATTGAAAAAACCTCCGGGAACCTGACAAAAACCTCCGGGAACATCTGGGAACTGCACGGAAACCTTGGGTGGGGCGCAAAGTCTCCAGAGGTTTCCGTTCAGGTTTCCTAAGTGGGACAGGGGCATAGGTGGGATAGGGGCATAAGGATATCGGCCCGATTTCCCAATCCACCATCGCCAACAGCCTTTGTCTCTTTGTTCTTTGTTGTTTTAAATCCATTTTATTTGTATGTTTTAGTTGATCTCTAGTTTTTGTGGGGGGGTGGGGGAAGCGTTTTAAAATCTTTTCACCTGACAGAGATGCAACTTTTTCCGATCGTATCTCCATCCGCACTGCGGCCTAACATTGTGGAGCTGGTAGTCCCTTTGTTAGGGACCGACTTCTGGAACTCCAACCGCAGGAGTTTCGACCCCCGCGATAATGGGAGCCTCAATCGCCCCATTGCGGGGGGGGAGCTTCGATCACCGACTGCGGGTGCTTCGATTGCCCCGACTGCAGATGCTTCGATTGCCCTGACCGCGGGAGAAATGGAGGAAGAAGGTAAAAGTTATTTGCCTTACATCACAGTGAGGAGTGCGAGGTCACTAAAAGCAAGGTGATGCTGCCTGCGCTGGTGGGGACTTGGAGAGATTGCCGTGAGTGCGGTGGTCTCGGTGTTTGCGGGGACATCGCACCACGGGAGCATCTTGGAGTCTGGTGCGAGTGCAGACAACTTTCTGACTGTTCGGGAGGACAGTGACTACAGAGAGAGTGACAAGCGGTCAGTGCAACTCTGGTCACATCACGATGGAGCGTGTGTGTGGCCCGGACATTTGACTGATGGCCGTGGGTCTCCGCTTTTGCTGTGTGGTAAGGATTCTCACACGCCGCTGTTGTGGCTGTTTATGTTAATTTTTTATGTAATATTGTGTGTGGTGCCTTTTTTGGTATGACTGTATGGTGAATCAAATTTCATTGTACCTTAGGGTACACGTGACAATAAAGGACTATTGAACTATTTTGGTCTTTGTACCATTTTTACTGTACTTTCTCTGTTACACTGTAACACTGTATTCTGCACTCTCATTTTTTCCTCTTCGCACAAACTATTGTATTTATGTATGGCTTGATGGTGCTCATTTACGACATGATTTGAGTGGATAGCATGGAATCAAAGATTTACACCATATCTTGGTTCACGTGACAATAATAAACCAATATCAACAGCAATTTTCACATCCTCATCATCTCTCAAATTCTCTTTTCAATGTTATGGTAACTAACTTACATTGACTGGTGTTACTTACATCCTTGTTCATGAGTGGAACCATTCTGTACGTATCCATTGTCTCAAAATCTTCCATAATCTCAATTACTTCTGTTCGGTCAACCCATTGCATTCTTTTCTCAAGAGAAAATGGCCCCATTTGTTCATCATTTCTTGATATAGAACAGAAAGATGAGAGGTGATCTTCTGGTAGCATATAGGATCATGAGAAGATTAGATAGGGTCTTTTACCTAGAGAATGGGAATCAAAAACCAGAAGACCTAGGTTTAAGGTGAGGGGGGGAAAGATTTAAGAGACACCCGAGTGGCAACCTTTTTACACAGAATGGGTGTACAGAATAAGCTGCCAGCTAATTGAGGCAAGTACTATCACTGCATTTAAAAGACATTTGGATAGGTACATGGATAGGATAGGTTTAGAAGATTATGGGACAAACGCAGGCAGGTGGGACGAGTGTAGATCAGTTGAGCCGAAAGGCCTGTTTCCACGCTGTATGACTCAATGGCTCCATAACATAGAACATAGAACATGGGACACGGAACAGAACAGCACAAGAGCAGGCCCTTTGGCTCACAGTGTCTGTGCCGAACATGATGCCAAGACCATCACTTATCTACCTGCGTGTAATCCATACCCCTCCATTCCCAGCATACCCATATGCCTGTCCAAAAGCATCTAGAATGCCATGTGTATAATCTCATATCCTGGTATCATCCTTATAAATCTTCTCTACACCCTCCCCAGTGCCAGCATATTCTTTCTCTCATACTTTCCATATTTTTTTCATATTTCATACTTTCATACTTTGAAATATTGTTATTATTATTTTACTCAGTGTGGTGACATGAACTGAAAGAAATATTCCTAGGTGCGGTCTAATTGATGTTCAATACAGCTACAGCATAATGTCCTTGCTTTTTAATTCTGTCCTTCCAGACTAAAATCTTAGTGCTTGAATGCGATGGTACAGGTTTTAATGATTAATGTATTTTTATTCCTGAATCCCTGTGTCCATTTGTTCCTCTACCTCACCGAGACTTGCAACTGGGAGCCATGTCCCATTTGTGAGATTTGTGGAAAGAATCTAGGCCAAAAGTCAAGCACTGAGGAGATGCCTGCAGCCCCATCTTTCAAATGAGACATTAAAACTGTGCTGATTGAATTTGTCTACATATGTTATGAATTGCGTGCGCAGACTATAATTGCCTATGTATACTTTTAACATTTGTGACAGAAGATGAATTTTTTTCATTATTATCTGGTAACTTCATTGCTGATCATGGAATCTCGCTCGACAGAAACTGGCAGTTCTTTCTTTGAAAAAAATAACAATACTGTGATCTAATTTCAGTCTTGCTTAAGGCATGATCTAATTACAATTCATTTTGCTCTTGGGCTAATTCTAAGGCCAATGTTACTGCCACTACCTGTGTTAGTATGTCCGTTTATAGACAGTATGGCAGATGTATTTGTTATTCCTAATGCACAAAACTATTAGCCTCACTAAAATTACCGCTACTTTGATCTGGGTCATGCCTTTATTCTCTCATCCAATTTCACCTCCCTTCATCCACCAGGGAAATGAGATGCAGCAAATGCCAAAATAAAAGGCTGCGGATACTGGAATGCGGAAGAAAAAGTAAAATGCTGGAAGAACTCGGGGGGGCCATCAGCATCTACAGTGGCCAAAGGTGCAAGTGAACATTTCAGTTTGAGATCCTACATCAGATGCTGATTGACCTGCTGAGTTCTTCCAATGTTATGTTTTGCTGTTGCAGCACAGACTTCTTTCTAGCATTGATTTGAGCTCCTGATACACTTGAATTTTACTTCAGAGTCACGTGAGTGATTCCGTGAAGAGCCCCGCTAGTCCGCATGCGCGTCATTAGGCTGACGCCTGGCGCAGCGACCAGCTGGGAGGCGCATCGCTCCTCCAACGGTAAGTTTAAAAAACCCCAGGTAAGTGTAACACTTAGTCGGAGGTCACTTTCTCCACTTGGTAATTCTTGTTTCAGGAGCAAGGTCGAGTATGGAGAAAGCGTCGAAGGTGAAGTCAAGGCGAGCTGCCGGGAGAGTATCTGTGGAAGACCATGGGAGTGTGGGTAGCGGGCGGCCGCCTATCTCACCTACCGGGTCGCTGGTGGTACGACCAGCGACTGCAGACTTGGTGCCTGAGAGCACCGTGGCTGCACCATTGGGGCAGAAAGCCACTAAAAAGTCTGCACGGCCCGTAGACTCAGAAAAGTCGGGCCGGGAGGGTTCCCCTCCGATAATGGATAATGTCTTTGGATGGTTGTCCAGGATGGAGCTCATAATGGAGAGGATGCTCCACCAAGATACACTCCAACAGGAGGAGTTGTGTCAGCGTGGGTCTCCTTGGGGGCCCGCGCCAGCGGCACCTGTATCAGGGCTGCTTAATGTCTCCCTCTCGGAGGAGGAGAGCATGCGGGGTCAGTTTTATTCTGATGCCGAGTCCATAGGTACAGCCGTGCAGCATACCCCAAGGGATGAAAGGCACGAGCCAGAGGTGCCAATCCTGGCAGCAAGATTTGCTATCCCCACAGACACAGGGGAACCACTGTGTGAAGAATTGGCCGCAAGTATAAATTACCTGGCCTCACACCAGCTTCAAGAGCATACTATGGAGGAACTATCCAAAAAATATGAGACCCCTGCCAACTGCGTCCTGCTCAAAGTGCTGGCAGTTAACCACGCCATCTGGGGGTCACATGGGCGTAGGTATTCGAGCTCATGAAATGAGGTTTCAGAGGATACTGAAGCTGCTCACTTCGGGCATTACAGCGTTCGCCAGGTTGGTGGATGGAGGGCACATGTCTGATGTACAGCAGGATGTCCTGGCCCTCATGTGCAATGCACATTTTGAGATAAATTGCTTGAGAAAAATTGCCATCCGCCCAACTATCAACCCTAAGTTCGCGGCTCTGTGTAAACCCAGCAATATCCAGCCACCGAATCTGCTGTTCGGTGAAGATCTCTCAAAAAGAGTCAAGGAGCTGGACGACAAGGTAAGAACAGTCGGACTCATCAAAGCACCAACGACCAGCAAAACCTCGCTTCGGCGGCAGTACCCCTACAAACGGTTTGCTGAAACCGGTTCAGTTCCAGACCAAGCCGGCCATTCACAAATATGCGTAGCTGGAGCACTCTAATAGGGGCACGGGCGAAGATGACCTTACCCCCCAAAAACCGGGGACAGAAAATTCCACCAATAACCATGGAGGTAGCTGGGTCTGGTTCTTGTCAGAACATAGTAAGTGTGGATCACCTACAAGTTGGGGGGAGATTACACTGGTTCTTGAAGGAATGGTATGGGATAACATTAAATTTGTTTATACTGCACAGTATACAAGGGTTTTGAATTGAATTCCTTCCCAATTTGCGTCCACCCACACAGCATACACCAAGCCGGACATTCTCACAACAAGAGAATTTGGAGGTACAAGCTGAAATTGAAAAGTTATACAAAAAAGGGTTAATTGAGAAGGTGGTTCACCAATCTCACCAATTCGTGTCTAATATTTTTCCTAGGCCAAAGAAGGATGGGGGATGTCGAATCATCCTTGACTTAACGAGCCTTAATCCCTTTGTGCAGTATAAACATTTCAAAATGGAAACCTTTGTTACTGCCAAACAATTGATTTCCAGAGGATGTTATATGGCATATATAGATCTTAAAGATGCATATTATTCAGTGCCTGTTCATAAGGATCATCGGAGATATTTGAAGTTTAGCTGGATGAGGCAATTATGGCAATTTAAAGCATTGCCTAATGGGTTAACCTCGGCCCCTAGATTATTTACAAAACTGTTAAAACCAGTGCTGGGGCTACTCCGGGCTCAGAGTCATATTGTAATTGTTTATTTGGAAGATATCTTAATCATAGGGAAGACTCGAGAAGCAGCTGAATTATCTGTTTCAGCTGTTAAACTCATGTTTTAGAGATTGGGGTTTCTCATCCATCCAGTTAAATCCAAATTGATACCAGTTAGAGTTATTGATTATTTGGGATTCATGATTAACTCAACTCACATGTCTGTGATTCTGCCCAGAGGCAAGTGATTAGACTTAATTGAAGGCTGTAACAAGCTCATGGTGGAGCAGAAACCTTCAATTAGACAGGTGGCCAGCATGATTGGCAAATTAGTGGCTGCCTTTCCAGCTGCACAGTTTGGACCTTTGCATTATCAAAATTTACAACGTGCAAAGGAGCAGGCATTCAGGATACATGCAGGTCATTTTGACAGGCACGTGCAATTACCAGCTGAAGCCATTGCTGAAGTGCAGTGGTGGATAGTGAACATTTTGAGTTGCTCCAGTAAAGTTCTGATTGAGAAACCAGTTGTTTTACAGACTGATGTTAGTGCCCTTGGATGGGGTGCTACTGATACCATCTCTAGCTGTGGAGGCAAATGGAATATGCATGAGGCATTTATTCTTCAATCATATGGAATTAACTATTTAGAACTGTTGGGAGCATTCTATGGTCTTAAGGCTTATTGTACTAGTATGCATCACTTGCATGTTCAGCTTCAGATTGACAACACTACGGCAATGGCATATGTTAATTACATGGGTGGAATCAAGTCGGAATCTTGTGATAGATTGGCTAACCTTATTTGGCACTGGTGTATTACAAGAAACATTTGGGTTTCAGCTATCTACCTACCAGGGAAGCAGCTGAATTATCTGTTTCAACATGGTGTGGACACCAGGTCACGCAAATTCAATGACAACACAGAATGGATGTTGAATCATGATGTATTTAATGATATTCTTGCTCGGTATGGGATGCCAGATATCAATTTGTTTGCATCCAGACTCAATCACCAGTTACCGAAGTATGTTTCATGGGAACCAGACCCAGGGGCAGTAGCGGTAGATGCATTCTCACTACACTGGGGTGGAATGTTCTTATATGCATTTCCCCCATTTTGCCTCATCAGTCGGTGCTTGCTCCAGATCAAGCAGGACTCCGCTTCAGGAGTTTTGGTGGTACCCGACTGGCCTACACAGCCATGGTTCCCACTCATTTTGGGAATAATAACACAGCCTCTTATGACTGTCCCAAAACATAGTAACCTACTGGCGCACCCTGTAACTGGGGAGCAACATCCATTACATGACCGTATTGATCTGTTGATTTGCAGATTCTATGGAGGCCATACCTGGGGCTTGGACTATCCGATCGTACCATGGCTGTGATCACTGAGGCCTGGAGGGATATTACCAAAAAAACAGTACATCTCTCATTTCAGGAAATGGGAGGTGTTCTGCTTACGGGGGAACATAACATATCACACGGCACTCATCTCAGATGTGCTAGAGTTTCTGTCAATGCTATATTTTAATGAAGGGTTGAGCTGTAGTGCCATCAATAGTGCCAGGAGTGCCCTGTCATCTTAGTTATGGCTGGGGTCGGAACAACATTCTGTTGGATCTCACCCTTTAATATCCCGGTTTATGAAGGGTGTTTATAATTCCAATCCCCCCAGGCCCAGGTACTCTGAAATCTGGGATGTGAGCGTGGTACTCACGCTGCTTCGCCAGTGGCTCCAGCCACATCCATGTCTTTGCCCAAAATCACCCTAAAGGTGGTCATGCTCATGGCGCTGGTTTCAGCGCAATGGGTCCAGACATTGCAGAAGCTGCGACTGGACAGGATGGTGTCATCTGGAAATAACATAATGTTTTAAATTTATGATTTAATTAAACAGAGCAGGCCAGGGGTGTCAGGGTTCAAGCTTAATTTTTCGGCATACCCCACGGATGTACGATTGTGTGGAGTTTCCACCTGCAACATTATATCAAGGTCACCAAGAGCCTCAGAGGCTCGGAATCAGCATTATTTATCAGCCACAAAAAGCCGCATAAGAAAGTGTCGGTACAGACCATTTCAAGATGGCTGAAATAGGTTCTGGTTTGTGCAGGAGTGGACACTGACAATTTCAAATCTCCCTCCACCAGGGTGGCATCAACGTCAGCAGCGAGGGCAATGGACGTCCCTCTCGACCATATCCTCACGACTGCAGGATGGTCAAATGAACTGACTTTTCAAAGGTTCTATAACAAACCGCTTACCGGACCGGGGGTATTCGCACATTCTATTTTAGGTTCTGTTTCATGGCTTTTTCCTGGGAGAGAGGGGTCGCTATTGTTTTTCTTTGTTAAATAAACCATTCACATGTTCATATCAATTCCATGGTTCAGTGCATTGTTTATTATTACCCATATCACACATCTGAGGTATGCTTTTACAAAATTGTATTCCCTTCGTTTTTACTGCCAGCAGGGGTAACAGGGGAATATTTTCTTGTATTCCCCTTTCTTGCGAACGCCTTGGACTTTACCTGTTAAAACAGCGGGGAATATTTAGTCTTATATTCCCCTGGTCTCACATCCGGGAACTTGGCAACGTGACGGCAACGTGACGCTGCGTGGGAAATTTAGAATATTCAAACGGCAGACAGGAAGACTGCCGTGTCCATTTTAGTTAAATTTTACGTGGAAGTCCGCCGAGCTGAGATGTTCAAATTTTCCTCTAGATGTCTGATATGGGTAATAATAACAATATTGACTGTCCTCTTTCGGGAGATACGACATATATTGCCCTCACTAGATCCATATTGCCCTCGTCTTCGACTCGGGCAATATGAATCTACTTCAGGCAATATATGTCGTATCCCCCTCAAGGCCAGTCAATATTCTATTATTATTCACTCATCCTGGGTCAATTGATGCAGTGAGACGCCTGGATTCGTATCTACGGCATGAAATAACAGAGCGTTGAAATCTTCACGGAATCACTCACGTGACTCCGAAGTAAAATAGTAAGATTAAACGAGCTTACCAGTTTGAAGTTTGATCTTTATTTTATGAGGAGTTACAATGAGCGATTACGTGCCCACCGCTCCCAGCCCTCATATCACAAAGGTCATCTGGTAGCTCTAGATTTCTAATCTTACTATGTTACTTCAATTACTGTTACCTGTGATTTCACACCGCTGCTTTGAACATTGACGTGCATGCGGACTGGTGGGGTTCTTCACGTAATCGCTCATCGTAACTCCTCATAAAATAAAGATCAAACTTCAAACTGGTAAGTTCTCGTTTAATCTTACTATTCTTAGCTATTAGCCCAAATTCTGACCTTATCCATTGGAAACAGCTGGTTAGCAAAAAGAAGTGAGGATTGTAGCTCACTCTCTTCCACTTTCCTTACGTCCCCCAGAGAATGTAATCCAATTGTCACTTCCCCACTGTAAACCCAAGTGAAATCAGTCTATGCCAGCACGAAGCAGAGATCGAACTTTTATTTGCATGGCTCTGAACCACCCGATTTACAGGATCAATAAATGGACTACCAAAGCAGACTAAAGCATTGATGCTATCCTGGGGGAGTGATTGGTGTAATGACAACATTGCAAGGATTTATGATGACGCTGCTCCACGGAATATCGATGCTTCATATAAGTTGGAATACATAATTTAGACATTCCAATAGCAGCATCTAGCAATGCATCAATTAGACAACTGGTAGGAGGTTGCACACAGTGCACTGGAAGCAGAGGCTGATCCACTGTTGTCTCTGATCATTTTTTCAAAGGCTGATCAAGTGTATATCGTACATGAACTCATCTAGAGGCATTGGTACCAGGCTCTTTGAAATCCTTACATTCCAAATACATCTTTAGTGGTGTTAATAATGTGGAAATCCTCTTGACGCATTTATCCCTTGGTTAATTTGGTAAGCAATCTCTTTAGCTGGATTATTCCATGTGAATATATATATATATATATATATATATATATATATATATATATATGTATGCCTGTTCAGAGAAGGTTTTATTTTCTGTCCATGGAATTAAACGCTGTGGAATTTGATCTGAAAATTATTTATTTTCAGGGAAATTGATATTTTGTCATTATCAGTATGGCTAATTAATTCTGTGCCTGATGAACAGTAAGCATTCCATATATGCTCCTAATGCAGGCCAAATTAATTTTAAGATTCCTTGTGTTGCCATGAGATGGACGCAGTATAGAGCTCTTTCAATACTGTTATGAAATACTCCAAGCTGGAATAATGTTTAATAAATTTAGTTCCACATTTGTGATTACGCGTAGCTCAGTAAAATTAAAGCTTCTTTATTGCCTTGTTCTGCTCTGCACATTGTGGCATCAGGTTTGGCACTGAACACACCGACACTTGCGGTAGGGTGAATTCACTCCATATATTTTATTTACGGGGGTAAGAAAGTCCAGGATGCTGTTCCTCACCATCAGGGCATATGTGGGGGTGGCGCTGGTGATCTCGGGCATATCCCGGCAGCTCAGTCCTGGTCTTTGAAGGAGGAGGCATGGCGATCTCAAGTGTCTACCTGCAATTCACCCTTGTCTTGACAGGTGCTGGAAGTCTCAGGTTTATCCTGGTGGCTCAGCTTTGGGCTTGAAGAGGCGCTGCTGGCGGTCTCTGGGTTATCCTGACAGCTCAGACTTTGCCTCTGAGTGTGAGTGCAATCCCTTGCTGTCCGTGGGCAGGAAGAGGCACTGGCGTCTCAGGCTTGCCACGACCACTCAGTCTTAGCCTCAGTGGAGGCACTTGATGTCTGGGGCTTCCTCCCAGCAGCCTACTCTTGACCGCATGATGGCTCTGGCGGTCTTGGGTTTGTCCCAGTGGCTCTGCCTTTCTCGAACCTGAGACGGGGGGGGAACACAGCTAGCAGAGAGGTCCCATCTCACTGGACTTCTGGGTTTTATAAGGAATGTGCTGATAAGGTTCAAATGGGCCAAACTGGTGTCAACTAATTGGACCCAGCTCTTACCAATAATGTCGGGGATTGGCCTCTCATGGCCAGTCGGTCAGTGATAGAGATCAGAGCAGCATCCAAGGTAGGGGGTGCTGTAACAACATATTCAGCACCATAATCAATGTTCATAAAAGGGGAGTATGACAGCAGTGTAACAACTCTACAGACTGCTGGAGTATGGTACAGGTACAGCCTAAAGATCTTTCTTCAATGTCCCATCGAACATTCCCCATTAGGTACAGTGTGAGTTAGATTCAGATTACAAGCTTGTAAAGATGGATTGATAAGTGGTTGCCCATTCCTAGAGCAGCTCTGAGCAATGTACCTACAATTGGCATTACCAGGTACTAAGTACTTAAGAGCGGCATGGTGGTGTAGCGGTAGAGCTACTGCCTTACAACACCAGAGACCTGGCTTTGATCCTGACTATGGGTGCTTGTCTGTGCGAAGTTTGTACAATCTCCCCATGACCGGCATGGATTTCCTCCCACACTGCGTAGGCCGACAGGTTTGTAGATTAATTGGCTTGGTATAAATGTAAAATCTATACATATTTATACCTCAACACCAGTAAAACCAAGGAACTGATTGTGGACTTTGGAAGGAGTAGGATGCGGACCCACAGTCCCGTTTATATCAATGGGTCGATGGTTGAAAGGGTCAAGAGCTTCAAATTCCTGGGCGTGCACATCTCTGAAGTTCTTTCCTGGTCCGAGAACACTGATGCAATTATTAAGAAGCACATCAGCGCCTCTACTTCCTGAGAAGATTACGGAGAGTCAGTTTGTCAAGTAACTTCCACAGGTGCGCAGGAGAGAACATGCTGACTGGTTGCATCGTGGCTTGGTTCTGCAACTTGAGCGCCCTGGAGCTGAAAAGGCTGCAAAAAGTAGTAAATACTGCCCAGTCCATCATCGGCTCTGACCTCTCTTCCATCGAGGGGATCTATCGCAGTCTCTGCCTCAAAAAGGCTGGCAGTATCATCAAGGACCCACACCATCCTAAACTTCTCCCTGTTCTTTGCAGTGACACTCTTGGTTGACTCAATCCTATTATTTGCTGTGGTTTGCCCATAAATAGTGCTTAATTTTCAACATTGCAGGCACTCCTTGATTCTTGAATGTTTGCTCCGACATCATTGATGCTTTAGTACTTGTCCTTGATAAAATAATCTATATATCGCTGCATTGAATAGCATGTCACTCTCTGTCCTTCAGAAAACACAATGCATTTAACGCTGTATTGGCAACGTGAAATTTAGCTTATCAAAGTTTATTCCTGGGACTGCAACCTTTTAGTAAATAGACGTCTGGCCTACATTTTATTAGGGCATTTTTCATTGCTGAAAAAATATCTGCCTTGAATGTGGAGTGTCAGTTCTCATACATTAGTGCTCAAGAAAACATCTCAACCTTCCCCCATGTGAAGGCTGTCATCCAAGTTAAATTAAATTGCTTTCACTGCAGGTGACAGCAGCAGCTGGCATTGTTGAATGTGTTTCCTAAAGAATGGATTGAACCTAGTGACCTGACATGAAAAATTACCACTTAATGCAGATTGACTGACATTCACTAACTTCTGGCCGATGAGGAACAAATTAGTTTAGTTTTGAGATACTGTGCGGAAACAGGCCCTTCGGCCCACCAAGTCTGCACCTACCAGCAATTCCTACACATTAACACTATTCCACACACACTAGGGACAATTTACACTTGTACCAAGCCAATCAGCCTACAAACCTGTAAGTCTTTGGAGGTTGGGAGGAAACCGAAGATCTCGGGGAAAACCCACATGGTCGCGGGGAGAACGTACAAACTCCGTACAGACAGTACCCGTAGTCAGGATCGAACCTGGATCTCCGGTACTGGAGGAAAGAATTGAGTGTTGATGTCTCCTTCTGCAACGTCGCTGATGTGGTAAAGCAGAACTGGTTTTTCAATTCATTTTTTGGGACGTGGACTTTATTTTCAAGTCAGATTCCCCGATGGATTTTTCACATGGTGAGCTGCTTTCTGGAACTGCTGTAGTTCTTGTGGGGATTCTCCATTAACAAAGTTCATCCAACTATTGGTCACGGTGAACATAGTTTAGTTTAGAGATATAGCGTGGAAATAGGCCCTTGGGCCCATTACGTCCAACCCAATAATCTATCACCCATTTAGTGATTCAATGATTCAACGATAGTTTATTGTCACATGTACCCAGGTACATTGAAATGGTTTGTTTTGCATACAACCTGGTAAAATCATACAGTAAAACTCACCTTGGCAGTACACAAATGTCGCCACGTTTCTGGCACTGACAAAGTTACAAAAGTCCATCAAACAGTCCTATCTTTCCTCCCTAGCTTCTGCTTGCTGTCGCACATGGAGACAGGTGAGCCCCCCCACTGGGTCCCCCCTTTATTCTCAACGGCCCCTGCCGGGTCCCCCTTCGTTCTCAGAGAGAATGTACAAACTCTGTACAGACAGCACCCGAGGTTTGGATAGAACATGGGTCTCTGGCATTGTGTGCAACAACTTCTTCGCTGCGCCACTGTACCGGAAAATGAATGCGGTTCACGCTATTTCTATGCTATCCCACTTCCTTGTCCACTCTGTATACATTAGGAGGAATTTTTACATAGAGGCCAAATAGCTTACAAACCCGCTCGTCTTTCGGAAGTGGGAGGAAACCGGGGCACCAGGAGTAAACCACAGTCGCAGCAAGAACGTGCAAAGTCTATCCAGGCAGCACCTGAGGTTAGGAACGAACTCGGGTCTCTGGCACTGTGAGGTAGGTCTACCAGCTGTACCACTGTTCTGCCCTGTAATGGGATAATTCCATGTCAAGCAAACAGCTCTGGTCGCCTTCCTGGTAGCTAGATGAGTATTCAGATTCAGTATGGCATCCTTGGTTAGCCTGGTGTCCAAATAAAACAGGCTCAAAATGGTAAAACATCCAACCATATTTAATTGAAGCTTCAGGACAACATCAAATCGTAAAGTAATCATTATCAAGAAATGGCTTAACGAAATGATCATGATATTTGTGGTCTTGATACATATAAACCGTACTCATGACACCATCCCAGCTATTGAAGTAGAAACCTATGAATCTCTAGCTAGACCAGCGCTGTGACGGCGGTACAGCGGAAGAGTTGCTGCACACAGCGGCAGAGACCCAGGTTCTATCCTAACCTCGGGTGCTGTCTTTCCGGAGTTTTTACGCTCTCTCTGGCATTGACATGGTAAAGTGGACATTTGCTCAGATAACCAACCATAGGAAAAACTCTGCAGCAAATCCAATTCACCACATGTCACATTGCCAATTAATAGTAAGATTAAATGAGAACTTACCAGTTTGAAGTTTGATCTTTATTTTATGAGGAGTAACGATGAGGGATTACGTGAAGAAGCCCCGCCTGGCGCTAGAACGGCATACATCAAAGCAGCGGCATGAAAAACACAGAACATAATAGCCGGAGTAAGATAGTAAGGCTTCTCATAGATTTAGAACTACCAGATGATCATTTATTTTATGAGGGTGGGGAGTGGAGGGCACGTAATCCCTCATCGTTACTCCTCATAAAATAAAGATCAAACTTCAAACTGGTAAGTTCTCGTTTAATCTTACTATTTTACTTCAGAGTCACGTGAGTGACTACGTGAAGATTTTGAAGCTTCTGTGTTTTCCATGTCGTAGAATTCTTCCATACGACAATCCGGCTAGGTCAACACATACATGAGTAAAAACCTTTTACCAGACCAGTTTCAGTTCTTTCCATAAATCTTTTAATGGTAAAAGAACATATAATAACCCCTTTTTTACATCTGGGGAAACCATTACAAAGTGATAAAAGATATAAGTGATAACATAATCAATAATATCAATTGATAGTGAAACAAAGCAGGTGATTATAGTGAACCCAACACCGCGTGTCCAAAGCCTGTCATTGTGTGAACAGGTTTATTGTAGAACTTTGAAAAAGTTTCTTCTTTACACCACCCTGCGGTTTCTAAAATATGTTCGAATGGCACGTCCTGTAACTTCGCCGCGGACGTAGCTGCTGCCCTGGTGGAGTGAGATTTGAACACATCAGTGTCTACTCCTGCTAAAAGTAACACCTGTTTTAACCACCTCGAAATTGTTTGCACTGAAGCTTTTGTGTGTGGTTTCTTATGCGTAATCATTAATGTTTTTTCATTACCTCGAAGAGTTTTGGTAATTTTTATATATTGGTTCAAATGTTTAACTACACACAATGTTGGATCAATAGGGTAAGCTTGAAACGTTACCTTTGCTCCAGTTCTTCCTGGTCTGCTTTGTTTGATCAGATCGTAAACATAAAACACAATGTTATCTGTAGCCACATGCATACAGTCTAAACGTAGCAATTGTAATGTTTGCACCCTTTGAGCTGAAACCAATGCCATTAACATTACTAATTTAAATGTTAACTTTTCCAATGATAAAACTTCGATTGGAGTCCATTGCCTAAGTAGAGTAAGTACAATGCTGACATCATAAATTTCTGTATATCTTGGTTTGGGTGGATTTTTGTTAAAGATTCCTTTCATAAATCTCGATATTAATGGATGTGATCCAATTGATTTTTGATCAGAGATTTGTCCTAAATAGGATGACAAGGCACTACGTGCACTATTAATAGCACTATAACTTAAGTGCTGTTCAAAATGCAACTCGGCAAGGAACTCCAATATGTTTGCAATGTTCACAGTATGATAGGATATATTTGATTGTCTACAAAAATTTTCCCATTTCTTTATATGTGTCATATATTGTCTCTGGGTGCTATCTCGCCATGATGCGACTATAATATCCATAGTTCTATCCGACAATCCAAGCTCTTGTAGTGGTCTGGTCAAAACCTGCAGATTAACAAATTCATATAAGCATGTAATGGATGAATTTCTTTGGTCACCGATTTTATTAATAAATCCCTGCTGCTAGGAATTGACATATATGGTTCTTTAATCATGTTTAACATCAATGGGAACCATGGTTGTGTCGGCCAATTTGGAATCACCAATAATCCCGTGGCAGAATCTTGTTCTATTTTCTTCAGACATTGCTGAACCAGAGCAAATGGCAGAAAAGCATAAAAGAACATATTCCCCCAATGCAGTGAAAAAGCATCTACTGCTACTGCATCTGGATCTGGTTCCCAAGACACATATTTAGGCAATTGATGATTTAATCTTGATGCAAACAGATCAATGTCTTGGTAACCCATATTGAATCACAATTTTACTGAAAATTACTGGTTCAACATCCATTCTGCGTTATCTTTAAACACCCTTGATCTATTGTCTGCCACCACATTGTCTTTACCTGGGATATAATTTGCCGAAACCCAAATTTGGTGCTCAATACACCACTGCCATATCTGATTGACCAGACAATCACATGATACCGATCTGACTCCCCCCATGTGATTAATATATGCAACAGCTGTTTTATTGTCTAATTGTATTAGTACATGCAGATTCTTTTTTTGTAGAACAACAGGCTTTTAATCCATAAAAATGCCCCCAATAATTCTAAATAGTTAATACCATATGTTTGGAGAAACATTTCCTCTTGGACAGTCCATCTGCCCCCACAGCTGGTAAATGAATCTGTCGCCCCCTCAGGGCCATTTTGGGAAACTTCTGGGTACTGTGACCCTTGTCTCATTATATTTTGGAGTACTTTCTCCATATGCTGCATTTTAAGCAATATAGCTTTATTATCCGGAGGACTTTCATTATCAGAGTCATTATCAGAAACCACGGGCCTCACGGATTTCTTTTTGCTTTTTCTAGGAACATTTTCCTCCGTGGTTTGTATTTCTGGAGAAATTATAGTCTCACTAATGGGTAAATCAGCGGCCACCGGTATCGGAACCGGATCCGCACTAAACTCTTGTCCCGACTCTTTAGCTTCACCCCGGGACGATCTTTTTACCCGTGAAATTTTCCTTTGAGACTTCTCCATTTTTCCTTTTTTATTATCTGGCTAAATCAGTACGCCAGCGTGACTCTGATTTTAATTTTACTTTCACTTTTGCTGGTTCTACCAGCATAACGTCTTTTTTAGAACGTCCCCTCTTTCCTTGCACTTACCTGCGGGTCCGTTCCGACCACTACGAGGAACTGCGCTCTGCAGCTCTTGCTTCAGCCGTCAGCGTCGACGTAATGCCGTTCTAGCGCCAGGCGGGGCTTCTTCACGTAGTCACTCACGTGACTCCGAAGTAAAATCAGCCTCCTCTCTATCATTAATAAAGTGATAGTTGCAGAAATAGGCCATCAAATCTATACCATTCAATCATGGCTGATCTACCTCTCCCTCCTAACCCCATTCTCCTGCCTTCTCCCCATAAACTCTGACACCTGTACTAATCAAAGAATTCCACAGATTCATCACCCTCTGTGAAATAAATTCCTCCTCATTTCCTTCCTAAAGGAACATACTTCAAATCTGAGGCTATGACCTCTTGTCATAAACTCTCCCACTAGTGGAAACATCCTCTCCACATCCACTCTATCCAAGTCTTTCACTATTCTGTATGTTTCAATGAGGTTCCCCCCTCATTCATCTAAACTCCAGCGAGTGCAGGCCCAGTGCCGACAAACGCTCATCATAGGTTAACCCATGGGCTTACACATTCTGCATGTTAAAGTGGTGGAAGGTGTCACCAATAGTGCTATCAAGTGATACTTCCTCATTAATAACATTATTAATTTTTGATCTGTTACTTTACTCCAGCCTTAAGTAAATGAATATGTGTGTATATGTAGGCTTTAAGTTTGTGATGATTTCTCAAAGTACTTTGAAACCAATTCATTGTAAAGTGGATTCATGGATGTAATCTAGGAAAAGTGGCATGCAATCTTCACACTGTAACTTGCCACTGAGACGTAAGAGATGATAGCTAGAAAATTATATTATTTGCAGCAGAATAGGTTAGAATTCACCCGTTATCACCATTACTATTTGCTTTGGTAATAGAACCATTAGCCGAAATGATTAGATCCGAACCAGAAATATATGGATATAATACCAAAACTACAACGAATAAAATATCTCTATACGCAGATGACATCTTAATTTATATTACAAAACCGGAGATTAGTATTCCCAATCTATTTAATGTTATAACTAAGTTTAGCACATTTTCTGGGTATAGAATTAATTGGAATAGAAGTTAAATTATGCCGATAACTGGAATAAAATTAAATGTATTAGAACAATTCCCACTTAAAATAGTCACGGACAAACTCAAATATCTAGGAATTAATGTATCTAAGTCCTATAACTGTCTATTTAAATATAATTACCCTCAATTATTAAATAAACTAAAAAAAAAATTATATTGGAAAACACTACCTATATCAATGATCGTTAGAATAAATGCTATAAAAATGATTTTTAAAAAAAATAGATACTTTGGTTAGTAGTTTTATTTGGGACTATAAAAATCATCAAATAAGTAAAAAACATCTATGTAAATCTAAAATAAATGGTGGACTAGCACTACGAAATTGCTTATATTATTTCTGGGCAGTTCAGATTAAGAATATGAATTTTTGGTTGGTAAATTTAGATCATGAGCCAAGCTGGCTAAAGATGGAAAAGGAAGACTGTTTGCCTTTTGATGTAGGTTCGATTCTTTTTGCACCAAGGGAAGTACAAAAAAAGTATGGTGACAACCCTATAATTCATAGCAATAGACATATTTGGAAACAAATAGTTAAGACCCTACATATGGATAATTTGTCACTTTGTTTGCCAATTATGAATAATCCTTTGTTTAGGCCCTCTGTATTGGACAAGGGGTTTAGACACTGGAATGATTTAGGAATTAAAAGGATAGAACATCTTTATAAGAAAGGAAATTTTCTTTCATTTCAAGAGTTGCAGGATATCTATGGATTGCAGTCAAATAACATATTTAGGTATTTACAAATTAGAAACTATATTAAGTCAAATACGCAAGACTATAAAAATAGAAAACCAGGATTATTAGATGAATTGTTTAATAAACACCCAAATACAGAAAAATTAATAGCGTATATATACAATACTATTTTGGATAGGGAAATCCCAACTTTGGAAATATATCGACAAACATGGGAAAATGAAATAGGTTTATCTATAACGAAGGAAATTTGGGAAGAAAGCCTACAACGTATACATCGTTGCTCATTAAATGCTAGACATATATTGATACAATTTAAGATATTACACAGATTACATTATTCAAAAACGAAATTAAATAGAATTTATCCTAACATTTCTCCTATTTGTGATAAATGTCAGAACTTGGAAGCTAACTTAACACACAGTTTTGTAACGTATAAAACTCAATTATTATTGGACAGAAATCTTTAGAGTTATCTCTGTAGTTCTTAAAATTAAACTGGACCCAGATCCAAAATTAATAATATTAGGAGTTCCGGATTCAAATCTAATATTAACAGTAAACCAAATAAATTTATTGGATTACTGTTTGATAATAGGGAAAAAATTAATATTGAAATTTTGGAAGGGAACATTATCCCCCACAATTAAAATGTGGACAGTGGAAATGTTGGAGACGTTGCATTTGGAAAGAATCAGATTTGTCCTAATGGACAAATACGAACTCTTTGAACAGATATGGTCTCCATATACAGAATATTTGAAGGGGTAGCTGTTCTTGGCATCACAACTCAATGGGTACCCGGCAGGATTAGATGAAAATAACTCTCTTTTTTTTTTTTGATTTGTATACATGTCTCTATTGATATCGCTATTTGAAATTGTGTTATTCACTATTAAGATGTATATAACCATATAACCATATAACAATTACAGCACGGAAACAGGCCCTCTCGGCCCTTTCAGTCCGTGCCGACCATTTGTTTTCCCCTAGTCCCATCTACCTGCACTCAGACCATACCCCTCCATTCCCTTCCCATCCATATACCTATCCACTTTACTTTTAAATGTTAAAATCAATCCTGCCTCCACCACTTCTGCTGGAAGCTCATTCCACACAGCCACCACCCTCTGAGTAAAGAAGTTCCCCCTCACGTTACCCCTAAACTTCTGTACCTTAATTCTCATGTCATGCCCTCTTGTTTGAATCTTCCCTACCCTCAATGGGAAAAGCTTATCCACGTCAACTCTGTCTATCCCTTTCATCATTTTAAGACCTCAATCAAGTCCCCCCTTAACCTTCTGCGCTCCAAAGAATAAAGACCTAACTTGTTCAACCTTTCTCTGTAACATAGTTGCTGGAACCCTGGCAACATTCTAGTAAATCTCCTCTGTACTCTCTCTATTTTGTTGACATCCTTCCTATAATTAGGCGACCAAAATTGTACACCATACTCCAGAATTGGTCTTACCAATGCCTTGTACAATTTTAACATTACTTCCCTACTCCTATATTCAATGCTCTGATTTATAAAGGCCAGCACACCAAAGGCTTTCTTTACCACCCTATCCACATGCGATTCCACCTTCAGGAAACTATGCACATTTATTCCTAGATCCCTCTGTTCCACAGCATTCCTCAATTCCCTCCCATTTACCATGTAGTGGTATACAAGATGTATACTATAATCTCTTTTTTTATATATATATATAATACTTTGTTTTAATTAAATATATATAACAAGAATATATACATTTTTTTTCTCTCTTCTCTTTCTCTCTCTATATAATCAAAATTATTATTTAATCACCATTCTTATTGATTAAAATCTATTCTTTTCTTTTTCTACTTTCTAAAAAATAGAAGTTTATAAGAATTATTCGTAACATTCGTATACTTATTGAAATAAGTTGGTTGTGTATTTGAAAAGTTGTTATACCGTTGTTATGATGGATTACTTCTAATAACAATATTATTACAAAAGAATAGGTTAGAATACCTGTGATCCTCCTCAGACTATACCTTATTCTCTAGGGGAGAATTCTCCAATATTTTCTCGTGGAGAATGTTCCCTCCTCTTGAAGGAATAGAGAAGTCCTTGGTTTAATGTTTCACGTCAACGATAATTCCTCTGTTGGGATAGTAGCTGTGGTGCTCTGGGATGAGACTTCTGACCCCATCCATAGAATGAAAGCTTCCGTACAAGAGTAAAAAAGCTAGAAATTGAACTAGAGTAAACACCCTGAACATTAGTTAATAAAAAGTTGCAAGGAATTGATGATGCTGGTTTACAAAAAAAAGGCACTAGGTGGTGTAACTCATTGGGTCAGGCAGCATCTCTGGAGGACATGGATAGACAACATTTTGGGTTGGTGGGGGCATCAGGAGAAAGTTGGAAGAGAGGTAGGGTTGGGGCAAAGTCAGGCAAGTGATAGGTGGATACAGATGAGGGTGGATTTTGAAAGGCAGATAGTTGGACAAAGGTCAGAGGCAAAAAGACAAAAAGTATGAGATAACGAGACAAAGATAGAAGAGGTGTGAAACGTGAAACCAGGGGAAGGAATATAGCTGGAAAGGAATGGGGAATTTGGAATGAGAGGAATAGATGCGCATGCAGGTGGGAAAAGAGTTGAGTTTGAAAGGTAGGGTGAGTAAATGCAATACATCGGGAATATTTTTCAATGGTGTTTGAAGGAAACCTCTCCCCTGACTGGAGTGCTGCCTTGTACAAAGAAAGATAGTTGTATTTGTTAAAAGTTATAAACTATCCCAGCCACAGGACATCACTGCAGGAGATCCTCAAGGCAGGGCCCAAGGCACTACCATCTTTTGTTCCTTGATCTACGATGTCCACTCCTTCAAGACATAAAAAGTCCTCTTTTTCAATTTAAAGTCCTATATTCAATATAATTTTCAATTCCTCCGAAATTGATGCAGTTTGCACATGGAGTGAGATTTGGGCAACCTTCATGGCTGATCAATCCAATGAGAGAGCTCCTGACAACCTATCAACATAACATTTCCATCCTCTGCTGCCTGAAGTCATAGTTTTCCTGAAATGAAACTGAACCAGTTGCATAATTACATTGATGCATGCCCCATTCAGAGACTGTAGTGTCTTGTCTGTCTCTCCAAAGCCACTTCACGATTGGGGCGGCATGGTGGCATGACGGTAGAGTTGCTGCTTTAAAAAACCCCTGTCTCACTGTGCGAGTTGGCCCACGAGTGACCCCGAGTTTTTCACTCGTGGTGATCACGTAGCGGGAACGTCGGAACTCGCGCGTTCAACTTGTCCACTCGTGGCGCTAACGGCAGGTACTCTGGAAACTTGTTAACTCGTGAAAAAAATCAAACATGTTTGATTTTTTCCACGAGTCAAATTAACTGTTCAAGTTAAAAATGGAAACATTTTTTAAACTCGTTGCAGTAACGTAATGGCCCGTGCGTTTACCATAGTGTCTCGTGAGTCTATCGTGGGAACTTTTTTATAATCTGAAAGGGACTGAACCAAAGTAGTATAATATGTATATACATATTATATATATTATATATATTTCAATTCCAACCCCGAAGCAATTGAGAGGCGATTTCTTGGGGCCGTGTAATTTAACGTGTGTCTTTGCTTTTAAAAGTGAAGCTGTTTAATTGTTTACGCTGCGCTGTGTTTCGTGTTGGGGAGAGTGCTGCTGTACAATGCTTTCGATTTTATACTGCCCTCCCCCTTCCACAGAAAAATGCCTACATTTTTCTTTGTGCCCGCTCTCCTGGGATCAATCCAAACCAGGGGAACAATGAACCCTCAGAGGCTTCGCGTTCCTTGCTCCTATATATGGAGGGTACACAAAAAGCTGGAGAAACTCAGCGGGTGCAGCAGCATCTAAGGAGCGAAGGAGATAGGCGACGTTTCGGGTCGAGACCCTTCTTCCTTTGTACAAAGTCATCTGCAGTTCCTTCTTTAAATCCTATATATGGACCTCGCTCGCTCGCAACTGTATGAACGCTCGATCAACCAGACATCGGCCAACACGGAGGCCTGATTACTGAAAACAAAGTCAACTTGTACCAGACCTCATCATCTTCCTTCCGACAACCCGTAACCACGGCACCACACTTTCAACAGAAAACTTAATATTTAAAGAATATATTATGGGACATTGGATTGTCTGAAGAAGGGTCCCGAGCAGAAACGCCACATATGTGTGTGTGTGTGTGGCTGTGTGTGTGGCTGTGTGTGTGGCTGTGTGTGTGTCTGTGTGTGTGTCTGTGTGTGTTTGTTTTTTTTTTTTTTTTTTTTTTTTTTTTTTTTTTTTTTTTTTTAAATATTTTTTTATTGTAGAAACAGTATATACCAAGTACACTCTTATACGACATTGAAATTTATACAATGTGTAAAATTATAACGTATTGATTATTAATTAGTACTATTTATGATAATTGTAGTATTATCCATTATACATTCCGTTATTATTTATTTTATATAATTGGGAGTATATGTAGTATATTCCTAATATAAGTAATACACTTAGATTTCTCAAATCATAGATATTCTTCTAATTACCAAATAGAAATCCCCGCTAATTTAACTACGTAGTACCCAATCTTAAACAACATTTTTTTTAATATTCATAATGTTATCAAAATATTAATAATGTTTGTATTATTGTTAATTTTATATTTCATAGTTATTGTATAATTGAAAGTACATAGTTTTATATAATTACAAGTTTAAGACATCTATAATCTTTTTCATACAAACAGAGATAAGTGTGTACATATTAAAAGTTTATATAGTATGTTTCTATAATTTTTTCCTTAATTAAAGATAGAGAGATAGAAAAAAGGAATAGAAAATAGAAAAGAAGGTATGAAAAGTTTGATGGAGATTAAAGTATTACTAAGTAATCCAATCTTGGAGATACATTCATGATTTGTTATGTGTATTTCTTCATCCACTCAGATATTCAGGCCTCAGTCAAGTCCCTGCGCCGAACCGTTGTGACCCTGTAGATATTTAATATAGGGAGACCATATCTCCTTGAAGAGATCTAACCTGTCCATGAGGACAAGTCTCAATCTCTCCAAGTGAAGTGTCTCCGTCATTTCTGTATTCCACATTTTAATTGTTGGGGATACAGGGCCTTTCCAAAATTTTAATATTAATTTTTTCCCAATTATTAAAGAATAGTCGATAAAAGTTCTATGATTCCTTTGTAATTATTTGTTCCATTTCCGGTATTCCAAGTATGATTAACTTTGGGTCATAAATCATAGTAATATTAATAACTTTCGAGATTGTTTTGAATATTTCATTCCAATATTGTAAAATCTTCGTACAATTAGTAAAATGAGTGTGACAGAGTTGCTTCCATGATTTGACATTTATCACATATAGGTGATAGTTTTGGAAATATATTATGTAGTTTTAGATTTAGAATAATGTAATCTATGTAAGATTTTAAACTGTATAAGTGCATGTTTAGCGTTTAAAGAGCAATAATGTATATGTTGTAGCTTTCTTCCCATATTTCTGGACTTATTATTTGACTTAATTCATTTTCCCAGCGCTGTCTATGTATTTCCGATGATGGGATATCACTTTCCAACAAAATGTTATAAATGTATGATATCATTTTTTCTGTATTTGGGTGTTTATTCAAGCATTCATCTAAATTTCACTCTTTCTATTTCTAAGTTCTTGTGTATTTGCGGAAATATAGTTTCTGATTTGTAAATATCTGAAATATTCATTATTATGAAGCCCGTAGGTTTGTTGTAAATCTTGAAATGAAAGAAATGAGTTATCCTTATAGAGATCCCCTATGTTTTAGAATTCCTTTATTTTTCCATTGTATAAAAGCTTTATCCATCATTGACGGTTTTTTAAACGTAAAATTATTGGCAATTGTAAGAGCTAGCGGTATAAATTTTAGTTTTAGTGTTTTCTTTATTTGTTTCCAAATACGTATTCCACTTTCTATTATTAGATTTTCGCTATAAGTTTTCTTAGGTACATTAATATTAGCAAATATTATAGAGCTAATTTCAAATGGAAAACAGTCTTCTCTTTCCATTTTTAACCAATTTGGTTTTATTATCTATTTCTCCTAACCAAAAAATTCATATTTCTAATATTAACTGCCCAATAATAGAACATAAAATTTGGTAAGCTAAACCCCGTTTATTTTAGCTTTACATAAATGTTTTTTTATTTATTCTATGATTTTTGTAGTCCAAATAAAGTTAGTGACTATTGAGTCTACTTTTTTAAAGAAATTTTTAGAAAGATATATCGGGATTGATTGAAATAAATATAATAATTGTGGGAGGAAAATCATTTTTATTGCGTTTATTTTACCTAACATTGAGATAGGTAAGCTTTTTCCAATATAAGATATTTTTATTTAATTTATTCAATAATAACGGGAAATTAGATTTAAATAAAGAGTCAAATCTTTTTGTAACAAAAATACCAAGATATTTAATGTTTTCATTTGTTATCTTGAAAGGAAATTGTTGTAATATCTGTAAATTATTCATGGTTATTGGCATAAGTTCACTTTTATTATGGATTACAGATACTTATTTCCGGTTTTGTAATATAAAGTAGTATATCGTCCGCATATAACGAGATTTTAATTCTTAGTATCTTTAGTATCGTATCCATATATTTCTGGATGTAGTCTTACCCTTTGAGCAAGGGGTTTCGATTGCTAACGCAAACAGTAATGGTGATAAAGGACAGCCTTGTCTACAACCTCGAGATAAACTAAACTTAGTTGATAACATATAATTTTGTTATTATTCTAGCTGTTGGATTTGCGTATAATAATTTAATCCAAGTAGTAAACTTATCACCAAGCTTAAAGGCTTCCATCACCGAAAATAGATAAGGCCATTCCACCTGGTCAAAAGCTTTTTCTGCATCCAACGAGATGACTACTAAGTCTTTTTTATCACTTCTTTTCGAGTATATAATATTAAATAACCGTCTTAAATTATATGAAGAATATCTTTTAGGTATAAATCCTGTTTGATCGGGATGAATTAATTCATTAACAATTTTGCTTAGTCTTTGTGCAAGAATTTTTGTTAAAATTTTTTGATCGGTATTTAATAAAGCAATTGCTCTATACGATCCTGGATCATCCAAATCTTTATTTATTTTGGGTATAAGTGTTATAATAGATTCGTTCAATGTGTCTGGTAATTTCTCTTGTATATATATCTGTTCATATAATGATTTTAAATATGGGACCATTTGGGCATGAAAAATTTTATAAAATTCCGAGCCTATACCATCTGGTCCTGGAGTTTTACCATTTTTTAAAGATTTAATAGATTCTTGGATTTCTTTTATTGAAATATCGGCATTTAAAAATTCTCTATTTTGTAAATCTAATTCTTTTAAGTTACATACATTTAAAAAGGCATCTATTTCTGTTTTATTTACTGTTGTGTTACCAGTATACAAATTTTTATAATATTGCATAAATCTTTCATTAATATCCTTGGGTTGTATTAATAATTCACCGTTTTGTGATTTAATCCTATGTATAATTTTTTTCCGCTTCAATTTTCCTTAATTGTCGAGCCAATAGTTTTTGTGGTTTGTCTCCAAATTCAAACAACAATTGTTTAGTATGTTGGTAGTATTTTAAAACTTGATCAGTATATATTTTATTTAATTTATACTTCAATGTTACAATTTTATTATGTATTATTATATCTGATTTTGTTGCATTCTGTATATCTAATTGTTTGATCTCCCTTTCTAAGTCATGTTGTTCCTTCCGAATCTTCTTATTATGGAATGCTTGTGAAGAGATCATAATTCCTCGAAGATATGCTTTAAATGTTTCCCATAATAAAGAGCGAGATATTTCTGGTTGATCATTTATTTCAAAAAACATCTTAATCTGGGTTATGATGTATTCCTGAGTTGTTTTATTTTTTAAAATTTGTGGATTAAGTTTCCATTGTCCTAGATTTCCTGTTTTACCATTTATTTTAATTTTAAATGTTAATGGTGCGTGATCTGAAATTATAATATTATGATATTTGGATTCGTAAGTAAGTGAGATAAGCTTTGCATCTACTAGGAAGTAATCTATTCTTGAATAGGTTTTATGTACTGGCGAGTAGAAGGAATATTCTCGACCAGTAGGATTTTCTGTTCTCCAAACATCTTTAATGTTAGACGTTTGAATGTATGCGTTTAATAAATCACTAGAGTGCGATTTAGTTTTCCTTTGTTTTGAAGATCTATCTAAATAAGGGTCTAATGTACAATTAAAATCTCCTCCAATTATCAAATTGTAGTGTGTTAATTCTGGAATATTATTAAGTACTTTCTTAAAGAATAAAGGACTATCAAAATTTGGACCATAGATGTTAACAAAAATCATTTTTTCCCTATTTATTTCTCTATTACAATAATGTATCTGCCATCTTTATCAGATATAGTAGATTATATGCTTAAATAAAGTACCTTTACGAAATAATATTGCTACGCCTCTTGATTTGTGTGTAAAGGAAGAGTGGTATATTTTATCTATCCATTTAGCTTTCAGCCTATTTTCAGCGTCTTTCTTAGGTGAGTTTTCTTGGATGTAAATTACATCAGCTTTCATTGCCTTTAAGTGTGTCAATATTTTTCCTCTTTTTATTGGTTCATTAATACCTTTAACATTCCAACTGCAAAAGGTTAATCCCTCGTTCCCCATATTTCTTTTTAAATCTGCATTTTTAGATTTGTGGGAATCTAAGAATAGGGTCCAAGGGTCCGCGCAGTAGACTTAACCTTACACCCGAACACCGAGTAGATGAATTTTAGATCTCTCTTATTGCTTCACGAGTGGATCTCCATTGTTCCAGTATATAGCTCCATTCAAACTGAAAAGATATAGTAAACATAAAAACATAATGAAAAGTGAAATAAAAAGCTGAAAGGTGTATAAAGATAGAAGAACTACAAATAAATATTTGTAGTTTGTGAAAGCCAAGTTGTGTTGGCCATTAATCTAAAGGCTTCCGGCATTGATGTTATTAATTTAGCCAGCTCCTAATTTTAAGGAATTATTATTCCATAGTAATATTTTAACGGGAATATAGTATTAAAGAATGAGAAGAGTGATATTAAACATCATAAAGTATATATATCTAAGGTTAGTTTTAAAAAAAAATCCAATTATAAAGCCACAGTTAAAGAAATTTTTTTTTTTTTTTTTTTTTAAAAATACAAAAAATAGAGGTCATTATTAAAAAAGGGAGAAATATATTGAGGAAGGATATCCCCATATGTAACAGGACATAAGATATTAATTATTAGTAGTATTAGTTAGCGATGGTGCAGAGTCTTGGTTAATAACAGTCATAGTAATAATAAAACCGCGTTATAATTTAGTAGTTGTGTTATTTGTTTATGTTAGTTGTATATTATGAATAATTGTCCATGTTCGGTGAGGTTCTTCCAATCCGGGAAAAACATTTCGTTCCATACGACATTGTCCATTCCTTCTGATTTCTTCTAATTCCATGTTGTCGTATAGAGTTTCATAAAATGTCAAGAGACCGTGCTAGGTCTTTAACAATAGAAAAAAGGCAGTATAATTTGCTTGTAAGTATGGTTTTACAAGTGTCAAACTGCTTTGCAAATTCCATTGCTTCTGTTGGAGTATTGGAAAAAGTGTTCCACGCTTGTTATAAGTAAACTCTAAGGATTGTGCGGGTAATTCAGACCTGTGATCTCCAAGTTTTCTACACCCCTCATAAGGGTTTTGGCTTCGTTAAACGCTTTTTCGTTTTCTGGCACCTTCTGGGGATAGTCTCGATAGATACTGATTTCTTTGTCCTATGAAAACATCAGATTCTTTGTTTCGAGGCTCTTTGCATAATGTCCTCGAGGGTGAAATCAATATTGTACACTTGACCAATGATTTGTCTTGGGGGGCCGTTTTGTACTGGTCTGTCTTCTGCCGACTCGGTGTGCACGAGCTAAAACAGGGCATAAATCATCCAAAGATAAAACAGCTTGCAGTAATTTAGCAGTGTAATTTACTCGAGTGTCTTCGTGTCTTCTCACTAAACCTTCAGGAATCCCTGCAAATCCTCAAAGTTCTGCCTTCTTTGAATAGCCTTCCAGCTGCGTGCATTTTATCTGATACTTTGGATAACAACTCCATAGACGTGTCTTGGTTCTGTTATCAGCTCTTTGCTGTAGACACAGTACTAGCCTCCGCTATCTTTCTCAGTTTTAAATGCCGTCAACTTGTTGTTCGACCACTTTTGCAATTAGGGTCCAATCTTATGTTTAAAGTCTTTTTTAACATTTTTCCAAGTTTACCCTCCATCTTGCGGTTTTCCAAGTTATTAATCATATCAATGATTTCATTCTTCAATATTTCTGAGAGTCTTCTGAATTATATCAATTGCGTCTTTATATCTTTTTGAAATTCACGACCATTGATTTTTCAATCAAGTCCATCTGATTATTAATTTGAGATATTTCTTCCTTATATACATCCTGTATTATCTTTCCATTTTCTTTCTTTATATCTTTCATTTCTGCCTTGAACTCACGTTTTAAATCAGCCATCTGATGAGAAATAAAAATTCCTCACGTCCTCACACCTCCTGTGTCTGGCTTTCCTGGAAACGTCTTCCACGGAGCAGGCCCTACTCGAGTCCGAGGCTTCTCCCAGCCTTTCCTCCCGCTCTCGCCCGGTTTTTTTACCTTCGTTTTCTCTTAGGGCTCCGTGCCGTCATGGATTCGTCGCAGGGCAGATGACGTCAGCCGGTACGCCGTCGTTGTTGAGAGCGGGCAGACAGTGAAACGCAGTCGATCGGTAAGTGTTTTTTTTATTAAATCTGTTTTAAATCCCCAGTTTTTTGCAAGAATTTTTTGCGGAGCTGGCTGGTGCGGTGGCTCATACTGCTCCATAGCGCCACCGGAAGTTCCGTCTGTGTGTGTTTGTGTGTGTGTGTCGTGTGTGTGTGTGTGTGTTTGTGTGAGTGTGTATCTGTGTGTTTATCTGTGTGTGTGTCTGCTTGTTCGGGATCCCGGGCGGCCGCTCAAAGTCCCCCGAGCCTGCTTCCTCTGAAGTGTGGCCAGCGCTGCTATCTCTGTGTGTATCTGTGTGTGTGTGTTGTGTGTGTGTGTTGTGTGTGTGTGTGTGTGTGTGAGTGTGTGTGTGTGTGTGTGTTTGTGTGTCTCTCTCTCTCCCTCCTGTCTATCTGTTTGTATCCTGAGTGGTGTGTGTCGGCTGTCGGGTCCCGGCGGCCGCTCAAAGTCACCGAGCTGCTTTCCTTCCCTCTGAAGTGGCGGCCAGTTCCTGCTGTCTGTGGGTGTGTGTGTGGTGTGTGTGTGTGTGTGTGTGTGCGTGTGTCCTCTGTCTGTCTGTTGTGTATCTGTGTGTGTGTGTGTCTGCTGTCCGGGTCCCGGCGGCCGCTCAAAGTCTGACCTGAGCTGCTTCCTTCTTCTGAAGTGGGTGCCCAAGTCCTGCTGTCCTGTGTTGTATCTCTGTGTGTATCTGTGTGTGTGTGGTGTGGTGTCTCTCCTCTCCCTCTCTGTCCTATCTGTGTGTGTGTCTGCTGTCTGGGTCCCGGCGGCCTGCTCAGAGTCACCCGAGCTGCTTCCTTCCTCTGAAGTGGTGGCCAGCTGCTGTCTGTGTGTATCTGTTGTGTGTGTTGTGTGTGTGTGTTGTGTGTATGTGTGTGTGTGTGTCTCTCTCTCTCCCTCTCTGTCTATCTGTTTGTATCTGTGTGTATCTGTGTGTGTGTCTGCTGTCGGGTCCCGGCGGCCGCTCAAAGTCACCCGAGCTGCTTCCTTCCTCTGAAGTGGCGGCCAGTCCTGCTGTCTGTGTGTATCTCTCTCTCTCTGTGTGTGTGTGTGTGTGTGTGTGTGTGTGTGTGTGTGTGTGTGTGTGTGTCTGCTGTCGGGTCCCGGCGGCCGCTCAATGTCAGTCACCGAGCTGCTTCCTTTTTAAAAAATTATTTAAAATAGAGATCCATTGCAAAAAATATTAAAAAACATAAAACAACAAGAAATGCTTGGTTACTGGAGATGCGCATTTTCCCATTGTAGGTCATATCAATAGATGCCGCCGTGCTGAAATAACTCAAAACCACAGGATGGAGATGTATTTTAACATTGTTGCTTTTATTAAAACATACCTTCATTCACGGTTGGCTCAAGAGTAACGGGAGAGAACTTGGTAACTCGGGAGAGGAACTTGGAACATCGCAGCAAGACATACCCGTGGGAACTCGGTTACACACTTGATCATAAACTTGAAGTCTCGTGCACAGCCACGAGTCTGTCACTCGGGGTACCTCGTGGGTCAACTCGCACAGTGAGACAGGGCCATTACAGCGGCAGAGACTGAGGGACGGAATCACGGGAAATGGGGAGAAAGCAGGAACAGGGTACTGATTGTAGATGATCAGCCACGATATTATTGAATTGGGGTGCTGGCTCGAAGGAACTAGTGGCCTACTCCTGCATCTATTTTCTATGTTTCTATGTCTATGTTTCTATCTCATTGTGAATGCTAGGATCATTCCAAGGTAAATGTTAGAATCATTCTGCTTGAAAGTGACAAAGGTTTAATGGGAAATGTAGGGATCATTACCCAAAATAAGTAGGAATTATTAAAAGCATTGATTTGCAGAACAGTGAAGCTGCTTAGGATATATCATTGATGAACCTGAGGCTGAGTATTTTGCAGTTGGCTAGATTTTCACTGCACCCCTTACCTGATCAGCCATAAGTGTTTCCAGTGCATAGAAGGCCAAATGGACCTGAGGGGGACGAAGTGAAATGCAGTTGGCTCCTAGCAGTAAATACCATCTTGACCACTTTCTGTCTGCGCTGTATATTGATTTTAGAAAAAACGCTACCATATATTGCTATAACTTTTGGCCATCTTACTCACAGTCCTCCTCAGCTGAGCCAGCCCCGAGGATTTTTCCCATCGATGGAAAAAAAAAGTTATGAGTGTTTAAAAAACCTTGAGATCAGCTAATTGGTCCTCTCGCCGGTCAATCACCGCGATGGAGGTAACGCCCCTTCTGGGGGGGAAGGGTTGGAAGGATTATAAAACCCCTGATGCCTGGACGTAAGTCAGTCACTCTGCAATATTGCGAGGGAGAGGCCACGACTGTCATTCTAAGCTGTGAATCAACTGAACTGTGAGTCTGCAATTTACTTGCAATAAATGATTTGTTAGCCCTTAATGACGATGCCATGACTTGTTTGGCCTGCTGCCCTGCCTGTGCTTAAAAGTGCAATGCTTAATCAGAAATGAAATGAAATGACAATGCCATGAGTTGTTTGGCCTGCTGCCCTGCCTGTGCTTGAAAGTGCAATGCTTAATTGGAAATGAAATGAAATGACAATGAGATGAGTTGTTTGGACTGCTACACTGCATGTGCTTGAAACTGCAAAGCTTTATTAGGTCCGACTATGTTTGGAAGGAATAAATGCTTTATTAGGTCTGACTGTGTTTAGTCCAAAAGTCCCGCTCATTTCGTGACTTCCACTTAGTTGACAGGTGATTGTGTAATTTCTGGTGAGTGCAGAGGTGGCGCTGATTGTGGAAGTGCCACTGGCTGCGGAAGCCCCACAGTGGAAAGGCCGCGATCAGCCGTGTGTGTAGATTTAAGAAAGTTTACTGTCATATATATAGTGTGTGTGTGCATGTGTGTGTGCATGTGTGTGAGCGTGTGTGTGTGTGAGTGTGTGTGTGTGTATATTGGAATTGGTGGAGAGATGGAATATTGCGTTGGGGGACCAGCCCTCCCGTGTGAAGCTGGGACCTAACGGGTCCTACTTAGTCTAGTAAGTAATTAAAAATTAACTTTAAAAGATCTTAAGAAAGATTTACAACATCTTAAAATAGTGAATAATTGGAAAAGAATATCTCAAATATTTACCCATACTTACTTTCTCCACAAAGTCAATAAACCCATTCCCTGGATGATGGTTAGAGTTTAAAATGTAGAGATTATGCGTGGAAACATGGTCTTTGTCCGATCGATTCCACGACAACCATTGATTACCCATCCTTGAGTTCAATGTCCTGCACGCTAGGGGCAATATACAGAGGCCAATTAACCTACACACCTGCACTTCTTTGAAAGATGTGAGGAAATGGGAGCACTTAGAGAAATCTCACGCGGTTACAGGGAGAGCGTGCAAACTCCGCACAGACAGCACCTGGAGCCAGGATCGAACCCAGGTCTCTGATGCTGTGAGGCAGCAGATCTACTGCTGTGCCACTGTGTGCCACCCTTGATGTGTACTGCAGTGTTCCGCTACTGGATCCAAGGGGAATGTAGCAATGAAGCAGATAATTGAAAGCACCGACATCTGATCTTGGGGTCAGTACCATTTTCCACGTTGTTACAATGTGAGCTGATGGGGGTCCATCTTGGAGCCATTAGCTGTGAGTGACTTCAATTTGGCCCATGAAGCAGTCAGCCCCTGATTTCCCCAAAGCCATACTATACCATACCAGTGCCATTGATGAATGCAGCTCCAAGAACAACCAAGAAACGTAACTGGTACCCATCTTAAAAATTCACAGACTTCACTAATAATGAACTATAGCCAATGTGTAACATCAACAAGATATATTGTAGCAACTTACCACCATGTTCTCCAATGAACGCATTTAAAAATATGAGTCTTGAAGAGCAGAAGAGGACAGCATCTCTGGCGAAAAGGAATAGGTGACATTTCGAGTCGAGACCCCAGGGGAGGATGTTCAGTGACGGGAGATTTGGAGAGGATCAATCTTAGGTTTTAGATTAATGAAGGACCTGCTGCCAATGCCAGGATGGAGAAAATTGTAGATGCAAAAGCAACTCGCTAAATTAATTCATTTGAAATTAAGTCAAGTTTACTATAATTGAGTGAGTTTTGCTTTGCGACCTGCAGGAGGAAACTCATTTTCAGTCTCCGAGCCTGTCAGATGGCATAAACTCGTTATTAAGTAAATGCATTTAGTGTTTGTGCTATTTGAGGTGTGCAAAATAGAGGGACCTATAAAATGTTTGATTACGTGCTCTGGATTGCTGCTGGCTGTCAGCAGGAGCTCATTTAAAAAGAAGATGGATGTTGGGCTTTGAGTTGGAGTGTTATTGCGAATAATAAATTTCAGTGGTCCAATCCTATTTAAAATGTTCTTCATCAACTGGAAGTGATAGGGGATGGCGGGCAGAGATTTCATTGCAATTAGACATTCATCTTTGATTAAAGGTTGTCCAATGATTATAATTCTGATTAAGTGCATCCCAAGAAGGGCTTTTGTTTGTGAAGGTCACAGAAGGTCAGTGCGTTTGGGATACTTTGACATCTTGGGCCATATCTTTATCGAAGCCGAAGATAGACACAAGAAGCTGGAGTAACTCAGCGGGACAGGCATCATCTCTGTAGAGAAGGAATGGATGACGTTTTAAGGGTCGGAGACCCTTCTTCAGACCATACAATTCCTTCTCTCCACAGATGTGGCCTGTCCCGCAAAGTTACTCCAGCTTTTTGTGTCTATCTTCAGTTTAAACTAGCACCTGCAATTCCTTCCAACACTCTTTATCCAAGTGGATTTCTAGGCTGGAATGCAGCCTAAATAGGAAATGTCCAGCAGGAATGGATATATGTTGGAGATCAGTGGAGCACTGTTTGTGTGCTCCAGTGAGGAAGGAGAGGGTAGTCATTGGAGGGAAGAGCAGAACATGGGAGGAGGTGGCAAGCAGAGGGAGCAGAGAGAGTTGTTGGAAGGAAATCAGGGAGGAAGAGAGAGAGGGAGAGAGAGAGAGGTGGGGAGAGGTGGGGAAAGTGATGGTGGAGGCAGGGAAGAAGAAAGAAAAGCAAAGGGATGGTTGAAGTGAGAGAAGAGAAGGCAATCTTTGTGTAAATGAGGGGAACACTCTTCTTTCTCTGGCTCCCTAAGAATGATTCTTCCCAGGACAATGGAAGTAGCTGTCACAGGTCTCTCGGGTTGAGTAGGCCCATGACATAATGTATGGATGGGATCTTTCTGCAGACATTAGGCGCCACATTACTGAGTAGATGGATGCCTAACTATCTGTAAGAAGATTAATTCTGCAGAGAAGAAATTGGAAATTGATGAAGATTTGTATAAATCTGAAGTTGATTAGATCTGATTTGCATATAAATTGTTTTCACTATTTGTTGAATAATCCTCTCTATTACATGGATAATACAAATGCTCTCAACAATTAATCAAGAAATATGGGAATATGATGCAAATCAATTTTTAGTATTGGCAATTTCATATTCTAAACAGCTTCATAACTGCAGAAACTTGATTTCATTTTTTGATGCAGGGATGTGCGATATAGTTCAGTTTTTAATGATCACCACTTTCTCCATGAATGTTTCATATACTCACAGTGTAAAGATACGAAGCAATCCCTTTTACCACAATAACAGTTGCACAATAATAATATCATTCATGGAAGGTCCTTGATGTGTGAAGCTGATGATTCATCTCGTGAATATCATCTTCAAGATACTGCACAGTGGTCGCTCCCACCACAACTGCTAGGCTTCTGTGACAAATAGATAGATGAGAAATAATTTTGTTCCCTCCAACCATCTAACACACAGGCCCGTTCTGATGGTTATGTCCCTTGGGCTATGCTCAGCTCAGCCAGTGTTAGCACTCCCAAGCCCTTCTTGACAAAGCACATTGAAAACCCTTGCTATCTCATAGAGTCGCAGTCATAGAGTGAAACAGCATGGAAACAGATCTTTCGGCCCTACTTGCCCACACTGGCCAACATTTCCCAGCAACACTAGTCCCACCTGCCTGTGTTTGGTTCATATCCCTCCAACCCTGTCCTATCCTTGTACCTGCCGAATTGTTTTTTAAACATTGGAAGTGTCCCTGCCTCAACTACCTCCTCTGGCAGCTTGTTTCAAACACTGACCGCCCCTTGTGTGAAAAGGTTATCCCTCAAATTCCTATTAAATCTTTTCCCTCCACCTCAAAGCTATAACCTATCTCAGTGTTTCTTACAAGTGTTATTCAGGATGGAGAAGCATAGGTTTATTTGATCAGGATGAATGGTAGCTGATAATCTGCAGGGGGTTTCTTTGCATAATAGTATGTGTCTTCCTAAGGGAAAATATCTCTCTGAATGTATATAACTCTGCTTAAGGGCAAATAGCTCTCTGACTGTATATAACTCTGCTTAAACGTAGCAATGTTCTTTGGAAATGTAAAACTCTGTGTAGATGATTATGTGTGTTGTGGCTTGACTAATCTGTGGTACAGTTCTTACCAATATTTGTACATCCTTTAGAAATTAGGAAGATTTTGCAGTGTCGTCATGTTTAGGTGGGCTTTTACCTTTGACATACAGGTATCTGTTGACCGGTTTGATGCCAGAAGGTTTGTGCTCTTCTAAAATATACTTTATTCGTCAAATATTCAGTAATGTAATAGTAAGATTAAATGAGAACCTACCAGTTTGAAGTTTGATCTTTATTTTATGAGGCGTTACGATGAGGGATTACGTGAAGATGCCCCGTCAGGCGCATGCGCGTCATACTTCAAAGCAGCGGCGTGAAAACACAGTAACTATAGTTGAAGTGATATAGTAAGACTCAGAAGACTAGAACTACCAGATGATCTTTGCGATTATGAGGGCCGGGAGCGGAGGGCACGTAATCCCTCATCGTAACTCCTCATCAAATAAAGATCAAACTTCAAACTGGTAAGTTCTCATTTAATCTTACTATTTTACTTCGGAGTCACGTGAGTGACTACGTGAAGATTTCAAAGCTCTGTGATTTCCTGCCGTAGATCCATTCCATATGACACACTGCTTCAGTTGATACAGTAGTGAATAAATAATGTATTGATCATTGAATTGAATTATTCAATAAACATTTTTTACTAATAATAAACAAAAACAGTAATAACCCCTCTATCCCAGGGGGAAATTACAAATGAAATTTAGAAAAGAAATCAAACCGAACCCAAAACAGCATGCCCAGAACCTTACACTGTCAGGACAGGTTTGTCATAAAACTTTGAGAAGGTCGCCTCCCTAGACCATCCTGTTGCCCCGAGGATTTGATCTAGAGGCACGTCCTGTGCCTTCGCTGCGCCCTGATGGAGTGAGATTTGAACACATGAGTGTCTACTCCAGCACAATCCAAAACCTGTTTTAATCATCTAGAAATAGTTTGTACTGTCACCTTTTTATGAGGTTTATTGTGGCTGATGAGCATTGCTGTCTCAGAGCCTCTGAGACTCTTAGTTACCTCGATATATTGACTCAGGTGCTTAACTACACATTTTGATCAACGGGGTATGCTTTAAAGCTTACTTTGGTTCCGGCCATTCCTGGCCTGCTTTGTTTGATTAAATCATACACATAAAACGTAATGTTATCTGCAGAAGAGTACATGCTATCTAGCCGTAGCTTTTGCAATGTTTGAACTCGTTGCGCTGATACTAGCGCCATGAGCATAATCACTTTAAGTGTTAACTTCTGAAAAGACAGTGACGTGATTGGAGCCCATTGCCGAAGCAGTGTGAGAACTATACTGACACCCCAGATTTCTGTATATCTAGGCTTAAGAGGGTTCTTGTTAAAGATTCCTCTCATGAATCAGGACACTAACGGATGAGACCCAATAGATTGTTGTTCTGAAAACTGCCCTAAATAGGAGGACAAAGCACTCTGAGCACTATTAATGGCACTATAGCTCAAGTGTTCATCAAAATGCAATGTAGCAAGGATCTCCAACACATCCGGTATGCTTGCAGTGTGATAAGATATATCTGACTGCAAGCAAAACATCTCCCATTTCTTAATATGAGACACATATTGTTTTTTAGTGCATTCTCTCCAAGCTGCAGTTATCACATCCATGGTCCTACTTGACAGTCCAAGCCCTTGGAACGGTCTGGTCAGAACCTGCAGATAAAAGATTCATACGATCATGTAAGGATGACTTTCTCCTGTTACTGGATGAACCAACAAATTACTGCACTATTTTGGTGAGACATTGCCTGATGAGGCAGAATGGAGGAAAGGCATAAAAGAACGTACCTCCCCAATGTAGCGAGAATGCATCGACTGCTAATGCTCCTGGATCTGGTTCCCATGAAACGTAATTAGGCAACTGGTGCTTTAGCCTGGATGCAAACAGATGTATATCTCGCAAACTATAGCGGCTGACAATCATTTTAAAAACATCAGGATTTAGCATCCATTCTATGTTGTCATTAAATTTCCGTGACTTGTTGTCCGCCACCACATTATCTCTTCCTGGTAGGTAGATAGCTGAGACCCAGATATTTCTGGAGATGCACCAGTCCCAAATGAGGTTAGCCAGATTATCACATGATACTGACCTTATTCCTCCCATGTGATTGATATAAGCAACAGCCGTGGTATTGTCAATCTGGAGCTGAACATGTAAATCATTCATTGCTGAACAATATTCTTTTAATCCATAGAATGCACGCAGCAATTCTAAGTAATTTATGCCATGCCTTTGCAGGATTAATTCCTCTTGCACACTCCATCTACCACCACAGCTAGACTTGCTGTCCATGGCTCCCCATCCCAAAGCACTGACATCTGTTTGTAAAACCACTGAAGGTTGTTGAGTCAAAATGTTTTTGGTATTTCGTGCAATGTTGATTATTCACCATTGCAATTCGGTGATGGCTTTGGCTGGCAACTGCATTGTTCTATCGAAATGACCTGCATGTTCTTTAAGTGCTTGTTGTCTAGCTCGTTGCAAACTTTGGTAGTGCAGGGGGTCTAACTGCACTGCAGGGAAAGCCGCCACCAATTTACCAATAACACTGGCTACTTGCCGATGGAGGGTTGTTGCTCTTCTACGAGACTGGTACAGACCTCCGTGATTTCAGCAGCCTTGGCCGTAGGCAAAGTCACTGACATATCAACTGAATCAATTACAAACCCCAAATAGTTAATTTTTTGGGATGGCACTAGCTTGGATTTTATTGGATGGATGAGAAAACCTAACCTCTCAAACAGGTGTTTGGTTGCTGAAACCGACTCCTCACCTGCTTCCCGAGTGTTGCTTATAATTAAAATATCATCTAAATAAGCCATCACAATGTGATTCTGGGCATGAAGTAGTGCCAGAACTGGTTTTAACAATTTTGTGAACAACCTAGGAGCTGATGTTAGCCCATTGGGCAAGGCCTTAAATTGCCACAGCTGTCTGATCCAACTAAATTTCAAGAATCTACGGTACTGATGATGAATTGGTACTGACTAATATGCATCTTTCAGATCTATAGTTGCCATTTGCTATAACAACCTTTTGATAATAGCTGTTTAGCAGTACTGAAAGTGTCCATTTTAAAATGCCTATACTGGACATAGGAATTTAACTGGGTTAGGTCCAGAATGACGACACCGACCATCTTTTTTCTGTCTGGGGAATATATTGGACGCAAATTGTTGAGGATCGTATACCCTCTTCTCAATTACCCTTTTTGGAACAAAACCCCAATATCATTATTTGCCTACAGAGTTTCTGGTCCAGAAAAAAACAATACCCGACTAGGCATATTTTGTGCAGATGGATGTATTCCTGACATAAAGTCAATTAGAGACACTGAGACAGTGTCCAGTATAAACAGATCAGATTTTATGCAGCACCATTCATCATAAAATAACTGCAACCTATCCCCAACCGGAGGTTGTTCCTCAGAGGATTTATCCTGCACTGAATGAGTTACCCGTACCTCCATAGTCGACCTTGAACTTCTCACTCTACTGGCCATGTTGGGGTTGTAGTTGATGTATGCAGGTAGATATGGACGTCGTCCAACTGGTAACACTCTACTTGGGCCTGCCCCAGCATCTGACGCCCGTCTTGTTGAGAAAGACCTGCGAGGTGGTATCCTGGCCAAGGGTATGTAGGTTTTCATGAGGCCAATAGTTTTGGCCTCTTCCTACAAAGAGCTGCGAAGCGTGGGTTTAATGTTGGCTTGATGGCAATTTTCTGGATACAGTTGATCTCGAAGTGGGCATTGCACAGCAGGGCCAACGTATCCTGCTGTGTCCCCTACATTGGTGCCCCTTGGACCATTTTCCCAAAAGCCGTGATACCTGCCCCCACTAATTTGAGGACTTGCTGGAAACTGAGCTCTTGCCCCCTCATCGCTGCGCTCATTTGTGCCCAGATAGCCGAGTTCACGGTGGGCACCTTGAGCGACGCACAGTTAACAGGTGTCTGGTAACGCATTGTCGTCTGTTCCATGATGGAATCCTGGAGCTGGTGAGAGGCCATGTAGTTCCTCCATGGCTTCACCCTCCGGAATGGCAAAATTTCTAGCCACATCCGGGACACCTGGAGCATGGCTCATGTGCCTTGGTGTGTGCCCAAAATCAGTGACACTAACTTCAGGGTCAGACTCCTCCTGCCCTGGCTCTCCCGAGTCTTGCTCTAGGGAGGTCTCTACCAGCCCTAAACAAGGTGCTGATGAGGGTGTTTCCCATTGGTACTCATAGGCGGTGAAGTCCTCCTCGCCATATGGGCCTCTGCCTGAGGCTGTTTGGGGAACCCTGGGGGCATGCGACCCCAATTTGAATACTTCATGGCTCATCATGGCTTGAAGCATTCTTTCCAATTTGTCTAGACGTCCCCAGACATTCTTGTTGGAAGGAGGGGAGTCTTCTTCATCAGACTCGTCAGATAAAACGGGCCTGACAGATTTTCATTTGGCCTTTCTCCCTGCTGGAGTGGCCACAGCGCCCTGAGGCACTGGAGTTAATGGAGGCACTTGAGCTGCCGGTGGTTCTACAATCCGCATCGGAGCCTGCGTTACCGCAGCCGGTATCCCCCTACCTGATCTGCGAGCACTAAACGCGGTCCCGCGAGTTAAACTCTTGCTGCGGACGGCAGACTTTTTAACAACTCTCTCCATTTCGAACTACTCTTGCTGGCTCCTGAACCAGTCTCACGGAGTTTAAAAGCCCGCAGAAAGTTTTGAAAAATCACTTACCTGCCGGTTTACTACTTACCGCTGGTGGAGCTGCGCTCTCCAGCCCGTCGGTGCGCCATGCGTCAGACATAATGATGCGCATGCGCCTGGCAGGGCTTCTTCACGTAGTCACTCACGTGACTCCGAAGTAAAATAATTCACTGCATCTCCCAAATCAATACATTCAATATCATGAATGTGTCATTCTTGAACATCGCATCAATGAAACTGAAATGTTTTTAGAGGCTGTTCAACCGGGCCCTAGACAGTGGTCTGCCAAAATGTGGAAACAAGGAACTGCAGATGCTGGTAAATACACAGAAGGAAGCTGGAGTAACTCAAAGAGTCAGGCAGCATCTGTGGAGGCCATGGACGAGTGAGGTTTTGGGTCAAGACACTTTGTCAGACTGATGCCCACACAGACTCTTTATGATGATGCCAGGTAATTTAATCATTGTTTGCTATAACCAAGAGGCTTCTTATGGTCAAGAGTCTACATTGAGAGCACACTGAGTCTTTCTTTTTTTGTTGTTGTTTTTTTGTTTATTTTATTAGAAGTTAATACAGTACAAAACAATACAGTGGCACCTAATTTTAGGTACCAACTATGTCATTACGTAATACATTCTATGTACAACCTCTAGTTTTATGTTTTTGAAAAGGAAGTAAACAAAGACAAGAGATAGAGAGAAGAAAAAGAGGAAAACTAGATAGTAGAAAATAGAAAAACGTGAAGTGCGTATATAAGAAAAGAAAAAGTAGAAAGTAGAAGTAGGAGAAAAAGACCCTTAAAAAAGAATTTTTTCAAATCTTTGTTCGGAGATGTAATTCTATCCACGACCTGACCTGAAATCAGTAATCTTTATGGTACTACTGCATCACATTATTCCAAAAAGTAGATGAAACGGCACCAACTCCTTATGAATTGGTCATATTTATCTATTAGGCGGAGTCTCATTTCTTCAAGGTGAGCTATGTCCATCATATTACTAATCCACATTTTAATAGTTGGTATAGCTATATTTTTCCAAATTTTAAGTATCAATTTCTTTCCAATTATTAACCTATAATTAAAGAATACTGTTTGGTCTTTGTTTAAATTGATATCTTCTACTATTATTCCAAATATAATCCATTCAGTATTAGGTTCTATTCTTAACTTGAAGAGCTTTGGAAATATATCAAATATATCGCTCCAAAATTTATTCAACTTTATACATCCTAAAAATGAATGTGTTATATTGGCATTTTGAAACAAACATTTATCGCATCTAGGAGAGACGTTTGAGTAGAATTTATTCAACCTCGTTTTTGAATAATGTAGTCTATGTAATAATTTAAATAGAAATTAAATTATGTCTTGCATTAATGGAACAATTATGTGTGTTCATCAGATACTTTTCCCATCTATCTTTCGGAATCTTTATCCATTAGTTCATGTTCCCAATCTTCTCTTAGTGCCTCTGTTGAGGGTAATTCTCTATTTAATATACTATAATAAAAATATGATATTAGTTTTTGTGAATCAGCTTTAATATTCATTGCTTCTTCTAAAGGGTCTAAAAATATAGTTTGAAATCTATGTATATATTTCTTCATATAGTCACATATCTGTATATATTTAAAATATTGATTATCATTCAGTTTAAATTTTGATTTTAATTGTTGAAATGATAACAATTTACCCAATTCATACATATCTCCTACTTTCCTAATTCCCAGTCTATCCCATTGTTTAGAGTCTTTCTTCTTCACGGTATATCAATATGCTTCTAGTGGGTCAGATTCAAGGATGTTGTTGGGAAATGTTTAGCTCAATGAATATGATTATGACTGTTGTTGCTGGACCATCTCAGTTGCAGTTATGGATCTATCACATTGCAGTGCATCACGAGTCAAATGAAAGCCACACGAAATAAGGGCAGCAGATTTCCTTCTCTGAGGTCTACCAATATTTCAGAAAAGGCTTTAGTGACAATGGTTTGTTTCATGATCTCAAACCCTGGGACTTGCTCTTGTTGCATAGTTATGCAGCTATTAATATCTCAATTTCTCAGCTGCAATATTGGAGTTAATCCAGAAAAGCTGCAGTGATCCTAAAACATCTGTTGAGGAATGAATCTTCCTTTCATAGTCTATACTATATCAATATCTATATCTGAGGAAGGATGTGCTGGCTCTGGAGAGGGCCCAGAGGAGGTTTACAAGAATGGTCCCAGGAGTGAGTAGGTTAACCTATGAGTGTTTGTCGGCACTGGGCCTGTATTCGCTGGAGTTTAGAAGAGTGAGGGCGGACCTCATTGAAACACACATAAGAGTTTGTTTGTTTGTTTATTTATTTATTTGCACCATGTTTTAAAAGAAGACAAACAATCAATTTCTAATACCATAGTGCTGGGAGGGAAGGGAAGCCCAGAGGGCTTATACAAAGTCCGCTACCATCTGAAAATGAGCGTTAATGGCCAATCAGGCGGTAGGAGAAATAAAAAAGACAATAATAAACAATAATACAGTTTAAGAATTAAAATTAAAAATATGAAATTAAAAATATGAAAATAAATAAAATAATAAGGTATAGTATGAGATAAGAGTCAACAGAAGTAGTTTGAGCTCATAAATAGCATTACAAAAAGCTGGAGGTCAGAACTCAGGACATGATGAGAAACCTTTTAAGCTCAATCTTAAAGGCGGCTAAGGAGGTGTGAGACTTTAATGACAGAGGCAGGGTATTCCAAAATTTAGGACCTTTAAAAGTAATGCAATGTTGGTGTTTGGATGTTCGACAAAACGGAAGATGAAGATCATTTCTTCTTCTGGTTGGGTAATGGTGAATATTAGAAGAAAGGGTGAAAAGATCATGAAGAGAAACAGGCAAATCATGTTTACATTTAAGATATTTGAAAATAAAAATACATATTTGGAATGCATTCAGTTTATCTGCAGACAAAATTGAGTACTTCTTGAAGAGAGGGGCAGAAGGTTCTTGAGAATTTGAATGAGAAATTAATCTCATAAATTTCTTCTGTATGATGAGTAGCTTAGAAAGATAGGAAGGATAGGACCCCAAACAATATTACAGTAATTGAAATAAGGAAAAATCAAACTGTAATATATTGTTAAGATGGGAAGACGGGTGAATAAATGCACAAACCTTTCTCAGAATACCAAAGTATACCAGAGTGAAAGGCTTGGATAGAGTGGATGTGGAGAGGATGTCTCCACTAGCGGGAGAGCCTAGGACTCGAGATCATAGCCTCGGAATTAGAGATGAGTGGAAATTTATTTAGTCAGAGGGTGGTAAATCTGTGGAATTCTTTGCCACAGAAGGCGGTGGAGGCCACGTCAATGGATATTTCTAAGGCAGAGATAGATAGATTCTTGATTAGTACAGGTGTCAGATGTTGTGGGGAGAAGGCAGGAGAATGGGGATAGGAGGGAGAGATAGATCAGCAATGATTGAGTGGACTTGATCCGCTGAAAGGCATAATTCTATTCCTATCCCTTATGACCTGATGACATTATGACCTGTACATGCCTGCCTTCACCACGGCATTGCTCTCTGAAAATATCATGGATACAATTGGGTTCTGTCTGGTGACCATTGTTTCTACAACCCGACTAATAATCAAGATTTGTCTTTCAGCTTTAAACAGAATAGGCTTAATTGAGACCTGATGTTCTTGCCCTATGTCTCAAAGATCACAAGCTCATGAGGAAGATCAAGCATCCTAAGATCATCGTACTCTATTCAGAAGCCTTCAAAATCTTCGCCACTTAGAATTGACGTAATTGAAGGATACAAGCTGTTGGGGAAAATTCAGGAGTCATGGAGTTATAGAGTCATAGAGTCCTAGTTTGTGGAAACAAGTCCTTCCGCCCAACTTGCCCACACCGACCAACATGTCCCATCTGCACTAGTCCCACCTACCTGCGTTTGGCCCATATCCCTCTAAACCTGTCCTATCCATGTACTTGTCTAATTGCTTCTTAAACATTGCGATTGTCCCCGCCTCAACTCGCTCCTCTAGTTTTGAGATACAGCACTGAAACAGGACCTTCAGCCCACCGAAGCGCCGAATAGTGATCCTTGCCAATTAACCTACAATCTGTACGTCTTTAGAGTGTGGGAGGAAACCGGAGATCCCGGAGAAAACTCACGCAGGTCCCAGGGAGAACGTACAAATCCATCCAGACAGCACCCATAGTCGGGATCAAAGCCAGATCTCTGGTGTTATAAGGCAGCAACTCTATCTCTGTGCCATCGTGAGTTACTCCAACACTTTGTGTCTATCTTTGGTATAAACCAGCATCTGCAGATCCTTTCTACATTCCCACCGTTGTTGGGTCTGGAGTCCAGAGTTTTGACCCAGTGCTAATGAAGGGATGGCAAGTATGATTCCATCTCAGGACGATGCGCAATTTAAGCAGAGTGGAGAGCGGTGTTCCATTATATTTGTTCATGGGGTTAGAGGTCACGGTTTTGGGCAAGTAACTGTAGTGCATTTAGTAGATGGTACATACTGCAGTCACCGTGCACTGGTGGTGGAGAGAATTAATGTTTATGCTTAGGGTGGTGGTTAGGGTACCAGTTAAGCCAACTTTGTCCTGGAAGGTATTGAACCTCTTGAACGTTGATGGAATTGCACTTCTCCAGGGCATGTGAAGAATATTCCATTGAATTTGTGATTTGTGCTTAGTAGGTAGTAGATGGCATTATAGAGTCTCTGACTGTGAGTATGCATGTCCTTGTTGCTTTTTTCGTCTGAGAGCAACATAACTAATGACCTTACTGCAAACAATAGTGTCAGCCTGTCTCATCATCCTCCATTCTCCTCTATTTGGAAAATGTCAAGAGCATCAATTTCCTACTATGCTATAGAGCACCTTATGACCCACGCTTCCCACTCAGAAGCAATTTACATTGCTTCTCTTCCTCTCCACTGCACTGCTAGTGAATTCACAAACCTTCTCAAATTCAAAAATGTTTCAAAACATGCTGACTGAGGCAGAAAAAAATAAAAAAATATATAGTTGTAAAGCATTTTTTCCTTTCCTTGTTTATCTCTAGTTTTGTTGTTATGATCTTGAAGAATAATATACCGCTACGGACGATATTGGATATGAGATGTGTAGGAAAGAACTGCAGATTGTTTAAATCGTAGTAAGCCACAAAATGCTGAACTAACTCAGCGGGACAGGCAGCATCTCCGGAGAGAAGAAATGGGTGACGTTTCGGGTCAAGACCTTTCTTCAGACTTCATAGAAAACTGATTTATTAATATTTTAACATGATGAATATTACACATTTCTCAATTAGATGAAAATGGGGAACAACTAATGAAGTGTGGGAATCATATGAACGTATTGCAATACAATAGAAATGGCTGAACCTTTTTGCAAATAGATGCATTGGAATGCTGTACATTTCTTTTCTCGAGATGTATATTGATCTTAAGAAATTTAGAAAAAATGTTTTAAGTATCTTGCCTTTTCACAATCTCAGGACACATCTGAGCGCCTTGACACCAATGAAGTAAATTTGAACAATGTTCACCAAATAAGTTAATGGCAAACTCTGACTAACCACAGCAAGATAATGATAGATTGGAGTTAGATATTGGCTCTGTTGAAGGGAGCAGTGACCTGGATCAGGACAGCTCACAAACACAATCTTGTAGAGCAGTGGTGTGTTTCTCAAACAAGCTGATTTATTCATGGCCTTAACAGTATACTATACGATACGATACAATATGATAAACTTTATTCATTCCCAGAGGGAAATAGGTCTGCCAACAGTTGCAACACACAACAAGGTACACAAAGACTTGAAATTAAAAGTGAAAAAAAAAAAGGACAAGCGACTGTTGTTTGGCTGCCCTATGCAAAGAGCCTTCACCGAAACGAACGAACGAACAAACACACAAACAAACGAACACAGACTTACTGTATCCTCTGGGCAGAGAATTTTAAAACTACAGTGCTAGCTCCCCCACCCCACCCACGCACACCGACTCCCCCTTTGTTCTGCCACCGTCCTTCACGGTGCGTCCCCATTGTCTTCCCCTCCCCCCCCCCACGCCCTACTGCCATCGAGGTTCCCGCTGTCGCCGCCAATGCTCTGTTCCCACATAGGCTCCGTTGCTGCTGAGGCTCCACTGTCGCTGTGGATCCTGTTGCTGTCGAGGCCGAGGCTCCCATCGCCACCAAAGCACCCATTACCGCCGCTTCAGAGGCTCCTTCGGCCCAGAGAGGCCTTGCCGCCCAGCTTCTCAGCAATTCCCTGTGAGGCCTGTGGAGTGTCAGGCCCACCGCGGTGCGTACCTGTCGTTGGTCGTTGCCATGGTTGGCGGCGGCGCGGTTGTTCGCCGGGTGGATTGGGCCGCATGGCTCCCCGGGACACTCCCGCCATGCACGTGGCTTCCCTGGCACTCTACTGGTATCTACTGGGAAATACTCTGAGAGAAGCCAAAGTGTTTCAAAGTCTCACGTGCCTCTTTATCTTCTTACAGCGCAGTGATTACATATAAGCTCCTGTCCCACTTAGGCGATATTTTCGGCAACTACAGGCGACTAGGCTGTCGCTACGTGGTCACGGGGTGACACATGTATGGTCTCCTCAAGTCGCTAAAGAGTCGTAATGTTTTTCTGATCGCCATCGGATTTTGAAATGTTCCAAACTTTTCGGTGACTGTGGGCTTGACATAGCTTGTCTTCTCCTGTTGTAGGTGCTGCTGTAGGTTGTCGCCAGGATGACACAGGTTGTCGCCAGGTGATGTTGGTTGTCGCCTGGTGCTGACTACAGCGAATTCCATTGGCGACTACCTACGTCAACTGGTGACAGGTACCGGAAACTGAATTATTGCCTTCAGCCTGCTTTACAACCTCCTACATTTATCTTTACACCAACTAGCTAGGCCTTGTAATCTAAACACCTCCTAGACCTATTTATTGACTTTCCTAATATGATCTTTAAGTCCCCTTTAGTATGCTTCCCCAGTATGTGAGGTTTTGGGTTAAAATATCACAAACATGCCCATTTTCCAGAATTATAATTTCTAGATTTTCATCTATCAGCTCTGATACAATGGAAAAGTTTCTAGCCCAACTCTGAAACAATGCAGTGGAATATTTATTCGTCCACAGCAGATAGAGGACAGACAGGTTCTAGACTTAACAATTCTTCAGCTTAATGGTACCTAAAACTACAGAGAAGGCTCTTAGTACAGGAAATCTCAGTGTAATTCCCAAGGTCATAAAGATTTGTAGTTAATTGTCCTCAGCAAAATTGGCCCCAGTGTGTAGAGAGTGTATGCAAAAGTGGAATAACATAGAACAAGTGTGAACGTGGGATCAATGATTGGTGTGGATTTGGTGGGAGGAAGGGCCAGTTTCCATATTGTACCTTTCAATCAATCAAATCATGCACATAAGTCTATTCAGCTGTTCAAACTATGTCAGGCTCTGTGTAATAGTATGACTTTACCAGTAAAAATAATATTTTCACTCCGATTGTAAAGGGCCTGTCCCACTTTCACAACCTAATTCACGACCTTTTTAACTCGTGGACATTTTTCATCGTGCTAGAAAAACGTCCCGACCTACTTGATGCCACGAGTACCTACGACTAGCATCACGACCTACAATGACCTACTTACGACCTCCTAAGACCTCCTACGATCTTGTAACGACCATGCTGCGAGTATGAGTCGAGGGAAAACTTGGCAGAGGTCGTGAATTAGATCGTGAAAGTGGGACAGGCCCTTAATTCTCCTTTAAGCCTTCCTCCCAGAGCAAGCATTCAATCAACTGTCCTCACATCCCAAAATTGTTACTGTATCTATATAAAGCATTTAGTATTGTTTCACTGCATTAAAGTTACGTTGTATTAGAATTAGAACACCTCCAACATTGGGGCAGCACGGTGATACAGCGTTAGAGTCACAGCCTTACAGCGCCAAAGACCCGGGTTCGATACCGACTACGGGAGCTGTCTGTACAGAGTTTGTACATTCTTCCTGTGATCTACCCAGGTTTTCTCAGAGATCTTTGGTTTCCTCCCACACTCCAAACACATACAGGTTTGTAGGTTAATTGGCTTGGTATAAATATAAGTTATCCTTAATGTGTGTAGGTTATTGTTAATGTGCGGGGATCGCTGGTCGGTGCGGACTAGGTGGGCCGAAGGGCCTGCTTCTGCACTGTATCTCTAAACTAAACTAAACTAAATTAATTTATGTTTATTCCCATTGGTAGTAGTGGCAAGGAGGCTTGCTGAAAAATAATATACAGCGAGTAGTGTAACCTTTCTCCAAATTGTAACTGGTGACCCTCAGCAGTCAAATCTCATCCTGATTCCAATCGCACAGTTGGAGCTATGTGTTATATTAGGTGCGCTCAGCCGTATTCTATATTAGGCTTTGAAAAATAGGCAGGAAGGACAGTGGGTGGTGTGAGCAGGGAATGGGAGGAGGTGACTCGTGGAATATAATACATCTGACTTTTTCTTTGCTCTGAAAAATGACACTTGGCATCAATTTTCCGATTTGATATTTACAATTGTCCTGTCACGGATATATAAAAGTTCACTCTTGATAGCATTCACATTCTACTTGGTGTCAGTGGGGAATACAGAATACAGAGTCCCTTGTCCCATTCGTCTCCATTGAATTGGAGCTCTGATCCAATAGGTGAAAGGTCATTGATATTGTAGTACAGACAGCCTGGTTTCTGACTATACTTATTAAATTATCTTGAGCCGAGTATAACATAACTGATTTTGCCACAGTCTCATAAGACAGCACTCCCACTCATTGGTTTCTTAATAGACTCATCTAAGTAAATCTAAAAGTCATAAGGTGCTCAGATTCATCTTGAGCACCAATTAATCGTTAAAAGGATTTCCATAATAAATTGACAAAGCCATATTATAATTGCCTGTCAACTCTCTGCAGGGTTTGGAGACTCAGGGACTCTGGGGGAAAAAAAAATAATTATGTTTAATTTTACTCCCTGTCTCAACCCAATCATATCATCCATGACACATAATTCAAATTTATTTTGTTATGAGTTGAATACCATGGAAACCATGGTTGATTTAATTTTATATTTTAATGAAGGTGGTCATATCGGTGATGATGAAAAACATAGTGAGACTATGTCAGCTGGCAGGAACCTGATGATAATCACAAAGTGCTGGAGTAACTCAAGCAGCATCTCTGGAGATAAATGATGGGCGACGTTTCAGATCTGAACGCTTTTTCAGACTGGTTCTGATCCGAAACATCGCCCATCTGTTTTCTCCAGAGATACTGCTGATCCGCTGAGTTATGCCCCTGTCCCACTTAGGCGATTTGTTTTAGGCAATATTTTTAGGCGACTAGGCAGTCGCCACATGGTCACCGGGGTGTGGCCTGTATGGCCGTGAGTCGTCTCCCCAGTCGCCCAAAGAATCATAGCGTTTTCTGGTTGCCGCTGGATTTTGAAATGTTCAAAACCTTTCGGCGACAGTTGGCTTGATGCCAATGAGCGTAACTTGACTTCTCCTGATGTAGGTGTAGTCGTAGATTGTCGCCAGGATGACGTAAGTTGTCGGCAGGATGACCTAGGTTGTCGCCAGGTGACTAGGTTGTCGCCGGTGCTGAATTCAGTGAATTTCATTGGCGACTACCTACGTCAACCTACGTCAACCGGCGACAGGCACCAGCGACTGAATTGTATTAAGTTGTCTTCAGTTGTCGCCGACAGGGTCGTACCTTGTCGTAGCTTGTCCCGGGTGGACGTAGGTTGTCGTAGGTATGATCGTAGGTGGACGTCCTAATGGGTTGCTGGTTGTCAGTAGCTTGCCGTAGCTTGACGCCGACCAGGTGGTAGGTTGTTGTAGACATTGTCGTAGACATTGTCGTAGTGGGGTCCAGTCGCCGTTTTTTTGGCGACCTGTTATGTCTATGACAGTCGCCGGCAGTTGACGAAAAAATCGCCTAAGTGGGGCCCATTACTTCATCACTTTGTGTCTATCTTCGATATAAACCAGCATCTGCAGTTCCATCCTACACATCATTGTTGGAACCCAAGGACACAGGGTTAAGACAACTGGTGTTAGGACCAAAAGGACGATGAGCAGATTTTGTTTACCTCAGTCTATGAAATGCAATACATGACCAGACTCTTTTTGTTATGCCTTTTACATTGGAACTGTGCAAGTAGTTAAAACAAGGGAAACAAATGATAGAATTAGAGAGAAGGAGAAGTGAGTGAGTTTGGAATGGGGATAATTGGATAGCCTTTACAAAGATTCATAAGGGCTGAATTTATTTATGAATATATTAAATTAATTTATTACAGAAACACTTCAGTAACGATAGCAACATTTCTGCCTGTCTAGGCAGTGAATGAAGGAATATGGACAATGTTCATGCAGATGTGCAGCTTAAATTGGCATAATTCTCAACATAGACATCAAGGGACTGTTCCTTTGCTGCTCCATCTTCTAGTAAAAGGCTGACAGGTGTCTCCCTTGCTTCTTTCTACCAAAGGGACTTATTGGGATCCTGGCAATGACAAAGGCTCAGCATACAGCAACACCAGGGAATTAATTTGTTGCCAACAGCAAAAAGAGCAATGCAAATATGATGATGAAGATGGGGAACTGTATTTAAACCATCGATGTCAGCTGACCTTCAGTGGTAGCATTCCCATGTCCGAGAGTGGACGGTCTTTGGCATGTATTCCTGCGCATGTATTACAGTCCCATCCAGCATCTTGGAAATGCCCCATTGACAGAAGTTAGGAAAAGTACTGTAGAACTGATTAGCACACAACAAAAGCTTTTCACTGTACCTTGGTACACGTGACAATAAACTCAACTAAACGCAACTTCCTTCCTCCTTACCAGCTTCCAAGATGTCCTGAGGAGTGTGTGGGAAGAAACTGTGGATGATGGGCTACACCGAAGATGGACACAAAATGCTGGAGTAACTCAACGAGAACGGCAGCACCTCTGGAGAGAACGAATAGGTGATGTTTTGGGTCGAGACCCTTCTTCAGATTGGGAGTCAGGGATGAGGGTGTCGGGAGATATGGAAGGGTAAGGTGTGGAAATGACAGATCAACGTAGACGATAAGGAAATGGAGAATGGTACATTGTTAGCTGAGGAGAATGGACAAGGAGGCATGCAATCAGTAAAATTAATCAGAAGGACAGAGAAAATAGTTGGAGAACAAGGATGGGGAGGGATGGAGAGAGAGGGAAAGCAAGGGTTACTTGAAGTTAGAGAAGTCAATATTCATGCCACTGGGGTGTAAGCTGCCGAAGCGAAATATGATGTGCTGTTCCTCCAATTTCCACTGGGTCTCACTCTGACAGTGGAGGAGGCGCCTTGAAATACATTATTTGAGTTTGTAGATGTCACAACCAATGAGCCCCAGTAACTTTTGATGTAATTTGGAATTATTCAGACATGAATGATAACAGATTCCTGAAAATAAAGTTTTTCCTTAATTAAAGTGACATGTCTTTGCTGAGAGGGAAAGAGCAGTCGAGAAAAAAAAATGTGTTTCTGACAGGCCTGAGGGAAAGAGTGTGAAAGACTTACTGAGAAGTGGATGCCAGGTTTTGTTAGTGGAAATTTATATCAGGGATATGATATTTCACAGCTGGGGCAGGAGATACTGCTCATGTACTGTATGGCTCAGTGCTGGATCCAGCACGAGCTCCATATATAAAGGCTGCAAGGGAGCAATTCAGCCATGCCTGGCTTAGTCTAAGTGTATTTATGTACACTGTAGTAAACAAATTCAATGTGAACCATCTGGAGGGGGAAGGGGATTGCTTGGGGGTGGGGAGTCAGATATTGAATTGGCTGCATCTGTACCAAATTGGCAAGCTTGGGAGAGGCTTCAAAGAGCGTTAGTGCAGCACAGATACAGGACCTTCTGCCCATCACATCCATGCTGACCCATTTATTCGACTACAGCGGTGAGGGATGCGCAAGCGCAGAAGGAAGCTCCCGGTGAGCGCTGTGCAGCCGTACTGGAGCGGACCGGCCCGCAGGCACGGGGCTGACCAAGACCGCACGCGGTCAGCGGCTGCCGTGAAATGAGGACGGGCCCACGGCCAAGCGAGGAGGGCCATTGGCAAACGAGGATGGTTGTCTGCTCTTCTCTGGCCATTGCACCTATCCTCGAACACCAGCCACTCACCTCTACTTGGCCTCAGTCTTCCTCATTGCAGTCTCGTACCCCATTCCTCTCAGTGCTCCTCTTCCCTTTCTTAATAGCTGCATTGCTTCCAGCGACTACCCTGACGATCCAGCCTGATCAGAGGATCAGAGGAGCTAGGCAGTAAAAGGAGCTAGAAGATGGAAACAGGCCCCTTGGCCCACCAGGTCCATTCCAACCAGTGATCACCCATACACTAGTTCTACGCCTTCGCATCCTGCACATTAGGGGCAATTTACAGAAGCCAATTAACCTACACCTAACCTGCACCTCTGTGGAATGTGGGAGGAAACCGGAGCACCCAGAGGAAATCCGCCCTGTCACAGGGAGAACGTACAAACTCCGTACAGACAGCACCCATGGTCTGAATGGAACCCGGGTCTCTGGTGCTGTGAGGTAGCACCACTATACCGCCCAATATTAAAGACTTGCAGAACCCTACTTGGTTCTTTGGTCTCTTTCTACCCACCCAAACTCCACACAGTGAATACTGTGCACCATTATGTCAGATAACTCATTTCTGCACTGTGACATACATGTGGCTCTTAATGTCATCATTTTCCCTGAGGCTGACTGCTAACTAAATCACTTCCGTATTAACGCTATCAGAATTAATGGACGAGTGTTAAATTTAACACCTTTTACTTGCGTTGACAGGCAGGCAATTAATCCATGTTTCATCGATTGTTGCAACATTAAAAAGAATGCTAATGAAATCAAGCCGCTGCTTCCTGTGTGTATCTTGTTGGAGGGGTGTGTGGGGGGGGGGGGGGGGAGTGTTGTGTGGAGAAATTAACCAGCGAGTCAGCATCTGCAGAGCAAGCATGTCCTTCCTGATGTTACAGTTAAAATGCAGGGATTGCAGCCAGTCTCTGTTGATGCAGTTGAGTGTTTAAGGATAATTGCTGTGTTTTGGGGGCAGGGATCTCTGGATTGGTGAGTTATATTTATACATCGTAAAAAGCAAAGATACCATTAGTGACAAATGGACACCATTAGTGCCAGGATGGGAAACTAAGAATTAAACCATGAAGGGAAACTAATTTAAGCTGGAGATAAGGAAGAGTTTCTTCTCTGAAGATATAGTTGTGAATATTTGGATGCTAGAGGGTTGCGGAGATTGAGGCATTGAGTGTAGTCATTCTGACGTTTGGTCTACAGGGGAATTAACGATTACGATACAATAGAACATTATTTATCCTAGGAGGGAAATGACCTGCCAACAGTCATAAAAACACAAAATACATGAATCATGAAATTAAAGTGACAAGTGAAAATGATTGGGGATGTGCAAAGATTGAGGGGGGGGGGGAGACTATCTCTGTCTACCCCATGACAGAAGGGGGAAGAGTTGTGCAGTTTGATAGCCACAGGGAAGAAGGTTGTCCTGTGGTGTTCTGTCCTGCATCTTGGTGGAACCGGTCTGTTGTTGAAGGTACTCCTCGGGTGGACCAGTGTGTCATGGAGGGAAAGAGCTGTATTGTCCAAGATGCTCCACAGTTTGAGGAGCATCCTCCCCTCCAAGACCACCTCCCATGAATCCAACTCCGACCCCCTGACGGAGCCAGCCTTCCTGATCAGTCTGTTGATCCTATTGGCATCCACGGCTTTCGCGCTCCAGCCCCAGCACACAGCAGCAAAAAAGATGGCACCAGTTACCACCGATTGGTAGGACATCTGCAGCATCTTAGTGCAGACGTTGAAGGAGCAGAGCCTTCTCAAAAAGTACAGCCGACTCTGTCCCTTCTTGTACAGGGCCTCAGCATTCCTGGACAAATCCAGTTTAGTGTCCAGGTACACACCAAGTTATTTGTACTCCCTGGTAAACTGCAGATCCACACCATTAATGGAGACTGGAGTCAGGGGTGTTCCTCTCTTCCTAAAGTCCACCATTAACTCCTTAGTCTTGTCAGTGTTGAGCTGCAGGTGATTCAGCCCACACCACTCAACAAAGTCATTGACTACACCTCTATATTCAGCTTCCCTCCCCTCACTGAAGCAGCCCACAATTGCAGCTCATTAGGCCGATGGGGAGAAGGCTGGAGAATGCATCTGAGCCCAAGTTGAAACATGATCTCACTGTATGATGGAGCATGCTCTAGGGATGAGCGTCCTTCTCCTCAGAGGCTGCCGGGAACAAAGAGAGGCCCGGCAAAGGGGAGGCGCTGACAAGAAAGAGGGATCAGGCTTGGGAGGGGCCACGGAGAACAGAGGGACCTGGCTGAGGGGAGGGGCACCAAGAACAAAGAGTGACCCAGTGTGAAAGAACAAATAGGGGCCATTGGGACTACATTAAACACTTTATAACCTTGTCAGTGGTCTATACGTGCCGACTTTTTTCATACTTTGTGTATGGTATGCAAAACAAATTTCACTGTGACATGTGATAAAGTATCATTCATTCATTCATTCATTCATTCATTCATTCAATTATTCTCTTCCGGTAATGTTGCTGTGAACAACATGGTCTGCAGCAGTTAGTGCTGCTGCATCACAGCTCCAGGGACTTGGGTTCATTACTGACGTCGGATGTTGCCTGTGTGAAGTTTGCATGTTCTCACTGCCACTACATGGGTTTGCCTTAGCTGCTTCTGTATCTCTCCACATCTGTAAAAGATGCTGCTTGGTTAATTGGCCACTGTAAATTACCCTTTAGTGCAGGTTAGTGACAAGAGAATCAAAAGGGAGTTGATGGGCATGTGGGATGGAATAGGTTGCAGGGGTACTGATGGGAATAAGGAGAGGTGGAATGGGACTGATGGGATAGCAGTGCCAGGAGCCTACATGGGCCGAATGGCCTCCTTCTCATTCAAAGGATGTTATGAAATGGGCAGAGTATTGTTCAGGCATTGTCATTTTACTGTATTTTACCTCATCACAAAGGGATAATTTTTGAGGCTGTAATTGAAAAGTTTGGAGTTGGCAAGTGGTCAGAGATTGTTGCCGTAAAGAACTTTTCAGGATGTTCTCATTTCCTGCTTCTACCGTGTCGGGAGCTCAGCGAAACCATCAAGAGAAATGTAAAAACAAGGAACTGCAGATGCTGGTTTACAAAAATAGGGCACCAAGTGCTGGAGTAACTCAGGTTTCAGGCAGCATCTGTGGAGAACATGGATAGGCGATGTTTTAGATCAGGACCCTCTTTAGATGCTTCTGAAGAAGGGTCCCGATGCAAAACGTAACATATCTGTGTTTTCCAGAAATGCTGCCTGATTACTCCAGCACTTTGTGTCATTTTTCACCGAGAGAAATGGCTAATTAGTACAGGTGACATAGGTTATGGGGTTAGGAGGGAGAGATAGATCAGACATGAATGAATGATGGATTAGACTTGTGACATGCCCTTATGACTGCTTTCAGTTGTGCTTCACTGTTTATCTGGTGGTTTGGTGCGGAAAGTTGACCAGGAAGTATGGCTCACGAGGAAATGATGGGTAGCAAAAAGGATAACATGAGACCAAGTGGGTTAATGTGGCAGTGGCTTTTGAGATTGACTGTTGAATATTTAACGTGTTGCTATGCTTGCCTTCATCAGTTGGGGCAGTGAGTATAAAAGTCAGGGAGTCATGTTGCAGCTTTATGGGACTGGTTGGGCTGCATTTGGACTATAATGTGCAGATCTGGTTGCCCCATTATAGGAAGGGTGTGGTGCCTTTGGAGAGGGTGCAGAAAAGCTTTACCAGAATGCTCCCTGGATTAGAGGGCATTGGCTGTAAGGAGAGGCTGGACAAACGAGGATTTTTTTCCTCTGGACTGCAGGAGGTTGAGGGGAAACCTGACTGAAATATATAAAATGATGAGTAGCATAAATAGGGTTAACAGTCAGAGCTTTGGAAATGCCAAAGACTAGAGGGAATAGCTTTTAAAGTGAGATGGGCAAACTCTAAAGGGGATGTGCGAGGCAAGACTTTACACAGCGATTGGTGTGTGCCTGGAATGAGTTGCCAGTGGTGTTGGTAGAGGCAGATATGATAAAGGTGCTAATGAGACTTTTAGACAGGCACATGGATCTGCAGGAATATGGATCATGTGTAGACAATAGGTGCAGGAGTAGGCTATTCGGCCCTTCAAGCCAGCACCGCCATTCAATGTGATCATGGTTGATCATCCACAATCAATACCCCGTTCCTGCCTTCCCCCCATATCTCCAGACTTCGCTATCTTCAAGAGGAGACAGAGGAGATTTGTTTAACCCGGCATGTTCTAAATATGCCTAAAAACACTAGATAGGGAAAAGGATGTGAGTTCATATGATCTCTTGCCTGAATTTGTAGCTGAAAGAATGGTGTGGAAAAAGTGGTTTTCAATTCATGGGCACATGCACAATATTGGGGAATGGTGGAACTTTTTTTTGATGAGTATCACTTGAATTGGGCTGGGGTCTCAGTGAATTTAATAACTAAAGTTAGATTTAAGACCATAAACTAAAGGGTAAGGCTGGTGTGGGATCTTGTGAGGACATTTAGGAATTTAAAGAGAAAGGACAAGTGCTGATTGGTATGGAGTAGCAAAATGGCCAGTCTGCCAGGAAGTAAAAGCACACAGGGCTATAACAGGATATCTTTAATTATAGTCAGAACAAGAGAATGTGAAAAACTGAAGGTGCTTTCCTTCAATAAATGCAACAAATTGGGTGGGTCAATGGGTTAAATAAGTCAATGAGTGCAATCTATTTGCCATAACAGAGGCATGGTTGAAGTGTGATTTATTTACAATACCTTTAGAAATAATAAAGAAAGTGGGTGCAGTATCGCTCAGAGAATGGGAGAAAGGCAGAGGTGAGTAAGTAAGTAAGTAAGTTTATTGGCCAAGTGTTCACATACAAGGAATTTGCCATGGTGCTCCGCCCACAAGTAAAACAACATGACATACAGTGACAGTTACAAATGATTCAGAAAACACTAAACATTAATAATAATGCAACATTAATGATAAAACACCATTGATCAAGCATGTGAACCAACAACATACCAGATCACAGGGAGGCAACAGATTTTTGGCTGTTGAGTAGAGCAACTACTTGTGGATAAAAACTGTTTTTATGTCTGGCTGTGGCAGCTTTGACAGTCCGGAGTCGCCTTCCAGAGGGAAGTGATTCAAAGAGTTTGTGGCCAGGCTGAGAGGGGTCAGAGATGATCTTGCCCGTTCGCTTCCTGGCCCTTGCAGGAAGGATGTTAGCACATTTTGGGTATATACAGTAGTAGTTAAAAAATAAAACATTGGTGGATGTATGTATTATGGTTGTTGCATTGTAATCATGGGTCACTCTGGTCTACACATGCACCGAGCAAACCAAATAACGAGCCAATTGATATAGAAGATGAATGTATGATCTCTGGTAAGACATTGGTATTGGTCTATTGTTGTCACCTGAAACATAGAAACATAGAAAATAGGTGCAGGAGTAGGCCGCTCGAGCCAGCACCACCATTCGATCACGGCTTATCATCCAGAAGAAGAACCCCGTTCCTGCTTTCTCCGCATATCCCTTGAATCTGTTAACCCTAAGAGCTATATACAACTCTTTCTTGAATACATCCAGTGCATTGGCCTCCACTACTTTCTGTGGCCGAGAATTCCACAGGTTCTGGGTGGAAAAAAAAAATCCTCATCTCAGTCCTAAATGACCTACCCCTTATTCTTAAACTGTGATCCCTGGTTCTGGACTCCCCCAACATGGGCAACATTTTTCCTGCATCTAGCCTGTCCAATCCCTTAAGAATTTTCTATAAGATCCCTCTCACCCTTCTAAATTCCAGTGAATATAAGCCCAGTTGACCCATTCTTTCATCCATGTGCTCCAGAGATGATCTAGTAGTTAAGAGGCCTGCATGGAACAGTGATCATAATATATAAAAATGACTTACTTCAAAACCGGAACCAAAGTCTTAAATCTATATAAAGCAAACCACTGAGGCATGAGGAATGAGTTGGATTTGGGAACTTGGGAAATTATATTAAAAGGTTTGCAGCAAACATTCAAAGGCTAACCTTTAAATATTTAATAGAAAGTTTACAAACAATATATATCTCTTGAAGGCAAAAAAAAGTGTTTCAGCAATAGCTACCAAGAGAAATTTAAGATTATATTAGATAAAAGGGGAGGGTGTACAATGTTGCTCAGAAAGCTGACAGTTTGCTCATTGGAAAACATTCAGAACGCAGTTGATAAGGAATAGGAACATAAGGTAAAGGAACATAAGGCACAAAATAAAAATCAGGCTGCAATACTTTACAGATACGTGAAAAAAAAGAAAAGATGCTGGCATTATTGTGGGTACATTGGAGACCAATGCAGGAAAAAATAAGACTGGGGAGTGAGAAAGTTCCCAAGAAATAACATTCAAATACTATTAGAACATAGAACAGTCTAGAGCAGGAATATCCCCTTCGGCCTTCAGTGTTAAGTTAAACTGATCTCCTCGAACAGCACATGTCACATATCCCTCCATTCCCTGCATATCCATGTGCCTATCTTCAAGCCTTCGTTGTTTAATTTGTTTGTCTTCACAGAAGCTGGAAAACTTCCAGGAAATAGTGGAAAACTACTGGTTCAGAGTGAATGAAGAGAGCATAAAAAAATAACATTAGTGGAAAGCTGGTATTGGAGAAATAAATGGAGGTGAAAGTTGATCAATCCTGAAGAAGGTCTGAAGAAGGGTCTCAACCCGAAACATCACCTATTCCTTTTCTCTAGACATGGTGTCGGATCCGCTGGGTTACTCCAGATTTTTATGTCTGTCTTCGGTTTAAACCAGCGTCTGCCGTTCCTTCCTACAAAACCCTGGGATAGTTGTCCTGTTTTCTACTGTTTTTGAAGGAGGTGGCTATGGAGATAGTGGCTCTCTACTTGTCAATTCTATACTTTCTAGTACACCTATCACAGATTGGAAGGTAGCAAATCATTGATTTGTTAATCTGGCATCAGTAGTAAAGAAAATGCTGGAAACTATTATTAAGGAAATGATGACAGGCAGAGTCGATATGGACTTCAGAAAGAAAAAAACACAATATTTGAGGTTGTAAACAGATGAAGGTGTAAATAAAAACACAAACAAACAAACAATCATCCGTTTATTGCACGATGGAAATCTGAAATAAAAACAAAATGCTAGAAAATCTCAGGAGGTCAGGCAGTGTGTGTGGAAAGAGAAACACTCAATGTTTCAGATGAACGACCCTTCTTCCGATCTGCTGAGTTTCTTAGCATTTTCTGCTAGTATTTCGAGCCAGTTGATGTGGTGTATTTGGGCATTTAGATGGCCTTCAATAAGTCGTCATAGAACAGTGTTAAACAAAGTGTATGGACATTGGGGGTTATATATTAAAAGAGATTGAGGGTTGATTAATGGATAAAAGACAGACAGTAGGGCTAACTGGGTCACATTTGAATTGGAAAACTGTGCCAGTGAGATGCTACGGGCATTGATGCTAGATATCTTGATGTGCATAATTCCATCTCAATGATTTGGATGAGGAATTCAAGTGAGATGTATCGTGTTTGCCGATGGGTTACAAAACTCAGATAAGATGTGGCCTGTAAGGACGATGCAGAGAGGCTCAAGATGGACATAGATAGTTTAAATTATGATGTTAGAATATTTTGTTGGAAGACACATTTCTTGATTAGTACGGGTGTCAGAGGTTATGGGGAGAAGGCAGGAGAATGGGGCTAGGAGGGAGAGATAGATCAGCCATGTTTGAATGGCGGAGTAGACTTGATGGGCCCAAAGGCCTAATTCTATTCCTACTCCTAATGACCTGATAACCTTATGACGTGGAACCATTGAAAGATTGAAAGTTCTTGCTGTTCAGATGGACCTGGATGACCTTGTACGTGAATCACTGAAAGTTAACAGGTAAAGGAAACAATTCTGAAGACATTTTATGATGATTGTTAATGTAAGAGGGTTTAAGCACAAGTGAGGAGACATAGTCCTCCGGTTGTAGAGGACTCTGGTGAGACTGCATCAAGAGCGTTGTGGACTGGTTTGATCCTCCCATCTAAAGAAGGACATACTGATGATGGGGAGAGTGTATCGAAGTGAAGGGATGATGAGCTTGTTCTGCATGGACACTATGAGCAGGTTGGCCCATTTTTGGGCATGTTGAAATCACTTAAGTCCCACTTGGTCTAATATCCTTCTCACAGATATCTGGAGACTGGTGCCTAATGGGAGCATTATCCAATGGACTGACGCATGCTCATACATTATAGATAACATGGCAGATTTCTGACTACCGGTGCTGTCTGTATGGAGTTTGTATGTTCTCCCTGTGACTGCATGGGTTTTCCCCGGTAGCTCTGGTTTCCGCCCACAGTCCATAGATGTATTAATTGGCTTTGGTAAAATTGTAAATTGTCCTTAGTGTATAGGACTATGTTAGTGTACGGGGTGATCGCTGGTCAGTGTGGAGTTGGTGGACCAAAGGGCCTGTTTCCGCAAGTCGAAAGTCTCAAGTAAATCTGGGCTAAATAATCATTGTTGCCGTTGTCCATTCTATGTCATGTGGTACACGTTAGACCCACACCTGATAGATGAGGCAGAACCATGGGAGGTTGCAAATGTGATAATAATTGAGTCCTCCTGCTAAAAGTCCTCTTATAGAGCAAGTCCTGTCATTGGGATGTCACTGTGACTCATGTTTCACCGTTAAGCCAACTATATTTTTCATGGTTACTGCAGGAGGGAGCAGACCAAATAATTTAACCTGCTGTATGTCAAGATGATTTGTTGTCCAACTAGTGACAATCTCTTTCTAATAATGAACTGTGCACTGTAACAAGTGATAAGAGCAGTAAGGAAACATCAGTAGAGACAGTCCAGAAGCTCATATATTAGGATTTAGAATTGCTTTGTCTCTATGCTAATTTGAAATTCTCATAACAGTAAATTGATGACAGGGTCGATTGTATTATGCAGGGCTTCCAAAGCTTTTGTTTTTACTTGCCGCAGGGGTTTGTGGAAAGTTAGGTTGTGTTACAATTCATGTTCTTATTAATTTACATGAAGACTAGGTTGATGATACTGAGAGATACTTATCTTCTGAGGTAGGATCTGTCAACTGCAGATGAAATGCACAGCACTTTCAAGAACACTTCACAAACATCTAGGCTCACAAAACTCAAGCAGAACAAATAGCAAATCACAAGTGTCAAGGCCAAAGTGGATCATTATTCCCAGTGATGACATTAATCCATGAATAGGTCTATGGCCGTTTTGAAAGAAGTCTATTAGTGTCCAAAGCCTTTACCAATGCCAGGCAGTAGGCCTTGAAACATGTGAATGGGAACATAGAATTGTTATGGCACAATAGGAGGCCTTTCTCATGCACTCAGTACTCCGCAGCTCATAGTAGAGTAATCACATCAGTTCCCCTGCTCTTTCCTGCTACCCCTTGTTACAACGTCTCCTCCCTCAGATGCCGTTGTGGTCCCTATCAAGGGCTGACAGAAGAGGAGAGGTCAAACCTTAGATCAATTTGGGCTGAGGCCACAGCAAAGGGCGGCACGGTGGCGCAGCGGTAGAGTTGCTGCCTTACAGCGAATGCAGCGCCGGAGACCCGGGTTCGATCCTGACTACAGGTGATATCTGTATGGAGTTTGAACATTCTCCCCATGACCTGCGTGGGTTTTCTCCGAGATTTTCGGTTTCCACCCACGCTCCAAACGTGTATAGGTTTGTAGGTTAATTGGCTTGGTAAATGTAAAAAAAAATTGTCCCTAGTGGGTATAGGATGGTGTTAATCTACCGGGATCGCTGGTCAGCACGGACCTGTTGGGCCGAAAGGGCCTGTTTTCGTGGTGTATCTCTAAACTAAACTAAATAAGTAACTGCTGGGTACAATTAGCTGATATGGGATTGGCCACCTGAATCTCTTCAGACTATTCCTTAAAAACCCAAGCATTCCAGAGGAACGGATGGACCCACCCAGCTACCAAGCCGAGATCACCAGTTCTTTCTCACAAGAGCACTGGTGAAGAGGGACAGTGACCCCACGCAGACCTGGACTTTCTTGTCACCATAAATAAACCATATTACGTGATTCCACCCGACGGTGAGTGTCGGTGTAGTCATTGTTCATGCAGCGCCATGACTGACATGACATCCCCTGAAAAGTTATTATTTCTCAAATGGCATCCAATTCCCCGTTGAAATACCTAATTAACCCCTATCCATAATGAATTTCACATCAGACTCTTGTCCACTTTGCAAAGACCTTATCCACTTTGTACATTTTCGTCTGAACGTTAGTCTTGTATTCCCCAGCCCAGACACTTCGTTTTTGTCCTCTAGCAGTCTATTGCTATCCTCCTCAATGTTACCATTGCAAGCTTAGTGTGTTTATATGAAACACTATTTTATATGAATTTTTATGTGAATTTTGAAATTGTTCCCTGCACACCCATACCGAGTCCATTATTATTTATCAAGAAAATAATTGTCTTTGCACTGACCCGTGGGGATTGCTGTTGTTTACTATCCTCCAATTGAAAAAGCAATTGTTTCTCTTCACTCTCTGCTTTCCACCTTTAGGTCAAATTCCTATTCATGCTGCTCCTGACCTTTGATTTCCATGGATCTTCGTTTCGTCAGCCAGCTTTTTATGTGAGCCTTTCTTAAACATCTTCTGAAAATCTGTGCAAACAAGCATTTCCTCCCTGATACATCCACCTCATCAATTCACACCCTCCCGATGTCTCACGACATAGAAGGGGGGCATTTGGCCCATCTAGTCTGTGCTGTCTCAGAGCTTTCCCCAGATAATCACATCCTCTGCCTTATTTTCCAACAGCCTGTTCTCTTTCATGCCCATCAACTGCTCCTGATTCTCATACCTGCACTAGAGGTAATTTATAGCAGGCAATTCACCTGCCAACCAGCATGTCCTTGGATAAGGGGGGCCACCAGAGCACCGTTGGGAAACCCACACTGTCGCAGGGAGACAGTATGGTCTTCACACAGACATCACCCTTGATCAGGATTGAACCTGGGTCCCTGGAGCTGTAAGGCTGTAGAACTAACTGCTCGGCTACTATACTATGATTTATCTTTATCAGTGATTCAGGAAAAGCTATTATTAAGGAAGAGTAACAGGGCACTTAGGAAACAATAATAGGATTGGCCTAAGTCAACAACTGGGGAGTTTGTGCAATAAAGATGATGCAGGGAGGCGTAAGGAGAATGTACACGGTTAAACGAGTGGGCAGGATATGGCAGATGAAATATAATGTAGGAAAAAAAATGAAGCTATTAACTTTGGTTGGAAATATAACAAAGCCCCTTATATTATAAATGGTAGGAGATTAGGGTTCAGACAGACCTGTCAATAAATCACTGAATGTTAATGTGTATATTCGGCAAATAATTAGGAAGGTATCTGAAATGTTGGCCATTAGTACTAACAGTCACTTTATTGTCACATATACCTGGATGCAGTGAAATGCTTTGTTTTGCAGACAATCCAGTAAAATTATACCATACATAAGCACGATCATACATAATTAAAGAGTGTAACGATTGAGCTGATTTCTTCTGAGGCAGTACACAAAGTGTCGCCATATTTCTTGTGCCACCTTGTAACTACCAGGTTTTCAAAAAATGTTATTGCAAGAGGATTTGTTCCGAGAGTGGGGACATCCTTCTCCAAGTCCATGAAGCACCGATACGAGTTCATCTCGAATTGTGCCTACAGGTCTGGTCTCAATACCTAAAGAGGGCTATACTTTCAATGGAGGGAGTACAGCAAAAAATCCTGAGGTGGCAGCATCCAAAGGATGGATTAGGCAGAGTAACTTCATAAGTTACAGGAGCAGAATTAGATCATTCGGCCCATCAAGTCTACTGCGCCATTCAATCATGGCTGATCTATCATTCTCTCTCAACCCCATTCTCCTGTCATCTCCTCATCACCCCTGATGCCTGATCCGTACTAAGTAAGCCAACAGTCCCTTTAGTTTAGAAGAATGAGACCTGATCTCATTAGAAACATCCAACATTGTTAAGGAGCTTGAAAAATGGTAGGGATGATGTTTCCCCAGCAGCTGTGATGAGGTAAGGCACCAGTCTCAGAATAATAAGTCACCCTTTCAGATCAGAGATTTTAGTTTAGTTTAGTTTCGAAATACATCAGAGAAATAGGCCCTTTGGCTCACCGAGTTTGCACTGACCAATGATCCCCACACATTAACACTATCCTACACACACTATGGACAATTTTACATTCATACCAAGCCAATTAACCTACAAACCTGTATGCCTTTGGAGTGTGGGAGGAAACCGAAGATCTTGGAGAAAACCCATGTGGTCACATGAATGACGTACAAACGCCGTACAGACAAGCACCCATGGTCAGGATTGAAACCGGGTCTCTGGTGCTGTAAGGCAGCAGCTCTACCGCTGCACCGCTGAGCCGCCCTTAGAGATGAGAATAATTTCTTCACCCAGAAGCTAGTTAGTCTTGGTCAAGAATGCTGAGGAGGCCCTTTCATAGTGTTTATTCAATAAATAAATTAATATGTTTTTAGGTCTGAAGGAAATCAAGGAAAATTGAGTTTATGCACTGATTAAAGATTGGCCATCATCTTATTGAATAGTGGAGCAGACATAAATGGCCAATGCCTGCATCTATTTCTAATGTTCTGATGTAAAGCACTTGTTAAATTTTCCAGCTCAACCTTGCACTTCATGCAAACATCACCTCTTTTATTCCTAACAGCCCCTCCTTTCATTAATTTACATGCTCATAAAACATTTAAGTTCCCTTTGATATTAATTACTAATTTTAACAATTTTCAATTTGTCCCTCACCTTCCTGCATTGACTGGAATTGTTCAGCTGACATGTGACATGTATCCTCATTATTATTTGAACTTTTAGATCATCTGGGGATTTCAGGCTTTGATTCTCCTACTATTTTTACACCTGTGGTTCTGTGCTTATATCTCAAACGTCTCCTCTTTAAAGGCCATGCATCATTTTATTGCAATCTTACTTAATTAAATTCAGTTCTCCTTTAGATAGACACAAAAAGCTGGAGTAACTCAGTGGGTCAGGCATCATCTCTGGAGAGAAGGAAGGGGTTACGACCCAAAACGTCACCCATTCCTTCTCTCCAGTGATGTTGCCCGTCCCGCTGAGTTACTCCAGCTTTTTGTGTCTAACTTTGGTTTTAATCAGCTTCTGCAGTTCCTTCCTACACACACTCAGTTCTCCTTTATCCCAGCTAGATCCATTCTGATCCATTTAAATTAGTGCTTCATTAGCTTTCTCCTTATCTCCCTCTGCTAAACCTCATGATCCCATGGTCACTACTCTCCCAGTGCTGCCCCATTGACATCTGCTTGTCTTGGCAAAACCTATTCACCAGAAACAGATCCACAATGTCCATTTCTACATTGAGCCTCCGACATCCTAACCAAGGGTGTTCCTTAGAGCACACTCCCTTCTTTACTTTCTCTATGATATTATCCCAATTGGCGTTGAACTGGTTGGATACCCAAACGTAGGCATTCTGCAGTTCTTGCATAGATGTCTCCGTGGGTGATTAGGATCTCGGATCACAATTCCCAATATAGATTGCTTGAAACCTGTACTATTTCACTGAACAATTCAAGCAATAACTAGGCTTAGGAAACTAATGTTAAACTACCTGTACGGACCTAAAAGCAACAGGAATAGGAATAATGTAAGTAATCTGGGGTTGTTCTGGCCTCTTTAATCATGACCCTGTCACATCCATACATTACTTTGATGCCTTTTGTATATTAGAATTGATCAGCACTGTTTTATGACACAATATATTAACACCACTCTTTACTGCCTGGTGATTCTTATATTAACATTGTTCGGAAATGTCTGCTGTCAAAATGTTGATGTTGCTCTATACTGACACATCCCAGAACCTTCCTACCATCTCCACACATTAGCATTTAACTGTGCTGCCCGATATCTCTGTTTGTTAATACTGGCATGTACTGTCTGCTATCTCCATATATTAGCACTGCCTTAAGCTACATGGCCTCTCTGTGTACAGCATTGCCCTGTACTGCATGCTGTCTCCATCTATCAACATAGCTCTACACTGCCAGACAGCTCTGTGTATTAACACTGCCTTTCATGTCTGTTATCATGTATTGGCATTGGTTTACATTGCCTGGTGTATCAACATATTAACATTCTCTTTACTGTCAACACAGCGTTACGCTACTAGGCATATTTGCATGTTAAGGTTATCCACTTTTGTGTGTGTCCCCTGTATTTTTGGATTAATACTTTCCCCTTCACTGATGGTATCATGCATGTCAACATTCCTTCGTATTTTCTGCTGCCTCCCTGTATGAAAACTGTCCTGAAATGTCTGACGTCACTGCATAGTAACATTAATCTGAATTAATCTGCATAGTAACATTTGTGTTTGCAGGACCACAAATCCAGAGTGAAAATTCCTGGACAAGTGTACTGTGGTACTGTGGTGTAATCCGATAGGTGGGTTCCCAGATATCAGCCAGCTGGAACTGATGCATCTTTAGTTTATTTAGTTTAGAGATACAGCATGGAAACAGGCCGTTCGGCCCAATGAGTCCGCACCAACCAGTGATCCCCACACATTAACACTATCCTATATACACTAAGGACTATTTACAATTCTAACAAGCCAATTAATCTACAAACCAGTACGTCTGCGGAGTGTAGGAAGAAACCGAAGATTTCGGAGAAAACCCACCCGATCACGGGGAGAATGTACAAACTCCATATGGACAGCACCCGTAGTAGGGATCGAACCCTGGTCTCTGGCACTGCAAGTGCTGTAAGGCAGCAACTCTACCGTTGTGCACATGCGCTGCCATGAGTCATGGGACAACAGCATTAGAAAGGTTCATTCAGAGTCTGATAACAGTGATAAAGAAGCTGTTCTTGAATCTCATGAGACATACAAACTAGTTTTTATCTTCTGCCCGATGGCAGAAAGGAGAAGAGGGAATGAAGGGGGTGTGAATGGTGCTTGATTAAGTTGGCCACTTTCTCAAAGCAGCGTGAAGTGTAGATTAAGTCAATGGTGGTGGTGTGGGGGGGGGGGGGGGGGGGGGGGCTCATTGAAGTGATGGACTGGGCTGCGTTCACAGCTCTATGGAACTTCTTGGATCTGTAATGCATCTGTGTAGGATGGTTTCTGTGGTGCATCTGTAGAGATTGGTAAAGGTCATTGAAGATGTTTGAATTGAAGAATAGATGACGAAGGTGGTCAATAAAGAATAGTGTTAACAAACAGACCCCAATATAGAACGATGTTAATTCATGGAATGTAGGAATGGGAAGGAGAATTAAAGTGTCCAGCAACCGGGAGAACAGGTTGGTTCACGCAGGCTGAGCAAAGTCAGAAACAGGATGTTATGCAGAGGTGGCAGAGAGTACAGTGCAGTGTTGATATATAAAGTGACTGGGCATCATTGAACAATGCTTGTATATGAGATGGCAGATAGTTCAGGATAATATTCATATAAAATGTTGCCTGACAGTGTCGAGCAATGCTAACATATTGGGGGGTAACAGATGATACAGAACAGTGTTGATATATAGGGTGGTTAGACAGCATGGAGCAACATTAATATGTAAGACAGGAGACCCTACAGAGCAGTGTTAATACACGGTGACATCAACGGTAGGCCAGCGGTAAAATATGAAGACAGTAAAGGGCAGTGGTAAAATGCAGGATGGTTAGCAGCAGAAATCAGCTTTAATATAAAGAGACAGCAGACAGGACAAGGCAGATTTGACACAGAAATGCAAGGCAGTACAGAGAAATGATAATCAATGGAGACAGCCAGCGGTATAGGGCAGTCATAATATCTAAAGGCATCTGGCTTTATGAGCAAAGTTATTAAATGAAGGGCAACTGACTGTACAGTACAATGTTAACATAGTGTGACATCTAAAAATATAGGGCAATGTCAGTGTATGGAGGTATACTGGCTGGGGTTTTCACAGACATCCTTAACCCCTCACCACTCCATTCTGAGGTCCCCACCTTCTTTAAGATCACTATCATGCTGATGCCAAAGGAAGTTAGGTAGCGTGCCTTCAATACTACTGGCCAGTGGCACTGATATCCACCATCACAAATTGCTGATCATGGCACACATAAACTCCAGCCTCCCAAACAGTCTTGATCCACTGCAGTTTCCTCAGCGTCTCTAAAGGTCCGTGGCAGAAGCCATCTCCCTGAACCTACACTCACCGCTGGACCTCTCGGCCTCAGAGGGCGGTGGAGGCAGGTTCTCTGGATGCTTTCAAGAGAGAGCAAGATAGGGCTCTTTGAAATAGCGGAGTCAGGGGATATGGGGAGAAGGCAGGAACGGGGTACTGATTGGGGATGATCAGCCATGATCACATTGAATGGCGGTGCTGGCTCGAAGGGCCGAATGGCCTACTCCTGCACCTGCTGTCTATTGTCTATTGGAACATCTTGATAATAATGACGCTTGACAATAATGATTGCTATTTATCGACTAAGGTTTTGGTTCGAGATCATAATCCTGACCAAACTCATTTCCAAACTCCTGGATGCAGGACTCAACACCTTCTCTGCCACAGGATCACTGACTTTCTGCCTCAGACGATAATCAAAGATGATAGGTGATAAAAGTCCTTCACGATAACTTTTCAATACTGGTGCCCCACAAGGATGCATTCATAGCCCCATATTATACGCATTTTACACTGGTGTAACTAAATTCTGATCTTACTCAATCTACAAGTTTGAATATTACACTACCGTAGCTGGCCAGATCTCAAACAATGACAAGATGGAATGCAGGAAGGAGATATTGAGCTAAGTAATATGGTATCAAGATAACAAACTCTTCCTCAATGTCAGCAAAACAAAGGAGGTAATTATTGAGTACAGGCAGCATGGCGGAGTACATGCTCTAACCAGCATCAAGGGTGCAGAAGTGGTTAAGAACATCAAGTTCCTCGGCATAAATTTCTCCAATAATTTGCCTTGGACTAACCACTTTGAAGCTATGGCTAAAACAAAGCATATCAAAGCCTCTATTTCATCAGGAGACTGAAGAAGTTCGGCATGTCTCCAACAACTCTTACCAACATCCATAGATGCACAGTAGACAGCATACTATTGGGTTGCATCACGCAGCTTGGTTTTGGAACAGCTCTATCGAAGACTGCAAGAAACTGCAGAGAGTTGTGGATGTAGCCGTCCATCACAGATCAGCCTTTCCACCATCGATTCCAGCTACTCTTCCCGCTGCCTTGGGAATGCAGCCAATGGAATCAGGACTTGTTTTCATCCCAGACAATTCCCATTCCCATTGGACTGAGGATGCAAAAAAATTGAGAGGAATAGTTTATTTTCCCTCTGCTATCAGACGTCTGAATGGTCCTCCATCAGCTTGGGGAATAGATCTGTTCTTCCAACCTACCTCATTGTGAATGTTGTACTTTTTCACTGCAACTATATGAACATTGCTGTAAAACTATATCCTGCACTCTGGTATTTTTCTCTTTGCACGGCTGATTGTACTCATACTGTATGCATGATACGACTGGAGAGCATACAAAGAAAAGCTTTCAATGTATTTGGTGACAAAAATAATGCATACCAAATACAATTGTACAAAGGGCAAATAAGTGTTCATAAATACAGAATGCAAGACTAAATTGCAAATATATTAATGCAGATAGTCCAATTGGCGAGGTAGATGAATTCAGAGCATTGATTAGCAAGCACATGGGAATATGATACAGTGTGGTAGCATAAGAGATTTGGACGGCACTAGAGACTGCAGATGCTGCAATCTGTGGCAAACAAAGCAGAGCTGCTGGAGGAACTCTGTGGGAGAGTACCGGTCTGAAGAAGCGTCTCGACCCAAAATATCACCCATTCCTTCTATCCCGAGACGCTGCCTGTTATGCTGAGTTATTCCAGAATTTTATTTCTATCTATTCAGTGGACGAGGCAGCATGGAGAGTAAAGGACAGTTGATGTTTGCGGCTGGATGTGCGGCACGTTGGCGCCGGTAGTAGAGCTGCTGCCTCACAGCTCCAGTCACCCAGATTCAGTCCTGACTCTTCTGCTGTCAGTGTAGAGTTTGCATGTTCTCCCTTTCACCATGTAGGTCAATTATTTAGGGTGCTCCGGTTCCCTCCCACACCCCGAACACATGTGCATTGGTAAGGTAATCAGTTACTGTAAATTTCCCCTGGTACTTAGCTGAGGGGTAGAATCTGGGGCAGATTGAGATGAACACAAGGATAATAAAATGCAGAAGTGTGAGTTTACTGTAAATTGGTACTTGACAGCCCAAAGGATATATATCTCCAAGCTGTATGACTGGTCTACGGTTGAAAGAAAGCAGGACCGGCCACTCAATGTCCAAGCACATAGAAGCTTCAAGCAAGGCAGGGAGGGGCGGTGTAGAAGAGGAAGCTGCATTACGAAAGCAATTAAGGAATCCAGTTCTTCAATGATGAGGGAGGAAATCTGAGAAGGCACTTCAAATGTCATCTAACTAAAGTTTAGAAACAAAAAAAGGGCCAAACTCTTTGCATGAGTATCAACAGGAGATGGGGGAACTTGAGAATAATAGGGGCAGAGGAGTTGGGGATTTCAACATCCCCCATATTATCTGGGATCACCTCAGTGTGAAAGACTTTGAGGCAGTGGAATTATTAAACTGGGCCAAGGAGAGATTTATGAGCTAGTATGGAGATAGTTCTACTGAAGAAAGTGCGGTGTTGGAACTAACTTAGAGACGTTTGGAGATAATGACCATAACACTAAGTTTCAAGCAGATTATGGAAAGGTAGGACCTGTCAAAGGAAGACAGGGACCAGCTACTTGTAGGTAAATACATCAGACAAGCAGAGATCCTTCAAAAGTGAATTAGTGTTCCAGTAAATGTGATGGAGAAGGACAGCAAGTTCAAGAAATTCTTGATGTCAAGGGTTTGATAACAAAATTAAAAGGAAACATTTGGCAGTTTAGAGAATGGGGGTTGCCTGTTAAGATTATAAAAAAAAACTGTAGAGTGCTTAAAAATAAATTGTGAAGACAAAGACGGGGGCACAAACTATCACTGGGAGACAAGATAAAAACAATTGAAGAATTTTATAGCTATAGTAAAGGCAAGAAGCTAACCAGGGAAAGATTATAGCATAATAGGGACCAAAGTATGGCTGATTAGTACAGGTATTTTTTGATTAGTATGGGTATCAGAGGTTGTGGGGAGAAGGCAGGAGAATGGGGTTGAGAGGGAAAAATAGACTAGCCATGGTTGAATGGCAGAGTAGACTTGTTGAGCCGAATAGCCTAATTCTGCTCCTATAACATGAACTTATGAACAAAGAGACAATCTGTATGTGGAGACAAAGTGTGGAGGAGAAGTCTTAAATTAATATTTTTCATCTGCATTTACTAAGAAGGACATTGCAGATGGAGAATTCAGGGAGACCTTGGTGAAATTCTTGAGAAAGTTACCATTAAGCAGAAGAAGCTATTTGATGGCTTAGTCGGTTTGAAGATGGATAAATCCCCAGTGCCCGATGAGATGTATCACAGTCTGTTACTGGAGGCGAAGGAGAAGATTGCTGGACCTTTGATAGAGATGTTTAAATCTTCGTTGGTCATGGATGAGGGCACAGATTACTGAGGGTAGCAAATGTTGGTATCTTTATTCAAGAGGAGCAGCAGGAATAAACCAAGTAATTTCAGGCCTGAGACTCTAATATCAGAGGTGGGGAAATAATTGGAAATAAAACAGGATTAATCTACACTTGGCAAGACAGAGCTTAATCAAGGATAGTCAGCATGGCTTGGTCGGGGGGAGATTCTGTCTGATTAATTAGATTACATTTTTGAAGAAGTATCTATACGATACGACACGATACAATAGAACATTATTTATCCCAGGAGGGAAATTGATTTGCCAAGAGTCATAAAACACAAGATACATGAAACATGAAATTAAAGTGACTAGTGGAAAGGATTGGGGATGTGCAAAGATTTGGGGGGGGGGGGGGAGAGTCAGTCTACTCCATGACGGGGGAGGAGTTGTACAGTTTGATAGCCACAGGTTAAAAGGATCTCCTGTTGCGTTCTGGACAATACAATAATACTTTATTAGCCAAGTATGTTTTGCAACATACGAGGAATTTCACTTGCCAAGTCAGTCATACAAATAAAAAGCAACAGAACACACAAAATCCATTTTAACATAAACATCCACCACAGTGACTCCTTCACATTCCTCACTGTGAAGGTGAAAAAAAAGTTCAATCTTTTCCCTTCTTTGTTCTCCAGTGGTCGGGGGTACTGCATCTTGGTGGAACCAGTCTGTTGCGGAACCCTAGGTAGGGACTTTGTGTTACAAATTTGGGTGTGCAACCTATTGGATATGTGATAATTTGGCTAATACTATCTGGGATTGGTACATTTCATGCAACATCTGGGTTTTGGCCATCTACCTACCAGGCATAGACAATGTGGTAGCAGACTTTAGGTCGAGAAAGGTAAATGACAATATAGAACGGATGTTAAATGTCAGCATATTTCTAATCATTGGTGCTAGATTTGTATTGCCAGATATTGACCTCTTTGCATCCAGACTGAATCACCAGTTGCCTAAATATGTCTCCTGGGAGCCAGATCCAGGTGCAGTAGCTGTGGATGCGTTCTCGTTACACTGGGGACACTCATTCTTTTATGCGTTTCCTCCATTCTGCCTGATTCTGAAACGTCTTATTAAAATAGAGCGGGACTCTGCCAAAGGAGTTTTGGTGGTCCCAGATTGGCCAACACAATCATGGTTCCCATTGGTACTGAGAATGATGGCACAGCCATTCATGCGTATTCCCAGCAGCAGTCATTTGTTGGTGCATCCGGTTACAGGAGAAAGTCACCCATTACATGACCATATCAATTTGTTGGTCTGCAGGTTCTGACCAGACCATTTCAAGGCCTTGGATTATCGAACATGGAGGTTATGACTGCAGGGTGGAGAACCAGCACTAAAAAGCAATACCTCGTGCACATTAAGAAATGGGAATGCTTCTGTGTACAGTCTAATATATCATATGATACTGCTAGTATAAGTGATGTGTTGGAGTTCCTTGCTACTTTGCATTTTGATGAGCACCTTAGTTATAGTGCTATTAACACTGTTCGCAGTGCTTTGTCCTCTTATTTAGGGCAGTCTTCAGCACGACAACCTATTGGGTCTCATCCATTGGTATCCAGGTTTATGAGAGGAATTTTTAACAAAAACCCTCCTCAACCCAGATATACAGCAATCTGGGATGTCAGTATAGTTCTCACACTGCTGCGGCAATGGGCTCCTATTGCGTCATTATCTTTGCAAAATTTGACTCTTAAGTGGTTATGTTAATGGCGTTGGTTTCAGCACAACGTGTACAAACATTGCACTTGTTAAGAATAGATTATATGCATTTTTCTCAAAATGATGTTACATTTTATGTCTGTGATTTACTCAAACAAAGTAGACCAGGCTGGTCTGGAATCAAGGTGATGTTTAAAGCATATCCTGTTGACCAACTGTTATGTGTCGTTAAACATTTAACCCAATATGTTGAGTTAACCAGGAGTCTGAGAGGTTCTGAGTCAGGACTTCTCATTAGTCACAAAAAGCCATATAAGCACGTGTCCGTGCAAACTATTTCTAGATGGTTGAAACAGGTGCTCAGTTCTGCGGGTATCGACACTGATGTGTTTAAATCTCACTCCACCAGGGCGGCATCTACATCCGCGGCGAAGGCTCAGGACGTGCCGCTAGATCAAATCCTCGCGGCCGCAGGGTGGTCTAGAGAGTCAACTTTTTCTCGGTTTTACGATAAACCAGTTCAGGCAGAGCCACGTTTTGGGCCTGCTGTTTTGGGTTCCCTTTAATTTTATTGCTTTGATTATATCACTTATTGTTTGTAATTTCCCCCTGGGACAGAGGGGTCATTACTCTGTTTGTTATTATTAAAATCGTTATTGAATTATTCATGCAATGTTCAATATCTTCTTTATTGTACTACTGTGTCAACCGAAGCAGCTTGTCGTATGGAGTGCATCTGCAGCATGCAAACACAGAGCTTTGAAATCTTCACGTAGTCACTCACGTGACTCCGAAGTAAAATAGTAAGATTAAAGGAGAACTTACCAGTTTGAAGTTTGATCTTTATTTTATGAGGAGTGACGTTGAGGGATTACGTGCCCTCCGCTCCCACCCTCATAATCTAAGAGATCATCTGGTAGTTCTAGTCTTCTACGAGCCTTACTATGTTACTTCGGCTATTTGTTTCTGTGTTTTCACGCCGCTGCTTTGAAGTATGACGCGCATACGCCTGGCGGGCCTTCTTCACGTAATCCCTCAACGTCACTCCTCATAAAATAAAGATCAATCTTCAAACTGGTAAGTTCTCATTTAATCTTACTATTAATGATCATAGTTTTGTCCGAGCCAGGTTTAATAGTAAGATTAAACGAGAACTTACCAGTTTGTAGTTTGATCTTTATTTTATGAGGAGTTACGATGAGGGATTATGTGAAGACCCCGCCAGCACGCATACGCTACATTCTTCAAAGCAGCGGTATGAAATCACAGATACCAGAGTTGAATAACATAGTAAGATAAGAGAACTAGCATACCAGTTGACCTTTATAATAGAGGGTTTGGGAGCGGAGGGCACGTAATCCCTCATCGTAACTCCTCATAAAATAAAGATCAAACTTCAAACTGGTAAGTTCTCATTTATTCTTACTATTTTACTTTGGAGTCACGTGAGTGACTACATGAAGATTTCAAAGCTCTGTGATTTCATGCCCTGGAACGTGTCCATGCTCACACACTGCCACAATGAGAAATGGAGGAAGTATGTTAACGTATTTCAGACATGAAACTGTGCTGAAAAACAAAAGGGTATTTATTTAACAATACCAAATAATAATACCCCTACATCGGGGGAATTATAATACAGAACTTAATATTCTGTCGGCAAAGGTCTCTGGCATGGCCACGGGTTTATTGTAAAACCGCTGAAAGGTTTTCTCATTTGTCCAATCACCGTTGCAAGTATGTGGTCCATTGGAAATTCCATCATCCTTGCCGCCGATGTGGATGTAGCCCTGATGGAGTGAGATTTAAACACGTTAGTGTCAACCCCCGCAGCACCCAATACCACCCTTAACCATCTTGGAATGGTTTGCACGGTGACTCTGTGATACGGACGTTTGTGGCTTATAAGCAAAGCCCTCTCCGTGCCCTGAGACCGTTGGTGACCTCCATGTAGCGTAAAAGGTGGGTCACATAAACGGCTGTCTATGGGGTAAGCCAGGAAATCCAACTTTTGGCCAGATGATCCAGGCCTGTCTTGTTTGAGTAACCCCTGTATAAAGAAAGTTACCTTGCTGTTGGTTATGACCATGGCGTCCATACTTAAGTTATGTAGGGACTGGACCCATTGCTCTGTCACGAGTGCCATCAGCATTACCATTTTGTAGGTCAGTTTGTCCAATGAAAGGGACGTTATTGGTGCCCACCCTCGGAGCATGGTTAGTACAATGCCGATATCCCAGGTCTGGGAATATCTAGGCCTGGGGGGATTTGAATTAAATATTCCCCACATTAGTTTTGACACCAAAGGGTGAGACCCCACTGGTAGGTGATCGCCACCTCGTCCAAGATAATTGGATAGGGCACTTCTGGCACAGTTGATCGAAATGAAGGCTTGCCAGGAACTCCAGCACTTCCGTGATGGTGGCTGTGTCATATGTGGTGTTTGTTTTGGTGCAGAACACCTCCCATTTCTTCATGTAAGTGAGATACTGTCTCCTGGTGGACTCCCTGCACAATGCTATGATGATATTGATTGTTCGGTCCGAGAGTCCAAAATCCAGAATGGTCTTTTCAAACCCTGCAAACCAATAGGTTTATCCGGTCATGGCACAGGTGACTCTGCCCTGTCACAGCGTGTACCAATAAACTCGGACATTTAGTTATTGGAATGCATGGTTCTGAGGCCATGTCCAGTACCACAGGGAACCATGGTTGAGTAGGCCAGTCGGGCACAACCAGAATACCCGATGCGGAGTCTTGTTGAATTTTTTGCAAGACCCGACTGATGAGGCAGAAGGGGGGAAATGCATAGAAAAACAAATCCCCCCAGTGTAGCGAGAAAGCGTCCATCGCTACTGCCCCAGGGTCTGGTTCCCATGCAACATATGTTGATATTTGGTGATTGAGTCTGGATGCACAAAGGTCGATATCTGGTGTTCCATACCGATCTACAATATCGGCAAACACTTTGCGGTCCAACATCCATTCGGTGTTGTCATTAAACTTGCGTGACCTGGTGTCTGCCACTGTATTTAGCCTACCTGGAAGGTAAGTGGCTGATATCCAAATGCTCCTTTCTAGGCACCAGGGCCAGATTGTATTGACCAATTTGTCACAGGATATCAACTTTATTCTACCCATATGATTGATATAAGCCACCACAGTGGTATTATCAATCTGTAAGCGTAGGTGCAGATGGTGCATGTCCGAACAGTAAGCCCGGAGTCCATGAAATGCTCCCAGCATTTCTAGATAATTAATTCCTAGTGCCGGAAGTAGGGTTAATTCATGTGCACTCCATCTACCGCCACAACTGGAGGTGGTATTAGTTGCTCCCCAACCTTTTGCGCTGTCATCAGTTTGTAGTATAACCGAGGGATTTGTGATTGTGATGGGGTTTAGAGCAATGTCGAGCATTGTCTATCCACCATTGTAATTCCAATTTTGCTTTCCCTGTAATTGCACTGGCCTGTCAAAATGGCCCGCATGGTGCTTGAGAGCTGCTATTTTTGCCCTTTGTAGGTTTTGGTAATGCAGTGGCCCAAATTGTGTGGCTGGGAAAGCAGCCACAAGCTTCCCAATCACCCTGGCACTTGCCGAATAGATGGTTTCCTGATGCCAGTAAGGCTGTTGCATGCTTCTATCAAGTCTGACGCTTTGATCGGTGGCAAAGTGACAGACATATGCACAGAGTCAATTGTGAAACCCAAATAGTCCATAGTGGTAGAAGGCATAAATTTTGATTTATCTGGATGGATGAAAAATCCCAGCTTTTGAAATAAGTGTTCAGTGGCTGAGACAGCCAATTTGGCCAACTCCAAGGTTTTTCCCACGATTAAAATATCATCGAGGTAAGCCATAACAATATGTTTTTGTTTCCTGAGACACGCTAAAGCTGGTTTTAATAATTTGGTAAACAGTCTGGGCGCTGATGATAATCCATTAGGCAGCGCTTTATACTGCCAGAGCTGCCCCATCCAGACAAATTTCAAATATCTGCGATGATCCTTGTCTATTGGTACTGAATAGTATGCATCCTTTAGGTCGATGCAAGCCATGAACCTCTTGGAAATACCTCTTGGAAACTAGCTGTTTGGCCATGACAAAGGTTTCCATTTTGAAGTGGGCATACTGCAGGAAAGTATTCAGTTCAGTCAAATCTATAATGATGCGGCATCCGCCGTCTTTTTTATTTTTAGTGAAAATGTTCGATACAAACTCATGAGACTCTCTTTTGGTTTTCTCAATTACCCCTTTTGAATGTAGTCTTAAGAGTTCAGCATGACCTTCAGTCTTTTCTTTCTGTGAAAGTACAAACTTTCAACTAGGTGTATGCTGAACAGGGGAAGGGAGTTTGTGAACAAATTCAATTTTATGTCCAGGAATACTTTGCAGTATGAAAGGATCAGAAATTAAAGTACTCCATGCATCCCGAAACAAGTGCAACCGTCCCCCAACCCGTGAGGAGTTTAAACATGCAATGTTCCTGAGGCAACCAGACCCACCTACCTCCATGGTTACCGGCTGTGCTGCGTTGGTTGCCTCTGTCCTTGTTTCTTGTGATGTGGAGGCGCTGTGGTGTGGGGGTGGCGCATCTTCCAAGAAGGCCGTGCTGGGCCATGGTCTAAAAAAGACAAAAGACTGTTGAGCAGGTTGAACGGCCTTCGAGCTTTCACCAGCAGGTAGTCTATTGCCGTAGCGTTGTCTGCTGGTGGATGCATAGGGGTGCTGCCGCTGTTGGTATGGGGACTTGGTGGCAGCCGGCATTTTAATCATGCCTATTGCCTTTGCATCTTCATCGAGGTCTTTGACCTGTTTAGGCAGATGTTCCCAAATAGTAATGTTGGCGGTTGTGAACTGCTGGGTCTGCACAACTTGGGGTTCAGTGCAGGCCGGAGACACTCTTCCTGTAACTGTTTATCTCACACTGATACATAGGCGAGTTAGAGTGTCCTGTGGCTCCTCCGGCATTTCAACTCCGTCCACTGACCTGGCAACGGCCGTAATCCCAGCAGCCAGTAGTTTCAGGATCTTATGGAGTTTCACTTCCTGGCTCCTGATGCCAGTGCTCATGTTACCCCAAATGGGGTTGTTAACAGCAGACACGTTGAATGAGACATAATTCTCCGGAGCCATGTACTAGGCTACCGTGTCATTAATGGCCTGCTCTTGCAGTTGGTTAGTTGCCATGTAATTGATACTGGCTGCTAACTTTGGATGTAACGGCAGCCCTTTATGGGTAGGCATCGTAAATTTTGTGACCATTCCGAATAGCTCCTCTTCTGGCACCCCTAGCATAGGTGTATCTTCAGCCATGCTCCCCTCTTCAGAGTCAGCCCAGTTCTGACTCCTAATGCTCCCCTGCAAGGAGGGCGAGACATTTGGCAGTCCTGAAAAGGATGCTGCTGTGGGTCTGCTTGGAGACCCACTGTGACCATACCCCTGCTGCAGCAGGTCACGTTGGAGCAACTGCTCCACCATCCGCTCCATGCAGGACAGTCGACCGCCATCGCTTCCCGCGAGCAGGTTGTCCTCCAGTCCAGACTCAGCCGAGTCAGTGGACCTGCCCGACTTCCGGGTGGTTTTGCCGCCAGTCCGAGGAGCACCTGCGGGCTGTAGCGGCGTGAATTCGGGGGCTGCGGATTGAACCAGCAGCTCAGGAGAACTCGACCGCTGCTGGCTGCCTCCTTCGCGGTCCTCAGCAGCAATTTTGGCAGCGGCTCTTTTGGACTTTGTCCTGGACTCCATGTTGGTGCGCTCTGTAATGCAAACAACCGAGAGCCGACAACGACCTCAGGAATGGTAATACTTACCTGTGGCCCGTTTTTAAACTTACACTGGAGGAGCGGTGCTCCTCCTGCCTGTCGCTTCGCAATGCGTTCGACCATAAGTCGCGCATGCGTGCTGGCGGGGTCTTCACGTAGTCACTCACATGACTCCGAAGTAAAATAGTCTGATGGCTGTGGGGAAGTAGCTATTCCTGAACCTGGTTGTTGCAGTCTTCAGGCTCCTTTACCTTCTACCTGAAGGTAGCAGAGAGATGAGTGTGGGCAGGATGGTGTGGGTCCATGATGATGCTGCCAGCCTTTTTGAGGCAGTGACTGTGGTAAATCCCCCCGATGGAAGGAAGGTCAGAGCCGATGATGGACTGGGCAGTGTTTACTACTTTTTGTAGTCTTTTCCTCTCCAGGGCGCTCAAGTTGCCGAACCAAGCCACGATGCAACCAGTCCGCAAGCTCTCTACTATGCACTTGTAGAAGTTAGAGAGAGTCCTCCTTGACAAACCGACTCTCCGTAATCTTCTCAGGAAGTAGAGGTGCTGATGTGCTTTCTTGATAATTGCATTAGTGCTCTCGGACCAGGAAAGATCTTCAGAGATGTGAACTCCCAGGAATTTGAAGCTCTTGACCCTTTCAACCATCGACCGGTTGATATAAACTGGACTATGGGTCCCCATCCTACTCCTTCCAAAGTCCACAATCAGTTCCTTGGTTTTGCTGGTGTTGAGGGCCAGATTATTCTGCTGGCACCGTATGGACAGTTGCTTGATCTCTCTTCTATACTTCGATTCATCCCCATCAGTGATACGTCCCACAACAGTGGTGTCATGGCCATGGTATAGTAATGGGAAACAGAGGGTGATGGTCGGGGTGGGGGGGTTGCAATCTGATCATGCATCAATGGCAATTTGTGTTCCACAGGGTTCACTGATGAAATCCTTATTTTTTAATTATTTTTTTATTTATTGTTGTAACAGTTTGTTACATACATTAATAATTTGGATGTGAATGTAGGGAGTATGAACAGTAAGTTTGAAGATTACATGAAAAATGGTGGTGCTGTAGGAAGTACACATGTTTAGTTTGCAGGTAACATTAAAACTGATGCTTGTGAGTGAGAAGGTCATATGTCATGTCATAAGGAATATGAATTCGGCAAGTCAGCCCATCAAGTCTACACTGTCATTCAATCATGACTGATCTATCTCTCCCTTCTAACCCCATTCTCCTGCCTTCCCCCATAACCTTGACACCCGTACTAATCAAGAATCTATCTATCTCTGCCTTAAAAATATCAATTGATTTGGCCTCCACAGCCTTCTGTGGCAAAGAATTCCACAGATTCACCACCCTCTGACTAAAGATAGACTAAAGATTAAGGATAGTCTTAGGCAATAGAATGATATCGATGAGTTGATAAGGCAGGCAAAAGTAGATGGGTAAATGTGCATCAATGTATTCTGGGCCTGTGCAAAAGGCTAGGATATGATCAATGGTAGGATTCTTGGAAGTACTGAGGAATAGATGGATATTTCATTGTTATAGAGGTGAATAAATAGTGAGGGCTTATATTTAAGGCTAAGGATAACATTTAGATGGGATCAGAGGAAGAATTGTGGAACAATAGATAGATAGATGCAAAATGCTGGAGTAACTTAGTTGGTCAGGCAGCATATATGGAGAAAAGGAAAAGATGGCGTTTCGGGTCGAGACCCTTCTTCAGACTTAGAGTCAGGGGTTTTCTCCAGGGATGCTGCCTGACCCGCTGAGTTACTCCAGCGGGTCAGGCAGCATCCCTGGAGAATCTTTGGTATAACGCAGCATCTGCAGTTCCTTCCTACACACAGTGAAGAGCAATGTTAATCTGGTGTTGAATCTGTGGAATTCATTGTCACGGAGGCCAAGTCATTGTGTAATTTCGAAGCAGAGTTTGATAGTTTCTTGATTAGTAAAGGCATCATAGGTTATGGGGAGAAGGCAGGAGAATGGGATTAAGAGGGGGAAAATAGATCAACCCCAATCGAATGGCTGAACAGACTTGATGGGTTAAATGGCCTAAGTCTTATGATCTTATGGTCTTAATATATAGAAAGAGAGCAGGCTGTGTAGAGAAATGTTAATATGCAGAGAAACCAGGCATGATGGAGAAGTGCCAATATATCATGAGCTTGGGCAGTATACAGCAGTGTTCATAACGGCATACCTCTAGTATCAGGACACTTTTGATTTGTAGATAGACACAAAAAGCTGGAGCAATTCAGCAGGTCAGACAGCATCTCTGGAGAAAAGGAATAGGTGACATTTGTGTCATGACCCTTCTTCAGACATTTGATATATAGATTCTGTTAATCAGCTGCCTGTCTGACATTTGTCTGCAGATGCCACATCGGGATTTTCTTACATAATATTGCCTGAAACTTTATCCCCTTCTGTTTGCAGAATACCATTTATTCTGCCTGCGAATCTAAGGAAGTGGACATTTTCTCTCTAAAGGTTTGCAACACTTTAATCTACTTCAATACACAGCTCTCCAATTCTCCTGCCAGGTTGCTTCACTGACCACAACCAACTCTTTGCCTCGAGCAGTGCTTGATGAAACTATGGAACTAAGCTTGGACAACAAGACGCAAACACTATGTTTCATTTCAGGCTCATGTCACAATTGTTTTACATTAGGTCAGTTGCTGCATAGTGCTTTAGTCCCATCTTTAACCAGTTTAGTTTTCGTTTTTTTCAGTTTCTAGTTTAGAGATACAGCGCGGATACAGGCCCTTCAGCCCACCGAGTCCTCACCGACCAGCACATTAACACTATCCTACACACACGAGGGACAATTTGCACTTATACTAAGCCAATTAACCTACAAACCTGTATGACTATGAAGTGTGGGAGGAATTTGAAGATCTCGGAAAAAACCCATGCGGTCACAGGGAGAACGTACAAACTCCGTACAGATAACACCCATAGTCGGGGTCGAACCCGGGTCTCCGGTGCTGCAAGGGCTGTAAGTCAGCAACTCTACCACTGTGCGACATCAATTAGTGTTGAATTGTTAAATTCCACCTTTTGCCCTATTCCTGTGTATCTCTATGTGCCATTTCTGATACTTAACTGCACATACATTACTTGAGTGGATCACTATTTAATAACCATTATATTAATTAGGTGTTACATAAATTACTTGGAATGACTGACCATCAAGCAATACATCGAAAAGATTGGCAAACAAACTATTTCTGGTGGCGGGTTATTCTTTAGAATAGAAGTGGAATTGACGACATAAAATAGTAAGATTAAACCAGAACTTACCAGTTTGAAGTTTGATCTTTATTTTATGAGGAGTTACGATGAGGGATTTCGTGAAGACCCCGCCAGGCACGAATGCGTGACATTCTTCAAAGCAGCGGTGTGGAATCACAGATAACAACAATGACTGAAGATAGTAAGATTAAAGAACTTGAATATACCAGTTGACCTTATGATAGATGGTTGGGAGCGAAGGGCACGAAATCCCTCATCGCAACTCCTCATAAAATAAAGATCAAACTTCAAACTGGTAAGTTCTGGTTTAATCTTACTATTTTACTTCGGAGTCATGTGAGTGACTTTGTGAAGATTTCAAAGCTCTGTGATTACATGCCCTGGAATCCATGCTCACACACTGTCCATGCTCACACACTGCCGCAATACTGATGGAGGAAGTATGTTAACGTATTTCAGACTTGAACAAGCTGAAAAATAATAACATTTGTAAATACAACAATAAACCCCTGAACTCGGAGACAAACGTTTAGGGAACAGCACTTAAAACTGAATCCGCCAACGTTGCGGGAGTGGCCACAGGTCTGTTATAAAACCGCTGAAATGTACTTTCACTGGCCCAGCCCGCTATTGCGAGGACATAATCCATGAACACCTGCATGGTCCTCGCCGCTGATGTGGATGCAGCCCTGGTAGAATGGCATTTTAAAAAATGTTAGTGTCTTACCTGCTGCACCGAATACCACCTTGAGCCATCTCCTGATGCCCATTTTCAGACCTGTAGTCGCAGGTCTGTGTAGTTTAAGCAACTCTTCTATAACGCAGTCACTTGATTGTGGGTCGAAACCATTCTATCCAGGTAATTCCTGTGGAGTTTGGACCCGTTGTGCTGTCTTCGGTGCCATTACCATCACCACTTTGAAGATTAATAAGTCCAGTGGTAAATCCGCCAAAGGCGACCAGCTCCTGAGTAGGGTCAACACCACCCCTATATCTCTGGTAATATATCGTGGTCGGGGAGGGATAGAACATACCCTTCAGTGTGGATACCAGCTGGTGAGATCCCACTCCAATGTTGAGATAGGATGACAGTGCACTCCTGGCACTGTATATGACACTGTAACTGAGGGACTCATCATAATGCAGGCCCGTGAGGGTTCCAGCACAGTGGAGATCATAGCAGATTTGTAGGTGGTCTAGGTCCGACTATAGTAACCTCACATATCCTTATGTGGGTGAGGTACTGCTTCCTAGTGGATTCTCTCTGCACGCTGCTGTTTGATGTCCTTTCTGTTGCAGAATCTGGTTGCGTTTTCTGCAACACCTGTCTGATGAAGCAGAATGGGGGAAAGCATAGAAAAACACATTTCCCCCCAAAGTAGCAAGAACGCGTCCATCACCACTGCCCCAGGATCTGGTTCTCAAGAGACATATGTTGGTATCCAATGGTTCAACCTGGACGCAAGGAGGTCGATATCTGGTGTTCCATATTAGGCTATAGTTTTAGCAAATATTTGGAGGTTCAACATCCACTTGATGTCGAAATTAAATACTTGTGACCTGGTGTCCGCCACTGTATGGAGCTTAACCGGAAGGTACGTAGCTGATATCCAAATATTTCTTTCAATCCACCAGAGCCAAAATAAATGTTCCAATTCATCACAAGATATTGACTTGATACCACCCATAAGGTTTAAATACGCCACCTCAGTGGTATTATTGAAGACGGACATGCGTACGCTGCAGATTAGTGCATTAAGCCGTATCCCGTGACATGCTCCCAGCATTTCTAAACAGTTTATACCTTGTGATTGAAGAAAAGTAGACTCGTGCAAATCCCATCTACCACCCCAACTGGAAATGGTGTCGGTAGCTCCCCAGCCCTTGGTACTTGCGTCGGTTTGTAACACGACTAATGGATTTGATGTAATGTTTCGATTTAACAATCACAAACATAGCTAATCCACTATTGTAGCTCAATTTATGCCTTGATTGGTGGCTGCATAGGCCCGTAAAAATGTCCAGCATTCGCTTTTAATGCCGAGATTTTGCTCTTTGCAAGCTTTGATAGTGTAACGGCCCAATTATGTAGCTAGAATGTAGCTACAAGTTTACCAATTATTTTAGCAGTATGTCTAATAGTCGGTTTCCTGGCGCAAGCAAGGCTGTTACATGCCTCTATTATGTCTATAGCTTTGTTCCCTGGGATAGTGACAATCAGTTCCCTTGCATCCCAGAATGTATATAACCGCTCTCCTACTTGTGAGGTTATACATGCAGCACTTCCAAGCGAACCAGACCCCCTTACCTCCATGGTTACCGGCGGGCCTGACATTCTGGTTCCTGGTGTTCTGTTGAATTGTGTTGAGGTGCTGCTGGCATGTAGGTCCTTACTGGTCTTTCAGGTGGCCCCCGAGGTCTTGCATATGGTGTTTGTCTGCGCACTGCCGGCCTGCTGGAGGGAGGTGGGTTCATCAACCCGTCTGCCTTCGCCTCCTAATCCAGGTCCTAGACCTGTTTGGGCAGGTCCTCACCGAACAGCTGTCTCGGTAGTGGCGTTGCTGATGCCTAGTACAACCCCGCAAATATGGGGTTTGGAATCGGTTTGATGGCGATACTCCGGGAAGCGTTAACTTCATGACTAATATCGCAAGAGCAGCCTCCTGCTCTGCCGTCATTTCCATGCCGTCAACCGACCTGGCAAAGGCAGTAATCCCCGACGTCAGCAATTTCAGGATGTTTAGGAACTTCAGCTCCTGTGCCCTTATCCCCGGACTGATGTAGCCCCAGAGGGGGATGTTGACTGTCGGTACATTCAACGATATGCAGTTGTTTGGGCCTGGTATATGTTGATCACCTCGGTAAGGACCTGTTCCTGCAGCTGGTGTGTGGTGAGGTAGTCTATGCTGGCCACTGGTTTGGGCTGCAAAGGCTGACCTGAGTGCTTCGGCTGGGCAAAATTGGAGACTACATTCAGCAGTTCCTCCTGGGTTTTCCCAGGTACTGTAGGTTCCTGCTCCAGCCCGTCTTACGTGTCAGCCAGCTGCTGATCCGTGGCATTCCCCACCGATGACGGGGACATGCTGGGTGGCCCAGCCACATGTCTCCTGGACTGGAGGACATCTGGTCCAGCTGCAGAGATTGTGCTCTAGGATACGCTCCATCATGCGCTCCTCCGAGCCAAGCGACCGCCGCCGCATATGCGGACGACAAGTCGACTTCCCCAGGTTCTCCTGAATCACTGGGGCTTCTACCAGCGAACCGCACCTCGTCGAGGTGATGACAAGGGTCCGCTGGCAGGTAGTCGTCGGCTACCGCTCCTGCGGGGCTGTACGACTCCCACGCGGCCATGCCGCTAGTCCGCCGTCGTTTGGACTGTAATGGTCCCCCTGCCTGATAGGAAGGCAGCGGAGATGAGTCGGTGCCGGCTCCCGCAGCCGGGCTCCCCGACATCCGTGCGGGCTTACCGCCACTTCTGACCACATGGGTCTGTGACGGCACATGGTCGCCGCCTGCCGCCTAAGCAGGGCCGCACGACCGAAATCCGCTGCCACCGGCCTGCACTCTGGCAGCCTGACCCGGTTGTGAGCCGGTACCTCCTGCTCCTGCAGGGCTCCACGACTTCGCAGCAGATCCATCACCGGCCCGCAATCGAGCAGGTTACCCCCGGCGGCATGTCGATGCCTTCCGCTGCAGTTGGACCTGGGCGCAGCTCTCCCCCTGGTCTGCCCTGGTGACCTGCATAGTAGGGGAGACAGAACGTGCCGCCGAGCGGGTCACACGTTTACGCAACTTTGCTCCACTGTCCCTATGCTCAGGTGACAGTGGTAGGGAGTCGGGGTCTTGCCTACCCTGCTCCCGTGCGGTGCTCCTACCACTTTGCGGCTCCATGGTCAGCCGTGGTGGAGAGGCGGGTCCTGGCTGCGCAGGGCTCCCCGATTTCCGCGTTCTTATCCCGGTCCGCAGAGCGGGTGCTGCCGGTGTTGCGGGCAGCTCCAGGAATGGTGGCCGCTGACTCCCATCCGAAGTCCCATGGCCCTTGGAGGCATGCTTCGATGCCTTAATTCTGGTCTCCATCCATCGTTTCTGTAAGCAAAGTCTAAAACAGAAGCTCAGCAACTCAAGGTTAGTATCTTACCTGAGGGTCTTTAAGAAGCATCCGGTGGAGGAGTACGCTCTCTCCCTACCCCCCACCCCTCCCCCCCCCCTCCCCAGCTCTAATGGTGACCAGACTCTCATACAGGACCATAAACTGCCGCTAACGGCAAGCCTCACGCCTATGTAGTGAGTCGGGCCCCAGCTCTGTCTTACTACCTCCATAGGGTAGCATAGCCATCAGTCCGTGGTATTCCTGCAGCCTGCGGCATTGAGTCAGAGCTCCTGCTCTGCCTTCGCTACCCGCGAATGGCAGTCTCCGAGCCCGGACTCTCCTGGATCACGGGCTTGCCTGACTTCCAGGTAGCGTTGCCGTCAGCCCGTGGTGACCCTGCGGGCTGCGGTGTAGCTTCGGGCTGCCGCTCTGCCGTCACTGCCTGCGAATGGCGAGTGTGAGCCCGGACCCTACTGGGTCAACGAGCTGCCCAACCTGCCCGGTGTAGAAATGAAGTCGGGGCTGTCGCTGTGCCATTGCTAGCTGTGAACGGTGTGTAAGCCGGGACCCTCCCGGGTTCGGTGCGAAGTAAAGCCGTCAGCCCACAGAGTCCTTGTGGGCTGTGGTGTAGAGTCGGGGCTGCTGCTCTGCCGTTACTAACTTTGAACAGCGAGCCTGCAAGCCCCACACCTTCTTCCATGCCGACAGTCCGCGGTGTTCTGCGGGCTGCGGTGTAGAGTCGGGCTGCCTCTGCCATCCCTCCGACCGGCGAGTTTGTGAGCCCGGACCCTCCTTGGTCAACGGGCTTGCCCGACTCCAATCTTTGCTGCTGCTGCTGACTACCCACATCCCGCGGTCCACAGTCAGTGCCGAAGCGACCTTGAGTACTCTGTACACAGAAGTCCCTAAAATGAAAAAAGGACCGCAGGTTAGTTTTTTCTTACCTGTAGGTCCCTGCAGTAGAGGAGCAACGCTCCTCACTGCCTGTCGCTCACATGCGGTCGACGATATGTTGCACATGCGAGCCTGGCGGGGTCTTCACGAAGTCACTCATGTGACTACGAAGTAAAATGGTATTCAATGACCTCTCTGAGAATGACAACTGGTGCATCTGTTCAGGTTGGGCACCGATGGGAAGGCCTTATTGTATAAAGGAGGGCAGAGAGGGTTTTGTTCAAATGTGTTCCTTGTACCAATGTTAGCCTCATCTCTTGTTTCCTTTTTCCCTAACTAGTCTGAAGAAGGGTCTCAACCTGAAACATCATCCATTCCTTCTCTTCAGAGATGCTGCCTGTCGCGCAGAATTACTCCAGCTTTTTGTGTCTAGCTTCATCTGTTGCTTAACCTTTACTGTGATGTCTTTGCGTTGTGGTGCCCAAATCCCATGGGTAGTATTGGGCAGGCTGGGTTGAGTGACACATAGCTCAGTGTTCTTGTGAAGTACATTGCATTTGTTAATTCTTCATTTGACCAATATAGTCTAACGTTCCTCAAATGAAGAATTAACAAATGCAATGTACTTCACAAGAACACTGAGCTATGTGTCACTCAACAGAAAGAAGAGAACCTCTTAAGTCCTCATTGTTTTGGTTGTGGTTATTTTGTGGTGGTTTTCCAAAGGAAAATCCTAACAAAAACATATTGTTGGAACCCTTCGGTACAGAAGGAAACCACTTGGCCTGTCACCTGCGAGGTGGCACAGTGGAACAGCTGGTAGAGCGGCAGCATCACAATTCCTCCGGGTCTTCTGGCTTAGCTCCTATTTCTCAAAAATGTGCGGGCTGATAGATTAATTGGCCACTGTGAATTGCTCCTAGTGTGTGGGTGAGTGGTGGGGTGGAAGATTGCAACCTTCACGTGGTCCGCCCTGTTTCGACGAATGCAATCAACCCGGAGTGCACAATCAAATAAGATCAAATAGAACAAGTTGTCCTGCAACTTTAGGCTGTGCACGCCATACGCAAGAAGAAGAAGAAGAAGGTGAGTGGTGAAATCTGGGATGGGGGTGAGGAAGTTGATGGGACAGTCCGAAGAATAAAATAGAAATAGGATAATGGGTGACAATGTTTAGCAAGGTCAGTGGTCCACATTGCCTTTGTCTGTGCTGTATACTTCTCAGCTCTACAACTATGATGGAGGCCCCTGCATCTTTCATTACTTACCCTGAGAAAGTGGCCTTTGGTGAAGGAATGATTATATCAACCTGTGGAACCACCCGGTGGTTAGGCAACCTGTATTTGAACTGTAGGCAGTCGGAGGTATGGGCACGTGACTGGGTAATGGCGGGAAGCAGTTGTCACTAGGTTTAGGGGTGTGCCCTAGTATAAGCATGGAGACCTGGGTCAGCCCTCCCCCATTCGCATGTGTGTTGATCTCTTTACCTGAGCAATACAGTTCTCCTTGTTTTCACCACGCCTGCCTCGTTTATTCGCCCGCCATAAATCCATGCTTCATAGTGATATACCAATGCATTGATTTCCCCATTCCTTCTAGATATACAGGTTGTTAGTGTGGGACATTCCTGAGACGAAGTCAAGGCAATCTGATGATGTGGTGAGGCAGGAAATGAGTCACCCAAAATATCACATGCACTTTGTGTGTAACCAGGGCATTTTCACAGCTTATCCATTTATTTATGGTCAATGACCTGGATCTTGTTGGTGGGGATTCTGCCAACAGCAAGTTTCACGGGGAGTTTTGACAGCATTTATAATTCAAGTGGGAATGATCAGATCAGAACTGATTTCAACTCGTGTACAAACCTGTCTGATTGCTTCTCTATTGCTGATCATGCCTGCAACTCACCCTGCCGTGCAAAGTCAAGTCAAGTCACTTTTATTTATATAGCACATTTAAAAACAACTCGCGTTGGCCAAACTGCTTTACATTGGTATAAGAATAGTACAACAACCAACAGTGGTTCATAGATTAAATACAAACATCACTACATACATATAGCCCTCGCTCAGAGGACGTCAAGAAAGTCGATGGAGGGGGCAGTTCTGATGGGAAGAGGGATGCTGTTCCACAGTGTAGGAGCTGCAACCGCAAAGGCGCAGTCGCACCTGAGTTGATGCCTAGACCGCGGGATGTTCAGCAGCCCCAAGTCGGCTGATCTGAGGGAAAGGTAGGCCAGCCCAGCATTGCATGGGTCCAAGTAAACTTCTTCAAGTAGAAACCATTCTGTGACATGTGAGGGACTCCAGGAAATATCACACGTTGAATGGCCTTACCCATCACTAATGCTCCAGGTATGCCGATCATCAGCCCTGTTGTGGCTTATTCTTTCCGCGTCAGTAATTAATCTTATTCGCGTAGAGGATTTATTTTGCTTCTTATTAATAAATTTGGTGGTTTTATCTTTGCAATTCCTCTGGGTGAATTTGTGAAATGTATTCTGTTAGATGTTTGGGGGATGAGTTCTGAACTGACAGGATGTTAGGGAGGCCTACAAAGGATACAAAGAGTGACGGCCCAGCATAAAACAGGCACAACTGAGTAATTATGATGAATATTATATTCCCTTTCATTCTCTTGCTGTATTCGACATTCTATTTAAAGTAAAATATTTTTCCTTTCTAATGTTCCTTAGGCGAGAGATGGTGATGTGCGAGTGGTGCATACCTGATGTTGAGTGGAAAGACTTGCAATTACTTTGCCGCTACTCATGACTTCAGGAGGCGCTGGATTGTTTTACAACTTCTGAAATATTTTAATGTTTGTCATTTCCAAAATATAGGAACTATGTGTTACAGTGTGTAGAAAGGAATTGCAGATGCTAGTTTATACCCAAGGTAGTCACAAAGCGCTGGAGTAGCTCAGAGGCTTAGAAGGGTCCCGACCCAAAACATCACCCTTCTTTTTTCTCCAGAGATGCTGCCTGACCAGCTAAGTTACTCCAGCACTGTGTGTCTACTTCGAAGATTGAGGGGGGATCTTATAGAAATGTACAAAATTCTTAAGGGGTTGGACAGGCTAGATGCAGGGAGATTGTCCCCGATGTTGGGGAGGTCCAGAACAAGGGGTCACAGTTTAAGGATAAGGGGGAATTCCTTTAGGACCGAGATGAGGAAAACATTTTTCACACAGAGAGTGGTGAGTCTCTGGAATTCTCTGCCACAGGAGGTAGTTGAGGCCAGTTCATTGGCTATATTTAAGAGGGAGTTAGATGTGGCCCTTGTGGCTAAAGGAATCGGGGGGTATGGAGAGAAGACAGGTACAGGATACTGAGTTGAATGATCAGCCATGACTCAAAAGGCCTACTCCTGCACCTATTTTCTATGTTTCTATGTTTACCTTAAGTATGTTACATTTTGACAGCTGCATTGTGCACATCTTTGGGTGGCAGCCGATGGACATTTATTGGGTGTACATTTCATGAGGGATGCCTCTCACTGTTTTTATCAACTCTTCTGATTGTGACCTGTTAATGGGTTCATTGCTCATCCTGCTCTACCCCCACCACTAAATTGCCTTCCAGCTTTAAAATTCGCTCCCAAAATCTTTCCACCTCTACCTCTTTTGCAACCATTCAGATGTCCCTCATTTTCTACATCTTGGAGAAGCCTTTTGTTCATCCATCATTGTATCAGCTTGCATGCCTTTAATCTTATTTGATAATGCTCCTGTGAAAACATTACATGACATTTTGCTGCATTAAATGTGCAAGATAAATTGAAGTTGTCATTTATTGCTAAAGTGGTGTATAACTGACAGAATGGCGACTATCTGTCTAGGTGGGGATTTGCCAGACAAGTTAACAAACCCATAAGCATTTTAAAGCCCAAGTTCATATTATACAATTTTTTTCATGATAGGGAAGGAAGATATTCAGCCCATCAAATCGATGCAGGCTCTCAGAGAAAAAAATATATATAAATCCCATTACCCCAGTTACTTCATGTATAAGCGAGGCTGAGAAATAAAATGTTCATAAGTTCACGTCATTGGCGCAGAATTAGACCATTTGGCCCATCGAGTCTACTTCACCATTCAATAATGGCTCATCTACATGCATTAAGAAAGTATTCAGACCCCTTCACTCTTTCCACATTTTGTTCCGTTACAGCCTTATTCTAAAATGGATTAAATTCATTTTTTTTAAATCATCATTCTACACACAATACCCCATAATAAAAAAGCAAAAACAAGTGTTTAGGAATTTTTGCAAATAATTAAAAAGAAATAACTGAAATATCACATTTACATAAGTATTCAGACTCCTTACCCGTTACTTTGAGGCACCTTAAACAGCAATTAAAGCCTCAAGTCTTCATACCATGGGTATGACGCTACAGGCTTGGTACACCTATATTTGGGTAATTTCTCCCATTCTTCTCTGCAGATCCTCTCAAGCTGTCAGGTTGGATGGGGAGCATCGATGCACAGCTATTTTCAGGTCCCTCCAAAGATATTCGATCGGGTTCAAGTCCGGGTTCTGGCTGGGCCTCTCAAGGACATTCACACACTTGTCACAAAGCCACTCCTGCATTGTCTTGGCTGTGTGCTTAGGGTCATTGTCCTGTTGGAAGGTGAACCTCCGCCCCAGTCTGAGGTCCAGAACGCTTTGGAGCAGGTTTTCATCAAGGATCTCTCTGTACTTTGCTCTGTTCATTTTTCCCTCAATCCTGACTAGTCTCCCAGTTTCTGCCGCTGAAAAACATCCCCACAGCATGATGCTGCCACCACCATGCTTTACCGTGATGAGTGGTGCCTGGTTTCCTCCAGAGGTGATGCTTGGCATTCAGGCCAAAAAATTCAATCTTGGTTTCATCAAACCAGGGAATCATGTTTCTCATGGTGTGAGAGTCCTTTAGGTGCATTTTGGCAAACTCCAAGCGGGCTGTCATGTGCTTTTTAATGAGGAATAACTTCCGTCTAGCCATTCTACCATAAAGGCTTGATGGTGGAGTGCTGCAGATATAGTTGTCCTTCTGGAAGGTTCTCCCATCTCCACAGAGGAATTCTGGAGCTCTGTCAGTGTGACCATCGGGTTCTTGGTCACCTCTCTGACCAAGGTCCTTCTCCCCCGATTGCTCAGTTGGCCGGCCGGCCAGCTCTTTGAAGAATCCTGGTGGTTCCCAATTTCTTCCATTTAAGAATGATGGAGGCCACTGCGCTCTTCGGGACCTGCTATATATATATGTTTTATACCCTTCCCCAGATCCGTGTCTCGACACAATCCTGTCTCAGAGGTCTACGGACCATTCCTTCATCTTCATGGCTTGGTTTTTGCTCTGACATACTCCGGCAACTGTGGGACCTTATATAGACAGGTGTATGCCTTTCCAAATCATGTCCAATCAATTTAATTTACCGCTGGTGGACTCCAATCAAGTTGTAGAAACATCTCAATGATAATCAATGGAAACAGGATAAACCAAAGCTCAATTCTGAGTGTCATAGCAAACGGTCTGAATACTTATGTAAATGTGATATTTCAGTTATTTCTTTTTAATTACTTTACACAAAATTCTAAACACAGCTTCTTCATTCTACGGTATAAAGATGTAGATTGATGATAAAAAAAAGAATTTAATCCATTTTAAAATAAGATTGTAACGTAACAAAATGTGGAAAAAATGAAGGGGTCTGAATAATTTCTGAATGCACTATATCTCTCCCTCTTAACCGCATTCTCCTGCCTTCTCCCCATCACCCCTGGCACCCGTACTAATCAAGAATCTATCCATCTCTGCCTTAAAAATACCCATTGACTGCCTCCACAGCCTTCTGTGGTAAAGAATTCCACAGATTCACCACCCTCTGACTAAAGAAATTATTCCTCATCTTCCTAAAGGAATGTCCTTTAAACCTGAGGCTATGACCTGGACTCTCCCACGAGTGGAAACATCCTCTCCACATCCACTCTATCCAGTTCTTTCACTATTCAGTTTCAAAAAGGTGCCCCCTCATCCTTCTAAATTCCAGAGAGTACAGGCCCAATGCTGTCAAATGCGCATCATATGCTAACCCACTCATTCCTGGGATTATTCTCGTAAACCTCCTCTGGATCCTCTCCAGTGCCAGAACATCCTTCCTCAAATATGTGGTCTAAAATTGTTCACAATTCAGGTGAATCTTTACCCCAATGAGAGTTGAAAAAGTGGAATTTACTACAAGCGTTAGTTAGATTTTAAACTTTAGAGACACACCGAGGAAACGGACCCTTCGGCCCACCAAGTCCGTGCCGACCAGTGATCACCACATACACTATCACTATCATACACACTGGGGACAATTTACAATTTTACAGAAGCTACAAACCTGTGGAGTGTGGGAGGCAGCAGATCTGGCGCTGTTACCACTGTGCTGCATTGACAGTTGAAACAAAGACTTCAGTTACATCTCAAAGGAAGTGAGATACATGAGGGAGAAAGGGAGAAAGTGAAAGGGAGAAAGTATATGGTACTAGAATTAAATGACGTGTGCAGAAAAAGTGTACATAAAAATGAGAGAAACTCTGCTTCTGTGGAAAAAGAAAGGTTACCAACCTGAAATCTTAACTCTGTGTCTCTGTCATCTAATGCTGCTTAACTTGCTGGGTACTTTCAGCATTCTCTGTTTCTCTTTCACGCTTTCTGCAGCCACAGTTCTTTGCTTATGGTGCAAAGTTACTGGTGTGGAGCATAAATATCAGGCCATTTCTGGTGTGAAGGATGAGGAGCAGTGTTAAGTTTGAGAACAAAGTGGTGGGCATTGCCTGGTCTATCTCAGGTGCTGCTGTGTCAAAAAGGCAGCTAATATCATCAAAGATCCGCATCACCTTGGTCATGCTCTCATCTCGCTACTTCCATAGGGAAGAAGGTACAGGAGCCGGAACACCATGACCTCCAGGTTTAAGGTCAGCTTCTTTCCAGCAATCATCAGACTCTTGAACACTGCAGAACATCAGCAATATGATAGACAATAGGTGCAGGAATAGGCCAATCGGCCCTTAGAGCCAGCAACGCCATTCAACGTGATCATGGCTGATCATCCCTAATCAGTACCCTGTCCCTGCCTTTTCCCCATATCCTCTGACTCCACTATCTTTAAGAGCCCTATCTAGCTCTCTCTTGAAAGCATCCAGAGAACCCACCTCCACTGCCCTCTGAGAATTCCACAGACTTTACTAGGGCCTTGGTTTAGGTTGCACTGTAGACTTGTTTTTTTTACTGCTATGTTCTGCTTATCTGGTATCACTCACTGATTTTTTATTTCTTGTGTTTTTGATTATTGCTAACATATTTGTGTGTTATTGTCTTAATGGACCATTCAAGCTTCACCATATGATAAGTTCATTATTCCATTGCCGGTACCAATGATATGGGAATAAGAGGTGGAGTGTGTTTGTCGATGTGACTCCACTCTGTTGTGGGTGATACACAGCAGGAAGGTCAACAAGAGAGGGTTGATAGATGCCAAATGGGAAGGCATGGAGGAGATATTTCAACAACTGATACGGAGTGACTGAGTTATCTTCCTTCATTTACCTTCAGACAGTTCCCAACACATAAAGAACCGAGATGAAGCAACGTCAATGATGGCCTCCAACACAAGGTATAATTATACAACATTTTGCAATTAGTCTTGAAACGGCAGCATAATGAGTTAATGGCAGCCTGCTCCGAAAGATGTATAGTTTTCAGATTTCGAGCCTCACCAGTATGATAATGGTGCAATAACTGTTCCCCTTAATGAGGTAATTAAGATTATTGACTCCATTGAGAGGGAGGTGGGGGGGAAGAGTGCACTATTGCTCTGTTACTAGTGAAACCCAATATCCATCTGTCTTTATCACTGGCAATGAAGAAACGCAGGGGGGCTCCAAGAAAGGAGCTGGTGAGAGGAGGGGGATTAGATGTTCCCATGTACCCTCCAGCCAACTGCCCACTTCTTCTGGTTAGCATGGGTGTGCGAGGAGCTATTGAATAATCATTAATAAATTCTACCTGTACATCTTGTCCATTGATACGGTATAGCGGAGAAAGAAGGGGGTACATGTGTAATGTTGCAGGTAGACTGATAATCAAGAGGATTGATAATCAAGGACAGCCGGTGGCGCAGCAGTAGAGTTGCTGCCTTGCAGTACTTGCAGTGCCGGAGATCCGGGTTCGATCCCGAATATGGGTGCTGTCTGTACGAAGTTTGTAGATTCTCCTCGTGACCTGCATGGACTTTCTCCGAAATCTTCGGTTTCCTCCCACACTCCAAAGACGCACAGGTATGTAGGTAAATTGGTTTGGTATAAATGTAACTATAGTCCTTAGTGTATGTAGGATAGTGTTAATATGCGGGGATCACTGGTCGGCGCTGGTCTGGTGGGCCGAAGGGCCTGTTTCCACTAAGTATTTCTAAACTAAACAAGACTGCTTTATACTGAATTTGGAACTGTTTGCCACAAACCATTGTTACTCAGTTGATGAATTTCATTCATTGGGAATTAGGATTGTAACGTTCGTAAATTAGGATTATGGCAGGGTTTAGGGAACAAACAAGGGGAGAGATAATAAATCCCTGTTCTGTGTGGAGTAAAGCCTGGTTCTTAGGCTCCCTGGGCCAAATATCTTATTGCTTCACTGTGATATTTTATTCTTGATACTTCAAATCATCTTCACTGATTTCCACCAGTGCCTCTCAAGAATAATAATGTACTTCGTGAGATTAGGGATTGGATTTATGTCTTCAAGTTCAGAAAATGCTTTTTCAAAATATTTTAATTGGATTTTTGAATGATAACGGGTTATTGTGTCGCAATGTCTGTTGATACCAGTGGCAGTGTGAGGTTGCCTCTGAAGATCAATTGCAACTGAGTTGAAGAATCTATTTTATTTTTTGCTGCTGTGAGTTCTATGTCAAAGTAGATATGTATTTAAGAAATTGCAGTCTCATCATGTGATAAATATATCCAAAGTTTTCAAGAGTTAACGATTGTTCTCCATACTGTTGTATCATAGGATTAACAAAAATGGTCAATAGGCAAAGATCTATTGGTCTATTGGCCTGACCCAAGAGCTGAGATGCTTCATCACAACACTCGTCTTAGATTGATGAAAAATGCTGGAGTAACTCAGCGGGACAGGCAGCATCTTTGGAGAAAAGGAATAGGTGACGTAGCAAAGATGAGTGGGAAGCCAGAGGATTGGGTAACTTTTAAAGATCTACAGAAGATAACTAAAAATGCAATGGGAGGAAAAGTTGAGATACGAAGGTAGGCTAGCCAAGAATATAAATAAGGATAGTAAAAGCTTCTTTATGTATGTGAAGAGGAAAAAAAATAGTTAAGACCAAAGTTGGACCTTTTGAAGACTGAAACAGGTGAATTTATTATGGAGAATAATGAAATGGCAGAAGAGTTGAACAGGTACTTTGGATCTGTCTTCACTGAGGCATACACAAACAATCTCCCTGATGTACTAGTGGCCAGAGGATCTAGGGTGATGGAGGATCTGAAGGAAATTCACATTAGGCAGGAAATGGTGTTGGGTAGACTGATGGGACTGAAGGCTGATAAATCCCCAGGGCCTGATTGTCTAAATCCCAGGGTACTTAAAGAAGTGGCTCTAGAAATTGTGGCTACATTGGTGATCATTTTCAAATGTTCTATAGATTCAGGATCAGTTCCTGTGGATTGGAGGGTAGCTAATGTTATCCCACTTTTTAAGAAAGGCGGGAGAAAGACAACAGGGAATTACAGACCAGTTAGCTTGACATCGGTGGTGGGGAAGATGCTGGAGTCAATTATAAAAGAGGAAATAGCAACACATTTGGATAGCAGTAACAGGATTGGTCTGAGTCAGCATGGATTTACGAAGGGGAAATCATGCTTGACTAATCTTCTGGAATTTTTTGAGGACGTAACTTGGAAAATTGGCAAAGGAGAGCCAGTGGATGTAGTGTACCTGGACTTGCAGAAAGCATTTGATAAGGTCCCACATAGGAGATTAGTGGGCATGGTATTGATGGTAGGGTACTGACATGGGTAGAAAATTGGTTGGCAGACAGGAAACAAAGAGTAGGGATTAACGGGTCCCTTGCAGAATGGCAGGCAGTGACTAGTGGGGTGCCACAAGGCTCGGTGCTGGGACCGCAGATATTTACAATATACATTAATGATTTAGATGGATTAAATGTAACGTTAGTAATTTTGCAGATGACACAAAGCTGGGTGGCAGTATGAACTGTGAGGAGGATGCTATGATGATGCAGGGTGACTTGGACAGTTTGGGTGAGTGGGCAGATACATGGCAGATGCAGTTTAAAGTGGATAAATGTGAGGTTATCCACTTTGGTGGCAAAAACAGGAAGGCAGATTATTATCTGAATGGTGTCAAGTTGGGAAAAGGGGAAGTACAATGGGATCTGTCAGGGACACATGACAATAAACTCTTTTGACTTTGACTTTTTGATCTGGGGGCCCTTGTTCATCAGTCACTGAAAGTAAGCATGCAGGTACATCTGGCAGTGAAAAAACTAATGGCATGTTGGCCTTCATTACAAGAGGAGATGTGTATAGGAGCAAAGAGATCCTTCTGGTGAGACCACACCTGGAGTATTGTGTGCAGTTTTGGTCTCCAAATTTGAGGAAGGACATTCTTGCTATTGAGGGAGTGCAGTGTAGGTTCACAAGGTTAATTCTCGGGATGGCGGGAATGTCATATATTGATAGAATGGAGCGGCTGGGCTTGTATACTCTGGAATTTAGAAAGATGTGAGGGGATCTTATTGAAACATATAAGATTATTAAGGGATTGGACACGCTAGAGGCAGGAAACGTGTTTCCGATGTTGGGGGAATCCAGGACAAGGGGCCACAGTTTAAGAATAAGGGGCAGGACATTTAGAACAGAGATGAGGAAAAATGTTTTCACCCAGAGAGTTGTGAATCTGTGGAATTCTCTGGATGCTTTCAAGAGAGAGCTAGATAGGGCTCTTAAAGATAGCAGAGTCGGTGGATATGGCGAGAAGGCAGGAACGGGGTACTGATTGTGGATGATCAGCCATGATCATATTGAATGGCAGTGCTGGCTCGAAGAGCCGAATGGCGTACTCCTCCACCTATTTCTATTATCTATTGTGACTTATCGGGTTGAAACCCTTCTTCAGACTGAGAGTGAGAGGAGAGGGAAACTAGAGGTATGAAGAGGTTTAGAACAAATCATAACCAAACCGTTTCGTACCTCAAGCTTATCCTCCCTCCTGACTCTCGGTCTGAAGAAGGGTTTTGACCCGAACGTCTCCTATGTATATGTATATTTATGAGTATGTGTATAAATACACACACTGAACTTTTTATTCTCTCTCGTTTATTATATTGTTTACAGTGCACTATGTTTACATATTCTGTTGTGCTGCTGCAAGTAAGAATAGTAAGATTAAATGAGAACTTATCAGTTCGAAGTTTGATCCTTATTTTATGAGGAGTAACGTTGAGGGATTACGTGAAGAAGCCCCGCCAGGCGCATGCGCGTCATACTTCAAAGCAGCGGCGTGAAAACACAGAAAACAAATAGCCGAAGTAACATAGTAAGGCTCGTAGAAGACTAGAACTACCAGATGATCTCTTAGATTACGAGGGTGGGAGCGGAGGGCACGTAATCCCGGAACGTCACTCCTCATAAAATAAGGATCAAACTTCGAACTGGTAAGTTCTCGTTTAATCTTACTTTTTAACTTCGGAGTCACGTGAGTGACTACGTGAAGATTTCAAAGCTCTGTATTTTCATGTCGTAGATGCACACCATACGACAATCTGCTTCGGTTGACAAAGTAGGGAATAAATAATGTATTGAACATTGCTTCGAATTATTCAATAACTATTGTTAACAATAATAAACACAGGAATAATCCCCCTGTCTCAGGGAAAATTACAAACAATGATAGAAAACAAAGCAAATGAATTAAATGTGACCCAAAACAGCATGCCCAAACCATGGCACGGTCTGTACAGGTTCGTCAGAAAATTGAGAAAATGTTGTTTCTCGAGACCATCCTGCGGCCTCGAAGATTTGGTCTAGCGGCACGTCCTGAGCCTTCGCCGTGGAGATCGATGCCGCCCTGGTGGAGTAAGAGTTAAAGACAGGAACGTCAACTCCAGCATAATTGAGAACCTGTTTCAACCATGTAGAAATAATTTGTGCTGACACTCTTTTATATGTCTTTTTGTGACTAATGAGCAGTCCTGTCTCAGAACCTCTGAGACTCCTTGTTACCTTAATATATTGGCTTAAGTTATATGGCATAACTACATATAACATTTGGTCAACAAGATAGGCTTTAAACGTCACCTTGATTCCAGCCAGACCAGGCCTGCTTTGTTTGATTAAATCATAAACATAGAAGTCAATGTCATTGACAGACAAATGCATACAAGGTATTCGTACGAATTGTAATGTTTGTACACGTTGTGCTGAAACCAGCGCTATTAGCATAACCACAGCAAGAGTTAATAGTAAGATTAAATGAGAACTTACCAGTTTGAAGTTTGATCTTTATTTTATGAGGAGTTACGATGAGGGATTGCGTGAAGACCCCGCCTGCACGCATGCGCGACATTCTTCAAAGCAGTGGTGTGAAATCACAGATACCAGAGTGACTAATATAGTAAGATAAGAGAGAACCTCCATGCCAGTTGATCTTTATAATAGAGGGTTTTGGGAGCGGAGGGCACGTAATCCCTCATCGTAACTCCTCATAAAATAAAGATCAAAATTCAAACTGGTAAGTTCTCATTTAATCTTACTATTTTACTTCGTAGTTACGTGAGTAACTACGTGAAGATTTCAAAGCTCTGTGATTTCATGCCCTGGAACGAGTCCATGCTTACACCCTGCCATGCTAGGAAAAAAGAGGATGAACGTAATTCAGTCATGATACCGTGCTGAAAAACAAAGAAAAGGTATTTATTCATACCTAACAGTATGCCCCACATTGGGTAATTTATTTTACAGAACTCCAAAATTTTCCCTGCAAAACGTGTCAGGAACGGCTACGGGTTTATTATAAAAGCGTTGAAAGTTTGTTCATTGCTCCAACCCGCTGTGGCAAGGATGTGGTCCAAAGGAACTTCCATCATCCTAGCCGCCGATGTAGATGCCGCCCTGGTGGAGTGAGATTTGAAAACATTAGTATCCACCCCCGCTGCATCTAAAACCACCCTTAACCATCTGGATATGGTTTGCGCTGTGACCTTATGGTGAGGGCGTTTATGGCTTATGAGTAAAGCTCTCTCCGTGCCCCTTAGAGTCGTGGTGACTTCTATGTATTGTAAAATATGTGTCACAATGCAGAGCCGACTGTCTGCAGGATAGGCCAGAAACTCTAATTTTTGGCCAGAGGAACCAGGTCGGTCTTGTTTGAGTAACCCCTGTATTAGAAAAGTTATCTTGCCACTTGTGATATACATGGCGTCCATATTTAACTTGTGTAAGGACGGGACCCGTTGTGCTGTTACAAGTGCCATTATCATTACCATCTTGTATGTTAGTTTGTCCAGCGTGAGCCCCGATATGAGTGTCCATCCTCGTAACATAGTTAATACTATGCCTATATCCCATGTATGGGTGTATCTGGGCCTGGGGGGATTAGAATTAAATATACTAGTGGGTGTGATCCTATAGCCAGGTGATCACTCCCTCTGCCCAGATAATTAGAAAGGGCACTTCTTGCACAATTAATGGCACTGTAACTCAATCCTTCATCGAAATGAAGGGTCGCCAGAAACTCCAGTACTTCAGTGATGGTGGCTGAGTCATATGTAGTGTTCGTCCTGGTGCAGAACACTTCCCATTTTCTAACATATGTCAGGTACTGTTTCCTCGTGGACTCCCTGCACGACGCTGAGATGGCATTGATCGTCCTATAGGAGAGTCCGTATCCCACGAATGGCCTGTTCAGAATCTGCAAATCAACAAGTTCATGTGGTTATGACGGATGACTTTCCCCTGTCACGGGGTGTACCAACAAACTCGGCCGTTTGTTGATCCGGATGCAGGGTTCTGAGGCCATCTTTTGTACTGCTGGGAGCCATGGTTGGGTAGGCCAGTCGGGTACAACCAAAATACCCGTTGCGGAGTCTTGTTTAATTTTTTGTAAGACCCGACTGATGAGGCAGAAGGGGGGAAATACATAGCAAAACAAATCCCCCCAATACAGCGAGAAAGCGTCCATCGCTGCTGCCCCTGGGTCTGGTTCCCAAGCAACATATGTTGGAAGTTGGTGATTAAGTCTGGATGCAAAAAGGTCGATATCTGGTGTCCCATACCGTTCTATAATATCTGTAAACACTTTCCGATCCAACATCCATTCAATGTTGTCATTGAATTTACGTGATCTGGTGTCTGCCACGGTATTTAGCTTACCTGGGAGTAAGTGGCTGAAAATCCAAATCTCTCTTTCCAGACACCAGTGCCAGATATTATTAGCCAATTCATCACATGATATCGACTTTATTCCTCCCACATGATTAAATATTAGGCCACCACTGTGGTATTATCAATTTGTAACCGTACATGCAACTGGCGCATATCAGAGCAGTAGGCCCTCAGTCCATAAAATGCTCCCAGCATTTCTAAATAATTAATCCCTACTGCTTTAAACAGGGTTAATTCTTGTGTACTCCATCTGCCACCACATCTTGTGATGGTATTAGTTGCTCCCCAACCTTTAGCATTGGCATCAGTTTGTAATGTAACCGAGGGGTTCATGATAGTGATGGGGTTAGAACAATGCTGAGCATTTTCTATCCACCATTTTAATTCTGATTTTGCTTTCTCTGGTAGTTCCATAGGCCTATCGAAATGGCCTGCATGATTTTTGAGAGCTGAAATTTTTGCTCTTTGCAGATTTTGATAATGGAGAGGTCCAAATCGTGCTGCTGGGAATGCAGCCACTAATTTCCCAATCACTCTGGCTACTTGCCGAATAGATGGTTCCATGATGCCAGTGAGGCTTTTGCATGCTATCACCAAGTCTGTTACTTTGTGTAGTGGCAAGGTGATAGACATTCGAACTGAGTCAATAGTGAAGCCCAAATAATCCATTATAGTGGAGGGTTCCAATTTTGATTTATCTGGATGTATGATAAATCCCAGCTTTTGAAAAAGATGTTTTGTGGCTGATATCTGCCAATGTAGCCACTTCCAAATTCTCACCTACAATGAGAATATCATCAAGGTAAGCCATGACGATATGGTTATGTTCCCTTAAGTATGCTAAAGCTGGTTTTTAATAATTTAGTAAACAGCCGTGGTGCTGATGATAACCCATTGGGTAAGGCCTTATACTGCCATAGCTGTCCCATCCAGACAAATTTCAGGTATTTAACGATGATCCTTGTGTATAGGTACTGAATAGTACGCATCTTTAAGATCGATGCAAGCCATGTAATACCTATCAGAAATCAACTGTGTGTCTGTGACAAATGTGTCCATTTTGAAATGGGTATACTGAATGTAATAATTTAGTTCGGTCAAATCTATAATGATGCGGCAACCGCCATCTTTTTTGTTTTTTGTAAATAATTAAGATACAAACTCTTGAGATTCCCTGATTGTCTTCTCAATTACCCCTTTATTGATTAATCTCAACAGTTCAGCATGGCCTGTTGTTCTCTCTTTTTGTGAAAGTATGAACTTCCGAGTAAGGCGTATGCTGACTGGGATGGGGAGTTCGTTCACAAATTCAAGTTTGTAACCCTGAATACTTCCAAGTATGTAAGTATCAGATGTAAAAGTGCTCCACACGTGATGAAACAAGTGCAACCGTCCACCAATTTTTGATGCACCTAAACATGCAATGTTTTTGAGACAACCAGACCCACCTACCTCCATGGTTACCGCCGGTGTTGTGTGTGTTGTCTCTGCCCTTGTTTCTTCTGATGTTGTGTTGCTTCGTTGTGGGGGTGGCGCATTTTCCAAGAAGCCGGGTGGCCATGGCCTAAAAAAGACCGCTGTGCAGGTGGACCGGCCCTCGAGCTTTCACCACCAGGTGTTCTTTCATTGTATCGATGTCTGGTGGTTGTGTAGGGGTGCTGCCGCTGTTGATAGTGAGATTTAGAGGTGTTTGGCACCTTGATCAGGCCTATGGCCTTGGCCTCTTCATCTAATTCTTTCACCTGCTTCGAAAGGTTGTCCCCAAACAGCAAATTTGGCGGCTGAGCACTACTGGTCCTGCATAATCCCGCAAATTTGGGATTAAGTGCTGGTTTAATGATGCTCTTCCTATAGTTGTTGATTTCAAACTGATTATTACACAGTAATACTAGAGCATCTTGTAGCTCTTCTGGCAACTCCACCCCATCAGCTGTTCTGGTCACTGCTGTGATCCCTGCAGCCAGCAGTTTGAGGATCCTCTGTAGCTTCACTTCCTGGCTTCTTAAAGATGGGCTCATGTTGCCCCAGATGGGGTTGTTGACTGCTGGAACATTAAGAGAATTGCAATTCTCTGGAGCAAGGTATTTCTCAGCCGTGGAGTTAATGGCTTGCTCCTGCAGCTGGTTTGTAGCCATGTAATTTATGCTGGCTGCCAGCTTTGGATGTATGGGCAGTCCTTTCTGTGTTGGCATAGCATGTTTGTTTGCCATGCCCAGTAGTTCTTCTGGCACCCCTGACACAGATGACTGTTCAGCCATTGCCCCTTGTCAGGGCCAGCCCAGCTCTGACCCCTAATGCTCCCCTGCGAAGAGGTGAGACATTTGGCAGTCCTTGCAAAGGATGCTGCCGTGGGTCTGCGAAGAGACCCACTGTGACTTAGCCCCTGCATAAGCAGGTCACGCTGGAGCAACTGCTCCACCATCCGCTCCAAGCGGGAAAGACGCCCACCGTCGCTATCCGCGAACGGAGTGTCTTCAGGTCCGGACCCAGCTGAGTCAACGGCCCTGTCCGACTTCCGGGTGGCTTTGCCGCCGGGCCGTGGTGTACCTTCGACTGTAGCGGCGGGAAGTTGGGAACTGCTGGTAGCACCTGCAGCTCTGGAGAAACGGCACGCTGCTGGTGCTTTCCATAGCAGCTGTTTTTTGCCGCTCCTCTCCTGGACTTGCACGACTCCATGGTGTTTTCCTGAAACACAAAACACGCGCAGTCGCCACGCTCACCAGAATGGTAAGACTTACCTCAAGTTTTTTAAACTTACACTGGAGGAGCGACGCTCCTCCCGACTGTCGCTTCCGCAATGTGTTCGACGATATGTCGCGCATGCGTGCAGGCGGGGTCTTCACGTAGTCACTCACGTGACTCCGAAGTAAAATCTCTGCATAAATAATGAAGTAATTGGAGCCCATTGCCGAAGCATTGTGAGAACATGAGTGATGTCCCAGATTTCTGTATAGCGAGGTTTCGGAGGGTTTTTATTAAAAATTCCTCATAAATTGGGATACTAACGGATGAGACCCGATAGGATGTTGTTCTGAAGACTGCCCACAATAAGAGGACAACGCACTCCGAGCGCTGGTAATGTCACTATAACGCAGGTGCTCATATAAATGTAATTTAGCAAGGAACGCCTACACATCACATATGCTTGCATTATGATAAGACGTATAGGATTGTGCACAGAAACAGTTCCCATTTATTTATGTGAACCATATATTGTTTTTTGAGTGCTATTTTGCTAGCCTGCAGTGAGAACCCTATTCGACAATCCAAGTCCTTGGAAATGTCTGGTCAGAACCTGCAGACCAACAATCAATACGTCATGTAAAGGGTGACTTTCTCATGTAACCGGATGCACCAATAAATTACTGCAGCTGCGAATCATCATGAATGACTGAACCATCATTGAAAACAAATTGAGCTTTTCTTCTGAAGTATAGTGAACTTTCTAAAGTAGGAAACCCATCAACCATTTTGAACATAGCAAAATCACAAAGTTAGCTTGAAATAGGTGATCAGATAATCCTATAATGCAATTGGTTGAAGAATAATTTTGGGGCTAAATCCTGAAATAATACCCTTGCTCTTTAAAAACCGTCAAGAGATCCATTATAGACACAAAATGCTGGAGTAACTCAATGGACAGGCAGCATCTCTGGAGAAAAGGACAATGGGTGATGTTTTAGGTCAAGACCCTTCTTCAGACTGAAACATCACCCAATTATTTTCTCTAGCATTTTGTGTCCATCTTCGATGTAAACCAGCATCTGCAGTTCCTTCCTACACATGAGATGCATTATCTATATATACTATTAAAAGTCTCATCTTTTATGTATGTATACGTGTGTGTGTGTGTGTCTGTATGTGCTTTTCTATCTTTGTCAAAACGCTATGCAGTAGCGTTTAAAATTTTACATATACTGACTCACATTTTTCCCCCCCCCACGCAGTAATCAGGTTCACTTAAATTTTCATCCTATATTTCACAAGTTATTGATGATTCAAGTTTTTTAAAAAAAGGCAAAAAACGGTTCTCATACATAGCCATTTTCCAGGGCTTTCCACTGAAGATGTCACAATGCCACTCACAGTGCACCAATCACAATGGGCTCTCAAGCTGCCGAGTGCCACACCCCCCGCCCCCCACCCCTACCCACTCTGCGGGTTATTCACACCCACTGCCCCCTCCTCCCCCCCCCCCCGGTTATTCACACCCCCACCCACTGGTTATTCACACCCCCTGCCCCCCCTAAATATTCTGACTGAGGTGGTAACAAAGCTACAGAGGTGGCGGAATTACTATTGACCTACAGCTGCAGGTAGCAGGAAGCTGTTATATTCCAATACCTCTGGCTAGCAAAAGTAATTGTTACTCATTGATTCTTCAAAGACCAGTGATGAAACGTGACGTGCAGGATTCATCCTTTCCACTTGATCCAGAGAAGAGAACTTAAACAAACCTTTGCCTTTGCAAACGTCATTGGGATGTTCAAGAGGAGAATGAACCACATATCCCACAACATGAACTGCTTGGGTTCGCAAAATGCCCAGGAGGGAGAAGTCAGCCATAGCAAATTAAATCAGATAAATGCAGCAATTGTAATGCGAGAAAAAATTACAGCATTGTTTGTGAAATCTTCTTACCTGGTCTCCATGGAGATCCTCTTCCAAGGATTCCTAAGTGGATCACCCGACCAGATCTCCTAAGTGGATCACTCTACCACATCTCCCTAATGTTTAATTCTCTTAAAGCCAGATCCCACTTTAGGAGAGCTATTTCCAGCTACAATGGATCTGGACCTTCTTGCCTCCTAATTTCAGAAATTACTGAACAAGAATACGTTCTGCTGCCTGATATCATGTAATTATAATTCGCAGGATCACTCTGGGATGTATTTTGGATGCAAGTCATAATATGCATTTTATTTTGTTCATTTCAGCATCTCAATAATTCTTCAATCCAGTAACTGTTCTGGGGAACAATAACCCTAAGATATTTTGGCACAAAACCTTCTAAAGATCAAAACCAATTCAGAGAAACAGCAGGGAAGAAACATCTCATGGACACAGTGGCAAAGCTAGTAGAGCTGCTGCCTCACAGCTCCAGCAACCTGGGTTCGTTCCTAACTTCTAGTGCTGCCTGTATGGAATTTGCACGGTGTCCCTGTGTTTGTGTGGTTTCCCCTGGCTGCTCCGGTTTCCTCCCACATTCCAAATGCATTCCACATGTTGGTAGGATAATTGGTTACTGTGAATTACCCTTCTTGTGGTAAGATGGCAGGAGAATCGGGGGGGGGGGGGGAGTTGATGAACGTGTCGGAGAGAATAGATACAGGGAAATATGTCAGGGAATGCAACTGCCGGAAGTTTCTGTGAAACAACACAGGTTTGATGAGCCGAATTGCCTCCTTCTGCTTCGTAAGAGAATATGAAAAAAGATATGGGAATATAATAATCTCTGGGAATGCTGGGCCAAGGCTAGGACAAGCTGGCTGGATGACCCAGGGATTGGGCAGTCCCGGGAATACTGGGATGCCTGGAATAAACCAGCTTTGCCAATACTGGAGCAAACTAAAGGGGAACCATGGTTGTGTTGGCCAATCTGAAACCACCAAAACACCTGTGGCGGAGTCTCGCTCTATTGTGGTGAGACAGTTCAGGATGAAAAAATGGAGGAATTGCATAAAATTTTAGTGCCCCCAATGTAACGAGACTGCATCCACGGCAACTGCACCCGGATCTGGCTCCCATGAAACATATTTAGGCAACTGGTGATGTAATCTGGATGGAACAGATCAATGGCTGGCAACCCAAATCGAGTGACAATTGTGTGACAAAGTTTGGAATTCAACATCCACTCTATATTTGCATGAAACATACGTGACCTATGGTCGGCCACCACATTAGCTATAGGTGGTGAATAAATGGCTGAAACACAGATATGCCTTGACATACACCAATGCCACATGACGGAACCCAGTTAACACATGATACTGATCATGCTCCTCCCATATGATTAATATATGCCACTGCTGTGGTGTTATCAATCTGGAGTTGAATGTGCAAATCCTTCATTGAGGAGCAATATGCCTTTACCCATAAAATGCCCCAATAATGCGAAGAAATCAACCCTTCTTGTTCATGCCAGCTACCCCCACAGCTAGACTCGGTGTCCGTAGCCCCCATCCGAGAGCGCTGACATCAGTCTGGAAGCTTAAGGGAAGAGTCTAGTACCCAAAATGTTATTGGTAGCTAGATTAACATTAACAATGCACCACTGCAATTCTGCAAGAGCTGTGGTTGGTAACTGGGTAACCCGATGAAAATGGCCTGCATTCGATTTTAGTGCTAGTTCTCATGCTCTCTGCAAATGTTGATAATGCAAAGGCCCGAATGTACTGCAGGAACCTGCTCCCCATTTACCAATGACTGTAGCGTCTTCTCGGATGGAGGGATAACGTTTTGTGGGAGGCAAGTACAGACATCATCATCATCGACAACCTTGGCTGTTGGTAATGTTACTGTTATAGCAACGGAATTAATAAGAAACTCCGAATACTCAATATTTTGGGTTGGCTGTAACTTGGACTTAGTTGGATGGAGCAACCCCTAATGACTTAAGCACTGATTCTTCAGCTGACTCATTCGTGTTGCTGATAATTAAGATATCAGCTAAATAAGCAATTACAATGTGATGATGAGCTGAATAGCACCAACACAGCTTTTAACAAATTAATAAATAGCCTGGGTGCTGAACTTAATCCAGGAGTCAATGCTTTGTATTGCCACAGCTGTGTCATCCAATTAAATTTCAAGTACCTGCCATGAATTGGCAGTGAATAATACACATCTTGCAAATCAATAGTTGCCACATAACAGCTCTGTGATAGCAGGTGTTTAGCAGTAACAAATTTAAGTGATTGAGGATGAGAATTACTCTACAACACCCATCTTTTTGAGATCTGGGGAAATATTAGACACAATTGTGGAGGATGATTAATGGCTTTATCAATCACCATTATTTATCTGTTCAGGCTCTTGAGCAGAAAACGCCCACATTTTATTAGGCTTGTGCTGTTGAGGTGGATCTATCCCTGTGATAAACTCAATAGGAGACGTGAGACAGTATTTGGTATAAACTTATCATACATTATACAGCACCATTCATTAGAAAACATTTGTAATCAACCTCCAATAGGAGATTGGCCACCAGAACTTTATCGTTAAGAAAAGTCCCTGTACCTCTACAGTTGATCTGTAAAGCTGTTGTCTGCTCATATTGGGATTGTAGCCGGTCTGTCTCGGTGGGTACCCTCGTTGCCCCACTGGCCTGCCCCTGCTGAGCCCAACACCTGGATCTGAGCTTCAGTATTAACCCAGGGTTGCGAATAGGTGGCCTCAAAATGCTTGACTACATTAAGTTAATTGCTTTGGCCTCATCATAAATTTCACGAATTTTCATGACAAGGTCCGTTCCAAACAATATTTCAGGCATTTGTACATTAATCACCCTACATAGAGCAGCAAATTTTTGGTTTAGTGTTGGCCTGATGGCAATATTCCCTGATGCAATTTCCTGAAAAATGCATTGCATAAAATACCCAACATATCTGTTGTGAGTTTAAGGAATGATTGTCCCTTGGACCATAGTGCCAAATGCAGTAATTGCTGCAGCCACCAGTTGGAGGACGTGTTAACACCGAACCTCCTGTCCCGTCAAAGAAGGACTCATGGGTGCCCAGAACCTGGGTCACCATAGGCACTTTCAGTAATGCACATTAAACAGGTGTCTCATATTTGTTTGCAGTCACTTGCATCATATCTTGCTGGAGCTGGTGAGGTACTACATAATTGATACCGCTGGCAAGGGATTGTTCCATTGACTCACTAGTCCCCTCTGGGATAGCAACTCAATGCCATTTCCGAGACACCCGGAGCGTGGCTCTTGTGCGCGCTGGTGTTTGTACATAAGCAGGGACACCCGCATCAGGGTCAGCTGCAATCTGCCCGCTTCTCCCATCATATAGTAGGGAGGCATCCTCCAGTCCTAAACAAGGCGCTGGAAGAAACCACAATATATGGACCCTCCATATGTTGGTCTTGGTATGGCCCTCTTGGACATTACTGGCCCTTGGACCCTTATGTAATGAAGGTTGGAGCATCAGCTGCATGTTCCCAACCTCCCCCACAGTCTTGTATGATCAGGGGAAGAGTCACCATTGTTGTCAGAGAACCCAGGTCTGTGACTTTATATTTGCCTTTTCATGGCTAGGAGCAGCCTCAGTCTGCTAACACCCTTGGAAATAAACAGATGGACCAGGCTCATTCTGAAGCAAATTCCAGTTGGCCTGCCTTTTGTCAATGGAGCTAGTGGGTAAAATTAGTGCGCTATTTTAACTGCTGCCAGTAAAACGGCACCCGGCATCGGAACCGGCGTTGCCGCGCTTATCTCCCGACCCGATCAAATTGGTGAATCCCTGGACCCACGCTAAGACGGATCTTCGGAAGTGACAGCTCCAACTCCCCACTCCTACTGACTGCTCGAGCCAGCTTTATGGAGTGGAAATACTCCGGTGGAAAAGTTTTTAAAACACTTACCTTAGAAATTCCTACTTACCCGCTGGTGGAGCTGTGCCCTCCAGCCCGTTCAATGCGACATGCGCGGATGTAATGACGCGCATGCGCCTGGCGGGGCTTCTTCACGTAGTCACTCACGTGACTCCGAAGTAAAATTTTGTTGTTCTATCTGGGACATATGACAGTAAAATACTTGACTCTTGACATCCGCTCGACGTAGGCCTTTCACTATTCGGTAAGTTTCAATTAGGTCCCCCCTCATCCTTTTAAACTCCAGTGAGCACAGGCCCAGTGCCATGAAATGCTCATCATATGTTAACCCACTCATTCCTGGGAATGATTATTCTCCCCTACTATTACAACTCTATTTTACCGATACCTGTCAATGAGTTCCCCCATATATTAACCCACTCATTCCTGGGATCATTCTTGTAAACCTTCTTTGGATACTCTCCAATGCCAGAACATCCTTCCGCAGATATGGGGCTCAGATAAGGGACTAAATAGGAATCTGATGTAGATGTCGTTGTTATACAGATTTTCCAGCAACGCCTGTAGGTCCAGGTGGACGGCATCTGCCACGGACCTCTTCCCAGCTATGTTAGGTATAAGAATAGAGAGAAATTGCTCCGCAATCTTTCAGACAATTCCTATTAGTCCTGGAGATCGGTTACATTTCTCATGAATGTTTTCTAATATAAAATTTAATAATGATATTAATTACTTCCTAAGATTAAGCTCTTGAGTTCAAAGAATAAGAATTTATCATTGAAACTCACACCATTTTAAGGGGCTTGACTAAGTAAATGTGGAGTTGATATTTCTCATGGCTGGGTTGTCTGGAACCAGCAATGCAGTCTCAAAATAATGAGTTAATATTTAGGACAGACATAAGAAAAAATTACATCACCCAGACTGGTAATAAATCTTTGGAATTCTCTATTCAAATTGGTTGTGGAGGCTCGTCTCTGTGGATACAAATCAGAACTCAGTAAAATTGCGGATATTATGGGGATTCAGAAACAGTGCAGGAGGGCGATGCAGAGGTATAAGATCAGATGTGAGGGGACTAGGTAGAATGAATGCAGAGTCTTTTACTCTGAGTAGGGGAATCAAGAACCAGAGGACATATGTTTAAGGTCAGAGAGACAAGATTTAGGAAGCAATTCACTGGTGTAAGTCAGATGGGGTCTCGTTGGCATTGCGCATTGTAACTGAGAGTGATTTCAGGAGATATGCCTCACCTCACCGTCTCCTACCTGTGGACAACCATGGGCATAATGAGACTCCAGTAGTGGAGAGATGCCAGCAGAGTCATTTCAGAGGCATGTGTGCAGTGAATGGCTTGTCGGCTGAACAAATATTGGAAGGGTTTAAGAAAGAACTGCACAAGTTAGACAAAAATGCTGGAGAAACTCAGCGGGTGACCCAGCGTCTATGGAACGAAGGAACAGATATCGGAGGGGGTTTGAGTTGTATGAAAACAGTTCTAAAGCAACCCTGTCAGCTCTCCCAATAACTGCAAAGAGTCCCTTCAAATAGCAATAGGGGAAATAGCAAACTGGCAAGCTGTTCCCTGGTTATATTGACACTATTTCTCTGATAGATTTTGGCCACGGCTATTGTCACCAGTTCATGCCAAAAGCGGCAGTAATAGTTTAATGAGGGTGGTAGCATCACTAAGCATGTGATCGTGTCAGTTGCACCAGCATGGATCTCAGCTGGAAGTGACCAGTTCAATTTCATGATGGATGCACCAAATATTCAGAGGAGCAATCACACCCTTAGAAATTAACAACGCACTTCCCAACTGACTTGTCACTTGTAGGAAACTGTGCAGATCTTAGGGTTCTGCAACACTCTCCATGGTTCTACCATGTGCTGTGCAAAATCTGTCCAGGTTTGACCGACCAAAATGCAACACCTTATTAAATCTTCTAGGATTCTCCTATGCCATATCTGCCAAGGATATCGATTGTCACCATTTAGTTAAGTTTAGTGATATAGGCCCTTCAACCCACCGAATCCATGCCATCCAGTAATCACCTGTACACCAGTTCTGTCCTACACACTAGTTGCAATTTATAGAAGACAATTAACCTACAAATCTGAACGTCTTTGGAATGTGGGAGGAAAACGGAGCACCGATACAAAGCTCACCTGGTCACAGGGAGAATGTACACCTTCTGTACTGACAGCATCCTTGCCCTTCTCATTTCCATCTTAAGTACACTGCTTCTTTCTTATTCTCCTCAATGGACTTGCTTTATCCCAGCTGCCTATACTGACATCTTTTTCTTTAAACATTTTTTGGGTTCCTTAACCCTGGTGCCTTCCTCCACTCCCAAACAGAAACATGCTGGAACCTAAACTAATTCTATCTATCTGTTAAAAAAACTTGCCAGACTTCTCTTCACTCACTATCAGCCTCTCCCAGGCAACGTTTGTGAGTTCCTGCCAACAAAACTAGCCACCCCAATTTAGGACTTTGACTTGTTAGCCAGTCCTATCTTTCTCCATAGCTATTTTAATGTGCTATAAAACTATTTTAAGAGAATTATGGTTCCTGGTGCTTCCCAACAATATGTCAGCCCGACCTCATTTCCCAAGAGGAGATCGAGTGTCGCTCCTTCTCTTGTCGGGCTATCCCCACATTGCTTCAGAAACGTTTTGAAATTCTGTCCCAAGTAATCCCTTCGTATTTTGCAGTGCTGGTCAATATTAGGGAAGTTAAAATTGCCTACTATTACAACCCTATTATACCGATACCTAGCAATGATTTCGCTACATATTTGATTTCAGGAGGTCTCCAGTCTGAAGAAGGGTCTCGACCCGAAACGTCACCTATCTCCTTCGCTCCTTAGATGCTGCTGCACCCGCTGAGTTTCTCCAGCCTTTTGTGTAACCCCCGGTCTCCATAATGGTGCCTGAATGGGGTTGAAGAAAGCAAGCACTTTGGAGAAACTTACAAAGTCAGGAAATTCCAGGGTCTACCATACCCGCTCCCATGGGATGAGGGGAAAGTAGACCGTCTTTTCTCCGTGCGCATGGACCTCCTTCATGCAGCGGTGAACAGCAAACAGTGGGATGGGGCAGAGCTCAGCAGTGGTATCCTGGGATATTCCAGAGGCTCGGAAATGGAGAGTGACCATGTCCCTGATCTCTGAGTGTAAGGCAGTCTCTATGTGACGTTGTAGGAGGTCTCAGATCTCAGTGAGGATAGTGAGTGGAGTCTACGTCAGCCCTCTATGTCCGTGAATTGGGACAAGTCTAAACTTATTGTTCTATGTGTAAATAAGAAGTGCCATTTCCAGATTAGGGAGGCAGAAAATCACAAATCTTGGGTATTGCATGACTCTTGACATCATTTCAGGCAGCTTTACAGTGAGGATTCTCCAGTGCTGATGAAATTCCCAATGGAAAGTTAGGGACAAGTTTGTGGTGAAGAGACCCGGAAATTGGTGCAGTGGAGTTCAGCTCCGGGATCAGCTTGTTTTCAACTGCACAGTAGCGTTTTGTTTTAAGTTGTGCAAAAGTAGGCCAAGGGTCACAGAGCTGGAAGAAAATAAGGTCGATTGGTTTTCTTTGCAGGGCACTCACTCTTGCTACACAGAAACGATTCATTTCAAAATGGAGCTGCCAGTAGACTCACTTATCCTTGACTACATTAGGAAATATGGCCTTTTCTCAATGTTCTCCGAGCTGCAGTCTTTCAAATATGTGTTGTTAAAGTACGGATCCATGTGGTAAAGATGGATCTGTTTTACCCACAAACTGGATTGTCATGCACATTGAAAACCATCACCTCATCAAAGAGTCCTTTCCCCATTGATTTTGCTCTCTTCCCCCAAAGCGCCTAACTCATATCCTGGGGACTTGAGAAGCAGGTGATGGGCTTTAGACTTACTGTGGGTGCGAATAATTGGACAGAATCTGCAATTGAATTCCGCAGGGTATTTGGGAAACTTTCTCTATTGGGCGGCACAGTGGCTCAGTGAGAGAGTTGCTGCTTTACAGTGTCATCCTCCCGGGTTTGATCTTGACTACGGGTGCTCTCTGTACAGAGCTTGCTTGTTCTCCCTGTGACCACGTGGGTTTCCTCCTGGTGCTCCGGTTTCAACCCACATTCCAAACTCGTGGTTAATTGGCTTCTGTAAATTGTTCCTAGTGTGTAGGGTATAACTAGTGTACAGGTGATCACTGGTTGAGCCTGAATGTTATTCCTGTAACTAAGGGATTCCTCCAAGTGCATGGAAATCAAAAGTCACAAATCTCAACTAGAAGCAGAAAATACTGGCACTACTCAGTTAGTATCAAAGGGACATTGCATCCATGACCTGAAACGTTAGCTTTGTTTTCCAGCATTTTCAACTTTTGTTTCCTCTGGGTGGTACTCCCAGTTTCCTCCGACATTTTAAAGGCATGTAGGGCGGCAGGTTAATCGGCCACTGTTTATTGCCCTTAGTGTGCATCTGAATGGCAGAATCAGAGACATGATGGGGATGGGAATATAAGAAAAATATAATGGGATTAGTGTAAATGAGTAATTGATGGCCAGTACAGACTGGTGCACTGAAAGGCTATTTGACTCCATGACTCTAATATAACATGTAAAATGTTTTCTCAACATTAATTACTCTCAAATATTTAACCCTAACCAAAATCTCCACAGCCTTATCACAATCTTGGGGTATTCTTTTTGTAAGTTGTGCTTAAACATAAGTTGGAGCTTGTACGCAAAGTGTACCTCGATAGTAATGTTATCACTGATGACAGGGAAGGTCAAATGCTCAAGCCATCCAATTTCTTTAAGGGCATTAAACGTCTGGTAGAAATTGGAGTTCATCTTTTACTGTGCTTAATATAATATTTATGTTGCTCTGATCATCTGAAAAGGTTGGCAGAAGTACAAAAGTTTTTTACTGTAGCAGTTCATCTGGTGACCCCTGTTAACTCAGCCACAACCTATGTGCTGTTGTCTGGCTGACTGCCAATAGTGAGGTCAGACCTTGTAAACCTCCCTCTATGGCAGCCACAGAACAAGGACAGAAAGGATGGAGGTGAGGAAAGGCAAGGGAGAGGAGGGAAGCAACAACATTCAGACATTTGGTGGTGACACGGTGACGCAGCGGTAGAGTAGCTGCCTTACATCGCTAGCAGCGGCGGAGACCCAGGTTCAAACCCGACTACGGGTGCTGTCTGTGCGGAGTCCTCGTGTGCACAGACAGCACCCGTAGTCTGTGCGGATCTTCGGTTTCCTCCCACACTTCGAAGACGTACAGGTATGCAAGTAAATTGGCTTAGTGTAAATGTACAAATTGTCCCTTGTGTGTGTAGGATAGTGTGAGTGTGCGGGGATCGCTGGTCGTTGCGGACCCGGTGTGCCGAATGTCTACACTATATGACTACATTAAACTAAACTAAACTAAAATGTGGTCACCACTCAACCTTCCCCCCCACCCCTGACTGGATCCTATGCCGTTTCCAAACCCCTTGCTATGTATCTCCGCACACTACCATGAGGCTGATTGCCTTGAAACCTGCAGCATTCCTACAGGGTTCAACGTTCAGGGCGTAAAATGCTTCAGCCAGGTGAAGAGTCAGGAACCAGGGTTGTCACAGCTCAGGTTGAACTACACGATATAATACGATAGAACTTTATTTATACCGGGGGGAAATTAATTTGCCAAGTCATAAAAAACACAACATACATGAAACATGAAACATGAAAATAAAATGGTAAGGCTTTGGGAATGTGCAAAGATTGAGGTGGTGGGGGAGTGGTGGGGGGGGGGGGGGGGGGGTCAGCCTCAGTCTCATTCTACCCCACGACAGAAGGGGGAGGAATTGTAAAGTTTGATAGCCACAGGGAAGAAGAATCTCCTCTGGCGTACCGTCCTGCATCTTGGTGGAACCAATCTGTTGCTGAAGGTACTCCTCAGGTTGACCCGTGTGTCATGGAGGGGGTGAGCTGTATTGTCCAAGATGCTCCCCAATTTGAGGAGCATCCTCCTCTCCAAGACCACCTCCCATGAATCCAACTCCACCCGCAGGACGAAACCAGCCTTCCAGTTGAGTTTGTTGATCCTATTGGCGTCCACAGCCGTGGCCCTGCTGCCCCAGCACACGGCAGCAAAAAAGCTGGCACTGGCCACCACCGATTGGTAGAACATCTGCAACATCTTACTGCAGGCATTGAAGGAGCAGAGCCTTCTCAAAAAGTACAGCCGGCTCTGTCCCTTCTTGTACAGGTTCCTGGACCAGTCCAGTTTACTGTCCAGGTTCACTCCCAGGTATTTGTACTCCCTGGTAAACTGCACATCCACACCATTGATGGTGACAGGGGACAGGGGTGTTCCACTCCTAAAGTCCACCATTAACTCCCTAATCTTGTCAGTGTCGAGCTGCAGGTGATTCAGCCCACACCACTCAACAACGTTGTTGACTACACCTCTATATTCAGCTTCTCTCCCCCCTCACTGATGCAGCCCACAATTGCAGAGTCATCTGAAAACTTCTGCAGGTGCAGGAGTCCGAGTTATATCTGAAGTCCGGGGTGTAGATGGTAAACGGGAAAGGAGAGAGGACCATCCCTGTGGGGCCCCTATGTTGCTCACCACCATGTCTGAGACATAGTTCTGTAGCCTGATATTGTGGTCGTCCAGTCAGGTAGTTAGTGAAACAGGTCACCAATGGAGCATCCACCCGCATCCTCTTCACTTTGCTCCCTAGCAGTGTAGGCCGGATCGTGTTAAAACCACTGGAAAAGTTAAAAAACACGACTCGCACAGTGCTGCCCGACTTATCCAGGTGAGCATAGGAACAGGTGGATAAGGTTTTAATAACGTTTTATAAAGTTTTAAAGGAACAGGCACACCGGGTCCGCAACGACCAGCAATCCCCGCACGCTCACACTATCCAACACACACTCGATGGAGCAGGTGGATGATGGCGTCCCAACTCACATCTTTGCTTGGTAAGCGAACTGCCGGGGGACCAATTAGGGTTTAACCAGGGGTCGCAGGTGAGTGAGCACCAGCCAGACTTCAAGGGTAGGCCATTTAGGTCTGAGAGGAGGAGAAATTTATTCGCTCAGAGGGTGGTGACTCTTTTATATTCTCGACTGTGGGGGGCTGTGGAGGCTTATTTATTGACGTTTTCCAAGGTTTGTCCAAAAAGAAATGGAAGCATATGTAAGGTTTAAGAACATGAAAACAGAAAGGGGTAATAAAAATGAACTGCAAATGCTGGTTTGTACCAAACAGAAACACAAAGTGCTGGAGTAATTCAGGCACAATCTCTGGAGGAAATGGATAGATGATGTTTTGGATCGGGACCCTTCTTTAGATTGATTGTAATGGGGAGAATGGGGGAGAAATGCTATGACTCTGTGATGTGATCTCTCAATCAATCACATACTTTCGTCCCCAACCTTTTCCGCTTTCTGCAGTGACAACCAAACAAGGAACCAAGGAATTAGTGAACAAAGCAAAAGCTAAGTATGTGGATAGAAACTTAAATGTTAATATCAGTATCAGGTACAGTGCATTCAGATATTATTCAGACCCTTCACTTTTTCCACATTTTGTTACGTTACAGCCTTATTCTAAAATTGATTCAATTCAATGTTTTTATCATCAATCTACAGACAATACCCCATAATAAAAAAGTGAAAACAGATGTTTAGAGATGTTTGCAAAAGTAATTAATGTTTGCAAAGTAAATTTTGTCACGTTAAAGTAATTAAAAAGAAAATGCAAAGTAATAAAAAAATTATAGAAGGACTGGACAAGCTAGATGCAGGGGAAATGTTCCCAATGTTGGGCAAGTCCAGAACCAGGGGCCACAGTCTTAGAATAAAGGTGAAGCCATTTAAGACTGAAGTGAGAAAAACTTTTTCACCCAGAGTTGTGAATTTACGGAATTCCCTGCCGCAGAGGGCAGTGGAGGCCAAGTCACTGGATAGATTTAAGAGAGAGTTAGATAGAGCTCTAGGGACTCGTGGAATCAAGGGATATGGGGAGAAGGCAGGCACGGGTTATTGATTGGGCATGATCAGCCATGATCACAATGTATGGCAGTGCTGGCTCAAAGAGCCGAATGGCCTCCTCCTGCACCTATTTTCTATGTGTCCATGTTTCTAAATAACTGAAATATCACATTTACATAAGTATTCAGACCCTTTACTCACTACTTTGTTGAGGCACCTTTGGCAGCGACTACAGTCTCAAGTCTTCATGGGTATGACGCTACAAGCTTGGCACACCTGTATTTGGGTAATTTCTCCCATTCTTCTCTGCAGATCCTCTGAAGCTCTGTCAGGTTGGATGGGGAGCGTCGATGCACAGGTATTTTCAGGTCCCTCCAGAGATGTTCCATCGGGTTCAAGTCCGGGCTCTGACTGGGCCACTCAAGGACATTCATAGACTTGTCACGAAGCCACTCCTGCATTGTCTTGGCTGTGTGCTTAGGGTTGTTGTCCTGTTGGAAGGTGAACCTCCGCCGCAGTCTGAGGTCCTGAACGCTCTAGAGCAGGTTTTCATTAAGGATCTCTCTGTACTTTGCTCTGTTCATCTTTCCCTCGATCCTGACTAGTTTTGCAGTTCCTGCCACTGAAAAACATCCCCACAGCATGATGCTGCCACCACCATGCTTCACTGTAGGTATGGTATTGGCCAGGTGATGAGCAGTGCCTGGTTTTCTCCAGATATGATGCTGGGCATTCGGGCCAAAGAGTTCAAACTTGCTTTCATCAGACCAGAGAATCTTGTTTCTCATGGTCTGAGAGTCTTTCAGGTGCTTTTTGGCAAATTCCAAGCAGGCTGTCATGTGCCTTTTACTGAGGAGTGGCTTCCGTCTGGCAACTCTACGACAAAGGCCTGATTGGTGGAGTGCTGCATATATATAGTGGCTTGCAAAAGTTTTCATACCCCTTGAACTTTTCGCAAATTTTGTCACGTTACAACCACAAACGTAAATGTATTTTATTGGGGTTTTATATGATAGACCAACACAAAGTGGCGCATAATTGTGAAGTGGAAGGAAAATGATACATGGGTTTTCAAATTTTTTTACAAATATAAAACTGAAAAGTGTGGCGTGCAAAAGTATTCAGCCCCCTTTACTCTGATGCCCCTAAATAAAATCCAATGCAACCAATTGCCTTCAGAAGTCACCTAATTAGTAAATAGAGTCCACTTGTGTGTAATCTAATCTCAGCATAAATACAGCTGTTCTGTGAAGGCCTCAGAGGTTTGTTGGAGAACATTAGTGAACAAACAATTTTCCTTGGGCTTCATGAAGCCCAAGGAACACACTAGACAGGTCAGGGATAATGTTGTGGAGAAGTTTAAAGCAGGGTTAGGTTATAAAAAAATATCCCAAACTTTGAACATCTCACTGAGCACTGTTCAATCCATCATCCAAAAATGGAAAGAGTATGGCACAACTGCAAACCTACCAAGAAATGGCCGTCCACCTAAACTGACAGGCCAGGCAAGGAGAGCATTGTTCAGAGAAGCAGCCAAGCAGGTAACTCTGGAGGAGCTGCAGAGATCCACAGCTCAGGTGGGAAAATCTGTCCACAGGACAACTATTAGTCATGCACTCCACAAATCGGGCCTTTATGAAAGAGTGGCAAGAAGAAAGCCATTGTTGAAACAAAGCCATAAGAAGTCCCGTTTGCAGTTTGCCACAAGCAAATATGTGGAGGAAGGTACTCTCGTCTGATGAGACAAAAATTGAAGTTTTTGGCCTAAATGCAAAATTCTATATGTGGCGGAAAACTAACACTGCATATTACCCTGAACACACCAACCCCACTGTGAAACATGGTGGTGGCAGCATCATGCTGTGGGAATGCTTTTCTTCAGCAGGAGACAGGGAAGCTGGTCAGAGTTGATGGGAAGATGGATGGAGCCAAATACAGGGCAATCTTGGAAGAAAACATGTTAGAGTCTGCAAAAGACTTGAGACTGGGGTGGGTTCACCTTCCAGTGACAACGACCCTAAACATACATCTAGAGCTACAATGGAATGGTTTAGATCAAAGCATATTCATGTGTTAGAATGGCCCAGTCAAAGTCCAGACCTAAATCCAATTGAGAATCTCTGGCAAGACTTGAAAATTGCTGTTCACTGATGCTCTCCATCTAATCTGACTGAGCTTGAGCTATTTTGCAAAGAAGAATGGGCAAAAAAATTTCAGTCTCTAGATGTGCAAAGCTGGTAGAGACATACCCCAAAAGACTTGCAGCTGTAATTGCAGCGAAAGGTGGTTCTACAAAGTATTGACCCAAGGGGGCTGAATACTTTTGCACGCCACACTTTTCAGTTTTTTATTTGTAATAAAATTTGGAAACCATGTATAATTTTCTTTCCACTTCACAATTATGCACCACTTTGTGTTGGTCTATCACATAAAATCCCAATAAAATACATGTATGTTTGTGGTTATAACGTGACAAAATGTGGAAATATTCAAGGGGTATGAATACTTTTGCAAGCCACTGTAGTTGTCTTCTGGAAGGTTCTCACATCTCCACAGAGGAACTCTGGATCTCTGTCAGAGTGATCATCAGGTTCTTGGTCACCTCCCTGACAAAGGCCCTTCTCCCCTGATTGCTCAGTTTGGCCGGGCAGCCAGCTCTATGAAGAATCCTGGTGGTTCCAAAGTTCTTCCATTTAAGAATGACAGAGGCCACTCTGCTCTTCGGGACCTGCAATGTTGCAGAAATTGTTTTATACCCTCCCCCAGATCTGTGTCTCGACACAATCCTGTCTCGAAGGTCTACGGACAATTCCTTCGTCTTCATGGCTTGGTTTTTGCTCTGACATGCACTGTCAGCTGTGGGACCTTATATAGACTGGTGTGTGCCTTTCCAAATCATGTCCAATCAATTTAATTTACCACTGGTGAACTCCAATCAAGTTGTAGAAACATCTCAAGGATAATCAATGGAAACAGGATTAACCTAAGCTCAATTTTGAGTGTCATAGCAAAGGGTCTGAATACTTATGTAAATGTGATATTTCAGTTATTTATTTCTAATTACTTTGCAAAAAATTCAAAACACCTGTTTTTGCTTCTTTATTGTGGGGTTTTGTGTGTAGATTGATGATTAAAAAATGAATTTAATCAATTTTAGAATAAGACTGTAATGTAACAAAGTGTGGAATAAATGAAGGGGTCTGAATACTTTCTGAATGCACTGCAGTTTGTGAATGATTGGTAGTCTTTTTTTATCTCTTTCCTCAACGGAGATGTGACATTTTCCTTACCGTATCTCCGTCCACACTGCCGCCTAACATCGTGGAGCTTGCGGACCCTTTGTCAGGGATCGACTTGGGGAGCTCCAACCGCAGGAGCCTGCGAACGTAACATCGTTGAGCTCGCAGTCCCTTGGTTAGGAATCAAGTTCGGGTGCTCCAACCTCAGGAGCTTCCACTGCCCCGATCGCGGGAGCTTCGATCGCCCCGACACGGGAGCTTCGGTCATCGGCTAAGGGAGCTTCGTTTGCCCTGACTACGGATAGTTCGACTGCCCCGACTGCGGGAGAGAAGGAAGGAAGAAGATAATAACGTTATTGCCTTCCATCACAGTGCGCTGTGGTGGATGTTTATGTTAATTTTTATGTAGCTGTGTGTCTTGTTGTTTTTTTGGTATGACTATAGCAACTCAGATTATTTGTATGTTTTTACATACTTGGCTAATAAATTAATTCCAATTCCAAATACATTTACAATTACAATTAGTATTCTCCGGAATGGAAGACAATTTTACCTTGGATCAATGTCTACATTGTGTTATTGATTAGATATACCTGCTCCAAATGGATTCTAAGACAAAAATTGTTTTGTGAATGTAAAATTAGATTGAAGTAATACAGATTGGGAAGGAAAGAGCAGGCCATGAGTATTGGGGGAAGGGAACTACTTAACTTGTAATATCTTCTGAATTATGATTGAATATAGCAGTTAGAAAGAAGAAGCCTCGGATTGAAAGCTTGCCTTATATGACTTCACGAGGTACCAATGCACTTTGAAGCCAATTAAATTCTCAGTACTTTGTGTAGAGAATGCATTCCCGAACTTATGTACAGCAGGTCCCCACAAACAGCCTTGTAGTAATGATGTTGCTTGAGGAAAATATATTAGCTAGGACTCTAGACATACTTGCAGTGATAAATCTCAAAATAATGCATGAGATCTTTCACATCTTAGAGAGGGGCAGAGTTACACCATTTCAGTATGATACTAGATTATTGCGCTCAAGGCTCTTAGGAATGTAACTCATAACCTTCTACCCACTGTGCTAAAACTTGGAAGTGGAAAACATTTAACATATGTGTAATGAGCAGACTTGAACATAACTGATTTAGGATAACTGATTTCTGAAACAAGGACCATTTTTGTAGTTAGGAACTGCAGAAGCTGGTTTACACTGGAAATAGATAGGTGACTAGTCTGGTGAAGGTAATTCGCCCACGAAACATCACCCATTCCATTTCTCCAGAGATGCTGCCTGACCCGCTGAGTTACTCCAACATTTTGTATTTAACATTGCTTTTGTTTAGTTTATTTAGTTTAGATATGCAGCACGGGAACAGGCCCTTTGGCCCACCAGGTCCGTGCTGACCTGCGATCCCCGCACATTAACACTATCCTACACCCACTAGGGACAATTTTTACATTTATACCAAGCCAATTAACCTACAAACCTGTACATCTTTGGAATGTGAGAGGAAACCAAAGATCTCGGAGAAAACCCATGTAGATCACGGGGAGAATGTACAAAATCCGTACGGACAACACCCGTAATCTGGATCGAACCCGGGTCTCAGGTGCTGCATTCACTGTAAGGCAGCAACTCTACCACTGCGCCACCGTGACTCTTTGTTAGCCTTTGATCCAGCCATGAATGAAAGAATAAGAAAGCTTTGTCTATAAGCTGCAAGACACCTACACTGAATGAATCGCAGAGGGAGAAATGGGCGTATGGGGATTGGGTAAGAGGGTTGTTGGTGGTGGGTGCTCCATGTTCCTTTGGGCAGATGTGCCGAGAGAGTCCCTTTTTTCAGTCAACTCCCATAGGTGGAAATAATGAGAAACCAATGGAAAACCTATCTGTTCTCATTCACACAGTAACAACCTCCTTTAATAAAATGTGAATGAATGAATGAATGAATAAGTTTATTGGCCAAGTATTCACATACAAGGAATTTGCCTTGGTGCTCTGCCCACAAGTGACAACATGACATACAGTGACAGTTACGAATGACACATAAAACACTAAACATTAATAATAAAACACCATTGATCAAACATGTGAACCAAACAAAATACCCAAGCAAAAGGAGGCTACAGATTTTTGGCCATTGAGTAGAGCATGGAAAAAAGATGGTTTTATGTCTGGCTGTGGCAGCTTTGAAAGTCCCGAGTCGCCTTCCAGAGGGAAGTGATTCAAAGAGTTTGTGGCCAGGGTGAGAGGGGTCAGAGATGATCTTACCCACTTGCTTCCTGGCCCTTCCAGTGTACAGTTCATCAATGGAGGGAAGGTTGCAGCCAATAAACTTCGCAGCTGATTGGACGATTCACTGCAGCCTCTGGGTGTTGTGCTTGGTGGCTGAGCCAAGCCAGACCATGATGGAGAAGGTGAGAACAGACTCTTCGATGGCCGTATAGAATTGGACGATCACTGCCTGTGGCAGTTTGTGCTTCCTCAGCTGCCATAGGAAGTACATCCTCTGTTGCACCTTTTTGACTGTGGAGTCGATGGTAGCCCCCCACTTAAGGTCCTTGGAGATGATGGTTCCAAAGAACTTGACTCCACATATGTGATTGTGGTGTTGTTAATGGTGAGTGGGGTGAGGGGTGAAGGGAGGGGGAGCTCGCCAAAAATCTACAATCAATTCCACTGTCTTAAGAGCATTGAGCTCTAGGTTGTTGCGACGGCACCAGGACGCCAGCTGTGACACTTCCTGTCTGTAGGCAGATTCCACCCCATCCTGGATCAGTCCAATCAGGCTTGTGTCATCCGCAAACTTGAGAAGCTTGACAGAGGAGTCTGTGGAGGTGCAGTCATTGGTGTAGAGAGAGTAGAGGAGAGGAGAGATAACGCAGCCTTGCGGTGCTCCTATGCTGAGAGTTTGCAAGTCCGAGCTGTGCTTTCCCGGCCTCACATGCTGCTTCCTGTCTGTCAGGAAGCTGGTGATCCACCGACAGATGGGTTCAAGCACAGTAAACTCGGAAAATTTGGAGTGTAGTAGCTCTGGCACAATGGTGTTGAATGCAGAGCTAAAATCAACAAACAAAATCCTCGCATAGGTTCCCTGGCGGTCTAGGTGCTGGAGGATGAAGTGCAGGCCCAGGTTGACTGCATCATCCACAGATCTATTGACCCGATATGCAAACTGCAGAAGGTCCAGCAGGGGGTTCGTGATATTTTTCAGCTTGGCCAGCTTTTTTCTGTTAACTCTCAAAGGTGGAGATAAGGAGAAATCAATGGCAAACTTATGTTCTCATTCACACAGTAACAACTTCCTTTAATGAAATGTCTTTGACACAGTGAAACGTTTTAATGTGTGTTATAAATGAGGTTACTCTGCATTTATTGGAGAAAGTGGCTAGAGAGAGAGAAGTTAGGAGGGTTGAAATTTCAGACTTTAAAACCCAAAGAGCCTCGGGAATGGCTGCTAAATGAGACGAGAGGGAGGTGAGGGGGTGGGATGGGGATAGGGGGAATAGTCATCAATATGAATTAACAACAAGGGCACTTTATTTAATAGATGAAATAGCTTTTTAATGTCAGGCTGGCATTTGTTGCTGTATTTTCCTCCACAGAGGTTAGAAAACATTTCACACTAAAACCATATTGTAGTATCACAGAAGCAATCTGCAAGTGATACCACCTTAAACGTGACAACGATCAATATTACAAATGCTGCAATATTTATAAATGCTGCAAATTGGGATATGGCGATCAGACCTTTCGATAGGTAGACCAGAAGACCCTTCAAGGGGGGCACAGTAGTGCAGCGGAAGAGTTGCTGCCTTTCAGCGCTAGAGAGCTGGGTTCAATTCTGACTACAGGTGCTGTCTGTACCAAGTTTGTACTTGTGAGGTACAATAGTTTGTACAATAAATGTGAGGTTATCCACTTTGGTGGCAAAAACAGGAAAGCAGACTATTATTTAAATGGTGGCCGATTAGGAAAAGGGGAGATGCAGCGAGACCTGGGTGTCATGGTACACCAGTCATTGAAAGTAGGCATGCAGGTGCAGCAGGCAGTGAAAAAAGCGAATGGTATGTTAGCTTTCATAGCAAAAGGATTTGAGTACAGGAGCAGGGAGGTTCTACTTCAGTTGTACAGGGTCTTGGTGAGACCACACCAGGAGTATTGCGTGCAGTTTTGGTCTCCAAATCTGAGGAAGGTTGCCATAGAGGGAGTGCAGAGAAGGTTCACCAGACTGATTCCTGGGATGTCAGGACTGTCTTATGAAGAAAGACTGGATAGACTCGGTTTATACTCTCTGGAATTTAGGAGATTAAGAGGGGATCTTATAGAAACTTACAAAATTCTTAAGGGGTTGGACAGGCTAGATGCAGGAAGATTGTTCCCGATGTTGGGGAAGTCCAGGACATGGGGTCTTAAGGATAAGGGGGAAATCCTTTAAGACCGAGATGAGAAAGATTTCACACAGAGAGTGGTGAGTCTCTGGAACTCTCTGCCACAGAGGGTAGTTGAGGCCAGTTCATTGGCTATATTTAAGAGTGAGTTGGATGTGGCCCTTGTGGCTAAGGGGATCAGAGGGTATGGAGAGAAGGCAGGTACGGGATACTGAGTTGGATGATCAGCCATGATCATATTGAATGGCGGTGCAGGCTCGAAGGGCTGAATGGCCTACTCCTGCACCTAATTTCTATGTTTCTATGTTTTCTATGTTCTCCCTGTGACCGTGTGGGTTTTCTCCAGGTGCTCCGGTTTCCTCCCAAACTCCAAAGACATACAGGTTTGTAGGTTTTTTGGCTCCGGTAAAAAATTGTAAATTGTGCCTAATGTGTAGGATAGTGCTAATGTACGGGGTGACTGCTAGTCGGCGTGGACTCGGTGGGCCAAAGGGCCTATTTTCACGCTGTATCTCTAACGTCTAAAGTATAAAGATAAGCTGGGTTTTATGGACGACTGAGGTGGTTCTGAGGCCAACTCTAGTTTTCCAAAATAAACTAGATAAACAAAGACGGGTTGACTGAACCTTTCCGGTGTCTGTGTCAGTTAAACACAGTGTGCCACAGTTTACCACTTGAATAGGCAGGCTGAGCAGTGACTGATAACTGAATAGCAGAGGCAATATTTTCGAGTAGGTTATTCCACATGAGGATTGAACAAATTTCAGTTAAATAATATCCTTTCTTTCTGGTACCATTGCTAAATTGATTGCAGCGATTATTGCACTCTTTCCTTCTGATGCTCCTCAAACCATAATTACAATAATCTGCACACTAAATAAATCACCGCATAAAGTCATGTAACGCAGTTCAATTACAGTTCATCTTTCGACAATATAACCACGTACAAACCATCTAACTAAGACATTATGCTTGCACATAGCCATGTTCAATTAATAATAGGATGTGTCAGCTGCTTCATTAGATAATTGAGGAAATTTCCCTAATTGCTTCCATCAAATTCAAGAATCCCATCGACTCCCTTGCAAAATGCACCATTCACGGTGTCAGCTCATTAATACCTATTTTCCTAATGACTACTGCAACTGCAATTGTAAAGACAATGGTTTGGGATAGAGAGCAATCTGAATTGGCTTTGTTGGATAGAACATTAGTGGCGGTAAATCCTGCCTTCTTGGTCAATACGGATGCCTCCAGTATGGATGCCCTCCAAAGCTGCCTGCAGTCTCCAGGAATTAAAGCTGCCTGCAGTCTCCAGGAATTAAAGCTTAATCTCCAGGACATTGTTGGATGGGCCACACATGAAAAGTTTACATAAAATACGGTGTGTTGTGAACACTTTATAGGCTATTAGCAATAACCCATTAAAAAATCTGACTGCTTGCCAGGTAGCTGAGAATCCCAACTTGAGCAACTGAGTCTACTCTCTCCATTCTCTCTCTTCAGTCTGAAGAAGGGTCTCGACCCGAAGCATCACCCATTCCTTCTCTCCAGAAATGCTGCCTGACCCGCTGAGTTATTCCAGCATTTTGTGTCTATGTTCAGTTTAAACCAGCATCTGCAGTTCCTTCCTACACATTCCTTCTCTCCATGATTGACTTGGGAGGGGTCTTCTACTTGAAGATGGACACACTGTAGGAATAGAGAACCTCGGCAACTGAAAGCAGAGAGCCATGCAATGGCACTTTTGGGATCATATCTAATCAGATCAGGCCATCATAGTGCCATCCACCCTGAAGGTGGTCATCTCTATTTTCTGAATCCCAAGAAGCGATGTGGACTATGCATTTGGACACTTGTACATATTTTCTTTCAAGGACCTTTTGCTACACTTGGGTCATTTAGATTCAGTGGATATGAAGACCATTTGAATTATTTAATATAAAAACATATTTTTGCTTGCATGTTTGGACTTGTCCTACTTCTGCTAAGTTCGATCCACCTGTGTAATGTCCAGCTTTACATTCTTACCCACTCCTACCCATTCCTTCTCTCCAGAGATGCTGCCTGTCCCGCTGAGTTACTCCAGCATTTTGTGTCTATCCTAATGTTCAGCTTTGTCAGATAGATGTCATTTCTGTAGCTGTTCTGAAGCAACTTGGACAGTGAGTTGGTAGCTCATTTGGCCACAGTAAATGGCCTGGTGTGAAGGTGAGTGGTAACATCTGTTTGTAACGATGGTTGGGTGAGAACTCTGGATGAATGATAAACACCAGCTTTGCTAGGCATGCCCACAATCCCAGAATGAAATCCATACTACTTTTCAGCATCAAAACAAACATTTGGAGGGATACAATGGATCAGGCAGCATTGTGGACGGAATTAGACAGATTAATGTCACCTAAGCAATCTCCTCCACAAATGCTGCCTGTTCCACTGAGTCCATCCATGTTTATGCTCAAAATTCCAGCATCTGCAATCTCCTGTGTCTACATACTCTCCTGAAGCTATGGTTAAATAGCTTTGGTTTTTTAAGCCATAGATTCTTTTAAAGCCATAGATTATTTTTAAAGCCAAAGTTTCCATCCCTCCAGAGATGCTGCCTCACCCTCTGAGTTACTCCAGCATTTTGTGTCTACCATAGATTCTAACGATGGTTGAAGTCATATGGGGGACCAAGCAAAGATTGCTTCCCTTTGATGAAAAGTGGAACACCTTCTGAAGGGAAGTCAGGTGAGGGCAATATTGTGGGCCTTGATCTGTTTATGTTCTAAGGGTGGACACATTAAAAAAAAAGTCCAATTATGGAGGGAGAAAGGAAGTGGGGGCAGGTTCAGAGGGAAAGGGAGCAAGTTCAGAAGATACGGTATGTTGGAAGACATAGATGGAAAAGAGCAGTGGACAGCATGGTGGTACAGTGGTAGAGTTGCTGTCTTGCAGTGCCAGAGACCCGGGTTCGATCCACACTACGGGTGCTATCTGTACAGAGTTTGTACGTTCTCCCCGTGACCTGCATGGGTTTTCTCCGAGATCTTTGGTTTCCTCCCACACTCCAAAGACCTACAGGTATGTAGGTAAATTGGCTTGGTAAATGTAAAAATTGTCCCTAGTGTGTGTAGGATAGTGTTAGTATGCAGGGATCGCTGGGCGGCATGGACTCAGTAGGCCGAAGGGCCTGTTTCCACACTGTATATCTAAACAAAACTAAACTAAACTAAATATTCTAATCTGAACTGAAATAGACAGAGTCAGAAAGAGACTTGAAAATAATTCAGAGGGATAGGAAGATTTCTGGAAAATGGAAGAAAAGGAAATGGAGGAGGAAGTGGAGGAGGAAGTGGAGGAGGAATGAGGAGGGAACAGGGAGGACATTCAATGAGTTGGGAGAATGAGGCAGGAACCCAAAATAAAAGTACACAAAATGTGTGTGCATGGGGGAAGATGGGGATTAAATGCATGTGAAAGTTTAGAGAAGAACACACAAAAGAACTAACAATCGAAGGGTAGAGAAATGCCAGCAGGGTAGAGGCGTTTGGAAAAACTGGGGAACAACAAAATACAGGGATATAAATAAATTCCAGCATGGAACGGCTGGTCCAACAGCCGGTTTCCATGCAATTAATTCTATGATTTGATAGTGACACTTAATGTTGGGCACCTACAGTTACGTTAAAATAACACTGCTCAGTCATAATTCCTCAGAGACTTACTTCCCATCTGTCCACAATTCTGTGCCGTAACCAAGTTGATTTTATTATAAATTTGTATTACTCATTACGGTCAATTAGTTTGCTGTATTCCACAATTAATTAACTTGCTGCTGGTGATGTGATTAAGTTGCTCACTGTATTTGTTAATTCGTGCCTTAGTTTGTACACTTAATTACTCTTTAAATTCAACCAAAAACCCACATCTGATAAATCAAATATAACACTGCAACAAATATTTCTGTCTGAATTTATTAATGTAAATTGAAAAGGAAGAAGGATTTGTTTTGACTTGGCACCTCTCACCACATCATTTAGCTTTCAAATAATAAATTCCTGGTCCTCCTGGCTTAAGGATCACCAGGTTTACCTTGGTTTGCCTGGGAATGGCACATACTGTACTGTATGTGGTCCACCCAGGCAGAATTTGGGAGTTTCCAAAATGATCCTGACTTGTGGCAAAATAACCAACCCCAGCAGGCTCACAAGAGCATCAGATAGCTTCTTGAATGCTTAGCCAGAAGATAATTCAAGTTATGAAATGGATGCACGAGAACTGTAAGAATTTGAAACACAATAAGTCATCAGATCAGAGCATCAAAAGAACACAAAGTGCTGGAGTAACTCCGAGCAGCACATAGCGCAGTGGTAGAGTTTCTTCCTTACAGTGCTGGGGACCCGGGTTCGATCCTGACTATGGGTGCTGTCTGTACAGAGTTTGTCGTTTTATCCTGTGACTGCGTGGCTTTTCTCCGGGAGCTATCGTTTCCTACCGCATCCCAAAGATGTACAAATTTGTAGGTTAATTAGCTTCGGTAAAAATTGTAAATTGACCCTAGAGTGTAGGATAGTGTTAGTTCTAAGGATGGCGTGGACTCATGGGCTGAAGGGCCTGTTTCCATGCTGTATCTTTAAACTAAACTAAACTCAGTAGGTCAACCGGCATATCTGGAGAACATGAACAGGTGACATTTTGTATCAAGACCATTCTTCTGAAGATGGAGCTCGACCTCAGACATTACCTATTCATGTGCTCCAGAGATGCTGCCTGACCCGTTGAGTTACTCCAGCACTTTGTGACCCTTTGTGCATTAACCAGCATTTGCAGTTCTTTGTTTCTACATGATCCTTTGAGCTACGCATCAAAACCATTAAGATCTTCTACCTCAACTCCATTTTCCTGCACCATCTCCATTTTCCTGCACTATTCCCATTGTCCTGACATAGAAACATAGAAAATAGGTGCAGGAGGAGGCCATTCGGCCCTTCGAGCCAGCACCACCATTCATTGTGATCATGGCTGATCGTCCCCTATTAATAACCCTTGCCTGCCTTTTCCCCATATCCCTTGACTCCACTAGCCCCTAGAGCTCTATCTAACTCTCTCTTAACTCTGACCTTAACAATTTTCCTGCACTGTCCCAGTTCCTGCACTATTCCCATTGTTCTGCACTATCCCCATTTTCCTACTCCATCCCTATTTTTCCGGCACCCTCCACATTTCTGTACACTATTCCCATTTCATCAATTGCACTTTGCCCCTTCCCAATGCATGTGAGATTTTCAATAGCTGCTCACATAACTGAACTGCTACCTGCAGGAATAATTATTCACTGGGTTGGAAATACGAGTCTGGATGTCACATTGGCCACAGGGATCAACTGTAAAGTGCTATCTATCAATGGGCAGTATACCCATCTCAAGTGTCAAGAGCCAAGATTCAAGAGGCAATAGTGTTTAGAAACAGAACAATGAAATTCTTACTTGAAGCAGAACTCCAGATTTGTAAGCACAGTACTCAATAGGTAACACAATACACAAACAAAAATAGCAGTTCAATAAATTAAAAAAAAACAATAGAGTGTAAAACAAAACCAAGCCCAATGCCCCTGGTGCAGCTTAGATAGTTCGTAGTTTGGTGTTTAGTTGGAGTTAATGGTATGCAATAGCCTGAAGGTTTTTTTATATGAATCTGTATCGCCAGACATGAATGCCTGAGATCTGGTCAATAGTTCAAGCCCAATTATTGATGCTGATAATCCAGTGGGGGGGAAGAGTTGAGCTGAACCACAATAAACATGTTATAGGAATCTGAGGGGTAACGTTTTCACACAAAGGGTGGTGGATGTATGGAACAAGCTGCCAGAGGAGGTAGTTGAGGCTGGGACCATCCCAACATTTAAGAAACAGTTAGACAGGTACAGGGATAGGACAGGTTTGGAGAGGTATGGACCAAACGCAGGCAAGTGAGGCTAGTGTAGCTGGGACATGTTGGCCGGTGTGGGCAAGTTGGGCCAAAGGGCCTGTTTCCACACTGTATCACTCTATGACTATGGCACTAACTTAACAAACAGGGGCAGGAGTAGAGGACTTGACCCTCAGGTCTACCCCACCTGTCAATATAATCATGGCTACTCTGCCTCAGGACACATCTCATCATCTGTACCACTTCCCCATCTCCCACAATTTCCTGACCTTTCAAACAGTTATACACCTCCACTTCAATCTGATGTTCCAACAAGCCATGATAACTAGCTCCAGGAGGAGCAGCTGTGGAAAATGATCCATCTTGCTTTATTGGTTTGCAATGCTGCTGCACATTAAAGTCTAATATATTGGTTCTGGGACACAGCACAGATTACTCAAGAGTATAGCTGACATTCCCAAGCTTGAAGAAATATGCAAACCTCTTTAACATCTAGCAGTGTTGGCAAAAATGACCGAGATCCACGAGCTCCTACCATCCACCAGTAACTCTTCGCCCCCAGGTAATCCGCTGCCGCCTCTTCCATTGCACCGCAACAGGCTGCCGCCAGCCTTGCTGCAGTCGCTGAACCACCAATGCATGGGACAGGTAGACAGGGACATTAGTAGGGACATTCAAAGGGCTTATTGACATTTATATTGTTCATGTCACAGTCAGATGCATAAAAATCGATTGGAATAATGATGAAGTGCTTGTGTTTATTCTGCAATTGTGTTCACGTTTCAGTTAGAAGGTAAGGTGGCCACTTTAATGGAATGGGGTTCTGGATGTGCTTTCTAAAATCAAATTGGCATCAAATGACCTTGCACTATCTGACCAGAAACAGACTTGTAGGCAGGCTTCAGACTGGAGCCAAGAGCGGGGTGGTGAGAGGATAGTCCTTGTTGAGGTTGTGACAGCATCCCCTCCTTGGATGCTTCTCAGATCCCTATCACTGGTGGACAGGCCAGGAGAGGCCATTCCCCAGCATCATTGAAATGTACTGAATAGTGAAAGGCTTGGATAGAGTGAATGTGGAGAGGATGTGTCCACTAGTGGGAGAGTCTAGGACTAGTTGCAGCACGATGGCACAGCGCTAGAGGTGCTGCAGGGCCAGAGAAACGGGTTAGATCCTGACTACCGGTGCTGTATGAAGTTTGTACATTCTCCCTGTGACCGCGTGGGTTTTCTCCGGGTGCTCCAGTTTTTAAGGCAGAGATAGTTTCTTGATTAGTACAGGTGTCAGGGGTTATGGAGAGAAGGCAAGAGAATGGGGTTAGGATGGAGAGATAGGTCAGCCATGATTGAATGGCGGAATAGACGTAATGGGCCAAATGGCCTAATTCTGCCCCTATTACTTTTAACCTTATGACTTTATGAGCATTTACAATGCTGTGCTGTGTACCATTTAATGGTGAACCTCTAGGATTTCGACTGCACCCTTCCAGGGAAGAGAAACACAGAGTTTCACCAGCCTCTATATGAAGAGTGCTAAACACATTAACTTTCCCTCCCATTCCCATACTGCCCTTTCTGTTCTGGACCTCCGCCGCTGTCAGATTGAGATCCAACACAAATTGGAGGAACAGCACCTCATATTTCTGCGGCAGCTTGCAACCCAACGATATGAATATTGACTTCTCTAACTATCAAATTCAACTATCAACTGAACTATCTATCTATCTTGCTCCATTCCTCCCCCATCCTAGTTCTCTGATTAGTTTTACTGTCCTCCTGTTTAAATTTTACTGATTGCGTGCCTCATTGTCACCTTTTCCTCAGCTAACAATGATCCATTCTCCATTTTCCTTGAGTTTCGTCCTCTTGGATCTGACGTTTTCACACCTTACCCTTCCATACCTCTATGTCTCCCTCTCCCCTGACTCTCAGTCTGAAGAAGACTCAACCTGAAACATCAACCATTCCTTCTCTACCAGAGATGCTGCCTGTCCCGCTGAGTTACTCCAGCATTTTGCATCCAACTTTGGTGTAAACCGGCATCTGCAGTTCCTTCCTACACTTTCTACATAGGATTTAAACCTATAGACCATAATAGACTGGCAATATATCCCCAAGTCAGGATGTCCAACTTGGAGGGGAATCTGCAGGTGGCCACGTTTGTAGCTCTTGTCCTTTGATGGTAGTGGTGGATTTAAAGAATCAAGAGAGTATTTAATTGTCATAAGTACTGAAAGAGAATGATGCCATTTTTACTTGCAGCAACACAACAGGTTTGCAAACACAATACTTAATACATAACATAATAAGCAAAAAATAAACCCAAAAAAAGGCCAATAATAATAAATAGTAAGGCCCAAACTTCCTAATGCAACCAAGATGGTTCATAGTTCGGAGTTTAGTTGGGGTTTGTTGTCTTCAACACCTTGGTGGTTGTTGGGAATAAGCTGTTCCTGAACCTGGAATGTCAATGCTTTCAGACTCCTGCACCTTCTTTCCAATGGCAAGAGTGAAATGAGAGTGTGGCCAAGGTGGTGTGGGTCCTTGCTGGGGTTGGTTGCTTTTTGAGATTACCTCGATTCTTATAGATCCCTTCGATGGCAGGGAGGTCAGTACTTGTTGGATCGTGTTGGATTGGACAGTGTCACCACTTTTTTTAAGGCACTTTTGGTAGGTCTTGTGGAGTATTCTGGCAGAGTAACTGCAGCGAATGTTTGCGACTGTAAACACTGCAGCAACTGCACCCCGATGATAAGATATCCGACACGTGGGGGATTTTCTAGCTTACAGCAGTACCTCCTCTTTGAAAATACTTTGAAGTGTATGACAGGCTATGTGCTTTGGGACGGTTGAGATTATAAATGTAGAAGACCAAGTTCTTTGTTTTGCCGCTAATGGCAGTGCAGTGAAGAGGTGTAGGGGAGTGTAGCTCATTCTTCTGGATCATATGTTCCAACAAGCCATGATGACTGGTTGCAGGAGGAGCAGCTGTCGAAAATGATCCATCGTGCTTTATTGGTTTGCACTGCTGCTGCACATTAAATTCCTATATATTGGTTCTGGGGCACAGCACAGATTACTCAAGAGTATAGCTGACATTCCCAAGCTTGAAGAAAATTGCAAACCTCTTTAATACCTAGCAGCGTTGGTAAAAATGAGTGATATTCTCAAACTCCGTCCGCCTACTCCCTCTGGCACAGCACAATGTCATTATAGTGTATGCCATTTTGATGGTACGCCTCTGGGATCTGGCCTCCATATCACTCCGGTGAAGAGAACCCCAGAGCTTCACCACCCTCTGTAAGAAATTGGGGGTGGCACAGTGGCGCAGCAGTAGAGTTGCTGCCTTACAGTGCCAGAGACCCAGGTTCGATCTGTGAGGAGGATGCTATGAGAATGCAGGGTGAACTGGACAGGTTGGGTGAGTGGGCAGATGCATGGCAGATGCAGTTTAATGATGAGGTTATCCACTTTGGTAGTAAAAACAGGAAGACAGATTACTTTCTAAATGGTGTCATGTTGGGAAAAGGGGAAGTACAACAGGATCTGGGGGTCCTTGTTCATCAGTCAATGAAAGTAAGCATGCAGGTGCAGCAGGCAGTGAAGAAAGCGAATGGCATGTTGGCCTTTATAACAAGAGGAGTTGAGTATAGGAGCAAATAGGTCCTTCTGCAGTTGTATAGGGCCTAGTGAGACCACACCTGGAGTATTGTGTGCAGTTTTGGTCCCCTAATTTGAGGAAGGACATTCTTGCTATTGAGGGAGTATAATCCTGAAGTAGGTTTGCAAGGTTAATTTCCGGGATGGCGGGACTGTCATATGCTGAGATAATGGAGCGGCTGGGCTTGTATACTCTGGAGTTTAGAAGCATGAGAGGGTATCTTGTTGAAACATATAAGATTATTAAGGGTTTGGACATGCTACATGCAGGAAATATGTTCCCGATGTTGGGGGAGTCCAGAACCAGGGGCCACAGTTTAAGAATAAGCGGTAAGCCATTTAGAATGGAGATGCGGAAACACCTTTTCACACAGAGAGTGGTGAGTCCGTGGAATTTTCTGCCTCAAAGGGGGGAGGAGGCCAGTTCTCTGGATGCTTTCAAGAGAGCTAAAGAGGGCTCTTAAAGATAGCGGAGTCAGGGGATATGGGGAGAAGGCAGGAACGGGGTACTGATTGGGGATGATCAGCCATGATCACATTGAATGGCGGTGCTGGCTCAAAGGGCCGAATGGCCTACTCCTGCACCTATTATCTATTGTCTATTGATCCTGACTACGGGTGCTGTTTGTATTGAGATTGTATGTTCTCCCCGCGTGCGGACGCGGCGCCGACAGACAAGAGGCCGACGCAAAGAAGCGGCCAAAGACCCGAATACAAACGAGGCCAAAACGCGCATGAACCGAAATAGTCTGAAGACGAAACGCCTACTAACCGAAAGGATTGGAGGCCTAAATGCAAGCTAACCGAAAGCACGGGACACCTAAACGCCTATGAACCGAAAGGCTGCGTCACCTAAAAGCAAACTTACCGAATGGCCGCTCAGTCGATAGCCACCTACCCAAAAGGCAGCTCCACCCAATCCACAGCCCGCGGAGGGTGGCCGTGGGAGAGCGGGGGCTGTCCCAAGGAATGCACACCCTCGGCGGCTTTCAACTTGGTGTTTGGGTTCAGATTGCCCAGTCACCTATGGCTTGTGTGGGAAAATGAGCCCCACGCTCCCGTCTCCCCCGCCCCTCTCCCTTCTCTCTCCTCCTCTCTCTAGCCTCTTCCCTCTCTCCTCCTCTCTCTAGCCTCTTCCCTCTCTCCTCCTCTCTCTCCCCTCTTCTCTCTCTCCTCCTCTCTCTCCCCTTCTCTCTCCCACCCCCCCCGCTCTCTCTCCCTTCTCTCTCTCTCCTCCGTCTCCACCCGCGGTAGCGTCCCACAGTCACTGACCGCGATGCACCGCCATCGGACCCCAACCTCCACACCAGGGTAATTCCCCCCCGACCCCCGGACGTTGACTCCCACACCGGGTGATTCACCCCGGCCGCGGGGACAGACGGTTTATTTATTACCGTCTTGGTGTTTGCGGAATGCACCCAACAGGCAGCATCTCTGGAGAGAGGGAATGGGTGACATTTCGTGCCGAGATCATTCTTCAGAGTGTGTCTGAAGGGTCTCAACCCGAAACGCCACCCATTCCTTCTCTCCAGAGATGCTGCCTCTTCAGCTGAGTTACTCCAGCATTTTGTGTCTATCATTGGTGTGACAGTTGTGTCATTTCATCGGCTTCGTGCATTGCGCGCCCAGGAGAGAAGCTGGACATGCCGCTTGCATCTATTCAAACAGTGCATGCTCAAATTGAAATCCCACATTAACCATGTTCCCGAATGGAAGAACGATTTATACATGTAATACATGACATACACCAGTTAATTAACCATGTATAAATGTACATCATGTATTACATGTATAAATCTTTCTTACATTCGGGAACATGGTTAATGTGGGATTTCAAATTGAGCGCACTGTAACTCAGCTGAAGAGGCAGCATTTCTGGAGAGAAGGAATGGGTGGCGTTTCGTGTCGAGACCCTTCAGACACACTCTGAAGAATGGTCTCGGCACGAAATGTCACCCATTCCTTCTCTCCAGAGATGCTGCCTGTTTTGTGCGTGGGAGCTTGGGTGCGTTCCGCAAGCACCGAGATGGTAATATATGAACCGTCTGTCCCCGTGGCCGGGGAGAATCACCCTGGTGTGAGTGTCAAAGGCCGGGGGTCGGGGGGGGGGGGGGTCACCCTGGTGTGGAGGTTGGGGTGTGACTGTGGGACACTACCGCGGGTGGAGGCGGAGGAGAGAGAGAGAGAATGGGGAGAGAAGGGGAGAGAGAGAAGGGAGAGAGAGTGAGGGGGAGGGGAGAAGCTTTCCATCGATCTGCTCATCGGGCCTAGGCTCCGGGTCGGGGCTCCGCACAATCTGAGCCACCTTTCTGAGATGACCAGCATGCCATTTCGTGATGCGAAGAGGTACACTTTACAGGATGCTCCTGCACATTCTGCACCTCCTTGCCTTCGTCTCCCGTCCTGACACACAATGGCGGACGTTGTTACCACCTGAAGGTGGGGGAGGTCCCAGTGGGGGTCCTTCTATAAGGGAGTAGTTCCCCTTTACATTGGGGACCTGGATGGAGAGTGTTGCACAGAGAGGTGGTTTGTAACAACTTTTGAGTCGGTTCACAGGCTCGTCCGCCGCCTGTATTTTCTGCGGCGAGGAAGAGACCGTGTTCCACGTGTATATGGAGTGTGAGAGGCTACTGCCCCTGTACCAATATCTGAAGGGGTTGTTCCCATGTTCTGGTTGCATTTTAGTCCCACAATCCTGGTGTTCGGACACAAGGCAGGGAGTGGGGAGAGTCGAGTGGGGGGGGTGGGACTTCCCTGTCGGTTTGCTCCTGGGCCTGGCCAAGATGGCCATTCGCGGGTCTAGGCAGCGGGCGGTCAATGGTCAGGCTAGAGTCGGCTGCCTGCCCATCTTTCGGGCCTACGACCGTGCTCGCGTGTCCCTGGAGAGGGAACACGCGGTGTCCACGGGACTCTGGAGGCCTTCCGTGGGCGCTGGTCTATATTGATAGTGTCATTTTGATTATGTTTTGATATGGTGTATCATATGATTGTGTCGAATAAAGTTTTTGAAAAAAAAAAATGAGGGGAGAGCGGGGGGGAGAGAGAAGGGGGACAGAGAGAAGAGGGGGAGAGAGAGGAGGACAGAGGGAAGAGGCTAGAGAGAGAAGGAGAGAGAAGGGAGAGAGAGAAGAAGGAGACGGGAGCGTGGGGTTCATTTTCCCACACAAGCCATAGGTGACTGGGCAATCTGAACCCAAACACCAAGTTGAAAGCGGCTGAAGGTGTGCATTCCTCGGGACAGCCCCCACTGTCCCACGGCCACCCTCCGCGGGCTGTGGGTCAGGTGGAGCGGAGGTTTGGGGCAATGTTCATGCCTTCACGGTGATGTGATGGACGTGGGGGGTCTGGACCATTCGCTGACTAGTCCCGCCCCCTGTCAACGCCAAGTCCGTTATTGGACTTTTCTGTTGAGCGGTAGTCGGGTCCGTTGGCCTGTAGGCGCCGCCGCCTTTCATGTAGGTGGCTATCGACTGAGTGGCCATTCGGTCAGTTTGCTTTTAGGTGACGCAGCCTTTCAGTTCGTAGGCGTTTAGGCATCCCACGCTTTTGGTTAGCTTGCATTTAGGCGTCCAATCCTTTCGGTTAGTAGGCGTTTCGTCTTCGGACTATTTTGGTTCATTCGCGTTTCGGCCTCGTTTGTATTCGGGTCTTTGGCGTCGCTTCTTTGCGTCGGCCTCTTGTCTGCCGGCGCTACGTCCGGGTACCGTTCTCCCCGTGACCGCTTGGGTTTTCTCAGGGTGCTCCGGTTTCCTCCCACATTCCAAAGATGTGCAGGTTTGTGGGTTAATTGGTTCCGGTTAAATTGTAAATTGACCCAGTGTGTGTAGGATAGTGCTAGGATATGGAGTGATCACTGGTCGGCACAAACTCGGTGGACCAAAGGGCCCGTTTCTGCGCTGAATGTCTAAAATCTAAGTAAAGTCTAAAGTTCCTGCAACACCTTCATTTTAAATCGACAGCCCCCTTTGCTTGTAACTATGTCCTTGTTCAAATATATCCCACTAGTCATCTACCCACCTGGCCCCTTTGGGATCTTATATTATTAAGATAATCAGGATCACCTCTCCTTCTAAACCGCAAAGAATACATTTCAAACTTTTTTTAACCATTTGTAATCTCCTTCCCAGGAATTAGCTGAGTGACTCTCTTGCGAACTGTCCGGAACGCTAGTATATCCTTTCTGAAACCAAGATGACCAAAACCGTGCATAGTTATAAAGGTGAGGCCTTGCCAACATCTCCATGTTAATATATCAGCAAGTCAGGATGGAGTGGAACTTGGATGGAATCTTCAGGTGGTCACATTCCCCTTGTTTGCAGCCTTTGTCCTTGGAGGTAGAGGTGGTGGATTACATAGGCACTTCAGGAGTAGACTGGGTGAGTAACCGCAGGGAATGTTATACACTGTGCAAACTGCAGCCCCTGTGCCCTGGTGTAAAGACCTCTGGTGCAATTTGCATTTCCTGGGGCGGCACAGTGGCGCAGCGGTAGAGTTGCTGCCTTACAGCGCCAGAGACTCGGGCTTGATCCTGACTATGACTGGTATGTTCTCCTTGTGACCGCGTGGGTTTTCATCGGGTGCTCCGGCTTCCTCCCATATTCCAAAGATGCGCGGGTGTGCAGGTTAATTGGCTTCTGTAAATTGCCCCTGGGGTGGAGGAATGAAATTGTGATTGTTGGTTGGCGCAGACTTGGTGGACTGAAGGGCTTGTTTCTTTGCTGTATCTCTAAACTAAACTAAACTAAATTAAATTGCTGCTTTGGAACAGTTTGAGATTTTGAGAGGTGCTATAGGTCCTAGTTCTTTATTTGTCCCTAATGGAAAAGCAGTGAAGAGGTGAAGGGAGTGATCTAGCTCCTCCTTCTGAATCATATGTTCCAACATGCCATGGTGACTGGTTGCAGGAGGAGCAGCTGTGGAACATGATCCATCGTGCTTTATTGGTTTGATGTGCTGCTGCACATTAAAGTCCTATATATTGGTTCTGGGGTGCAGCACAGATTACTCAAGAGTATAGCTGACATTCCCAAGCTTGGAGAAAAATCCAAACCTCTTTAATATCTAGCAGCGTTGGCAAAGGTGCCTGATATTCTTAAACTCCATCCATCTACTCCCTCTGGCAAAATGTAGTGCCATTTAAGGTGCACAGTTTTGATGGTGCACTACTCTATTTGCATAGACTTTTTTTACGGGATTTCCTAAACCCATGACCTCCATCCCCTAGACCAACAAAGGCAGCGAATTTCTGGGCTGACAGTGGGACCCACATCCCAAGGATGTTTCGAAAAACAAATGGCAGTGCAACATCCCAATCACTCAGTGGCTTGATGATGAAATTGTCGCCCCTGTGGTCTAATTCTCACCTATCCTGGCATATCTCTCCTGTTCCGCATGTATTTGAGCCACCCTCCAATTCCAGCCCCTATTACCTCTCTTGATGTTTTTTGTGTTCAACATGTGGTCCTGCTGGTGCAGCCCTGGAGAGTGGAGACCTCCTGCCTGTAAACATAACCACCTGCTGCCTCTCCTGTTGGACTACCCTGTGCGGGTTTTCTCCGAGAACTTCGGTTTCCTCCCACACTCCCAAGACGTACAGGTATGTAGGTTAATTGGCTTGGTAAATGTAAAAATTGACCCTAGTGGGTATAGGATAGTGTTAATGTGCGGGGATCGCTGGTCGTCCCGGACCCGGTGGGCCAAAAGGACCTGTTTCCGCACTGTATCTCCAAATTATTTGTCCCTCTGACCTAGATTTTAGCTCCCACCTGGGTCCATCTGCACATCAGTCCCCTTTAATCTAGTCCCACCTCCATCTATCACCTCCCAATCTCTGTCTCACCCCCCCCCTCACATTTCCATATACTAACTATTTTCCCTCTACACTCTCATAAGTGATAGGGGCAGAATTAGGCAATTCGGCCCATCAAGTCTACGCCACCATTCAGTCATAGCTGATCTATCTTTCCCTCTTAACCCCATTCTCCTGCCTTCTCCCCATAACCCCAGACACTCTTTAACTAATCAAGAAACTATCTATCTCTGCCTTAAAAATATCCATTGACTTGGCCTCCACGGTCATATGTGGCAATGAATGCCACAGATTCACCACCCTTTGACTAAAGACATTCCCCTTCAGCTAAAACATCCTCTCCACATCTAGATAGAGTATTGACCTGAAATTTTGACCATCCTTTTGCCTCCACAGATTTGCTTGACTCACTGACATCTCCCAGCACTTTAGCTTTTTTTTCTTTCTTTTTTTTAATTCGTGTGGCACACAGTCAAATTTTGATTAATATTTCCTCCTGTAAAAGTGAATTATGATGTTTTGCTGTGATCCAGTGTATTTAATATAAACACGTTGCTATTAATGTTGTGTTGTGCTATGGAAGTGGGACAAGATGGAGATTGTAAAGGATGAAATGCAAATGATTTCACTTACTGATCTGACAGCAAGACACAGATGTTGAGGAGGTGAATTAATCAAGCACAAACTAGGCACTTGTTTTTAGTTTAGCAAACCGAATGGTGTTTTTTTTTCTGCCTGTGTGTCTACTGTCATTTGTTACACAACAGTTGGAAAGAAACATGGAAGTCTGGATGAGAAGGGAAAGATTTAAAAGAGACCTGGGGGACATTTTTATCACACAGAGAGTGGTGCTTACATGGAACGAGCTGCCGGAGGAAGCTGTTGTGATGGGCACAATGGCAAGATCTAAATTATATTCAAACAGGTATGTGGATAGGAAAGGTATTGAGAGATAATTGGTCAAATTTCAAGCAATTTGGACAAGTTCAGGTACAAAACCTAGTTGGTGTGGATGAGTTGGACCTGTTTCTATGCTGTATGATGCTATGACCCTGTTTTTAACCTTGGCATCCGTTTATCTGGTGCATCAATTAACACTTTGTGATATGTTTTTGCGTAGACAATTCCTTTAAGTAGCAGGATGACTCAATTCTACTAACTACAGTATTTTCATTTTGTACCAGCAGTAGGTATGTCCCAAGTTCACTTGCGTTGCACACCAGCACATTTGGACAATGCTTTTCATTTCTCTTCCAACGTTTCTCCACATTCTTCCCATTCCTCTCACTCTTGGCAAGTTATCATTTAGTGTCAAGAATAGTGTTGGTTTTGGGATTGTAGAGGCACTCTCTACTCGCAGTCAAGAATTAAAGGCAGGCTTCAAGCAGTTGAATAAAAGCATCGGGGCTGAGACTATGGTGCAGTGCTGAGAGATTGCCACACAATTGGAGCTGTCATTTTTCCAACAAAACACTAAACTAAGGAACCTTCTTCTATCTCGACAGAACAACATTTCCCAGCGCCCTGACCAATACTGCCAGATGTTCTGGCATCACCTGGTTGTAGGAAAGAAGTTGAGTTTGGTTTATTGCCATGTGTACCGAGGTACAGTGAAAAGCCTTTGTTGCGTACAAAGACAATACATGATTACAATCAAACTATCCACAGTGTATAAATACATGATGAAGGGAATAATGTTTAGTGCATGATGTAGCAGTTTAGTAGCTGTTCATGAGTCTGGTGATGTGGGACCAGGCTTCTGCACCTCATGCTCGATAGTAGCAGTGAGAAGAGAGCATGACGAAGGGCGAAGGTGGAGTTCTTGATGATGATGCCACCTTCTTGAGTCAGCACCTGATGTAGATGCTCTTGATTAGTTTAGTTTAGGTTAGTTTAGAGATACAGTGCGGAAACAGGCCCTTCCGTCCACTGAGTCAGCGCCGACCAGCGATCCCCACACACAAACACTATCCTGCACATACCAGGGACAATTTTACAATTTTACCAAGCCAATTAACCTACAAACCTGTACATCTTTGGGGTGTGGGAGGAAACCGGAGCACCCGGAGAAAACCCATGCAGGTTAGGGCAAGAACGTACAAAGTCCATACATGGAGTCAGGATAGAACCCGGGTCTCTGGCTCTGTGAGGCAGCAACTCTTCCGCTGTGCCACTGTGTTGACCCAATGGTGCACCATGATGGTGATGAGGACTGTGCCCATGATGATCCAGGTTGAGCCCAGCTCTCTCTGCAGCCGCCTACGTTCCTGTGTGTTGGAATTAATCTTATGAAGTCAATGGGTATTTTCAAGGTGGAGATTGACAGATTCTTGATTAGTTAGAGTGTTAAGGGACATGGGGAGAAGGCAGGAGAATGTGGTTGAGGGCAATTTATAGATCAGCCATGATTGAATGGTGGAGTAGATTTGATGGGCTGAATGATTTAATTCTGCTCCTATGACTTATAAACTTATCAATTTATGAAATGCCGTACCAGGCCATAATGCAACCAGTGAGGATCTTATCTACAGTACCTCTGAAGAAGTTTGTTAATGAGACGGCCAGCTATAAATTCTTTACTGGCTTGTGATCTCCTGACATCCCATTTCTGACATCAATGATTAGTTCCTTGATTTTCTTGGTGGTGAAAGAAATGTGGAAGTGGATGGATAATAAGTGATGGAATGACTCCAATCTAGAATGTGTTACCTGTAGCGGTACTGGAAGTAGTTACTCCTCAAACATTTAAGAAGTATGAAATGAAATTGTGCAAAGCATGTTTAGTAAGTTTGCAGATGACAATAAATTAGGTGGTATTGTAGATAGTGAAGATGGTTTTCAAGAATTAAGGTGGAATCTTAATCAACTGGGCAAGTGGGCTGAGGAATGGCAAATGGAGTTTAATTCAGATAAATGTGAGTTGCTCATTTTGAGAAGGCAAACTAAGGCAGGACCTTCACATTGAATGGAAGGACCCTGAGGAATGTTGTAGAACAGAGTGATCTAGGAGTTCAAATACCGAGTTCCTTGAAAGTGGCTCACAGGTACAAACTGTACTCACTTGCAAAGATCCCTGCTGCACCATGGAGCAATGTGATTAAAGCCCAGACTGCGAGTGGCCCAAGTCACTGCGAGGAAGGAGGAACTGACAGTACTGCATGTGGCTAAAGCATCAGATACTAATAACTGAATGTAGGGATGAGAGTACTTGTGAAATTACTACGAAAGTAGGGATCCATGAAAGGACGCAAAGCGTTTTAACTCAGCTGATTAGGCAGCATCTCACTCTTTCTTCCAAAGGGTCCTGACTCAAACAATCACAGTGATGCAGAAGTAGAGTTGCTGCCTTAAAGGCCTGTCCCACTTAGGAGACTCTTTAGGCGACTGCCAGGGACTAGTTTTAATGGAATTCACCTACGACACCTGGCGACAACCTAAGACAGCACCTAGGACAACCTTTGACAACCTACGACAGCAAAAACTGTCACCACTGTCGCCAAAAATATTTCAACATGTTGAGATTTTGTGGCAGTCGCCTGTAGTTGCCCAAAAAATCGCCTAAGTGGGACAGGCCCTTTACAGTGCCAGAGACCCGGGTTTGATCCTGACTATGTGTTCTGTCTGTCTGGGGTTTGTATGTCCTCCCTGTGAACAAGTGGGTTTTCTCTGGGTGCTCCGGTTTCCTCTCACACTCCAAAGATGTACAGGTTTGTAGGTTAATTGGCTTCGGTAAATTCTAAATTGGCCCTAGTGTGTAGGATAGTGCTAGTGTACCGGGTGATTGTGGTCAGCACTGATTTGGTGGGCCGAAGGGCCTGTTTCCTCACTATATCTCTAAAGACTAAAGTCTAAAGATGCTGCCTGACCCGCTGAGCTACTCCAGCAATTTGTGTCCCTTTGTGCATCTGCAGTTTTTTTTTTTTGAACGAGGTACAGCACGGAAACAGACCCTTCGGCCCACTGAGTCCATGCCAACCAGTGATCACCCTGTACACTGGCACTATTGTACACACTGGGTACAATTTACTGAAGCTGATTAACCTACAAACCTGTACGAGTGGGAGGAAACGGAGCACCCGGATAAACTAACGTGGTCACGGGGAGAACATACAGACAGCACCCTTGTTCAGTATTGAAATCAGGTCTCTGGCGCTGTAAGGCAGCTGTTCCCCTGCTGCGTCACTGTGTCATTGTTGCTACACGATAATGCCCTGGGAGGTTTCAAGACCAGCAAGACCAGGTGTGGTGTCACTACATTGCTACATGATAATGCCCTGGGTAGGTTTCAAGAGCAGCAGCCACAATTCTTCGAATTTAATCAGATCCAAATCCCTCCATGGCAACTGGGAAATTTAATTTTAGTTAATTGAATGAAGTTGGATCTTGAAAAAAATTGGTAGCCTCATTAATTGGTTTGCTGGCTTAATAATGACCTTCAGGGTAAAATTCTGCCATGTTTTGGCCTACATGAAAGTTCGGACCATTGATGTGGTTAACTGTGCTTTCAGCGCAGGAGCAAATAAAGATGTAAGGTCTATAGAGAATTGTAGAGACGTACCGCACCGAAATGGGGACGAAAAGAACTGCAGATGCTGGTTTACAAAATAACTCAAGGTACTGGAATAATTCCACATGTCAGGCAGCATCTCTGATGGACATGGATAGGAGACATTTCGGGTCGAGACACCTTCCACAGCTGCATCACCTCTTCCGGCAGCTCGTTCAGGATATTCATCACACTCAGTGTGAAGAAAATACCGCTCAGATCTCCAGATGACGAAGTTGCCAATCAAAGTCCACATCCTGTGCATGAAGTTCTAAGGATTTTACATTATTCACAACCTGCTAAGTGAGTTGCACTTGTTTCTCAGTGAAGGAGAATAGTTTGTGACCTTTTGTTTCAATATCTGTTGAAAAGGAGGGATTTGGCTTTAATCACATTTAACGAGCACCGTGCACATTGATGATGTTGGGGAAGTCACAACAGCCCCGGGGGGGGGGGGGGGGGGGGGGGGGGGGGGGGGGGGGGGGGGGGGACTCCTGCATAGTTTGCCAGGCCCATTTACTCAGTGGGTAGGACTTCAATGAGAGCCAGTCTGAGGAAGGGTCTCGACCCGAAACGTCAGCCATTCCTTCTCTTCAGAGATGCTGCCTGTCCCACTCGGTTACACCAGCATTTTGTATCTTTCTTCGGACTACAAAGGGAAATGAGCACAATCACTTCAAAACATGTACAGAAGACTTCTTTGTGCACATTAAAGACATATATTAAAGGCATAAAAAAGGCACAAATCCACATTATATGGCAGTGGAGTTTCAAGTTTACAGGACTAGTTCAGCTGGGATATTGCATTCAATATTGGACCCTGCATCCTAAGAAAGATTTCTTTATCCTGGAATGGGTTTGCCAAGCATCTTTACCATATTACTGTCAGGATCTAGAACAGATTGCTCTTGTAAAATCTGGCCATGTTCCCTTAAATTTAGAAGATTAATATGAGATGTATTTTAGTTTATTAATGCTGATAGGAAATACTCTAATTAGCTGGAAATATTGTTTCACATAAATGTAGTGAAGATCAAAAGATTTCTGCAAAGGGCTATGGGGGCTTCATCAATTAACATGAATAAGAGGTAGGATTAGTTTAGTTTAGTTTACTTTAGTTTGGTTTAATTTACTTTATTTTAATTATTATCACATGTACAGAGATATAGTGTAAAGCTTATTCTATATGCTATCTAGTCAAATTATACTATGCATGAGAACAATAGATTACTCTCTAGAAAAGCACACAGAGAGAGTCATCACGTCCAACTTGGGGATTCCAAATCTCTGAAGAGCCTGATCTTGGCCCAAGGAGATAAGCAATTTCTCATATTCCCACTGGATTCCCACTCGTTGCCCTGGCAACAGTGAAGCAACGAAGTAGGGGTGGACCTGGCCTAGTGTGATGCTGCCCGCTCCTTCCACCACCGCTCTGCAGTGGCTGTAGGCTGTGCTCATGCCGTTCACTCACCCGGCTGTTGTAGGACCCCCCCAAGGCCACGGCCATCAACACCATGACCCGAGTAATTTGTTAAGGAATTATGCTGCAGAATAGGGAGTAATAGTCTGTAATCGGCGTTGTGGTGAAGAACTGGCAAGATGTAAGAAAATGGCGGAGCAGGTTCAAGGAGCTGAGACTACTGTTAGACCTCACAGAAGCACAATAACTGGTGTGATTGTGTCAAGGAGAGAGAGCTCCAGCAGTTACCATCACATTGACACGAGGAAAAGAGTTAGAAAACCTGAAATATTGACTGATTTTTGTAGATGCTGTCTGAACTATTGCATCCTCCCAAGCTTTTTCTGCTGGTGTTCACTCAGGGAAATCATTAGGGTTGATGGAGGCTGATCTTCAGAGCCCTAGGATGTTGCTGCGGGAGTTCCTTAGAAGAATGGCCTCTTCTCCACAGCCTTCAACTGCTCCATTACATCAGCCATAAGGCCAGGCATCAGACTGATTGTCATTGATGCCACAATGTTTTCACAGCTTCTCAGATAACAAAGCCAATTGTGTTCCACAGAAGAAAACTTGTAAAATATATCTATGGCAATTTTATCATTATCCATTCTTTCAGCAGCAACAAGAAAGCATTAACAAAGCTGTTTTAATCAAATAAAGGTTGCCTCAGAGTGAATTAACCAGGTAAAATAACATAAAGACTTATTAGGCTTGGTTTTCAAGAGCCAGATCAGGGATTAACTTGTTTAAGAAGTGTAGATGGTTTATATATGCAACCAATAACATAGTTACCTCAGTACCATTAACCCTGCCTAGTTAACATCAATCATAACGCCTTCCCCTTCCTGGGTACAGTTCAGTAGAATAATGTAGCCAGTGCTTGAGGATGTATGTAATACCCTGTGCTATCATCAAAAGATGTTGCACACTTTAAGAGTTTGTGAATTGCTTATTTACATGGTGTCGAAGCTGGAAGACACTTGCGTCTCCCGCCTATCGGGTTTTATTTCTTTTTTTTGATTTGTGCCTTTTTGTGCTTAAATCTCTCTGACCTTGGCGTCCTCTTGCAGAAAGCCCACGCAGCTTGTCTTTGATGCTGACATCTCTGAGCGCTGGGCCATGTTTGAATTTGATTTCACACACTTTGTCAACGTCGCACACCGCGCTGATCCTGACTCCGTTAAAGCCTCCCTCCTACTGAACCTTGTCGGACCTGATGCCATGAAGATAGCCAGAACTTTCACCTATGCTCCAGCGGTCCTGGACGACAACAACGTGGTGACTACTCCTGCAGAATCTGCCAGTGACCCCGCTTGCCTGCTACGTAAGTTCAGGGAGATTTGTGACCTGCCCTCGAACCGCATTCTAGAGAGGGCACGGTTCTTTACAAGGAAACAGTTGCCGGATGAACCTGTTGAATGTTTTATTGCTGACTTCTCGCCCAGCAGTGCCGTTTGGTGACATGACAGACCAGCTCACTAGAGACATTTTAGTAACTGGCATGCGTGACCAGAAGCATCGATGTGAGCTTCTAAGGGATCCGGATCTAACGTTGGAAAAAGCCATGCATGCCTGCAGATTGTCTGAGATCGTTGTATTGCCAGATGACCACCGGGACTCGGGCAATAAATCTGTCAACCTGGCTGGGTTTAGGAGACCACACCATCGGTTGGGAAACAATGCTTTTCTGCCACGTGCCAACCCAGGTCCTGGTGAAGTGCCCCCAAAAAGGTGCCCAAACTGTAACTACATGCACCACAGACTGTCGACGTGCCCTGCCTATGGCAAGGCCTGTGACTTTTGTAAAAAACTGAATAACTTCTCTGCCGCCTGTCGTTCATTACGTTCCCGTGGGAGACAGGTACAGATTTCCAGACCCAGTCTAAACACGCTGAGACAATCTGCTGTCGGTTATGACTCACAGCCCAACATAGCTGAATCCTATGATGCAGATCCAATTAATTCTCCCGAGGATTCGAATGTATTCACCCTCCTCCAGGCACCCGTCCAACGTTCTGATCCCTCCGTATCTGTGACTGTCAATGATGTAACCTTCCTTGCAAAGTTAGACACAGGTGTGAAGGTCAACATTTTGTCAATAAATCTTTTCAACAAGATAAGGAATAATGAGCCCCGGTTGCTGACAATGCTACCCTGCACGCCTATGGTGGAGAAATTCTAAAGACTTGTGTGCTGCAAAAGGCCACGAGTAACCTGGTTTTCTATGTTTTGAACTCTGACTGTGTAACCCTGCTGGGCAACCGTGCATGCCAAGATCTTGGCCTGGTGTCCTTCGACCGCACGGTCCACAAAGTGCAACTGTCGTTTAACCCGGTTGCAGAATACCAGGACCTGTTGAACGATGACCCTGGGAATAGGTCGTTTAGGGGAGGTTGATGCGAATGTGAGGGAAATAAATTAGGTTTGGCATAGGATAGTGGTAATGGGTGCAACTGTCGTTTAACCACTGATATACCATATTTCCATTGACCCAAATATACAACCTATGGTCCGCACACCTCACAGGGTGTCTCACACCATGAAAGTCAGGGTCGAGGCGATGCTTAACAACATGGTCGAAAAAGGGGTGCTAGAAGCGGTTAGCGAGCCCACCGATTGGGTCTCCACCATGGTTGCCACGATAAAGAAAGACAAGAACGAAATACGTGTGTGTATCAACCCGAAGGACTTAAACCTTGCCATCAGGCGACCACACTACCCCATGCGGTCTGTTGAGGACGTGGCGGCTCAGGTCGGGCAAGCCACCATCTTTTCGGTCCTAGACGCTAAGAACTCGTTTTGGCAGATCCCGTTGGACAAAGTGTCTTCTGACCTGACGACCTGAAGAAGGGTTTCAGCCCGAAACGTCGCCTATTTCCTTCGCTCCATAGATGCTGCCTCACCCGCTGAGTTTCTCCGGCACTTTTGTCCACCTTCGGGGATTAACTTATTGGGTACGATAGTCATAGTCATAAAGTGTAGAAAAGTGTAGCTCAATGAATCGGCGTCAACTCTTATGCACCCATTACCACTATCCTATGCCAAACCTAATTTATTTCCCTCACATTCGCATCAACCTCCCCTAAATTCTGCCGGTCACCCCAAACATCAGGACATATTACATTGTACAATCATTGTCCAATCAGGCGGCTCTGACCTGTGGGAGGAAACAGCAGCACCCCCACAAAGATGAGATGAGGAAAACATCTTTCACCCAGATGCCGAGAAGTGTGTTCAGCTCTGGCTCTGGCTGAACAACTTCTAATCTTGTGTGTGGACTCGATAAGAAGAAGTAGAGACAACATGCAAATCCATGCAGGGGAGCTCCCGGCAAGTGCCACAGCAACTGAGCTGGAGTGGATCAGCCCTGATCAAGGCCGGACTGGGCTGGCAGCAGCCATGAATAAGGATGAGCTGGACAAGGACCACTTTGAATAAAGGATAAGGATAACAACAATAGACAATAGACAATAAACAATAGATGCAGGAGTAGGCCATTCGGTACTTTAAACCAACACCACCATTCAATGTGATCATGGCTGATCATCCCCAATCAGTACCTCATTCCTGCCTTCTCCCTGTCACCGAGAACATTCACTTGGCTTATCCCATCAATAAACTTTTTTTTTCCTTCATGAACTTCATTTGCGTTGAACTTCCTTATTTGTAATGTGCTTGTTATCAATACTTTTACACATGTCCCTGATGTTAGCTGGTTTGCCTATAATTATGTATATGCCTGCCTTTGTTTCTGTAATGTCTGTATCAATTAAACAAATTGCTTGTGTTTGCATGGTGCCTTGTGTGACCTCAGAGGATCCTAAAGCACTTTACTGTTATTGGAATACTTTTGACATGCAGCCACCATTGTAAAATTGCAAAATCAGCACTTAACTTTCACACAACAAACTCCACAGACATCAATTATGAGCAGGGAATGTTTTAATTGATATTGGTTGAGGGTTATATGATGGACACAGGGGAGGATGATCCATTCTTTCTATATTGCACAAGCTTCTTCTTCAGGTAACCAGGAGTGTGTGAAAACTTCTGGATCTCCCTGTCCCAGGCATATCTGAAAGGAAGCTGGTACAAGAGGATATACGATAGGATACGATAACGTTTATTCATCCCCGGAGTGAAATTGGTCTGATAACAATCACAACACACAAGGTACACAAAAACTGGAAATTAAAAGTGAAAACAAAAGTGACTGTTGGCTGGCTACTGTGTGCACAGCACCTTCACCGGACCAAATTAACAAACAAACACAGATAGACTTATCCCCTAGGCAGAAAATTCTAAACTAGAGTGCCCCCCCACATCGGGTCCCCCTTTGTTCTCCCACCATCTCTCACGGTGGTCCCCGCATGCCGGGTCCCCATTGTTCTTCACGGCGGTCCCCCCCACTCTGGGTCCCCATTGTCTTCCCCTCCTCCCTCACGCTCATCGACCGCGAGGCCCCACCACCACCTCCGAGGCTCCTGCGTCCGCCGAGGCTCCCGCTGCCATCTAGGCTCCTGCTGAACCCGAGGCACTCGCTGCCGCCGCCGAGGCTCCCATCGCCACCGCTAAAAGCTCCTTCGGCCCAGACAGGCCTCGCCGCCTGGCTTCTCCACATTCTCCTGGAAGGTCTGTGGGCGAGTTGGGCCTACCGGGGCATGTTCTAGTCTTCGGTCGTTGTTGTGGTCATAGGCGGCACGGTTGTTCGGCGGGCGGATCGGGCACGCGCGGCTCCCCGGGACACTTCCGCTCTCTGGGACACATCCTGCCATGGGACACAATTCTAATTCTACTCCTATTCCTTGACCTTAATCCACCTTGAGAAAAGCCTAATAACAATTTCTAGAGAAGGCCATGTTGCACAATCTTCAATTTTTGGGAATGCAATGGATTTCCATACGTGACGCTGAACAGCCGAGATCTTTAAAGGAATTTCTCGAAGGAAGAATTAATCCTCCTTTCAACGCCTGACACTGAAGCCACCCAACAACACGTGACCACATTGTATTTGGGATGTCACCATCTCAGAGACTGACCATTTTTAAATGAGCTCTCTGCAATTAATTGTCTCAATAATTCTGCACAGTGTATAAAATCATTCTGAGGAATAGATCGGGTAAACGCACAGAGTCTCTTGCCCAGCGTAGGTGAATCCAGGAACAGAGGACATAGGGTCAAGGTGAAGGGGAAAAGATTTCATAGGAATCTGAGGGGTAATATTTTAACACAAAAAGTGGTGGGTGTATGGAACAAGCTGCCAGAGGAGGTTGTTGAGGCAGGGACTATCCCAATGTTTAAGAAACAGTTTGACAGGTACATGAATCGGATAGGTTTGAAGGGATATGGGCCAATCGCGGGCAGATGGGACTAGTGTAGCTGGGACTGTTGGTTGGTGTGGGAAGGTTGGGCCAAACGGCTTATTTCCATGCAGTATCACTCTATGCCTCTTAACTCCATATCACATGAATACATTTGCCATTGAAATTGGCTTTTGAAAAGTACATGCATTAAATTACTCCTTTATTGCGCACTCAACTGTTCATGCAATGAACTAACTTCATACAGATCAAGGCAAAGAAATGGGAACTATAGTTTAATCTCTAAGTGGAATTAATTCACTAGGTAACCTGAGGTTGAGATGTAGGAAGAAAGAATGTAAATGTGTTTGCCTTTCTCAACCTTGTGATGACTTCGAAAGTGTTTACAGTGAGTATGGTTCATTTTCTGTTGATATCATCAGAAACCTGGAATCCGAAGCATTTCCAGAGTGTGTTCTCAAATTGCTGTTGTGACCACTGAAAATGTCTCTAGTTTTAGGTGGAAAACTGAATAGAGTTGATAGGAAGTTGTGGAGAATAAAATGGGACGGGTGTTAATGATTGCTAGATAGTCGTCTAGGCCGGTGTGCTGAATGGCCTGTTTCAGTGCTGTGTTACTCTGCGACTCCATCGCTCAATAACGGTAGCTGTTTCAACACTTCTTGTGTGTCAGGAAGAGCAGGAATTTTCATCTCAGAATCCTCTAAGGATGCCCCCGCTCTGTCCCATTGGATCCCTAAGGATCCCTTCCTCCACCCCAAGGAAACATGTTATTGATGCTCTTCACTTGGTAACTTTTGAGTTGCTGTTCACACTTCCCCATAAATATCAGAGATAATTTCCCATTGTTCAAGTATTTTTAACATTAAACTAGAGTTACTGAAAACAGGTTGGAAAGTTTGTCCAAGAATGTAGTCCAAAAATATATATTTTAAAAATTAGAACATTCCCATTCAATAGGCATTGTTCAACGTTTGGCCATCTAATAGTAAGATTAAACGAGAACTTACCAGTTCGAAGTTTGATCATTATTTTATGAGGAGTAGCGATGAGGGATTACGTGAAGAAGCCCCGCCTGGCGCTGGAACGGCATACTTCAAAGCAGCGGCATGAAAAACACAGAACATAATAGCCGGAGTAAGATAGTAAGGCTCAACATAGATTTAGAACTACCAGATGATCATTTATTTTATGAGGGTCGGGAGTGGAGGGCACGTAATCCCTCATCGTTACTCCTCATAAAATAACGATCAAACTTCGAACTGGTAAGTTCTCGTTTAATCTTACTATTTTAATTCGGAGTCACGTGAGTGACTACGTGAAGATTTTGAAGCTTTCTGTGTTTTTTATGTCGTAGACTCATTCCATACGATACTCTGGCTCACACAACACAGTAATGAGCAAAATAACACATTTTTTCCTCCAAACATTGCCTCAAGTTATGTGATAAATTATTTCACATTATAAAAGAATAAAAGTAATGCCCTTTCTATTGAAAGGCGTTTATCACAAAATATCAATTGATATATATAATTTGATGGTATGAACAAAGCAACAATTATAGAGAACCCAACACTCCATGTCCAATCGTGACATAATGACCGATTTCATTTAATTTAATATTTATTTTACACCCTCCTGTGGCCTTGCTTCTTTGCTCGAGCAGCTCATCCTGTGCCATTCCTGTGAATGTATCTACCTCCTTAACAGAGTAATTTTCCACATTTCAGTGTCTAGTTCCACTGAGTGTTATTCAATGTTTAACCATCTAGAATACATTTCTCTAGAACCATCAGTTTTACTGAAACCGAATGTGGTTTTTTTGTGTGTAATAAGTAGTGCTGTCTCATTACCACAGAGACTCTTACTTACTTTAACATATTTCATCAATGTTCACACACACAGACAATTTAAGGCCGAAAGGATATGCTTATAGGTTTACCTTGGTTTTAGCTCTTCTTGGTCTGCTTTGTTTGGTAAATTCATAAACATATATGATAATGTAATCTGTATCCACATACAATTATAGCGTAATATTTACAATGTTTGCACTCTTATCTTGATACTACAGTCATCAGCATTATTACTTTCAATGTTAACTTTTTTTTTTTTTGAATCATTGATAGAACTGGAGTCCATTGCCTAAGGCAATTCAGGACTATATTGATCTCCAGACTTATGCATTGCAATTTTGGACAGATTATATATATATATATATATATATATATATATATATATATATATATATATATATATATACATATATATATATCTATATTTATATCTACATATATATCCCTTTTCATATCGGGATATTACGCATGAACCCGATAACTTCTTGGTTAGTATATTGTCCGTAATAGGACGATAAACACTCTGAGCCCTATTATTGGCTCTATCAATTAGATACTCAGAAAAAATGCAATCCACAAGAACTCACATATATCTAATATGACAAATAATTTTACTGTATACACAGACTTCCAATTTCGTATAAAATATTGTTTGTTTTTTTTTCTTATATCTGCAAATTACAGGTATAACACTTCTTTATACATAATTAATTTATTGTTATGTTGTTATATTAGTTAAACATTCATAGACTTCTTTGACCATTAAACTATTGTAATGGTCTGATCAACCTGCAGATAGTCAATTCATATTTTCATATTATGGATGCCTTTGTACAACAATAAATTACTGCAACTATGAATCATCACAAGTGTTTCAACATCACTCAATATTTATGAAAACCATGAAGGATCCGTTTTGGACCACCAAAATGCCTCTGGCAGTGTCTTGCTATATTTTCATCAGACACTGCCCTATCAGACAAAAATGAGGAACATAAAAGAACATTTTTCCTCATATAATTGAGAGAAAAGCATCCACCTTTCCTGTTCTTGGTTTACCCACGAAAACATTTGAAAGATCGGTTATTTAATCTGTTTACAACCAGATTAATCGTAAGTAATCCATATTAATGACAATGTAGTTTCCCCCCTTAATGTGTTGTCTGTGATAACATTGTCTCTTTCTTAGAGATAAACAGCTGGACTAAAACATTTTAGAATATGCCACATCTGTTTATTCAGATAATCACATGATTATTATTTTACTTATCTTATGTGATTTAATATATGCCACAGCCGTGGTATTGTTCACCTTGATATGACATGGACACTTCCATAATAGAACAATCAATATTTAATCCATAATTCCTTATACTTCAATAATTAATACACATGTTTGGAGAATTTCTTAGGACAATTCATTTGCATTTACCTGGTATTATTGTCCGTAGTCCCAACAAAGAGACGTATCAATAATCTTTATAAGAATAGATAATATTTTTATCTTACCCAAATATTCACAGAAGCTGTCCATCATCTGTTAATACTTGCTTCAGCTTGCAACAGCTGCTAAGCTTATAGTTGAAGCAACTTGTGAACCCCTTTTTTTTAATCCATTACTTTAATAATGATAATGTATCATTTGGTATTTGCATAAGCCTCACACAAAGGCATACATAAGCTTCTGTATTCCTTCTTTTGGAGCTTTATTTACTCTTACCTAGGCTCCTTTCCTAATGGAGGGACAAAGTATGTCAACAAAGCAATAAGACATATTTGTATCATGGAACAATTTTCCCCCTCTTCTGGTGCTGAATTACTCCTAAATCCAGAATAGTAATTTATGAATATTTATGAATGCCTAAAACATAGGCTTTATGTGATGGGTCAAGTCCTTGCCTTTCAACAGGCTTGTAATTGCAGCACTAATTTGCAGCTGACTCTAATTTAAATGTGATCAAGATAAACCATGACCATGTCCTCATTAGTGCAAGGACTGATCTTTCATCAGTGCAATTGTTCTTCCAGTATTCTGTTTAACAGCCTTAAACTGGATTTAATCTTTTAGACAATGTTTTAACTTGCACCGCTTGACCCATTTTAATGAATTTCAAGCACCTGTAATATTTGATTAACACTTTGTTAATAACAACTGTATTTCAATATTGAAGATGTTCCATTTTAATAAAATGTTCTTACACTGTGAAAGTGTATATAAAATTATGTTTTCTATGGTTTATACCATCACATCTGTACACTGAGGTAATTTATAATATATATGTACGTACCCCTTCTTTATTGGAGTTACTTTTGGGTGCAAACCTAAAATCAAATTTTTACGTTTTCTTATACAGGTGAACCAATCCTTTCTACAATTTTTTTTTTTATAGTCCTTAGTTATATTAAATTTATGATCATAATACACCTGTAATCCCCCACAATCGGAGATTTCATGAATTGATTTTGTAACAGTTGTTTGCACCTCTTCAACGTACTTCAAGCCTTCTTTTCCCAATTATATAGGTTTGGATAAGGCTATGTTTGATTATGTTTATTTATCATACTTCTGCCTTAGTTTTGATCCATTATCAAATCTTTATATTGGATCATAATCTTTTTCCCCAAAGTTTAAAGACCAATAGTCTGTTCTTTTGTAATCAATACTTTGAATAATCATAAGGCAGGTTTTATTCCATAATAATCAGGCGTTTAACATAACCTGATTTGTATTGATCTGCAAATCTAGAGTGCAGATTTGGTCCCAAATATTATATATTTCTTCCCATTGAGCTCCACAAACTGATGGCAATTAATTTTACTTCAAATGTATTGGTTATTTGCACAATATTTTATTTGTTTTCCATTGAATGGAAATGTCATGCACCAGTTTGAAATACTTTTAAAATCGTATTTCCTTATATCTCATTTTATTGAGACATGGATATCATAACCGGATTCACCGTTGATATCTTTATAAACTTAAAAGTTTTATCATATTCTGCTGTTTCACCATAACAGCTTTGGTGAGGCCAATTAATTTTTTTTTTCCATATTTACTTTTCATGGCTCACTCATACATTCAGGTATCAAACCTAGTACACTTCTATATATATTTTGTGCTGAAGTGTACTTTAATAAAACATAAAAAGTTTTATTATTATTCTGCTGTTTTAATCATAACAGCTTTAGTGAGAGACCAATTAATTTTGGTTTCCATGGTTATTTTCCATGGCCTCACTTCTTATTCAGATGTTGTACTTACACCTGTATATATATATATATATATATTTTTTTTTTAACTGGTGCTGTGGTGGGTACTTCATGACCAGCCACCACTATCAGTGCATTTTTAGGGTCAGTTTTCCATTTTATTTTTACTGCCCTTGTTACTCTTGGGTTTTTCCTCAAGGAGACTACCTTCAAATATATCTGAGGTAGATATTCCCACCATATTTCATCATATATATTATTATATGAAACCCCTTTAGGGTAGGTTAGGGAATGTTTTTGGGCCTTTTAACCCTTTTTGGCTTGAATTCTTTATTTACTTTATTTTTATTTTTTTGGAATCTTTTTTTTCCCATTATTTTTCCAAGCCATAAAGCTTTTTTAGTCTGAAGGCCTTTTATTGATTTTTTTTTTTGAAATTATGGCCTTTCTGACTTTATAAAATTCCCCCCCCCCCCCCCCCCCCCCGTGCCAAATGTTTGTGGAGCGACTAAAAAATCTTTCTAACGTAATTTTGATGGCCACCGGTATCGGAACCGGCTCCGTAATCTCCCGTTCCGATCGCTCCCCTTAGGACGTTCTTTTAAAACTCCGTTGTTTTTCAACTTATTTTTTATTTTTTTATTTTAAATTAGTTTTAAATTCTGGTATTCAATACCAGCCACGGAGTTTTTTAGACCCTGAAAATATTTTCTACTACACTTACCTGCGGGCCGTACATACCGCTGTCGAGGAGCTGCCTCTGCAGCTCATGCTCTGCCGTCAGCGTCGACGTAATGCCGTTCCAGCGCCAGGCGGGGCTTCTTCACGTAGTCACTCACGTGACTCCGAAGTAAAATCAATACTATCTGGCACAGTGTGCAGGGTGGCACAGTGTCACAGCTGGCACATCTGCTGCCTTATAGTGCCAGCAACCCGGGTTCAATCCTGGTGGAATCGGGTGCTGCCTGTATGGAGTTTGCGCATTCTTTGTGACCGAGTAACTTTTCTCTGGGAGCTCCGGGAAGGGGTCCCCCTACCATACCAATGATGTGTTGTAGGCTAATTGGCCTCTGTAAATAGCTCCCAGTGTTTAGGAAGTGGTGGTGAAAGTGAGATAGCATAAAACAAGTGCGAATGGGTGATCGGTGGTTGGTGTGGACTTTGGGGGCCAAACAGCCTGTTTCCTCATCATCTATCTAGCTCCAGAGATAGATGAGCTGGAAAATGTCCATAAAAGAAAGTATGCTGGCCAAAAGCTAATGTTGGCATTGAACATTACCTCAATGACTTAGCCCTGCCTTTATCTTTGTTTTGCCACCTTCCTCAAAATTCGCAGAGACGCTTTCAGACAATTCAATCATTCCATTCCTACTAGTCTGCCAGTCCTCATTATATTACTGCCAACAGCAGCCACAACTAAGAAGGCAAAGCAATTCCCATTATGGAATAGTCAGAGAGAACGTAAATTGAAATTGCTTCATCAGATCGGCGCAATAAAATAAAATTAGTAGGATGGAAAGACAGAGAAACTGGGATTCTTGTTTCAACTAAAAGGAAAAAGATGTCCAACATTATGATGGAGTAATTAGTGAGAAATACCAGTGGGGGAGGGTTGATAACTGGAAGTCACAGGTTCGGAAAGAGCTTGAGAGTGATCAAGAGATCATTTACTAGACAATTAATTTAAAAAATTCAGAATGCAAGTCGTAAAAGCGTAGATGGAAATAGATTCAGAGAGAACAGTTAAACGTGAATTGAATTATACTTGAGAGGAAAAACAACATTTGGAGAGTGCGAGGAAAAGGCAGGGAGGTGAAACTAATTGGACAGCTCTCTCAGAGAGTACGAGCAGAATGGATTAAATGGCCATCTTGTGTCTGATTCTACGACTCCGAAAAATTATTGCTTGTGCACTCTTCCATCATCATTGAAAGTGATAGTATACCAGATGCAAAATTACGACTTTGCATCGACTATGTAAATTGTTTGATGGACGCACAAGGGTATTTGGGATGTTTACTAATGATGACAGAAGCTCCAGAGATAGATGAGCTGGAAAATGTCCATAAAAGAAAGTATGCTGGCCAAAGGCTAATGTTGGCATTGAACATTACCTCAATGACTTAGCCCTGCCTTTATCTTTGTTTTGCCACCTTCCTCAAAATTGGCGGAGACCTGAAGGACTTAATTCCAATCTGAGGAACAATTAGCTAAGTTAAGCAACTAGATAAGTTGTCTGAAAAGGGGTCTCGAACCGAAATGCCACCCATTCCTTCTCTCCAGCGATGGTGCCTGCTCCGCTGAGTTACTCCAGATTTTTGTGTCTATCTTCAAGTTAAACAATTAGATGGATAAACTTATTTAAACTCGTCCTGGTCAATTTTTCTGTGGAAGATGTAACTGTCCATGGTGGCATTAGTTAGAGTGAACACAGCATAGTCCTCATGGAATCAGAATGCTGCCTTCATACCAAGAACACTCTTCATTGTGCTGTGAGGTGCTACAACCATACTCAATGGGATCTGAAATGTCATCCATTCCTTCTCGACAGAGATGCTGCCTGTCCCACTGAGGTATTCCAGCTTTTTGTGTCTAGCTTCTCCTGCCTCATCTGTCCTGTGATCTGGGCTCAATTCTAATCTCTGCTGCTGTCCGAGTGAAGTTTGCATATCGTGGGTGATTATGCGGTTTCCTCCAGATGTTCCAGTCTCCTCTCATATCCCAAAGAAAAGCTGGTTTGTAGGTTAATTAGTTACTGTGAATTAGCCCTTGTGTAGGTGGGTGGTAGGAAAAGCAGAGGGAGGTGATGGGAGGTGATGGGTTTGTGGGAGCGAATAGGTCCCAGGGAAATAGTGGATGGATGGATCTGTTTGCATTATTCTGATGCCAGCATAGAGTTAATGGGCCAAGTGGTTTATTTCAAGGGATGGCACTTTGGTGCAACAATCCAGAATCCAGACCAAATCCAGATCTCTGGTGCAGTTTGTGTGGCATTTGCTTGTCCTCACTGCAACCATGTGTATTTCCATGGAATGCTCTGATTTCATCCCACATCCCAAAGACACATTGCGAGACCATTCATGAATGTCTGGATAGCATGTAAACAAAAGCTTTTCACTGTAACTCAGTTAACATGACAATAATCAACTAAACTCTATGAATTATCCCTAATGTAGGTATGTGGCAGAAGAATTGGAGGGAGTGATGGGCATGTGGGAAAGAATAGGTTATAGTGAAATATCTAAAGGAATGGGACTAATGGGAGCTTTGAGAGCCAACATAGACGTGATGCCATAAGAATATATGAGAAAATATATCTATCATTCTTTCAACACAGATTCATTATGGAGATTCATTATTCATTATCTATTGCATCCTCTGCTCTAGATGCCAGCTGATCTATAGTGAGACCAAGCGGAGGCTTGACGATCGTTTCGCCGAACACCTCCACTCAGTCCGCAACAACCAACCCGACCTCCCGGTGGCTCAGCACTTCAACTCCCCCTACCATTCCGTATCCGACCTCTCTGTCCTGGGCCTCCTCCATGGCCAGAGTGAGCAACACCGCAAATTGGAGGAACAGCACCTCATATTCCGCTTGGGGAGTCTGCATCCTCTTGGCATGAACATTGAATTCTCTTAATTCTGTTGACCCTTGCTGTCTCCTCCCCTTCCCACCTCTCCCTCAGCCCTCGGGCTCCTCCTCCTCCTTTTTACTTTCTTCCCCCCGCCTCCCCCCACCCCCTACCCCCTATCAGTCTGAAGATGGATTTCAGCCCGAAACGTTACCTATCTCCTTCGCTCCATAGATGCTGCTGCACCCGCTGAGTTTCTCCAGCATTTTGTGTACCCTCGATTTGCCAGCATCTGCAGTTCCTTCTTTAACAATTCATTATGGAGAGTAGCAGAGATATCAGGAGTCCTGCAAGTACTTAATGTTAAGTATCAAACAGACAAAACTGCAATACGGGATTACATACAAACTGAGTATCAAAAGTAACAGATGCAGTAGATGAAGCCAGCACTTCATATTAAAGGTATTCACTGCTACCAAAGTCCATGATGGTTGTGGACTATTAAGCAGCTAATTGGATGCATAAAGAACATGCCTCTGCTCAGTGATGGTGGGCCGTGTTAGTAAGTGCTAAAGGCAAGGCTGAGGTATGAAACACCTCTGCTTCCATACCTCAGCTTTCATGTACTCTTCTCCTGGCACAAGGCCAGGAGAGAATTCCCATGATCCTCACTGTGACCAAAATGAAGGCCAGTTCGGGCATAGTCTCAGGATAAAGGTCATTGAGGACTGAGTTTAGGAGATTATGTTTTTCGCTCAGAGAGTGGTGAATGTTTAGAATTTTGAGGCATTGCGAAGATCAAGTGCCCCAAATCCTAGATTAGAGTTAAACATCTGATAAAGAGTAAATAGGCTGATTTATTCATTTTGTGCTGGATGTTCAAAGCTGGACTGACAGGTGACAAACAGTTGAGAGGGCAAAAGAGATTGCTGATGTTGCAATCGATCACACAGGCAGAACACTGGAAGAACTCAGGCTGTCTATCAGCACCCATGGAAGCAAAAAGGCATAATTAAATGTTTCAGCAAATGGAGAATTATTCTCGTGTAATTTTGGTACATAAATAGGTGACTTGGTTGATGACTGGAATTTGCCACCAAATTTTTCAACTTTTACCCTGGTTTCCTGCAGATCCTCCAGTCTCCCCTTATGTCCTGAAGAAAAGCTGGTTTGTAGTTTAATTAGTTACTGGAAATTAGCCCTCGTGTAGGTGAGTGGTAGAACAAGAAAGGGAGTTGATGATGTTTGTGAGAGAGCAAATAGGTAACAGGGAAATAGTGGATGAATGGATCTGATTGCGTTGTTCTGAAGTCAGTATAGACTTGATGGGCCAAGTGGCATATGGCGTGCACAGCCTAAAGTTGTAGGACAACTTGTTCTATTTGATCTTATTTGATTGTGTACACCTGGTTGATTGCATTCGTCGAAATAGGGCGGACCATGTGAAGGTTGCAATCTCCCACCCCTCTTTCAAGGGATGGCACCATGATGCAATTATTAGACTGCTGCTCCCCAGATTGGATGATTCTGAATAGGGCAATCAAAAACCAGAGGACATATATTTAAGGTTAGAGGAGCAAGGTTTAGTAGGAACCTGAGGGGCAACTTTCTCACTTAGAGGGTGGTGGGTATATGGATTGAGCTGCCAGTGGAAGTAATTGAGGCAGGTACAATAACAACATTCATTGGATAGGAAAGGTTAAGAGGTTCAGAGGGATATGAGCCAAATGCAGACTAACTCAGTTGGGGCATCTTGGTCAGCATGCATAAGTTGGGCCGAAGGGCCTGCTATGCTATTCTATGACTAAATGGAATATTGGGATAGAGTTCATTGCTGGCAAAATGGGGGAATGTGGCATTTGGCTTGGTAATATTTTACATTTGCCCTTCTGATCAATTAGTGTGTGTATATATATATGTGTGTATGTGTGTGTGTGTGTGTGTGTGTGTGTGTGTGTGTGTGTGTGTGTGTGTTTTTTTTTGTATGTATGTGTATATATACACACTGAACTTTTTTTTTCTTATTTATTATATTGTTTACAGTACACTAAATCCTACATATTCTGCTGTGCTGCTGCAAGTAAGATTTCTATTGTTCTATTCAGGACATATGACTATAAAACACGCTTGACTCTTGAATCCTGACTCTTGGCACTGCAGAAAACTTCCTCAGAAGGTTTGCCAGCCATTTAGCTCTATGCTGGCAGTGTGAAATCAGATCTTTGCCCGCTCCGCTCCCAAAATCCCGGCCACCCAATTTATCCTGCAGGTCCAGGATTGACAATCTTTGCGCATTGGGCATGAGGTGAAGAACTGCAGTCAGTATGTGGTGTTTGCATTAATGTTAAAACACAAAGTACTTGTGCTATAATACCAGGAGAAGCGCTCAACCAAGAAAATCAAGCGCAAAGCCAGAGTTTTATCTAAACTACCTAGCCCAACGCCCTATGGCGTAGCCAGCTACACATGCCATGCTGTAGGACAATAACTAACTTCATATTCAGTAATACGTTATCTACATGCTACCTAACACACCAAGAAACCCAATCCTAATGCCACCTGAGAATCTAAAATGCCTTTACGCATTTTATGGGACGACAAATGTATAATTGTATATCATTGGGGTTATCTTGCCTCACTGGAGTTTTGTTGGGTTTGGACCACGACTCATCGGGAAGGCTCAACAATTAATTCTGGTGTCCCAGAGCCACCCTGATCTCACCACCTATGCTACTGGTATGCACTACTGAGCAGCTAATTATACATAGGCTTACTCCCTGAAATTAATATCAAGGGAAGAACATCAAGGAAACCCCGGACCTAAGTTAAATGAATAGATGTTGAGCCACACTGGGACTTCTTCCCTCTTCCAATGAAGGCAAGTTTTGTTGGAACCTTGGTCGCAAACCCATCCTATGATTGCCACTCATGCACCCCTCTCGCGAGTGTTCAACACATCTCCAGCTGATAGGGTTTTACTGTGTAAGGATGAATGTCTTCCTGCAGCCATTTTGAATTCTGATCTCTTTGCTCGCTAATTATTATTCCCTACATTCTGAAATAATGAGGGGCAAGGGCAAGGACAAGTCGAGCCTTTTCAAGGTGTTTCTGCTGAGTACAAGCCAAAATTCAGGTGGAGTGGTGCGGCCTTTCTTGGAAACATAGAAACATAGAAACATAGAAACATAGAAACATAGAAACATAGAAACATAGAAATTAGGTGCAGGAGTAGGCCATTCAGCCCTTCGAGCCTGCACCGCCATTCAATATGATCATGGCTGATCATCCAACTCAGTATCCCGTACCTGCCTTCTCTCCATACCCTCTGATCCCCTTAGCCACAAGGGCCACATCCAACACTCTTAAATATAGCCAATGAACTGGCCTCAACTACCCTCTGTGGCAGAGAGTTCCAGAGACTCACCACTCTCTGTGTGAAGAAAGTCTTTCTCATCTCGGTCTTAAAGGATTTCCCCCTTATCCTTAAGCTGTGACCCCTTGTCCTGGACTTCCCCAACATCGGGAACAATCTTCCTGCATCTAGCCTGTCCAACCCCTTAAGAATTTTGTAAGTTTCTATAAGATCCCCTCTTAATCTCCTAAATTCCAGAGAGTATAAACCGAGTCTATCCAGTCTTTCTTCATAAGACAGTCCTGACATCCCAGGAATCAGTCTGGTGAACCTTCTCTGCACTCCCTCTATGGCAATAATGTCCTTCCTCAGATTATGGAGACCAAAACTGCACGCAATACTCCAGGTGTGGTCTCACCAAGACCCTGTACAACTGAAGTAGAACCTCCCTGCTCCTGTACTCAAATCCTTTTGCTATGAAAGCTAACATACCATTCGCTTTTTTCACTGCCTGCTGCACCTGCATGCCTACTTTCAATGACTGGTGTACCATGACACCCAGGTCTCGCTGCATCTCCCCTTTTCCCAATCGGCCACCATTTAAATAATAGTCCGCTTTCCTGTTTTTGCCACCAAAGTGGATAACCTCACATTTATCCACATTATACTGCATCTGCCAAACATTTGCCCACTCACCCAGCCTATCCAAGTCACCCTGCAGTCTCCTAGCATCCTCCTCACAGCGAACACTGCCCCCCAGCTTAGTGTCATCCGCAAACTTGGAGATATTGCCTTCAATTCCCTCATCCAGATCATTAATATATATTGTAAATAGCTGGGGTCCCAGCACTGAGCCCTGTGGTACCCCACTAGTTACTGCACTAGGAGACAGGCCCGGAGCTACAAGCCACGGATGCGGCGCGGACTTACCATTGCAGAGCCTGGGATCTATTGCCAAGGATCGCCAGTGTTGGAGCTCCGACCGCGTGGCCTGTCGACTTTAATACCGCGAAGCAGCGGTCTCCGGTAAGAAGCGGCCAACTCGGGAGCTCCATGCCGTGGAGTGTTCCGATCCGTCCCGATCCCGTAGTTTCGATCATCCCGACGAGAGAGCTTGAACAGCGGACTCTTGGCGGTGGCGACTGCGGAAGGTTCAAAGGCTCCGACCATGGATGAACAAAAGAGGAAAATGACTGAACTTTATTGCCTACCATCACAGTGATTCCACTGTGGTGGATGTTTATGTTAAACTTTATTTTATGTGCTGTGTGTATTTTTGCTTTTTACTTTGTATGGCTGTACGGTAACTCAAATTTCACTGTACCTTAAATGGTTCATGTGACAATTAAATTGAATCTTGAATCTTGAAAATTTGCAATTTTTGGCTCTTAATTTACAGCAAAACCTGGCAACGTCTGCATAGTAAAAGGACATTCATTTGGTTTATTGGGCTGGCTCACAATAAAAATTCTTGCCACTTTTCATCTTTAATGGATACGTATTGCTGGTGGAGCCACTGCCTCACAGCTCCAGTGATGCGGATCTCTGGTGCTGTCTCTGGGATGTTTGTACATTTTCCCCGTGACTGCTTTGGCCTCTACCTGGTGAGTTGGTTTCCTTCCACAGCCCAAAGACATACAGGTTGGGAGGTAAATTGTTCCTAGTGTGGAGCTGGATGGTAGAACAAAGGCGGAGTTGATGGACACGTAGGGAAAACAAAATAGGTCTGAAGGTCTGAATAAAATCAGTCTGAAGAAGGGTCTCGACCCGAAAAGTCACCCATTCCTTCTCTCCAAAGATGTTGCCTGTCTCGCTGAGTTACTCCAGCATTTTGTGTCTATCTTCGGTTTAAACCAGCATCTGTAGTTCCTTCCCACAGAATAAAATTGGATCCGTGTAAATGGACTGGGTGAGCCAAAGGTTCTGTTTCCATCCTGTATTATTCCTAACTCTGCATTGAGCGCAGTCAGCTGCTTTGCTGGGCCTTTGTGCCAATGAGCTCCATGAAGTGGAAGTCCCAGAGGGCAGGAATATTCCATGAATGCAATCTGCATCCTGCTAGCTGATCTTCAGAAATAGTCATCAATTGAGGCCCCACAACTAGCTTTGGAACCTGTTGTTTAAAGAGGCATCCTTGCCCTAAGACCTGATGAGAATATTTCCGGCCGGAACCCTTCTTTAGTCCTTTCATGAGATGGGATTAGTTTTTGATTGCACAAGCAAAAGATGGGTGAGGGCCCAAATCTAGGGCGGCACGGTGGCACAGTGGTCGAGTTGCTGCCTGACAGCGCCAGAGACCCAGGATCGATCCTGACCACGGGTGCTGTCCGTACGGAGTTTGTACATTCTCCCCGTGAACTCGTGGGTTTTCTCCTGGTGTTCTGATCTCCTCACACATCCCAAAGACGTACAGGTTTGTAGGTTGATTGGCTACTGTAAATTGTAAATTGTCCCTCGTGTGTTAGATAGTGATAGTGTACAGAGATGGTGGACCCGGTGAGCCGAAGGACTTGTTCTGTGCTGTGTCTCTAAACTAAACTAAAGTCCACATTGATATCATAGGGAGAGTGGTGCCCTTTGGTGCTATATGGCTCTATGGATTGCCTGAGCTAATGCCACCACCAACTAACCTCTTTAAAGACTAGGTGTTATAATCTGGTCTGTGTTTTGATCAGGACCACCGGTCACATTCTACACAACTGCTTATACACCATTTATGCGACATATGACAGGCCCTGTCATATCTGGTGTTGAACATGTAAAAACTAAAACATATCTTGTATAACATATAAAATAACTATTCAGAACAGAAGCAGGCCACTCAGCCCTTCGAGCCCTCTCTGCCATCAAATGCTATCAAGGGCGATCATCCAAATTCACATTTATTTAGGATTGTTTTCTCACCAGTGACATTTTGCATCTTACTGCAACAGTTTAAAATATCTATATTACTAAGTCTGATCTTGACCGGTATTGGCTCGCTGTGCTGCGATTTCCGAGAGAATGCCGCCACCTATGGCCGCCATTTTTGGCCAGATCGCACAGAGCCCCCCTCCGCCTTCCGGGTCCAGAGGATTTTTCCCATCGATGAAAAATTAGATATATATTAATGTTTTTTTTTTAATCCCCATTCTCTCTGTTCTCTCTGCTGCCCCCGCTGGTGGCAGGGGGGAGGGGAGAGGGACTATAAAACCCGGAAGTGATGTGCCTCACTCAGTCTCTGCCAGATACAGGAAGTGAAAGGGTCATGGCTCGCTGAACTGTGAATAACACTGAACGGACGGACGTCTACTCCACGGTGAGTCCCCTTGATGTGGCTGCTGTCAAATTGTTTTACCTTTTTTTTAAGTTTGTGTTCACAAAATGAATTTTGGTTGTCAGGTGGCTGCGGCCCAATTGTTTGCCTCGCCTTTTTCAAGAGTTTGTGATCACAAAATGGATTCTGATTGTCAGGAGCCTGCGGCCCAATTGTTTGCCTCGTCTTTTTAAAGAGTTTGTGTTCACAAAATAGATTTTGGTTGTCAGGTGGCTGCGGCCCAATTGTTTGCCTAGCCTTCTTCAAGAGTTTGTGTTCACAAAATGGATTTAGGTTGTCAGGTGGCTGCGGCCCAATTGTTTGCCTCGCTTTTTTCAAGAGTTTGTGATCACAAAATTGATTTATGTTGTCAGGTGGCTGTGGCCCAATTGTTTGCCTCGCCTTTTTCAAGAGTTTGTGATGACAAAATGGATTTTACTTCGGAGTCACGGTCGCTCCTCCACCGGAATGGACCTGCAGGTAAGGTGAACTAACCTGAGGTCAGTTTTTCTTCCAGGGACTCTGTGCGACAGAGTACCCCACCAACGGGCTGCCTCGAGAAGCTGACTGCTGACCGCAGGATGCAGGCTGTCAGCGGCGGCAGCAACAGACCGGAGTCGGGCAAGCACGTTGACGCAGGAGGGTCCGGGCTCACAGACTCGCCATTCGCAAGTAGCAATGGCAGAGCGGCCGCCCCGACTCAACACCGCAGCCCGCAGGAGCACCGCGGACTGACGGCAACGCTACCCAGACGTCGGGCAAGCCCGTTGACCCAGGAGGGTCCGGGCTCGGAGACTGTCATTCCCAGTTATCGAAGACAGAGCAGGAGCTCTGACTCAACACCGTAGGCCGCAGGAATATCGCGGACTGACGGCAACGCTATCGGTAGAGGTAGCGAAGACAGAGCCGGGGCCCCGACTCAAACGTAGGCGGCACAACGCCTGGAAGTGGAAACTTGCTGTTAGCGGCAGTCTACATTCCCGCATGAGAGTCTGGTCACCATGGGAGCTGGGGGGGGTGGGGGGGGGGGGGGGGGGGGGGGGGGGGGGGGGGGGGGGGGGGGAGTGGGCTCCTCTACCGGCAGCTTCAAAAAGGCCCTCAGGTAAGTTGTACTAACCTTGAGTTGGTTAGTTTCTGTAGTTGTGTTATTTGCTTACAGAAACGATGGACAGGAAGACCAGAACGAAGGCATCGAAGCATGCCTCCAAGGACCGCGGGACTTCGGACAGAAGTCAGCGGCCGCAATCCCCGGAGCTGCCCGCTACACCGGCAGCACCCGCACCGCGGGCTGGGAAAAGAGCGCGGTAGTCGGGGAGGCCCGTTGAGTCGGCAGGACCCAACTCTCCACCACAGCAGGCCAGGGAGCTGCACACTGGTAGGAGGCCCGCGCGGGAGCAAGACCCTGAATCTCTACCGCTTTCACCCGAACAGCACCGGGCCGGCGGTAAAATGGTGCGTAAACCTGTGCCTACTTCAATGGCAAGTTCCATTTCCCCTCTATTACAGGTCACCAGAGGGCGGACCAAGGGAAAAACCGCACCGGCGTCGAGTAGCCCCGCTGCAGCGGCCGGTACCGACTCACCACCTGCATAATCCGCCAGATCGCGGGCCGGTGGTAGTACATACAAGTCGTGTGGCCCCGCAGTAGCGGCTGGCAGCGACATTGCGTCGCATCAGTCCCGTATGACCGGGACTGGCGGCAAGCCTGCACGGATGTCGGGGAGCCCCGCTGAGGCGGCTGGCATCGACTCATCACCGCTGCTGTCGTACCAGACAGGCGGATACACCAGCAGGAGGTTGAGTAGCCCCGCAGGAGCGGTTGGCACCAATACTCCACCGCTTCAGTCCGGAAGACCGCGGACAAGCGGCAAATCTGCGCGGGAGTCATGAGCCCCGCAAGAGCAGCAGGCAGCGACTACCTACCTAGGTTCCTGAGACATCACCTCGATGAGGTGTGGACTGATGGTAGAAGCCCCAATTGTTCATCAGAACTTGGGGAAGTCGACTTGCCGTCCGCAGATAGCGGCGGTGGTCGCATGGCTCGTATGGAGCGAATGGTCGAGCAGCTGCTCGAACGGGACCTTCTCCATCAAGAGTGTGTGTCCCTAGGACCTAGGAGACACACAGCAGAACCACCAAATATCTCTCCCTCATCAATAGGGAGTGCCAGAAGTCAGCCGTTAGCTGACTTTGAAGAGGGTTTGGCGCAAGAACCGATGTTGCCAGAGATGCCTGAAGAGGAACTACTGGAAGTAGTGTCATAATTCGCCCAACCAGCACATTCAGGGCAACCTCTTCAGCCTAAACTAGTGGCCAGCATCAATTACTTAGCCACACACCAGCTGCAGGAACAGGTGCTCACGGAGGCTACAAACAAGTACAAATCTCCGGGTAATTGTGTGTCGCTCAATGTCCCGACCGTCAACACACCCATCTGGGAAACATCAGTCCTGGGATCAGGGCCCAGGAATTAAAAATACAGAAAATCCTGAAATTGTTGACCTCAGGCATTACTGCCTTTGCCAGGTCCATAGACGGGACGGACATGACGGAGGAGCAGCAGGATGCACTAGCGTTGCTGCACAATACACAATATGAAATAAACTGCTTTCGCAAGAGCTCCGTCCGCCCAACTCTCAACCCAAAATTCGTGGGTTTGTGCAAAGCCTCTGCTACGCCCCCACCGAGACAGCTGTTCGGTGAAGACCTGCCAAAACTGGTAAAAGACCTGGACGAGGAGGCAAAAGCGGTCGTGTTGATAAAATGACCATCCTCGAGCAGGCCACCGGTGTATCGCAGACAGCATCCTTACGCAATATCTAACAGGCCTCGGGTTCAACCAAACAGGGCAACCAGAACCTATCCACCGGTCGCACCCTATCAACAAAAGCCTTTTTTAGGGCAGGGCCAACAGCGTCCAGCGTGGAAGATGCACCAACCCCACATCCCAGCAACACAACGAGTCACAAAAGCCCAGAGCATCAAGCCCCGCCGGTAACCATGGAGGTAAGGGGGTCTGGTTCTCTTGGGAGTGCTGCATGTATAACCTCACAAGTAGGAGGGAGGTTGCGTACATTCTGGGATGCATGGGGTTCTGATTGTCACTATCCCAGGGAACAAAGCTACATACATAATAGAGGCATGTAACAGCCTTGCTTGCGCCAGGAAACTATTAGACATGCTGCTAAGGTGATTGGGAAACTTGTAGCTACATTCCAGCTGCACAATTTGGGCCATTACATTATCAAAACTTGCAAAGAGCAAAAATCTCAGCATTAAAAGAGAATGCTGGACATTTTGACAGGCCTATGCAGCTGCCAAACAAGGGAAAAATTGAGCTACAATGGTGGATTAGCAATGTTTGCGATTGTTTTAATCCCATCATTATATCAAACCCATCAGTCGTGTTACAAATCGACGCAAGCCCGGGGCTGGGGAGCTACCGACACCACTTCTAGTTGTGGCGGCAGATGGGATTTGCACGAGCCTACTCTTCTTCAATCACAAGGTATAAACTATTTGGAAATGCTGGGAGCATGTCACGGGCTGCGGGCTTACTGCACTAATCTGAATCATACGCATGTCCGTCTTCAAATAGATAATACCATTGTGGTGGCGTATTTAAACCATATGGGTGGTATCAAGTCAATATCTTGTGATGAATTGGCAAATTTAATTTGGCTCTGGTGTATTGAAATAAATATTTGGATATCAGCTATGTACCTTCCGGGTAAGCTCAATACAGTGGCGGACAGCAGGTCACGAGTATTTAATAACATCGAGTGAATGTTGAACCGCCAAATATTTGCTAAAATTATATCCAAATATGGAACACCAGATATCGACCTCTTTGCGTCCAGGTTGAACCATCAGATAACAACATATGTCTCGTGGGAACCATATCCTGGGGCAGTGGCGATGGATGCGTTCTCGCTACATTGGGTGAAATGGTTTTTCTATGCATTCCCACATTCTGCCTCATCAGTCGGGGATTGCAGAAAATTCAACTAGATTCTGGAATGTATACTGATAATACCCGACTGGCCCACACAACAATGTTGGTCCTCAACATGATAAAAGAACCATGGGCACAGGTTACCAAATGCCCGAATTTGGTGACCAATCCCATAACAGGGGAAAATCATCCGTGCCATGGTTATCTGAACCTGTTGGCTTGCAGGTTCTGAAGAGGCCACTACTGGAATTCGGGCTGTCATCAAGAACCATGGACATCATAACAGCATTGTGCAGAGAGTCCACAGGGAAGCAGTACCTCACCCACATAAGGAAATGGGATCCCTTCTGTTGTCGGACCAAGACCACCTACAACTCTGCTACGATCTCTAATGCGCTGGAATTCCTCGCGGGCCTTCATTATGACGAGGCCCTCAGTTACAGTGACATAAACAGTGCCAGGAGTGCACTGTCATCCTATCTCAACATTGGAGTGGGATCTCACCAGCTGGTATCCAAACTAATGAGGGTTATATTCAATTCCAAACCTCCCCAACCACAATATAATATTATCTGGGATATAGGGGTGGTGTTGACCCTACTCAAGAGCTGGTCGCCTATGATGGATTACCACTGGACAAACTCACCTTCAAAGTGGTGATGTTAATGGCACTGACCACAGCATAACGGGTCCAGATTCTACAGAAACTAAAACTGGATAGAATGGTCTTGGCCCCCAATAAAGTGACTTTCTTTATAGATGAGTTGCTTAAACAACACAGACCTGGGACTACCGGACTGAACTTGGAATTCCTAGCAAATCCCGTTGATGTAAGACTCTGTATAGCCACCTATATCTGACATTATTAATGTCACACACACCATCAGGTATATGGAGACGGGTCTGGTTATCAGCCATAAAAACCCACATCACAGGGTGACGGTGTGGACTATCTCCAGGTGGCTCAGGATGGTATTGGGAGCAGCATGGAGGTACCCATGGATCATGTCCTCGCAACAGCGGGCTGGGCCAGTGAAACTACATTTCAGTGGTTTTATAACAAACCTGTGGCTGCTCCCGCACGTTTGCGGAGTCAGTTTTAAGTGCTGTTCCCAAAACGTTTGTCCCCGAATTCAGGAGTTTATTGTTTCTATTAACAAATACGTTCTTATTTTTCAGCTTAAAATAGTAAGATTAAACGAGAACCTACCAGTTTGAAGTTTGATCCTTATTTTATGAGACGTTACGATGAGGGATTTTGTGCCCTCCGCTCCCAACCCTCTATCATAAGGTCAACTGGTATATTAGAGTCTCTTAAATCTTACTATCTTCGGTCATTGTTGTTATCTGTGATTCCACACCGCTGCTTTGAAGAATGTCGCGCATGCGTGCTGGCGGGGTCTTCACGAAATCCCTCATCGTAACTCCTCATAAAATAAGGATTAAACTTCAAACAGATGATTAAAAGTTCTCGTTTAGTGGCGCTATGGAGGGCTAGGGAGTAACGCCAGCCAGCTCCTCGAAAAAAACGGAGAAAAATCGGGGAGAAACCGACCTACCTGCTGCCTCGCACCGATTGCTGTGAGTGACGTCATCAGGCGTGCGACTTACTATGTCTACACAGCGCAGCCCACCCCCGGATAAACCAAAAAGTCGGGCTACCAGGCTGAAAACGGTGGAAGGCCCGACTGAAGCCTCGGGCTCAGGTAGGACGCTATCCCTAGAAGATGTGTCGAAAAAAACGACGAAAAAATCGGAAGGTGAAGAACTTAAAACTTTTATTGCAAGTGAAATTGTTGGTTTAAGGGAAGAAATAAAGCTGATGAATGTTGGTGAAGAAATAAAAAAAATTAAGGAGGAAATGAAGGACTTAAAGCTTGAAATTAATACCACGACTAAGAATACATCGGATGAACGGAAGAAAGAAATTGCAGAAATATTGACTGGTCTGACAAATGAGACGAATGTTAAAATCTGAAATGTGAAAACTGATTTTGAAGAAAGGCTGAATCCTGTGAAGCAGGCACTGAACCAACAGACGGCTGCCATAAAAGGCCTTGAAGAACTAGCCGAAACAAGTGCTCAGACTACAGCAAAGCTTATCAACGTCTAACTGAATTACTGGGCAAAATAACCGAGAAATGTACTGAATTGGAAGGTCGCCAGAGAAGACAGAACCTAAGAATTGCGGGTATTCCAGAAGGGAAAGAGAAGGATCAAGATCCCCAAGAATTCACTGCAAATTGATTGCAAAAATTTTTTATCTCTGGAACAAAAGCCTTTACTAGCCTGAGCACACAGAGTGATGAGACGTCAGACAAGACAAAACGCTCCCCCAAGACAAATGATAATAAAAGTACAGTACGACCACGTCTTGGAGGAGATAATGCAAAAAATATCAAGAAACAGAAATCTTGCATTTGAAGGACACAGGATCAGTATTTATCGAGACTATCCAGCAGAGGTCTCCAGGAAACGAAAAGCGTTTAATGAGATTAAAAGTATCTTGAGGGAAGTGGAGAATTTGATATATGGTCTGAGGTATCCAGCTACCCTAAGTCACTTACAACCAGAAGGAATATTTTTTTCACCAACCCTGTGGAAGCATTGGACTTTGCCCAGAAGATTATGGCTCGAGAGGATGCTTGAATAATACTCTTAAAACTGAATCTCACCATTGAATAAATTGATTTTGCAGGATTGGATGGAATTAAAGTGGTGACTAAGGAAGCTGGAAAAAGATGTGTATCGGCAACTCTCCCATGGATACTAATAATTAGTATAACTGCACTACTTAATACAAATAACTAATAAATACTAAAATTATAGCGTGGTATCTTTACTAATCAGAGTTAATAATTATCACTAATGACCAATACTTACCTATAATGGAATGATTAGAGTCAAATATAGAGTTTGATTTCATTTGCCCTCTTTGGAAACCTTCTTTCTTTTTTACTAGTAATTTTTATTTTTATTTTATTTTTTCCTTTCTTTTCGTTTTTTTTTAATTAAATTTTCAAACAAGTTTCAAATATACGTATTCTCACATTTCTGACTATTGGAACCCGAATATTTTTAAATTTAATATCCCCGGTAAAATACTGCTATGGAATAAAAATTCCAAGAAACCAAGGAGCTGGTTAAGTTCGTAACATCAACTACAGAAGTTGGTAGATGGTTAACCATGCTAGTATGGCTAGCAGTAACTACACTAATACTAGATGTCGTTTTTTCCTTCTTTGTGTACAATACTAATTTCTTAACCTATCCTCTTTTCTTCTTTATTATAATCTCTCATTATTATTTTCAGTTTGAATGGTTACAAATTGGATCAAAGGAGATATACACGTGAGAGACATTCAAGGGTCTTAAAATTTGTCTATTCGGAGTTCGGGTGTAAGGTCGGGTCTGTCGAACTGAACCATTGGCTCTATGATAGACCCCCATAGACAAAAGATGCAAGATTTTAAAATGAATACAGGACATGAAGGAATAACGTTTTGCAGCTGGAACGTTAAAGGTATTAATGAACCAATTAAGAGAGGTAAAGTACTAGCACATTTAAAAGCAATTAAAGCTGATGTGATTTTTATTCAAGGAACACATTTAAAAAAAGATGCCGAGCATAGGCTGAAAGCTAAATGGATAGATAAAATGTATCATTCTTCTTTTACACACAAATCAAGAGGCGTAGCAATATTATTTCGTAAAGGCACTTTATTTAAACATACATCAACTATAACTGCTAATGACGGTAGATACATTATTGTAATAGGAGAATTAAATGCACAAAAAATGATTTTTGTCAATGTATATGGACCAAACTTTGATAGTCCATTGTTTTTTAAGAAAATATTTAACAACATCCCGGAAATATCACAACATAACTTAATAATTGGAGGAGATTTAAATTGTACATTAGATTCTTATTTAGATAGATCCACAAGACAAAGGAAAACCAAATCCCATTCCAGTGACTTATTAAATGCATATATGGATACTAGTAATATTAAAGATGTTTGTAGAGTAGAAATCCAACTGGACGAGAATATTCCTTTTATTCACCTGTACATAAAACCTATTCAAAAATAGATTTTTTTGGTTGACGCTAAACTTATATCACTTACTTATAATTCAAAATACCATAATATTACAATCTCAGATCACGCACCTTTAACATTTATGATTAAAATAAATGGTAAAACGGAAAAACAGGGACAATGGAGATTTAACCCACAAATTTTAAAAGACAAAGTAACTCAGGAATATATTATAGAACAGATCAAGATTTTCTTTGAAATAAATGATAAACCGGAAATATCTTCTTCCCTATTATGGGAAACTTTTAAAGCATATGCCCGTGGAATTATGATTTCTTCTCAAGCATTTTATAATAAAGAGAATCAGAGGGAACAACAGGAATTGGAAAAGGAGATTAAACAATTAGACACAGAAAACGCTGTTAATCCATCCATAACAAAACATAATAAAATCGCTGCACTGAAATATAATTTAAATAAAATATACTCAGATCAAGTTGTAAAACTCTATCAATACACTAAACAATTACAATTTGAATTTGGAGATAAACATCAAAAATTATTGGCTCGTCAATTACGGAAGATGGAGGGAGAAAAAATAATCCATAGGATTAAATCATATAATGGCGAACCATTAGTACAACCCAAAGATATTAATGAGAGATTTTTGCAATATTATAAAAATTTATATTCAGCTAAAACGACAGAAAACAGGATAGGAATAGAAGCATTTTTAAAAACATGTAATCTGAATGGGTTGGATTCACAAAATAGGGAATCACTAAATGCTGAAATTTCAGTAAAAGAAATCGAAGAATCTATCAGATCATTAAAAAATGGTAAGACACCGGGACCAGATGGTATTGGTTCGGAATTTTATAAAACATTTTATGATCTGATTGCACCACGTTTGAAGATACTCTATGAATACATTTATACCCACCAGAAACTACCAGAAACGTTAAATGAATCTATTATAACACTTATACCTAAAATAGACAAAGACCTGGATGACCCAGGATCATATAGAGCTATAGCTCTTTTAAATACTGATCAAAAGATACTAACCAAAATATTAGCACAAAGACTAAGTACAGTTATTAATTAATTAATTCACCCTGATCAAACAGGATTTATACCAAAACGATATTCCTCATATAACCTGAGATGATTATTCAATATTATATATTCGAAAAGAGGTATTAATAAAGACCTAGTAATTATATCGTTAGACGCGGAGCAAGCCTTTGACCAGGTGGAATGGTCTTACTTGTTTTCGGTTATGGAAACTTTTAAGTTGGGAGAGAATTTTATTACTTGGGTTAAATTATTATACACTAATCCAACAGCCAGAATAATAACAAATCAAATGCTATCAACTAAATTTAATCTATTTCGAGGCTGCAGACAAGGTTGTCCTTTATCCCCGCTACTGTTTGCACTTGCAATAGAACCATTAGCTCAATGTGTGAGATTACATCCTGAAATATATAGGTATGACACCAGAGATACTGAAAATAAAATATCTTTATATGCGGATGATGTATTACTTTATATCACAAAGCCGGAAATTAGTATCCCAAATTTACTAAAATTAACTTACATATACTACAACAATTTCCTTTTATGATAACAAACGAAAAAATAAAATATCTTGGAATTTATGTAACAAAAAGATTTGATTCTTTATTTAAATCCAATTTTCCATTTTTATTGAATAAATTAAATAAGAACATTTTATATTGGAAAACATTACCTATCTCAATGCTAGGTGGAATTAATGCAATAAAAATGATTTTTCTCCCACAATTACTATATCTCTTCCAATTGATTCCGATATATCTTCCTAAAAAATTCTTTAAAAAGGTTGATTCTATAGTCACCAACTTTATCTGGGATTATAAGAGCCATAGAATAAATAAAAAACATTTATGCAAATCAAAACTAAATGGAGGTCTAGCACTACCAAACTTTATGTTTTATTACTGGGCAGTTAATATTAAAAGTATGAATTTTTGGTTAGTAGAGACAGATAAACAACCAATCTGGTTAAAAATGGAAAAAGAAGATTGTTCGCCTTTTGAAATTAGCTCGATTTTATTCGCTAATATTAACCTAGGTAAGAAAATCTATAGAGAAAATCCTATAATAGAACGTGGGATACGTATCTGGAAACAAATAAAGAAAACATTAAAATTGAAATGTATACCACTAGCCCTAACCATTGTAAATAATGTTACATTTAAACCTACAATCATGGACAAAGTTTTTTTACAATGGAAAAACTATGGAATTAATAAGATGGGCGATCTCTATAGGGAAATCTCCTTCATGTCATTCCAAGAATTGCAACAAATTTATGGATTACATTCAAAAGATTACTTTCAATATTTACAAATTAGAGACTATGTAAAAGCAAACACACAAGAAATCAGAAATAGAAAGACAGAAATTTTAGATGAATGTCTAAATAAACACCTGAACACAGAAAAATTGATATCATATATTTATAACATTTTATTTGAAAACGATGTTCCAACAACAGAAATATATAGACAATCATGGGAAAACAAATTAGGTCAATTAATCAGACTAAAAGTATGGGATGAAAGTTTACAACATATACACCATTGTTCATTAAATGCTAAACACTCTTATACAATTTAAAACATTACATAGATTACATTATCAAAATCCAAATTACATAGTATTTTTTCAAATGTATCTGCCATATGTGATAAATGTCAGCACTTAGAAGCTAACTTAACACATTCATTTACAAATTGTGTAAAAATTATTAAATTTTGGACAGAAGTATTTAAGATAATTTCGAATGTTGTTAATATGAATCTGATCCCTGACTCAAAATTAATAAGATTGGGAATATTAGAAACAGATCAATTAATAACAATGAATCAAATAATTTTTATTGATTACAGTTTAATAATTGGAAAAAAATTGATATTGAAATTCTGGAAAGGTCCTACATCTCCCTCAACCAAAATGTGGATTACAGGAATGTCGGAGACACTTCATCAGGAAAGATTAAGGCTTGTCCTACTGGACAAGTTCGATCCTTTCAGAGGGATATGGTCTCCATTTATTGAATACTTAAAGGGTCAAAATGGCTCGGTACGAGAGCCTGACTGAAGCCTGAATAATGGAATGGATGAAGAATCATGTATATAAAATCATGGATATATCTCCAATGATGGATAACTTTTTTAATACTCCACTCATTTCTTTATTTTTGATTTTCTACTTTTACTTTATTTTTCTCTATCTTTTCCTATCTGTAATTTAAAAAATTGTATAGAAATACAAATAAGACATAATTGTTAATATTAATAATATTACGAATGTATGTGAGAAGTATATTCTATTAATATGTACTTACGTCTAATAAAAGTATTTAACAAAAGTTCTCGTTTAATCTTACTATTTTGGTTGTCAGGTGGCTGCGGCCCAATTGTTTGCCTCGCCTTTTTCAAGAGTTTGTGTTAACAAAATGGATTTTGGTTGTCAGGTGGCTGCAGCCCAATTCTTTGCCTCGCCTTTTTCACGAGTTTGTGTTCACAAAATGGATTTAGGTTGTCAGGTGGCTGCGGCCCAATTGTTTGCTTCGCCTTTTTCAAGAGTTTGTGTTCACAAAATAGATTTAGGTTGTCAGGTGGCTGTGGCCCAATTATTTGCCTCGCCTTTTTCAAGAGTTTGTGTTCACAAAATGGATTTAGGTTGTCAGGTAGCTGCAGCCAAATTGTTTGCCTTTGTTTGGCTTTTAAAATCATTGCAATAGTTGGCTTCCAGCCCAAGAATCAATTTGGCCCACAATGTCTATACTAGCCCTGTGGAAACTGGTACCTTCGGCCCGCAACACCTATACTAGCGCAACAGAATGCCTCCCCCCCCCCCCCGCCACCCACACTGGCGAGCAATATTGGAATTGGTGGAGAGGTGGAATATTGCATCGCGGGACTAGCCCTCCGGTGTGATGCTGGGACCCAACGGGTCCCACTTGGTCTAGTATATAAATTAAGCAAAGGCAGGAATCAAAGTATGTAGTTGAGAAGACGGGGAATCAACTCGAAGACTAATTAAGTGTTAAAACCTTGCTGCCTATCGTCGAGTTGCAGCTACCATCAATGGCTAGAGTAAAGAGTGTCACCATTGATCGTAGCTACAACTTTTCCACATCACCAAACATATTTACACTTTGCATTTTCTAGACGTCAATAAGACAAACTGGTAAAGAAAGAATCAATTTATATAGAGTTCCATTTTACGTCAAACTCAAACATAAAAGGCATAAAATGGAAAACCTCCTAATGCAGCTGGCAGTCAAAATCTGCATTCTTGTCATTGTCAGCAGATGAAACAGCCCAGGAGAACTTAACCTGCTCGTGGATATCATTGTATGTGTATTCTTACATCTGCTTTGCTCATTGCATCTTCTTATGCTCCTATGGTTAGATTCTTGGGAGAGTTCTGTGGTACCAGGTGTCTACTCCCAGGATTAGAGCACTTTAAGCAGCAGTTGGACATCTTGAGATTTGGAAAGGACTTTGATCAAAATGTGGTTAGAGATTGATAAAATGGAGAACATTCCTACAGATGAGTGAATCCGGTAGCTAGGTATATAAACAAAGCCAGAAAAAGTTATCAAACTATTATTTGCACAAAAGGAAGTGATGATATGGATGTCTATGGCACAGGCAGGAGCAGATGCTCGCTTAATTGACCATATTACATCTAAGAATGACAGATTTTTACAGGCTTGTGCATAAAGAGTCTTCTTTCGCATGAATGACACGGCACACCAGTTACGATCCAGTCTGAGGTTAGTTAACCACTTCAGTGTTCCTGAGGAGAGGGACTTTGTCTCTGTAACTTCACTGTCAAATTTGTTTAGAAACCAAAGTGTTATTGTTTGGTCCATGGTTGAATCTGGGCTACCAAATTCATATTCTGCACTCAGTGATGCAGGGATAGAGTGGCTACCTCACAACGCCAGAGACCCGGGTTTGAACATGACTACAGGTGCCGTTTCAGCGGAGTTTATATGTTCACCCTATGACCGCGTGGGTTTTCTCCGGGCGCTCTGGTCTCCCCCCACATTCCAAAGACATGCAGGTTTGTAGGTTAGTTTGTTTCTGTAAGTTGCCTCCAATGTGTAGGACATAGATCTAGTGTACGGGTAATTGATGGTTGCTGTGGACTTGGTGGGCCGAAGGGCCTGTTTCCATGTTGTGTCTCAAACTAAACTCAAACACCCCATTTATGAGCCCATTTGGATCAATTGTTCAGCACCCTGTATCTTATAGAATCCTGGTTCACTAAAAAATCCACAAAGTGGTAGAGTAACGCAATGGGTAAGGCAGCATCTCTGGAGAACATGGAAATGGATATGCAATGTTTCGGATGGGGATCCTTCCTGATCCGAAACTTTGCCTTTCCATGTCTTCCAGATTCTTTTGTATGCCAGTTGCATTCCATATTTTCTTTGGATGTTCAGCCACACATTTCTCGATATGGGTCACAATTGCATTGCTGATGTAGTGGGGTTATCACTGCTTTTGGAGTGTTGCAGGGGAGCTTGAACCATGTTGCTTCGAGAGAGATATCATCAGTCACTGGCCATGTAAGTTACTCGTTTATCTTGGTCCTTCACCTTCCCCACCACCACTTTTTAATCTCGCTCCCAGCACCCTGAAGATGGACACAAAATGCTGGGACAGGCAGCATCTCTGGATAGAAGGAATGGGTGACATTTTGGGTCGTGATCCTTCTTCAAGCACCCAGCACGCTGAACTGTTGTTTCAAATCACCTACTGCCCAATCTGCCACATCAGGACTCAACATCCACACACAGAATTTGTTGTGGGAACAACTTAGTTCATTGTTCTATATACCAGGGAGCAATGAAATTCCTTATTCGCATGAAGCTCATCGAGTAGGGTACAATTCAAAAAGGAATGATAAAGAAACAAAAATGGCCCAGGATGCTGTTTAGCAGGAATAGCAAAACCATAATGTGAAATTGTTAAACTTGAAGCTGAAGCCAGAGGCTGATGTTGCCTGGTTGGAAATGAACTGCTGTTCATTTTGCTTCACTGGCACAGTGTCGTGAGATGAGGAGCCGGAAATAAAGTGACAGGTGATCAGAGAGGAGACGTTCTGTAAAGTGATCACCCAGCTGTGTTTGGTTTCATTTCTGTGCAAGAACCCAACTGTGAGCAGCAGAGTGAAATATTGTAACATTACAGGAGTATAACTACTCTGCTATTTCATCCAGAAAGAATGTTTGAGGTCCAGTGTCATAGGTGGGGAAGTAGTAGAGCCTGCTGGAGACACAAGCAACGACAGATGCTGGAATCGTCAGTAAAACACAAAATGCTGGAGGAACTCAGCAGGTCAGGCAGCATCTATGAATATTATCTGACCCCCCCAGTACTACTTTAGCTAAAGTCTGCTGCTGCCTTTATCTCTTCATCTACCTCTGCTTAACCAATACACAGTTGAAGTACCTGCTAATATTTACAATGTTAAAGTAAACTGATTATTATGGCATGTGATATAAAAGGAAACTTTGGCCTGCCTGAGATTACACTTTTCAACTTTTCACACACTGTAACCTTAAGATCCAATCAAACTATTGAAGTCCTGTAGGGTAGGTAATCCACCTTATTATATAGGTATGTTACAATACCTACCTTTAGCTGCGCTGCAGTTCTGTCGCTCCGCGTGTGCGCGACTTTGGCGCCTTTCAGAGGGGGGCATGTTTAAAATGTCGTTTTTCCCCAGACAGTCCAAATCGATCCATGTCGGGCGATTTCGTCGCTAAAGAGAAATCACTCCGACATTTCATTCATGAAGCTATTTTTAAACTACGCTAGATTATTTATTAACTAGAGTAGTTTAAAAATCATCTTCTAAAGCTCTGAACGCTGACAGCAGAACGGACCTAACGTAGGCGATAAAAGAAGGTACGCAGTTTATTTTTACATAAAAACGTGGTTCTTAGGAAGAATTTAATCAAATTTTCATGTTGCGAAAAGGGGACAAAAAAAATGTATGAACCAGCTGTATTTTCCCTGCCGACTGTGGGTTAAATTCACCGCAAACCGCAACGTTCCAATCCACCGCGTTCCACTAAAACCCACTCGCAAGTTGATTTAAATGGCCATTAATTTACAGGCATTAAACACTAAATTCCTTCCATTTGGCCTATAAGTTCATGAAAATGAGATTTAAAAATCATGATATATTGTGGATTATTGTGTGAATGTTATTTGGACACTTAGGCAATTTAATAATGTTTATCATTTCTTAAGAAATGGATAGATGTTTAGATCTAGTAATTGAATTTTGTAATTAGCTACAATTAGATAACTAACTAATTATATGCTTTAATTTCAGGTCATCCAAGTAAGATTGTTTCATATTTGTTTCAGAATGCTTCAATCTATAATAACTGAAAATTTCATTGAGTTCTCTTAATTTTTAAGAAAGTTATGGGCTTTTGACTGTCCTCGATCACAGCTTTTGTGTTTCAATGGAAAGGCAATGGGGAACAAGATGCTAATTTCCGAGTATGAAAATGGCCATAACTTTTTTTAATACTGAAGATATGAAAGTGAATTAGGTGTCAGATTAAACTTTGTTTTATGCTTTATCTGATGGGATAAATTGCAGACTTGATTTTTAAAATATCAAAATTTTGTAACATTGCTATATTATAACAAATTAAACTTTATTGCAATTTTACCTGTTAAGCTTTGCACATGGAAGACACTTTGTGGGCAATGTCTACAGCGACGCATTAATGGTAGGGTGAACTCATGTGAAAATGTTTATTTACAGTGAAGGACAATGGTCCTTGTGGGGCACAGTCCCTCATCGTCAGTGGTCAAGTGAGGATGTGCTGATGGTCTCGGGTTCTCCCGGCTGCTCAGTCTCTGGCAGCTTTTGGGTTGCCTGAGCAACTCAGTCTTGGACTCAACGCTGGCAGACTCAGGCTTGTCTCAGCGACTCAGTTTTGGACTCCAAATGGAAGCACTGGCAGTCCCAGTCTTGTCCCAGCTGCTCAGATTTGCTCCAAGCGTGCACAGGGAAGCACAGCTGATCGGAAGGCATCCCACTTTCTCTCCCCCATGCTGGCTGCAACTGCCTTGGGTTTAAGGAGTAGGGTTAACATTGGTGCAAGTGAGCTAATTAATTCCCGGCCACTTGCACACTATGGTTTCCCCTCTGGTCCTGTCCTCTGCTCAGTTAGGAGTGCTGTCCAGGATGCTGGATAGTTTCCAGCAGGCAGACGCTGTCCATGGTACTGGTCTTTAGATCCTCCTGGCCAGTCTGCCAGTAACAGGAATCGGAGCTGCATTTATGGGGAATGCGCCGTCACAACGCTCAAGAGATAAAAATCAAAAGCTTCTGCTTTCTATACATGATAGTTCCCTTGCAGTGGGATATAAATAAAGATTGAAATCTGGTTCAGAGTGAGAGAGTTGGGGCAACACGATGGTGCAGTGGTAGAGTTGCTGCCTTACAGCACCAGAGACCTGGGTTTGATCCTGACTACGGGTGCTGGCTATACAGAGTTTGTACGTTCTCCCTGTCACATGCGTGGGTTTTCTCCGGGTGCTCTGGTTTCCTCCCACATTCAAAGAAGTACAGGTTTGTAGGTTAATTGGCTTCAGTAAATTGTAAATTATCCCTGGTGTGCAGGATAAGTGCTAGTGATCGCTGGACAGCGCAGACATGGTGGACCAAAGGGCCTGTTTCAATGCTGTATCTCTAAAGTCTCTGAAATAAAATCTCTAATAAACTTTGGAATAAAGGGTAATCTGAATATTGGGTAAATTGTTCCATGTAAGGAGCGAGGTAAATAGGCTAAAGCAAAGCTTGGAGTAAATCGACATAAAATGGGCATGTGATTAAAATGCAGAGAAGTTAACAGCGTCATTTGAATTAAAAAGTCACAAAACACGTTAAATTGATGGGAGTCCAAGTGTCATGAGAATAGTTTGAAAGCTCCTGTTTTTGTTCATCGGACTGGATAATGGATTGTGAGGGTGAGAGATGAACGTACAAACACAAAAGGGAGGGGGGTGTGGATTACTCTGTCAAATCTGTTCCACACCACAATGTCTTCATCGACATTGACCCTTTTTATTTGGCATCATCTACTGAAACTAAAGAATGGAAAAAGAGATTTCAGTCCAACCCTCTGATGATCAAATCCAGCTCAAGGTACCACTTGGACGCAGAGCCTGTGTTAGCTGCCCTTTTGGATATTGGGGGTAGTACGGGGGAGCAATAGACAAGAGACAGTGGACAATTGGTGCAGGAGTAGGCCATTCGGCTTTTCGAGCCATTCAATGTGATCATGGCTGTTCATCCCCAATCAGTACCCCTTTCCTGCCTTCTCTCCATATCCCCTGACTCCGCTATCCTTAAGAACCCCCATCCAGCTCTCTCTTGAAAGTATCCAGAGATCCGGCCTCCACCGCCTTCTGAGGTAGAGAATTCCACAGACTCGCAACTTTCTGTGAGAAAAAGTGTTTAATCGTCTCCGTTCTAAATGGATTACTGCTTATTCTGAAACTGTGGCCCCTGGTTCTGGACTCCCCCAACATTTTCTGCCTCTAGCGTGTCCAAAACCTTAATAATCTTATATGTTTCAATAAGACCCCCTCTCATCAGGCTGTGGAGCCCAAGTCAGTGGATATTTTTAAGGCAGAGATAGACAAATTCTTGATTAGAAGGCATGAAAATGGGATTATGAGGCAGAGATCAGCCCTGATTGAATGGCAGAGTAGACTCGATGGGCCAATTGGCCTAATTCTACTTCTATAATTTGAGAACCTGTGTGTTTGTGTGTTCTCCCTGTGACTGTGTTTTTTCTTTCCTGGTGCTGCAGTTTCCTCTCACATTCCAAAGACGTGCCGGTTTGTAGGTTAATCGGCTTCTGTAAGTTGTGCCTAGTGCGTAGGATAGAACTAGTATACAGGTGATCGTGGTGGACTCAGTGGGCCATTGCGCCGAGTTCAGCAGTATCATTAAACTTAACTAAACTAAACTAAACTAAACTAATTATGTTCAAGATTGCTGTGACACTCTGTAGGTCCTTTGTTCTATCTATTGGCAAGCATAATTGAAGGCTCATAAAACCTATCGCTACCAAAGACAGTCAGCTGAGTCAGTCAGCACAATTGTCAGCTGAGGCTAAATTAATTCAAAGGACATCAAACAAATCATTTGCGTTTTAGCTGATCTATTTTGAAACAGAGCGTGAAATTCTGGATTTGATTGCAGACCTTTCTTTCCTCACTGCCAGTTGTCTCTGCACACTCCCGTTACTGACTGATCACGCTTCAAGCTCGGGAGGCTTTTAACAGTTCTGGGACAATCTGACAGCACTTGTTACATCTCCAACTGCAGCTCCTGCAGAAATGTAAAAGCACAAGAAATAGAATCATAGGTTTTTGCAGCACAGAAGCAATGCCCTTGGGCCCAACTCATCGATACTGACCCAGGTGCCTTCCGGAGTTATTCCCATTGCCTGACTCGTATCACAACCTTTCCTAATATTGTAATTGTACCCAACAATACCACTTCCCCTGGTGTAGGCGGGAACTGCAGATGGTGGTTTAAAGCGAAGATAGACACAAAATCTGGAGTAACTCAGCGGGTCAGACAGCATCTCTGGAGAAAAGGAACAGTTGACGTTTCGGGTCGAGTCTGAAGAAGGGTCGACCCGAAACGTCACCTGTTCCTTTTTTCCAGAGATGCTGCCTGGCCTGCTGAGTAACTCCAGTTTTTTGTGTGTATCTCCACTTCCTCTGGTAGCTTGTTCCATACTTACAATTCTCTGTGTCCCACAGGTTCCATTGAATCTTTGCCCTCTCACCTCACACCTACGTTCTCTAGTTTTAGACTCCCTAGATAAAAGACAGTGACCATTCACATTATATATGCCCATCATGATTGTATAAACCTCTCTAAGGTCACCCATCAGTCTTCCACCACTAGAGTAAATATTCCCAGCATATTCAGTCTCTCAGCATATTCAGTCTCTCCAGTCCTTGTAATATTCTTGTGAATCTTCACTTAAGGCTCTCCGTAATCACATCCATCCTTCAGTGCGGCAAATAGGACTGCATGCAATAATCAGATGCAGTCTCACCAACATATTTTGCAGCTGTAACATAACGTCCCAATCCTTGTACTTAACACCCCATCCAATGAAGGCAGGTATGCTAAATGCCTTCTTCACCGCCTCATCTACCTGAGTCTCCACTTTGAGGGAACCATGTACTTGTACCCCTTGCATCTCTGTTCTACAACACTCCCCAGTGGCGATTAATTCATTGTATGTCCTGCCCTGGTTCAACTTCCTAAAATGTATCACTTTGCACTTGTCTGAGTTACAGTGGCTTGCAAAAGTATTCATACCCCTTGAACTTTTCCACATTTTGTCATGTTACAACCTCAAACGTAAATGTATTTTATTGGGATTTTATGTGATAGACCAACACAAAGTGGTGCATAATTGTGAAGTGGAAGGAAAATGATACATGGTTTCCAAATTTTATTACAAATAAAAAACTGAAAAATGTGGCGTGCAAATGTATTCAGCCCCCCTGAGTCAATACTTTGTAGAACCACCTTTCGCTGCAATTACAGCTGCAAGTCTCTTGGGGTATGTCTCTACCAGCTTTGCACATCTAGAGACTGAAATTTTTGCCCATTCTTCTTTGCAAAATAGCTCAAGCTCAGTCAGATTGGATGGAGATTGTCTGTGAACAGCAATTTTCAAGTCTTGCCAGAGATTTTCAATTGGATTTAGGTCTGGACTTTGACTAGGCCATTCTAACACATGAATATGCTTTGATCTAAACCATTCCATTGTAGCTCTGGCTCTATGTTTAGGTTCGTTGTCCTGCTGGAAGGTGAACCTCTGCCCCAGTCTCTAGTCTTTTGAAGGTTTTCTAACAGGTTTTCTTCCAAGATTGTCCTGTATTTGGCTCCATCCATCTTCCCATCAACTATGACCAGCTTCCCTGTCCCTGCTGAAGAAAACATCCCCACAGCATGATGCTGCCACCACCATGTTTCACAGTGGGGATGGTGTGTTCAGGGTGATGTGCAGTGTTAGTTTTCCGCCACACATAGTGTCTTGCATTTAGGCCAAAAACTTCAATTTTGGTCTCATCAGACTAGAGCACCGTCCTCCACATGTTTGCTGTGTCCCCCACATGGCTTGTGGCAAACTGCAAACGGGACTTCTTATGGCTTTGTTTCAACAATGGCTTTCTTCTTGCCACTCTTCCATAAAGGCCCGATTTGTGGAGTGCACGACTAATAGTTGTCCTGTGGACAGATTCTCCCATCTGAGCTGTGGATCTCTGCAGCTCCCCCAGAGTTACCATGGGCATCTTGGCTGCTTCTCTGATCAATGCTCTCCTTGTCCAGCCTGTCAGTTTAGGTGGACGGCCATGTCTTGGTAGGTTTGCAGTTGTGCCATACTCTTTCCATTTTCGAATGATGGATTGAACAGTGCTCCGTGAGATGTTCAAAGCTTGGGATATTTTTTTATAACCTAACCCTGCTTTAAACCTCTCCACAACTTTATCCCTGACCTATCTGGTGTGTTCCTTGGGCTTCATGATGCCCAAGGAACATTGTTTGTTCTCTAATGTTCTCTTACAAACCTCTGAGGCCTTCACAGAACAGGTGTATTTATACTGAGATTAGATTACACACAAGTGGACTCTATTTACTAATTAGGTGACTTCTGAAGGCAATTGGTTCCACTGGATTTTATTTAGGGGTATCAGAGTAAAGGGGGCTGAATACTTTTGCACGCCACACTTTTCAGTTTTTATTTGTAAAAATATTTGAAAACCATGTATCATTTTCCTTCCACTTCACAATTATGCGCCACTTTGTGTTGGTCTATCACATAAAATCCCTATAAAATACATTTACGTTTGTGGTTGTAACGTGACAAAATGTAGAAAAGTTGAAGGGGTATGACTACTTTTGCAAGCCACTGTAAATTCCATCTGCCATTGCTTTCCTAGTTGATCTAGATCCTGGTGTAACCTGTAACAAGTTTCTTCACTATGCACCACATCACTAATTTTGGTGTAATCTGCAAACATACCAATCCTGCCACGTACACACTCATTCAAATCATTTACATATATGACAAATAACAGAGAGGTCTGCTCCAATCCTTGCAGCACATTACTGGTCACAGGCCTCTAATATGAAAAAAGCCTCCTCTTTGTGTCCATTAATCTAATTTGATATCCAGTCGGATAACTGGGATCCCATGTGGTTTCATCTTCTAACATTTTCAAAATCCTAGCAAAGGTCCACACAATCAACATCTAACATCCTGCCCTCATCAATCTTCTTACTCACCTCTTTAAAAAACTGTTAAATCCATGAGACATGATTTCCCATTGACAATGCATGTTGGCGAACCTAATCAACCCTTACCAAATGCAGATAATTGTTTCTCTCAGAATCCCTCCCAATAACATTCCCACCACCAATATTAGGCTCACTGACCTGCAACTTCCTGGCTCAGCTTTGCAGCCTTTCTTAAATAAAAGCACAATATTAGCCGCCATCCCATCTTTAGGCATTTCACCTATGGCTGAAGAGAATACAAAAATATCTGCCAGGGGGCCAAGAAATTTTTCCTTTGCTTTCCACAAACATCCAGAATACATTTGGTCAGCCCTTGGGGATTTATCCACCTTTATTCACCTCAGATTGGCAGCATATTCTGTTTCTTAATATCAATATGTTTCTGAACATCACTTCTCTTCCCTATCTTCCACGACCTTCTCCACAGTAAATACAGAAGAAACATCCATTTAAGACCTCATCCACCTCCTGTGGTGTCAAACACAGACAACCACATTGATGCCAAAGAGTACTTATTCTCTGCCTTTTGATCTTTATATACTTGCCATGGAAGATTATTATTTGCGGAACGGTTGCGCAGACTAATCTTTATTTTTTGGACGTGTGAAGAATAAGAATGGCTTAATTGAAACAAGTGCCTAATGGGGAAGATACTTGAGTGGATGTTTCCTCTGACTGGAACTGGGCTTAAAACCTCAGAATGAGAGGGTAGCCACAGAGCTGATGAGAAGCCTCTTTTGGTTTCTTTCGAGGGATGTAAATCTTTGGAATTCCCCCAGCACCCCACACATGGCAGAAGCTCCTGGTTGCCCGTGCCGGGCCGAGGGCTGTAGTGGGGAAGATGGCTCCAGCTTGTTTCCTGAAGACCAGAGAGGATGGAGCCGACGTGGACAACGGACTCGAGGAACGAGGCCGGGGCCGGTAGGAGAGGGACCGGGGTCTGGCTTACCGCATCTTCAAGGATGGCTGCGGGGGATGCCCCCAGGCCACAATGGTGGATGGGTGAGGAGAGGGACAACGGTTCACAGGCCGCTCCAGACGTCCAAGGAAGGCGATGGCCGTAGACCTTGCAGCATCCAGGGGCTTACCTGTATCGGGCACTGCTCATAATACCTGGGGTACTGACTGGACTTTGAAAATAGCACAAAAGGCCTGGCACCTCCTGCATGTGGTTACAGTAGACTATTTCTGAACATTTTGCTAATTGGGGATTGTGCTTAGGTATGACAATACTTTACTGGACATGCAAAAAAAAAATGACTGTCCGTTTGCACATGTGAAAATAAAATACCATTGAACCATTAAACCGAGAGGCCTGGGTGTCAGTCACTGAAAGATAGAGATTAATAGATTGTTAGATACTAACGGCCACGGAAAATTCCATCCAGGCAGGGTACAGCCATGATGTTACTGATGATCAGGACATCTGAAATAGGTTCAGGAACACGTGTTAGCTCGATATTCCACAGTTAACTAATTGTTCTTCTTACTGTTAAGGGTGAGGGTGAGGGAGTGGGGTGGGGTTGGTGGGGCAAGAGCACACAGTTTGAAAACAGTTTGAAGATGTCCCACCTTCTTTGTGGTGGAGGTTGTTGGGGGCCGTAGGGTGAAGGTTAAGGATTTTCTAAATGCTAAGCATGAATATTTATTTTGAGCCCTCAGCGAACCCAACTCAAGGGACCTACAGTCTCTTCTTAAGTGCTTTGCTACAGGCCTCAGCATTCAACATGGGTTAGCTCAAACAAAAGTATATCAAAGACTTTTCATCAGAAATGCAAATGTTTCCCTGTATTGGTGAAACGTCTTTAATCTTAAAAATTATAACTTTATATTTCTGTTCACAGATGCTGCTGGACCCACTGAGTGTTTCTGTTTTTTTTTTCTGTTGCTCCTGTCCTTCTGTTTTTATTTCAGACTTCCAGCATCTGCGGATATTTTATTTTCCCCCCAACTTATAACCGATGTTGTTAAATAGCGTGGGAATGACTCCTTGCTTGTGAGTCCAGTAGATCACATGTTCAGGATTGCAAGGCCCCAAAATGCGCGAGCTGAGATTTGGACTGACTGAGCAAGTAGCTAAAAGGTGAAATGTCACCGCGCGGCTTGTGAGGTTGTGCATGGGACGAGGTGAGGTTTGGGGCAGCACAGTGGTAAGTTGCTGCCTTACAGTGCTTGGAGTACCGGAGAGCCGGGTTCAATCCCGACTACAGGTGCTGTCTCTATGGACTTTGCACATTCTCCCTGTATCTGCGTGTTTTTTTCCCCGAGATTTTCAGTTTATTCCCACGTTCCGAAGACGTTGCGGTTTGTAGGTTAATTGGCTTGGGTTTGTAAACTTGGCATAAGTGTAAATTGTCCCTGGTGTGTGTAGGCTTGTGTTAATGTGCGGGAATCGCTGGTCGGTGCAGTCTCGGTCTCCGTATCTCTAAACTTAAATTAAAAAATCCATTAACTCAACAGGTCCTGCTGGATCGCGGGGTGGGGGAGGTGGGGGGTGCAGAGGAAGATTAAAGCTCTTAAGGACAGATCTGTTTGTAACAGGTCACCTCTCTTCTGAAAGGAAGCTGAATAATTTAATTCAGGGAATCGCAAGGCTGGCTGAGTTCACAAATGTTTCTTGTCAAACCAATGTTGCTAAGGATTATTGATGGGAATTGAAAAAAAAAGCTGGTGGTTTTTTTTTTACAAATGACAGAGCACAAAGCATGCCTGCTGATCCTCAGTCCTTGTGCAGGCAATAAGGGTTTAGCCAGTGATGACTAGCTAAGCTATGCCTGCATGTTATTGTGCAAACAGATGAATTCCCCCTCCAGAAAAAACCCATTAGCCTTGACAAGACAGATGGCTTGGTAATGAAACATGATTCATTCCATTCAAATGGGATGTCCTGAATGGCTGGCAAATGCTGCCTGGTGTTGTAGACAGGCTCGATCTCTCAAATGGGAGGCATTTATCGGTACAGTCTTTTGGAGGCATTAGCCACAGTGCAGAAGTTCTTGGACCCAGCACCAATTAAGAACACAGATGATTGAGGGAAGATATAAGAGAGGTGATCAAAATGTTGAGGAGTTTTTTTAATCACATATAAGACTTTGGCTGAAGTGTTGCATCCACGTTCCAGGCACCATAATGCACTATCCACACCAAGGCTTTCAATCCAAAAGTGGCTCCTGGGATAGGATGTCATGTTGTCAGTTCCTACCCTTTCTCCTCTGTGTCAGTATGGCTCACGTTCACAAGTTATCGGAGTAGAATTAGGCCATTCGGCCCATCAAGTCTGCTCCGCCATTCAATCATGGCTGATCTCTGCCTCCTAATCCCATTTTCCTGCCTTCTCTTCATAACCCTTGACATCTGTTTTCATCAAGAATTTGCTTCTCTGCCTTAAAAATATCCACTGACTTGGCCTCCACGATGAGCTCCACAGATTAACTACCCTATGACTATAGAAATTCCTCCTCACCTCCTTTCTAAATGAGTGCCCTTTCATTCTGAGGCAATGACCTCTGGTCCTAGACTCTCCCACCAGTGGAAACATCCTTTCCACATCCACTCTGTCTATGGCTCAGCAGAGTTCATCGCTTGGAGTCACAGAGTCATACACAACAGAAACAGGCCCTTCAGTCCCTTGTCTGAACAGGCCCTTGTCTGTGCCAATCCACTGTTACCTGCATCTCATCCATAGCATTCTATGCCTTGACAATTCAAGTGTTTGTCTACAGGCTTCTTAAATGCTGTGCTCCCAACTCCTCCTCAGGCAGCACATTCCAGATTCCAAATACCCTCTGTGTGAAAAAATTCAGCCTTAAATCCCCTTTAAAACACCTTCATCTCACCTTAAACCCATGCCCTCTAGTTTTTGATACCTCCACTAAGGAAAAAAAATTCTGTCTATCTACCCTATCTTCGCCTCTGATAATTGTATGTGCAGGTCCACCACTGATTTTCCAGTTACTGGTGGTCCGGCATTTCCATTAATCCGGACAAAATTATGTGAGCGCACTTGAAATCCCTCTCACAGAAGTCCCCTGACAATGTGTAACCTAGGCAGATGAAGCGGTCAACCTCAACCTCATTGGGACTTCCACGGCCGATCGGTGGATAAAACTTGCCCCCTGTGGTCAGGGCATTGGGACTCAAGCCTGGCCACTGGAGCTGGCGGATCTGTTCCCATAGGCGACTTCCACAGCAATTGGCAGGTTTAATTTGCACCTTGCGGCCGGGAGTTTGGAGCTCCAGCCCAGCCTCAATCAATAGATCTATTCCCCTTGCCGACTTCCACAGCTGACATTATGGGCTGGTATCTCGGTCCCCTAAGGCTGTGACCTCTGTTGGTTCAGCAAAACGGATAATCTAGCAAGGCCCTGGAACCACGAGTGCCGGAAAATCGATGGTAGACCTGCACTTCTATTAATCCACCACTCAGCATCTTTTGTGCTTTGGTTGAACAAACTCAACCTTTGCAATCTCTCCAGATGGCTAAAGTCCTTAACTCAGGCAAAATCCTGATAGATCTCCTCCGGATTATCTCCAATGCAATGACGTACTTCCCATAGTGTGGCCACCAGAACAGCATGCAATATGAGAGGCCCACAGGAGCCATTGGAAGAGAAGGAGGGGGAGGAGCGACACCCGACCGGTAAGGTTTAAAATCCAACACGGGGCTTGTTTTTTCAGAGGCCCACAGGAGCCGTTGGAAGAGAAGGGGGGGGGGGGGGGGGGAGGAGCGACACCCGACCAGTAAGGTTTAAAATCCAGCGCGGGGCTTACCGAAATCCATAACGTTCCATTCGGAGAAGTTTTTTTTGGGGGGGTTTTTTTGAGGAAGCCGCTGATTGGTGGGAAGTGGACTAGGGTAAGCAGCTGATTGGCAGTCAGATTCCAGCAGTTTGCTGTGTACTTTGTATTGTGTTGATATCAAAGATTCTTTGGTTGATATTGTATCCTGTGTAAGGGGGGGTGGGGGGGGGAGTATGAAGGCCAGGGCAGTGTACTGTTGTGGCTGTCAGATGTGGGAGGTCAGGGAATCTGATAGCCCTCCAGACGTCCACGTCTGCGCCAGGTGTGTCGAGATGGGGCTCCTAAAGGACTGTGTTAGGAATCTGGAGCAGCAGCTCAATGAACTCCGTCTGGTCAGGGAGAGTGAGGAGGTCATAGAGAGGAGCTACAGGGAGGTAGTCACTCCCAGACCACAGGAGGCAGACAAGTGGGTCACAGTTAGGAAGGGCAAGGGGCAGAGGCAGGGGCTAGAGAGTACCCCTGTGACCGTACACCTGGAAAATAGGTACTCGTGTTTGAGTACGATTGGAGGGGACAGCCTACCTGGGGGCAGCAACAGCGGCCGGGCCTCCGGCACAGAGACCGGCCCTGATGCTCAGAAGGGTAGCAAAAAGAGGAGGGCAATTGTAATAGGGGACTCTATAGTTAGGGGGTCGGATGGGCGATTCTGTGGACGCATTCGGGAGACCCGGATGGTAGTTTGCCGGCCTGGTGTCAGGGTCTCGGATGTGTCGGAACGTGTCCAAAAGATTCTGAAAAGGGAGGGAGTGGAGCCTGATGTTGTGGTACACATAGGTACCAATGACATAGTCAGAAAAAGAGAAGAGGTCCTGAAAAGAGAATTTAGGGAGTTGGGGGGAAAGTTAAGGAGAAGGACCAAAAGGGTAACAATTTCAGGATTACTGCCTGTGCCGCATGACAGTGAGAGTAGGAATGGAATGAGGTGGAGGATAAATGCGTGGCTGAGGGACTGGTGCAGTGGGCAGGGATTCAAGTTTCTTGATCACTGGGACCTCTTTTGGGGAAGGCATGATTTGTACAAAAAGGACAGGTTGCGCTTGAACCCGAGGAGGACCAATATCCTGGCAGGGAGATTTGCAAAGGCTACTGGGGAGACTTTAAACTAGAAAGGCTGGGGGGAGGGACTCGGGTAGAGGGGGCTAGGGGACAGGGTGTGGGGCAAGAGGCAGAGAAGGGAAGCACTCGGACCCAAAATGTAGGCGAGAAAGAGGAAAAAGATAATAGACAGAAAATAAGGGATGGTGGGTTTCTAAAATGTGTATATTTTAATGCTAGGAGCATTGTAAGAAAGGTGGATGAATTTAGAGGCTGGATTGACACCTGGAAATATGATGTTGTGGCAATCAGTGAAACATGGTTGCAGGAGGGCTGTGATTGGAAACTAAATATTCCAGGATTTCGTTGCTTCAGGTATGATAGAATTGGAGGGACCAGAGGTGGAGGTGTTGCATTGCTTGTCAGAGAAGATATTACAGCAGTGCTTTGGTAGGATAGATTAGAGGGCTCGTCTAGGGAGGCTATTTGGGTGGAACTGAGAAGTGGGAACGGTGTAGCAACACTTTTAGGGGTGTATTATAGACCGCCAAATGGGGAGCAAGAATTGGAAGAGCTAATATGTAAGGAGATAGCAGATATTAGTAGTAAGCACAAGGTAATGATTGTGGGAGATTTCAATTTTCCAAAAATAGACTGGGAAACACATTCTGTAAATGGGCTGGATGGTTTGGAGTTTGTTAAATGTGTGCAGGATAGTTTTTTGCAGCAATACATAGAGGTATCCACCAGAGAAGGGGCAGTGCTGGACCTCCTGTTAGGAAATGAAGCAGGTCAGGTGACGGAGGTATGCGTTGGTGAGCACTTCGGGACCAGTGATCACAATACCATTAGTTTCAATATAATTATGGAGAGAGTCAGAACTGAACCTAGGGTTGAGATTTTTGATTGGAGAAAGGCTAACTTTGAGGGAATGCATAAGGATTTAAAAGGAGTGAATTGGAACATTTTGTTTTATGGGAAGGATGTAGAAGAGAAATGGAGGACATTTAAAGGGGAAATTGTAAGAGAACAGAATCTTTATGTCCCTGTTCGGTTGAAAGGAAATAGTAAAAATTGGAAAGAGCCATGGTTTTCAAGGGAAATTGGACACTTGTTTCGAAAAAAGAGAGATATCTACAATAATTATAGGAGGCATGGAGCAAATGAGGTGCTAGAGTATAAAGAATGTAAAAAGAATCTTAAGAAATAAATTAGAAAGGCTAAAAGAAGATATTAGGTTGCTTTGGCAAGAAAGGTGAAAGTAAATCCAAAGGGTTTCTACAGCTATATTAATAGCAAAAGGATAACGAGGGATAAAATTGGACCATTAGAGAGCTGGAATGGACAGCTATCTGCAGAGCCAAAAGAGATGGGGGAGAGATTGAACAATTTATTTTCTTCGGTATTCACCAAGGAGAAGGATATTGAACTCTGTGAGGTAAGGGAAAAAAAGTAGAGCAGCTATGGGAACTATGAGATTCAAAGAGGAGGAAGTACTGACACTTTTGAAAAATGTAAAAGTGGATAAGTCTCCAGATCCTGACAGGATATTCCCTAGGACATTGAGGGAAGTTAGTGTAGAAATAGCAGGAGCTATGACAGAAATATTTCAAATGTCATTAGAAATGGGAATAGTGCCGGAGGATTGGCGTACTGCGCATGTTGTTCCATTGTTTAAAAAGGGTTCAAAGAATAAACCTAGCAATTATAGACCTGTTAGTTTGACGTTAGTGGTGGGCAAATTAATGGAAAGGATACTTAGAGATAATATATATATAAGCATCTGGATAAACAGGGTCTGATCAGGAACAGTCAACATGGATTTGTGCCTGGAAGGTCATGTTTAACAAACCTTCTTGAATTTTTTGAAGAGGTTACTAGGGAAATTGATGAGGGTAAAGCAGTGAATGTTGTCTATATGGATTTCAGTAAGGCCTTTGACAAGGTTCCCCATGGAAGGTTGGTTAAGGTTCAATCTTTGGGTGTTAATGGCGGAAGAGTAGCAAGATGGATTCAACAGTGGCTGAGTGGGAGATGTCAGAGAGTAATGGTGGATGGCTGTTTGTCAGGTTGGAAGCCGGTGACCAGTGGGGTGCCTCAGGGATCTGTGTTAGGTCCACTGTTGTTTGTCATGTACATCAATGATCTGGATGATGGGGTGGAAAATTGGATAAGTAAGTATGCAGATGATACTAAGATAGGTGGTGTTGTGGATAATGAAGTAGATTTTCAAAGTCTACAGAGAGATTTGGGCCATTTGGAAAAGTGGGCTGAAAGATGGCAGATGGAGTTTAATGCTGATAAGTGTGAAGTACTACATCTTGGCAGGACAAATCAAAAAGGACGTACATGGTAAATGGTAGGGAATTGAGGAGTGCTGTGGAACAGAGGGATCTAGGAATAACTGTGCATAGTTCCCTGAAGGTGGAATCGCATGTAGATAGGGTGGTAAAGAAAGCTTTTGGTGTGCTGGTCTTTATAAATCAGAGCATTGAATATAGGAGTAGGGAAGTAATGTTAAAATTGTACAAGGCATTGGTAAGACCAATTCTGGAGTATGGTGTACAATTTTGGTCGCCTAATTATAGGAAGGATGTCAACAAAGTAGAGAGAGTACAAAGGAGATTTACTAGAATGTTGCCTGGGTTCCAGCAACTAAGTTACAGAGAAAGGTTGAACAAGTTAGGTCTTTATTCTTTGGAGCACAGAAGGTTAAGGGGGGACTTGATTGAGGTCTTTAAAATGATGAAAGGGATAGACAGAGTTGACGTGGATAAGCTTTTCCCATTAAGGGTAGGGAAGATTCAAACAAGAGGGCATGACATGAGAATTAAGGGACTGAAGTTTAGGGGTAACATGAGGGGGAACATCTTTACTCAGAGAGTGGTGGCTGTGTGGAATGAGCTTCCAGCAGAAGTGGTGGAGGCAGGATCGATTTTAACATTTAAAAGTAAAGTGGATAGGTATATGGATGGGAAGGGAATGGAGGGGTATGGTCTGAGTGCAGGTAGATGGGACTAGGGGAAAATAAATGGTCGGCACGGACTGGAAGGGCCGAGAGGGCCTGTTTCCGTGCTGTAATTGTTATATGGTTATATGGTTACATTCTAATCAGTGTTTCGTAAAGCTGGAACATTGCATTATTTTCTATGCCCCAGGCTATGAAGGCAAACATGCCATATGTCTTCTTCACCACTCTCTCTCCACCTGTGTTGCCACTTTCAGGGAAATGTGGCCTTGAATCCCAAGGTCCCTTCGTTCATCAGCATTCCTTAGTGCCTTATCATTAATTGGATATTTCCTACCCTATTTGGCTTCTCATACTCAGCCTATACCAATCTCTCTTTGTAACTAAACCCCTCCAACCCAGGACAAGACCCTGGTGAATCTCTATTGCAGTCTGTCCAACACAATTACATCCTTCTGATTGCCTGAGTCTCCTTCTGCAACCAAATGCATAATCCTGACTGATACATGTGCAGGAGTGAAAGGCTGCCGCAATGTCAATGATAATTGAGTTTAGTTTAGATTAGAGATACCCTGCAGAAACAGGTCCTTCGGCCCACCGAGTCCGCACCGACCAGCCATCCCCGCACGCTCGGGACAATTATTTACATTTATACCAAGCCAATTTACCTACAAACCTGTACGTCTTTGGAGTGTGGGATGAAACTGAAGTACTCAGTGAAAACCCACACGATCACGGGGAGAACGTACAAACTCCGTAAAGGCAATCACCGGTAGCAAGGATTGAACCCAGATCTAAGGCAGCAACTCTGCCGATGCCGATGCCTCATTGAGATTAAAAACTTCAATGCAATTACAGATGAACATGAACAATTCCAGCAGACTGTTTTGAAGAAAGGGAAGGAAGTTCTTCCCCATACTCAGAACTGTATAGATCATTCAGCGTTTTGATATTGTGGCCATTTATTTCATTCTTGTCTCTGGGAGTTGCAAAAAGCAAACTGGTTTTCAGTGACCACTTGTCGAAGCTTTTTAATTTTTTTCTGTAAATTGCTTAGCAAGGATCCAAAGCCATGAGAACTGCCAATCGCCTTTTCTATCGGCAGGACCACCATTTTCGATTTGTGAACCCTTTCTCTCTCCCAGCTTGGCAAAAGGGCTGCATGCATATCCAGCCCCTGCACTGCAAGACAGACTGAAATTGTTATCGATCTCTATCACTTCAATTTCTTTCGCCTCTCCATGTTTTAATATCGTTATTTTCTTTGATTGAACAACTTGGACAGTTTCCATTTCCTGAGACGGAAAAGGTGGCTTCCCTCAGCAATGTGGGTGATTGATGGGGTGGTTGAGTTGAATCTATCTAGAGACCATATTTGTCCTTAAGAATTAGAGCAGGAAACATATTTGTGATATAATTATTGATTCTGGTTGATTTTTGTTGCATTAAATGCTTAAATGTGTGGATCCCACATCCTCTGTGAAATAATTCTGTGTCTAAAGTTGCATGGTAATCTCAAGTGAAGCTGGACAGGTGAGTGCACGTTTTTAAGGTTACTGGGACAGTATCTTACTCTGAACGTGAAGATTGTCGTGTATTACTGGGCAGGCCAGAGAAAGGAACTGCAGGTATGGGTCCCGTATCAAAATGTCAGCCATCCTTTTCCTCCCAAGATGCTGCCTGTCCCGCTGAGTTACTCCGGCACTTTGAGTCTATCTTCGGTTTAAACCAGCATCTGCAGTTCCTTTCTACACAAACTATGGTGAGTTTGCCATCAGGCCCAGCCCAATTTAAAGAGGAATTTGAGCCAGTAAAAGCCCAGAGAATTGCTAGTCTTAGTTTCGTTTAGTTGAGAAATACAGCACAGAAGCAGGCCCTTCGGCCCACCGAGTCTGCACCGACCAGCAGTCTCTGAACATTAACACTACCCCACACTCACCAGGGGCAATTTTATACCAAACTAAATTAACCTACAAACCTATACTTCTCTGGAGTGTGGGAGGAAACCGAAAAAAACCCACGCAGGTCATGGGGAGAACATAAAACTCCATACAGACAAGCACCCGTAGTCAGGATCAAACCCAGTCTCTGGCGCAGTAAGGCAGTAGCTCAACCGTTGCATCACAGTGCCACCACCTAGTCGATGTTCCTTGTGGAGTGAAGAGGAACAGGAACCTTCCTCCAGTGCCTAGAGAATAAGACAATATACCAGCCATCCCACAGTGCTTTTGTGATCTCAGGATGTCGTGCAGCCAGTGAAGTAAAGCAGGAAAAATTGTGTCTGATTCAGGCATAGAAAGCTCCCACAAACAGCAACGTAATCATGGTAAAATGATCCAACTATATTTGAAAAATAAGTATTAATCAGAGGACACGAGAGAACTCCACATTTAGAGAATGATAGTCATATAGCGTTGAATCAGGGTCTTGCCCACACCCACCAACATGTCCCATCTACGCAAGACACAAAGTGCTGGAGTAACTCAGTGAGTCAGGCAGCATCTCTGGAGAAAAGGAATAGGTGATGTTTTGGTTCAAGAGTATTCTTCAGACTGGAATATCCCATCTACACTTGGCTCACCTGCCTGTAAATATCTTCTAAAAATATCCTATCCATGTACCTGTCTAAATATTTCTTAAACATTGCGATAGTACCTGCAAGTTTACTATCATTGCAGTGGTGCCTGAAAAGTTCTTCTTTAAAATAATGTTAATAAACAGATTGCATCTCTTTTGTCATAAGGAAATAATTAATCAGATAGTCTTGAGCTCTGCTGGTGTTATCCTGCTATCGATTTCTGCAGTCATATTAACCTTTAAGACTTTACTCAGTGGCTGTTGGATTAAAGTACATTTTAAAGCAGTGACAATTGAACTGTTGAAATAAGTCCGATGTACAAAAATTGTTAGCGTTAGGCCTTTAAAATGGAAAGAAAAGGTACTGCATTTCCATTGATACGTTTCAGAGAAGCATAATTGAAGAATGATATTCATGACTTCGGCAAAGGAATACATCTGGGCATGCATCATCCTTTTTGAAATGATCCTGGAATTGATGATACAAAAAGATAAGGCTTGGTTGAATGGAAAGAAGAGAGAGATATGTCAGTGAGAATGTGATGAAATGCTAAAGTGGCAGGCAACTGGAAACACAGGATCACCTCAGCAGACTGAGTGCAATTACTCCATACAGGGGGCACTCAATCTGCATTTGGTTTCTGCAGTATTGAAGGGAGAGGCCATATTTTGAATGCAGTACTCTGGAACAGAGGCCAGTATGGCACGCGATCAGGCCCTTCCGTCCACGATGTCTATGCCAATAACGATACTAAGATAAACTGATCCCCTCTGCCCGCACATGATACATATCTCTCCATTCTACTTCGGAGTCACGTGAGTGACTACGTGAATAGAAGCCCGTACAGCCGTTGGTGCGTCATGACGTCAGACATGGTGCAGTCGGCCGGTTGGAGCAGCAGGGCTCCTCCGAGCGGTAAGTTTAAACCGCGGGTTATACGAAGAGCTGGAGAATTTAGCGGGTGCAGCAGCATCTAAGGAGCGAGGGAGATGGGCGACGTTGCAGGTCGAGACCCTTCTTCAGACTTCACCCTCGATTCTCCAGCATTTGCAGTTCTTCGTTTAAACAAGTTTAAAGAGGTAAGGTTTTTTTTAAAATTTTACCGCATGTCATTTTCTGGCGACGGTTTGGGCTTAGAGAATGTTGCAGAAAGTGAAGAAGGTGTCGGCGAGGCGCTCCGGGGGTAGAAAGGAAAAGTGGCAGGAGAGTGTTTGAGGATGGAGGCCCGTCTGGTACACCTGGTCCGGTGCTGGCTACACAGCCAGTGGTTGCGGACCCACTGCCGGGGGGCAGTGGAGGCTTTGTCAGTAGGGTGGAAGGCCACTGGCAAGTCTCTGTGGCCCGTAAATGAGTCGGGCCTGGAGGTTATACCTCCATAGGAGAGTCCGTTTGCTCACGGCTCTCCCACGTCGAGATTCTATTTCAAAAAGAATGCTCGACAGGGACCAGCTCCGTGGGGAGGAGTGGTGCCCAAGCCAGGCTGATGGAGAGCTTGTGCTAGCAGCACCTGTTTCAGGGCTGCAGAACTATCCTGCCTGTGAGGAGGATGTTCCAGCTCCGTGAGGAGAGTGGTGCCCAAGCCAGGCTGATGGAGAGCTTGTGCTAGCAGCACCTGTTTCAGGGCTGCAGAACTATCCTGCCTGTGAGGAGGATGTTCTATCAGGGCCGTTTGCTGACACTGTTTCTATGCTGGGGGAGAGCAAGGTGTTCGGGTTGGAGGTATTTCCGAACATTGCTGGAAGTTTGCTGAGTGTAGAGAGGCAGGAAAGGCGATTGATGTAGAATTGGCCGAAGCCATTCAGTATATGCTCTCCCACCAGTTACAGGAGCTAGCTATGGATGAAGTAGCAAAAAACTATAAAGCTCCTGTTAATTGTGATCTCCTGAAGGTACGGTGGTTAATCACCAAATTTGCATAGATGGGTTTGCCTGCTAGGGCCCAGGAGATGAAGTTTTAAAAAAGTGCTTAAACTGTTGTCAGCAGGTATTACAGCTGTGGTGAAAGTTATTGATACAAATGTATGGTTGAAGCACACCAGGATGAACTGGAACTCCTTTGTAATGCATTTTGAAATTAATAATATCGGGAGGGCGCTATTAGGCCAGTGCTAACCCGTATTTGGCGAGTTGTGCAAACCGACCAGTGTACCACCACGAAATCTGTTGTTTGGTGGTAACCTTGCAAAAAGGGTCAAAGACTGTTATGAGGTTGTTATAACCATGGCCCTCATTAAGCAGCTGGAAGCAAGGCAAAAAAGGTTCTCTACAAGAAGTCGAGGACAACAAGTCCGCAAGGAAAGATGCTGGTAAGGAATATAACATTGACAGACGATGAATTAACTGATGTTCTGTTCAAATTGTGGAAGGCTAAAATTGTTTCTCAAACAATGGCAGCAGTTGGACATCAGATTTGTTCATACTTAGTGTATTGAAGGGGTGAAAAATTGGATTCTACTATAAGGACAGTCTACCTAATCAACATTTTCCTAGTCGTAAACTTATTTTTCAGATGAGGAAAATGTGCTTATTCAGCAGAGATTCAGTCGTTACATAAGAAGGGGTAATTGAGCCTTCTGTCTATCAAAGTCAACAATTTCAGTCAAGTATATTTCCCAGATCTAAAAAGACTGGGGGATGTAGAATTATTCTGGATTTATCGAATTTGAACAAATTTGTTTGTTATAGGCATTTCAAAATGGAGACCTTTACCACGGCAAACATCTAGTGTCCAAAGGGTATTATATGGCAACCATTGATTTAAAGAATGCGTATTACGCAGTGTCTATTCATGGTGATGATAGAAGATATTTGAAATTTATTTGGATGACTCAGCTGTGGCAATTCAGGACATTGCCGAATGGATTAACTTCAGCTCCTAGATTATTTACTAAATTGGTAAAACCTGTGTTAGCATAGAGCTCAGGGGCATGTGGTAATGGCCTATTTAGATGATATTCTGATTGTTGGAAAGACTCATGCTGAAACTCAATCATCAGTTTCAGTTGTTAAAATCACTTTTGAACAAATGGGATTTGTTTTCACCCAGATAAATCTAAATTATCACCAGTCCAAATTATTGATTATCTGGGATTTACCATAATTCCAATCACATGTTGGTAACTTTGCCGAGGGATAAATTGAATCAGTTAATTGAGGACTGTGTTAGTTGGAGAACAACGGCCTTCGATTAGTCAAGTAGCCAGTTTTATTGGAAGTTGTTGCAGCCTTTCCAGCTGTGCAGTATGGTCCTCTGCATTATCAACAATTACACCCATCAAAGGAACAGGCACTGAGAATACAAAGGGGCCATTTTTGATAGGCCCTATGCAGTTGTCAGCTGGGGCGATTGCTGACATACATGGTGGATAGTACAGTTTCAAAAATTTAAGGAAGGTTTTGGTGGAATCACCGTCACTGATATTACAGACTGATGTAAGTGCACTGGGTTGGGGTGCAACAGATATGTCTTCTAGTTGTGGAGGAGGTGGAATGTGGATGAGACATCGCTTCCTCAATTAAGAGGGATTAATTATTTAGAGTTGTGGGCACCTGGTATGGCTCAAGCTTATTGTTCTACAAGGAGGGATCTGCATGTGCAGTCAGATTGACACACCACAGCAGTGGCATATGTAAACCATATGGGTGGAGTTAAGTCACAGTCTTGTGATAGACTGGCTAACCAGATTTGGAGTGGTGTATTGACCAAAATATCTGGCTTTCAGCACTTTATTTGCCGGAAGAGGTCACGTCAGTTTAATGACAACATTGAATGGATGTTAAAATCAGGAGTATTTAACAAATGATTGATCAGTATGCATTGCCAGATATTGACTTTTTTGCATCTCGATTAAATCATCAGTTACCTAGATATGTTTCATGGTAACCAGATCCTGGGCAGTAGCAGTGGATGCATTTTTCCGCTGCATATTGGGGGAGGAATGTTTGTGTATGTATTTCCTCCATTCTGTCTCATCAGCATGATTGTTTGCAAAAGATTCTAGGAGGACTCGCTTCAAGGGGCTTATTGTAGTGCCAAGGATTGGCATAACAACGAGCATGGTTCTCCCGTTTGTATTACAAATGGCTAGGGAGCCTTACATGCTTATGCCCACGAAGAAAAAATTCTACTGTATATCCAGTCACTGGGGATCAACATCCTTATATAGGATGTTCGTATGACTGATTAATTTGCAGATTTTAAGGAGGCCATACCTGGGAGAGGTACTGTCTCATCGGACTGTTGGATGTTGCTCACGTCGGCCGGCAGGGATATTTACACAGCAGCAATATATCACCTATATAAGGAAGTGGGAGCAATTTTTTCTGCCTACAGCAGGATATTGTATATCACTGCAGGGATCACGGATGTATTGGAGTTTGTCAACTCTTTTATTTTGACAAAAAATTAAGTTACAGTGCGATTAATTCAAGCAGAAGTGCTCTGTCTTGTATATTACCTATAATGCAGAATTGCAATACAGGTAGGGACACAATCCGTTAGTTTCACGAAATTCAGGGAGTTTTTCAATTTTAATCATCTCTAAACCCAGGTATGCCGGTATTTGGAATGTGAGTGAGGTTTTTTATGGCTCATCGCCAGTGGGCTCTGGTTTACCAAGCCTTATCACCGTACCAAATTATACTATGATGAAGGTTGTTTATTTATTTCTCGTCATGCTTATGCGTTGGTGTTCAGAGCTAAACGTGTATAAATGTTGCAAAAAGCTACGGCTAGGATTAGAATGCATGTGTCGGCTGATGCCATTATATTTGATGTCTATGATTTGCTTAAGCTTGCAATAAAAAGGCATGACAGGATGTAAGATCATTAGTGATTTAGTCAGCATACCCGCAGATGAATCTTCATGATGAAGTCTCACATTTATCCGTAACATTGAAGATACTAAACCATCTGAGAGGAACAGAGTTTGGCTTTGTATTATTAGTCACCAAAAAACCACACAGTGTAAGGTGGTCGGTGTTGCAAACGATTTCAAGGTCCTCGCGGCCACAGGATGGTCCAGTGAGCTTAACTTTCAGAGGTTTTATCACAAGCCGATTTCAAGGCTCGGGGTTGTATGTGATTCTGGTGTCCAGTACTGTTACATTTTTCCCCTGAGTTAGAGGGGTTTATGTTATGATTTGTTTGTAAATAAAATGGTTATTTCTATTTAACCAAATGTATTACTGATGCAATGATTGATTGTTAAACGACTTTTGGAGTCAATCCAGGCAGTGTGGAACGTCAGATTTGAGGTCACTGTCGGCATTGAATTCACAGTGCTTTGAAGTCTTCACGTAGTCACTCACGAGACTCCAGAAGTAAAATAGTATGATTAAAGGAGAACTTACCAGTTTGAAGTTTGATCTTTATTTTATGAGGAGTCGAGTTGGAGGGGACTACGTGCCCTCCGCTCGCCACCCTCAAAAGATCTCAGCTGGTTAGTTCTAGTTTTATCAGCTTACCCGATATATTCTGTCAATTGTTAGCTTTGTGAATTCATTCCGCTGCTTATGAAGATTGATGTCATCAACGGCTTGAACGGGCTTCTACTTCACGTAGTCCCTCAACTCGACTCCTCTATAAAATAAAGAATCAAACTTCAACTGGTAAGTTACTCGTTTAAATCTTACTATTCCCTGCATATTCAACGCCTATCTAAATCCTGCTTTCATCTGGAAGGGAGTGGCATTGGTGTGTGTTTGGGATGGTGGGAAAGGGAAGAGGTTGTAAATGACAGCTGTTGTATCTTCTTCTATTGCATTGATTGAAAATGGTGGATGCTTCTAGAGAGGGTCCACATACAAAATGTCCCAATTGGAATGTCCTGCAAGGGGAGGGTGAAGATGTGCGGGTGTGTGGGTCTCATTGATCGTGGAAGAATTTGGTGATGATGATCTAGTTTATTCGAGTCACATGAGTGACTTCGTTGAAGACCCCGCCAGCACGCATGCGCGACATATCGTCGAACGCATTGTGAAGTGACAGGCAGGGAGGAGGGTCACTCCTCCACTGGAACAGACCTACCGGTAAGGATCAACTAACCTGAGGTCGGGTTTACAGGCACTCTGTGGTACAGAGTACCCCACCATGGAACGGACCACTTTGAGAGACTGACTGCGGAGGACCGTGGGAACGCGGGCAGTCAGCAGCAGCCGACTTCTCCACAGCTGCTCGTTACAAGCGGCAGCCCTGACTTAACGCCGCAACAGTCCGCAGGAGCACATCGGACTGGCGGCAAAGCCACCCGGAAGTCGGGCAAGCCCGTTGACTCGGCAGGGTCCTGGCTCAGAGACTCGTCGTTCGCGGGTAGCGATGGCAGTCGATAATCCCGCATGGAGCGGAAGGTGGAGCACTTGCTCCAACGTGACCCACTCCAGCAGGAGTCTGGTCACCGTTGGTCTCCTAGCAGACCCACGGCAGTACCCTTTACAGGGTTGCCAAATGTCTCACCCTCTTCGCAGGGGAGAGTAAGGAGTCAGGTACTGGGCTGACTCTGAAAGAGGGGGTGTTGGCGAGAAGAAATCCAACACATGCTAGTGGTGCAAGAAGAGGAGCTACTCGGGGATGGCATCCATGTTTGCGATTGCCCTCACAAAAAGGGACTACCGTTGTCAGCCGAGAGCCCCAGTATCAAATTACTTAACAACTCATCAAGCTACAAAAGGAACAACTATGAACGACACGACAGCAAACGTTCTAGCTCCAGAAAACTGCATTTCCCTCAATGTTGCCTATGGTAAATCTCAAACTACTGGCTCTCAGGTATTACAGCCTTTGTCCCCCAAGGTCATACGGAAGGGAATGTTGGAGGAGCAACAGGAAGCACTGGGCACTCTCCTGTATGGTCAATTTTGAGATCAAACTGTTTCAGGAAGAAGAGGAAAGGAATGCCATCCGACCTACACTAAACCCAAGTTTGCGGGGTTGTGTAGAACCAGCAGCGCACAGGAAGGGGAGCCGCTACTACTTTATTTCAGGGGACATCCTGCCCAAACAGGGTAAAAAAGACCTCGACCAAACAAGGGCAAAAGCCATCGGCATGATTAAGGTGCCGGCTGCTACACAGGTCCTCATATAATTTGTGGACTGCACCCTTATGCCCCTGTCTCACTGTGCGAGTTGACCCACGAGGTACCCCGAGTGATAGACTCGTGGCTGCCCACGAGACTGCAAGTGTATGATCAAGTGTTGTGGCCGAGTTCCCACGGGTATGTATTGCTGCGATGTTGCAAGTTCCTCTCCCGAGTTTAGCAATTCCTCTCCCGAGTTAGCAAGTTCTCTCCCGTTACTCTTGAGCCAAACGTGAATGAAGGTATGGTTTAATAAAGCAACAATGTTAAAATACATCTCCATCCTGTGGTTTTGAGTTATTTCAGCGCGGCCGCATCTATTGATATGACCTACAATGGGAAAATGCGCATTCTACCAAGCATTTCTTGTTTTTTTTATGTTTTTTAAATACTTTTTGCAATGGATCTCTATTTTAAATAATTTTAAAAAGGAAGCAGCCCGGGTGACTGACATTGAGCGGCCGTTGGGACCCGACAGTACACACACACCACACACACACACAGAGATAGACAGAGAGGGAGAGAGACACACACACACCACACACACACACACACAGAGAGAGAGAGAGATACACACAGACAGCAAGCTGGCCACCACTTCAGAGGAATTAATGCAGCGCGGGTGATGAGCGGCCGCCAGGACCCGACAGTACACACACACACACACACACACAGAGATAGACAGAGAGGGAGAGAGACACACACACACACACACACCACACACACACACACACACACACACACACACACACACACACACACACACACAGAGATAGACAGAGAGGGGGAGAGAGACAACAACACACACACACACACACACACACACACAGATAGAGATACACACAGACAGCAGCTGGCCACCACTTCAGGAGGAATTAAGCGCGCGGGTGACTGAGCGGCCGCCAGGACCCGACAGTACACACACACACACACACACACACACACACACACACACACACACAGAGATAGACCAGGAGGGAAGAGACACACACACACACACACACACACACACACACACACAGATAGACAGAGAGGGAGAGAGAGACACACACACACACACACACACACACACACAGACAGCAGCTGGCCACCACTTCAGAGGAATCAAGCAGCTCGGGTGACTTTGAGCGGCCACGGGACCCGACAGCAGACACACACACAGATACACACAGATAGACAGAGAGGGAGAGAGACACACACACACAACTCAGCGGACATGGCAGCATCTCTGGAGAGAAGATTAGAGTCGAGACCCTTCTTCAGACTTACCCGAAATGCCACCCAATTCCTTCGCTCCAGAGATGCTGCCTGTCCCGCGAGTTACTCCAGCATTGTGTGTGTCTATCTCCGGTGTGAACCAGCATCTGCAGTTCCTTCCCAACCCACACTCTCGGCCCCGGGGGGTGGATGGAGCATCACACGTGGACACATCCCACCACCACCCCAGACTTGCCCCTTCGGCAGGTCTTTAAGCCGTTCATTGAGACAGAGTGAAGCCACGGGGACAAGTGGCAGAAAGGCCGAAGATAGACACGAAATGCTGGAGTAACTCTGCGGGACAGCTGCATCTCTGAGCGAAGGAAAGTCTGAAGAAGGGTCTCGACTCTATTCCTTCTCTCCAGAGATGCTGCCTGGTCGCTGAGTTTATAAACTCCAGCATTTTGTGTCTATCTTTGGTTCAGTCTTACGAGCAAAGAACAGATTATTAAAGTTCCCACGGTACACTCACGAGACACTAAGATAAACGCACGGGGCCACTACGTTATTGCAACGAGTTAAAATTGTTCCTTTTACACTTGATTAGTTAATTTGACTCGTGGAAAAAATCAAACATGTTGATTTTTTTCACGAGTTTAACAAGTTTCCGAGTACCTGCCGTTGCGCCACGATCGATAAGTTGCTCGTGCGAGTTCCGACGTCCCGCTACGTGATCACCACGAGTGAAAACTCGGGGTCACTCGTGGGCCAACTCGCACAGTGAGACAGGGGTTATACGCATCCACCAGCAGGCTGTGTTATCACACCGAAAGAAAGCTAGTGAAAGCTTGAAGGCCGTACAACCTACACAAAGGTCTTTTTCAGGCCATGTCCCAGAATGGCCTTCCTGGAAGATGCGCCAACCCCACACCACAAAGCCTCCAGGAACCAAGGAAGGAGAAGAAAACCAACACAGCACCACGGTAACCATGGAGGTAGGTGGGTTCTGGTTGCCTTCGGAACATAGCATGTGTAACTTCTTCACAGGTTGGGGGAAGGTTACACTTGTTCAGGGATACATGGAGTTCTATAACTTCTGTTCTTTTCATATTGCACAGTATTCAGCAATACAACAATTGAATTTAGTTGACAAAAACTCCTCCTTTCCGGTTCAAACATGCACCTAGCCGAAAGTGTTTGTGTTTTCACAGAAAAGAGAAAGTGGAAAGGTCATGCGGAATGTTAAGGGACTATATACCAAAAGGAGTAATAGAGGAAACCAAACCATGAATTCTCTTGAGTTTGTTATCAAACATCTTCACCTAAAAACAAAAAAAGATGACTGGATGCCGTATCATTTGATTTGACTACAACCGAATACTTTTGTGCAGTTACACCACTTCAAAATGGGAAAGTTTGTTGTTACGCTAAAACAACCAGTTTCCAAGGAGTACTTCATGGCTTGCATTCGACCTAAAAGATGCATAGTACTCAGTACAATAGGACACAAAGATCTGCCGTATAGTAATATATGAAAACTTTTATCTGGATGGGGTAGAGTTCTGGCAGTATTAGTAAGCAGCTGCCGTAATGGATTAACAATCAGCCCCAGACTGTTTACAAAAAATATTGAAACCAGCTTTGGCGTTTCTTCGGAAACAAAAACATATTGTCATGGCGTATCTCGATGACATCTTATTGTGGGGATAACCTCGGAATTGGCTAAATTGGCTGTCTCAGCCACCAAGCTCCTATTTCAAAAATTGGGGTTTATTATCCATCCAGACAAATCCAAGTTAAATGCCTTCTGTGACGATGGATTATTTGGGATTCACAATTGACTCAGTTCATATGTCTGTCACCTTGCCAAAGGACAAAGCAACAGACTTGATAGAGATGTAACAGCCTTGTTTGCGTCAGTAAGCCATCTATTCAGCAAATAGCCACGGTAATTTGGAAGCTCATGGCTGCCTTTTCCAGCCACACAATTTGGACCCGTACATTACCAAAATCTACAAATGGCCAAAACTGCAGCACTCAAAACACCATGCAGGCCATTTTTGACAGACCAATGCAGTTACCAGCCAAAGCAAAATTGGAATTGCAATGGTGGATTAGAAATGTTCAACATTGCTCTAAATCCCATCATAGTCACAAACCCTTCGGTGGTGTTACAAACTGACGCCAGCGCTCATGGCTGGGGAGCAACCAATACCACCTCCAGTTGCGGTGGTAGATGGAATACACATGAGTTAACCTTACTTCAGGCACTGGGTATCAATCATCTAAAGATGTTGGGAGCGTTCACAGACTTTGGGCTTACTGTTTCAGACATGCATCATCTGCATGTTCGCATGTTGATAATACTACCGTGGTGATATATATTAATCATATGGGTGGAATTAAGTCAATATCTTGTGATGAATTGATCAATACAATCTGGCACTGGTACATAGAAAAGAAACATTTGGATATCAGCTACTTACCTTCCGGGTAAGCTCAATACATTGGCGGACACCAGGTCATGCAAGTTCAATGACAACACCGAATGGATGTTGGACCACCAGTTATTTACTGACATTATAGCTCAGTATGGAACGCCAGATATCGATTGTTTTGCATCAAGACTTAATCACCAGATACCAACGTATGTTGCATGGAAATCAGATCCTGGGGCAGTAGCGATGGACGCATCTCGCTACACTGGGGGGGGGGGGGATTGTTTTGCTATGCATCTTTCCCCCCCTTCTGCCTCAACAGTCAGGTCTTGCGAAAAATTCAACAAGACTCCGCATCAGGTATTTTGGGAGTACCCAATTGGCCTACTCAGCCATGGTACCCTGTGGTACTCGACATGGTCAAAGCCATGGATTCCTATCTACAAACACCCAGGTTTGCTGGTACATCCTGTGACAAGGGAGAGTCATCCGTGCCATGACCGAATGGGTCATTGGGTGCAAGATTTGGAAAAGACCTCTCCTGGAATTTGGGCTGTCGGACCGAACCATGAATATCATCGCGGCATCATGCAGAGAGTCCACCAGTCAAAGTCAAAGTCAAAAGAGTTTATTGTCATGTGTCCCTGACAGGACAATGACATTCTTTCTTTGCATAGCACAACAGAACATAGTAGGCATTGACTACAATTATATACGTAAATACACACATTAATTAATTAATTAATAAAGTGCAAATAACAGATGGAGGGGTAATAATGTTCAGAGTTTTGTCCGAGCCAGGTTTAATAGCCTGATGGCTGTGGGGAAGTAGCTATTCCTGAACCGGGTCGTTGCAGTTCTCAGGCTCCTGTACCTTCTACCTGAAGGTTGCAGGGAGATGAATGTGTGGCCAGGGTGGTGTGAGTCCTTGATGATGCTGCCAGCCTTTTTGAGGCAGCGACTGTGGTAGATCCCCTCGATGGAAGGAAGGTCAGAGCCGATGATGGACTGGGCAGTGTTTACTACTTCACCTCACCTATATCAAAAAATGGGAGGTATTTTGTACCAGGACAGACACAACTTATAACACAGCCACCATCACGGATGTGCTGGAGTTACTGGCAAGTCTACACTTCGATGAAGGCTTGAGTTATAGTGCCATCAGCTGCACAGGAAGTGCCCTATCCTCATACCTGGGACAGGAGCTAGAACACCATGGAGGAGCATCTCATGCTCTGGTGTCAACACTCATGAGGGGATTTTAACTCAAATTCCCCAGGTCTCAATATTCCCAGACCTGGGATATGAATAGGTCCTGAGATTCAGAGATTGGGCACCAGCCACGTCCCTCTCACTAACACGTATAAAATAGTGATGCTGATGACACTTGTAACGGCGCAGCGGGTCCAGTCTCTGCACAAACTAGACTGGACACCATGGTAACATCCCAAATTAAACTAACCTTTCACATTTATGAGTTACTTAAACAAAACAGGCCTGGGTCATCTGGCCTCAAATTGGAGTTCCTGGCTTATCCCGTAGATAGACGCCTATGCATAGTGACCCACCTACATTAACTGGTCACCAAAAGTCTCAGGGGAACGGAAATGGCTCTACTGATAAGCTCAAACGTCCTCATCACAAAGTACCGTGCAGACCATATCAAGATGGCTCTGGGTGGTGTTAGGTGCAGCAGGGGTGGACACTCATATTTTAAATCTCATTCTACCAGGGCTGCAGCTACATCATGTAGCGAGGATGATGGAGGTTCCTATGGGCCACGCCATTGCAACGGCGGGTTGGTCTAATGAAACAACTTCCAGCGGTTATAACAAACCTGTGGCCATGCCTGAGATATTTGCAGACACTATTTTAAGTTCTGTATTATAATTTTCCCCGAAGTTAGGGGTTATTATTATTATTGTTAAATAATACATTGTTGTTTTTCAGCACTGTTCAAGTCTGAAATACGTTAACATACTTCCTCCATTGGTTATTATGGCAGTGTGTGAGCATGGACTCATTTCCAGGGCATGAAATCACAGTGCTTTGAAGTCTTCACGAAGTCACTCACGTGACTCCGAAGTAAAATAGTAAGATTAAACAAGAACTTACCAGTTCAAAGTTTGATCCTTATTTTATGAGGAGTTACGATGAGGGATTTCGTGCCCTCTGCTCCCAACCCTCGATTATAAGGTCAACTGGTATGTTAGTTCTCGTATATTACTATCTTCAGTCAACTCTACTATCTGTGATTTCGCACCGCTGCTTTGAAGAATGTCGCGCATGCATGCTGGCGGGGTCTTCACAAAATCCCTCTGGTTCAAAACTCTTGCACTAGTGGAGAATGCAGAGGCTAGTTTGATACAAGGTGAAAGCCAGATGAACTCTATTCTTGTTCCACCTGGCATTCAGTAGCATTACCATCATTGAATCTCCCACTATCGATATTCAGGAGTTTACCATTGAACACAAAGTCAACTGGAGTAGCCATATCTACAGATAGCTACTAGAACAGGTCAGTGGCTAGGAATCCTGTGGTGAATAACTCATCTTCTAACTCCCCAAAGCCTGTCCACCATCTATGAGTCTCCCATAGTCATCATATCATCATATAACTATTAAAACTCTCTTCGTTAGTTAGTTTGTTTGTTCGTTTGTTTGCTGGTTTTCACGTCAGTCATATCTCCTCCAAAACCTGACGGGGTAATGGAGACATTTTTACATATTCCGGTAGACATTTACCTCATGAATTCAAAAATCTCCTCATCTGAATATTTGGTTAATTATTTCACGAGTTTTTAAAATTCTTTTAGGAGTTTTCAGCATGTTGAAAAATACGCCACGACCTAGCTGAGGCCACGAGTACGCAGGGACTACTCTCGAGCATGAAGGAGAGTTACAAAGACCTCCTGGGACCTCGTGTTTCTATTGCATTCTATTGCCACATCTTTATTTAGTTTAAAGATGGGGTGGGAGATTGCAACCTTCACGTAGTCCACCCTGTTTCGACGAATGCAGATATCATGTAAAAATTGTCCCTAGTCTAGTGTGTGTAGGGTAGCGCTAATGTGCGGGGATCGCTGGTCGGCACGGACTCGGTGGGCCGAAGGGCCTGTTTCCACGCCGTATCTCCAAACTAAACTAAAATGGAACCGAAACATGGCGATGGGTCCAAGAACTTAACTGTGCAGTCCATACATGACAATAAAGAGCCATTGCCCCATTAGACCATTGCTGATCTGTACCTTAACCTTGCCCAACAATAATCAATACATATCAGTCTTGGAAATTATAATTAAAACTCAGCACCAACACCATCTTGGGAAAACAACTTTGAAATTTCTACTCCTTCCGATCAATGTGTCTTGAATTCACTCCTGAGTACATGGTGTCCAACATTTGTGCCTTGTTCAAGCATGGAAAGGAAACAGTTATTATCATTCACTATACAACTGGAATATCTAAATTGACGCAAATTCTCCTCACAGTATGGACCCTTGTGATGTCTAATATTTCTCAAACCAGTATAAAGACCCAGCCTTTTTTATTCCCCACCTTGCCCGAGTCAGGTGAACAGCAGGTCAGTTTAAGGGGAAGAGAAGCCAAAATTTCAGATCTTTGGAGCACGCACCTCAACAAATGTTTATTAAATGCTATTTTCCCCGCTCAATGAGGTCATAATTTAAACCAGCATTGCCTTCCCCGCAAATCATGTATAATGTATTTAGCATGGTCTCGTTATCCGAGATTGGGCTTGGTTGTCACATCAGTGGTCAGATGTAGAACACAAGCAATAATATGAAAATTAACTAATCTATCACTGCAGACCCCAAGGACAAAATGAATTCTAATATTTACAGTGTATAAGGAATGAATGTCCAAATATCTACTACGTGACTAGTTGATTAATGTGAGGGCTGGGAGGAAGAGAGGTGGGATACATGAATGACAGAGAGGCTAGAGGTGATGAAAGCATTGTAGCTGCTTGACTTTTTAACCAGTTAAACCCCATATCCTGTGTGTAGGAGTGTGAAAGTATGGGGATGGCCAGTTGGGGCAGACTTGGTGGGCCGAAGGGCCCTGTTTCCACGCTGTATCTCTAAACTAAATGAAAAGGAATATCTGGCATCCTGAACAATATTCACCCGGTCTCCCCCACCCTTCTTCCACCACAACAGCACCACTGGAAATGGTCATTCCTGGACAAAAAAAGTGTTTTCTCCATTTTGTACCTGAAGAATTGGGACCCATCATTCCCCTGATTTGCATCCTTTCGTCTAAAATATGACTCAGTCTTGCCTGTGAATAAATCTTAGCTGACTACCGATCAGATAATTGTTGTTTGTTTGGTCACTTTCCTGCAAGCCTGCCTTATCATTAGCCGTGTCCTGCCATGTGTGCCTCAGGAAGTGGCAAATTACATCCCTTGTATTTTATTGCCTTGTTTCTAAAATGTCATTCATTTTTGTTTAATTTCACCCTGTAAACATGCCCAGGATCCTGACCTTGGCAGCAGACATCATCACTTCTCCAGTAGACGAGACCACGTGGAGAAAATTTAAATTTTCTGTGTGGCTCGAGGCTGCTTTGTGATTGCGTTCGTAAGTAAAAAACTTGGGAAAAAAAACTTGGAAAACTATATTGTCATTCAGACCTTGCGGTCTGAACGAAATTTTGTTGCCTGCAGTCATACATATAGTAAATAACAAAAACACACAATAAACACATATTTAACATCCACCACAGTGAGTTCACCAGACACCTCCTCACTGTGGTGGAAGGCAAAAATCTTGTCTTTGTCTCTTCCCTTCTTCCTCTTCCTCTTCATCTTCCTCTGCGCTGAGGTGACCCGGGCCTCCGATGTTGTGACCGCACCGGGTGATGTAAATAGGTCCCGCGGGTGAACCGCGCTCCGTGAGCGGGCAGGTTCAACTCCGCGGCCCGGGGCGGTCGAAGCTGCCGCCCTCCAGTCCAGCGGACGCAGCTGTTGCCGCGGGAGCTCCGGAAAAACAGGTCACCAACCTGTGACCTGCGAGCTCCCGACGATGTCGTCCACTGGGCCCGCGGCTGAACCACCGAAGTCGCTGCCACCGCCACCGGAAAGCCGCCACAACTCCGAGTCGGGCCGCCGGAACGCCTGAACCTGCCGCAGCCCCGAAGCCGGCCAGCCCCGCACTGGTAAGTCCTGGCTGGCTCTACCTCCGGAGCCTTGGGTCGGTCGCAGTTAAAGTTGGAGGCCGCCAGCTCCACGATAGGCCTCAGCGCAGGCGGAGACGGAGACACGACAAGAAAAGCCGCGTCCCCCCAAAAGGAAGAGACTAAGAACGTTTCTCCCACCCCTCCCACACAAATACACTACATAATAACTCAAACTAACGCTAAAACAAGACAAGAAAATAACAAATAAAAAGAAAAACAGACGGACTGCAGGCAAGCCGCTGCTGCCAGGGCAGCGCCGCCACTCCCAACCAGTAGCGAGCAGATGCCATTCATAACTTGTTCTCAATGAATGCTGATCACAAGTGGGAGCTCGGATTGCTTGCAGGTTACCATCGGAGCTCAGCTGCATAACCGGTTGAACAATATGGAATGGAAGTACTTCTCTTGCTGCAAGGTCTAAAGAAGCAACCCCTCCTGGTATCTGGATCCAGCAGGTGACTGAACCAGGAGGCGTGTTGAAATAAAAATCTTAATTGTGTGTCCCACTCCCCTCACCAAACTTGCTCTGATCTGTCCTGGTGCCGATGATACCACCCCCTGCAACCTCCCCCCACAGTGATCTCAATTGTCTCTCCTGCTTGAGGTTATTTCCAATGGGATCTCACCTTCTCCACTCCTTCTACTGAGAGCTCTCTTCCTTCGATATCCTCCCGTGTTCCTGGGCTTTTCTTCTGCCACTATTTATCTGCCCAAGATAGTGTGTTAGTTTAGTTTAGAGATACAGTGCAGATACAGGACCTTTGGCCCACCGTGTACACGCCAACCAGCGATACCCATACACTAGCACTATCCTAGTGTATGGGTACCGTAGGCTTAGTCAAGGTAGGTCATAATGCTATCGTAGGTAATCAAAGGTAGTCAAATGTAAAGCTCGTTGAGAAAAAAAAGGTAAACTGACCAGTAATGTTAAATGCCCGCTAAACTTTATTAAAAGTTGTCTGGCTTCTTAGAAGTGAATCCACTCCTTCTTCCCCTCTCCCCTCTCCCCCTCTCCCCTCTCCCCTCTCCCCTCTCCCCTCTCCCCTCCTCCCCTCTCCCCCCCCCCCCCCCTCCCTCCCCTCTCCCCCCCACCCTCCCTCTCCCCCTCCCCTCTCCCCCCCTTTGTCTGTCTGTCTGTCTGTCTCCGCCTTGCGGTTTCATCGCTGACGGTCGATCTAGCTCGAGGTTTTTCAGGCAAGTGCCCTCGAGCTTGAAGGTCGAAGATAGTCGTTTAAAAGTCGCATTAGTGGGACAGGCTCTTAACACTAATATTGCCAGGATTGCCTTGGGTCTGTGCTAACAAGAGTGGCTCAAGTTTCTTTTGTAAAACAATGACGTATGTGTTTCATTAATCCAGACATTTTCGAATATAAATTAATTTTCCTTAAATTTTCTCCTGTTAAATCTGCAAAACTCACCAGTAATTTAGAAATAATGGCAGCAAGTGAAACCATGTGTACATCAATGTAACTGCGGTGATTAGTAAAGTCTGCAGTTGGTGTAAAATAAAGGGTTTCAGTAAAATGGATAGTCCATTCACAAAAGCTTTGCAACCATATACATTCTAGAAATGAGTACAATTGTGGATAATCATTTTCCTCAACTTTGCTGGTCTGGTCAGAATATAGACAAGATTGAAATAAAGGCAGAAGTAGTGGAATTTGAGTTTGATTTAAATAACAAACCCTAACTACCATCTTGTGTTTTAAATTGCATTTGAAGTCTTGACTGACCTCCTGCATTTCTATCATGTATTTAATCTTCCTATGTTCACATGCTGCAGAGGTTGTTAGATAAGATTTATCAAGCTGCAAGTACTAGAGATTACCCAGCATAGGAGGTGTGAGGTGTTTATTGATTGCCAAAGCAGCACATGTACAATTTGCTTATTGTACTCTTTAGGGAAAGTCAGTACCTTTTGTCGAAATATCCTCTGTTGCTAACGTCTGTGAATAAACTTAGAGTCATAGAGTCATACAGTGTGGAAACAGGCCCTTCAGCCCAACTTTCCTGTACCAGCCAACATGTCCCAGCTACACTTGTCCCACCTGCCTGCGTTTGGTCCATATCCCTCCAAACCTGTCCTAACCATGTACCTGTCCAACTGTTTATTAAACATTGGGATAGTCCCAGCCTCAACTACCTCCTCTGGCAGCTCGTTCCATACACCCATAACCCGTTCAGCATGGAAATAGGTCACACAGCCCACCACATCCATGCTGACCAGTGGGACCTATCCAAATTAATCCCATTTTGCAGCATTTGGCCTGTCGTCTTCAATGCCTAGTCCATTCAAGTTATCATTCAGGCATTTCTGAAATGCCTCAATATTTTCCACCACAAAAAGAAATGGAAGTAATTTGCCTTTGATGTGATTTATGTGTGGAAAAAAAATGAAAAAGCTATCCTGAACTTTGTGTGCTGACGAGTAAAGGGCCTGTCCCACTTGGACGTAATTTGCACGCCAATTACGCGACCTCGTCGTCGCGTTGAGACGCACGGGTAGCGTGTGGGCAGCGCGGGATGGTTGCATGGAGAAGCGCGGAGGGGTAAGAAGTTGCGCGGGGTATCGCACGGCGCTCCAGGATGTTGTAGGGCACAAAATCTTTGCGTGCCTCCGGCATGACGTATTGCGTACGCGGTCGCACGCAGGCGTATTGCGGTCGCATGCTGGTGCCTTGACCTCGTACGTGCAGTGAGTGGTGACGCATGATTACGTCACCGTGCGCAACCATGCGCCGCCGCCAAAATGCAGTCGGCCCGCCTTTTACGCGTCATGGATATAAGCACGCGTGATTTTAAAATCTGCACAGTTTCGTAGAGAAAACTACGTGGTGAACACCAAAATATACTAAACCGGAAAGTGCAAAAGTGAATTGATGCTTCACTTGCAATGACTGCTTGGGTCCCTGGATTGTGGGTAAGGAAGAGGTTAAAAAGACAAATGTTGTATCTCCTACAGCTGGATGAACGAATGACACGAGAAGGGGTGCAGTTGGTAGAAATGGAAGAGCAAACCAGATAAGTGATACAAAACGCTGGAGTGACTCAGCGGGACCGGCAGCATCTCTGGAGAGAAGCAATGGGTGATGTTACGGGTCGAGGTCCTTCTTCAGACTGAAGAAGAGTTTCGACCTGAAACATCAACCATTCCTTCTCTCCAGAGATGCTGCCGTTCCCACCAAGTTAATCCTGCATTTTGTGTCTATCTTCAATTTAAACCAGCATCTGCAGTTCCTTCCTATAGATTAATTTGGTCTGCAGCTTGTTACTTTTCATTCACCACTTTTTTTTGAATAGGGGCATCTGCAGCTTTCATCTGCAGTTTTCCAGTTAAGAAGGTTCAATCTTTGGGTGTTAATGGCAGAGTAGCAAGATGGATTCAACACTGGCTGAATGGGAGATGTCAGAGAGTAATGGTGGATGGCTGTTTGTTAGGTTGGAAGCCGGTGACCAGTGGGGTGCCTCAGGGATCTGTGTTGGGTCCACTGTTGTTTGTCATGTACATCAATGATCTGGATGATGGGGTGGAAAATTGGATAAGTGAGTATGCAGATGATACTAAGATAGGTGGTGTTGTGGATAATGAAGTAGATTTTCAAAGTCTACAGAGAGATTTGGGCCATTTGGAAAAGTGGGCTGAAAGATGGCAGATGGAGTTTAATGCTGTTAAGTGTGAAGTGCTACATCTTGGCAGGACAAATCAAAATAGGACGTACATGGTAAATGGTAGGGAATTGAGGAATGCTGTGGAACAGAGGAATCTAGGAATAACTGTGCATAGTTCCCTGAAGGTGGAATCGCATGTAGATAGGGTGGTAAAGAAAGCCTTTGGTGTGCTGGCCTTTATAAATCAGAGCATTGAATATAGGAGTAGGGAAGTAATGTTAAAATTGTACAAGGCATTGGTAAGACCAATTCTGGAGTATGGTGTACAATTTTGGTCGCCTAATTATAGGAAGGATGTCAACAAAATAGAGAGAGTACAGAGGAGATTTACTAGAATGTTGCCAGGGTTCCAGCAACTATGTTACAGAGAAAGGTTGAACAAGTTAGGTCTTTATTCTTTGGAGTGCAGAAGGTTAAGGGGGGGACTTGATTGAGGTCTTTAAAATGATGAAAGGGATAGACAGATTTGACGTGGATAAGCTTTTCCCATTGAGGGTAGGGAAGATTCAAATAAGAGGGCATGACATGAGAATTAAGGGACGGAAGTTTAGGGGTAACGTGAGGGGGAACCTCTTTACTCAGAGGATGGTGGCTGTGTGGAATGAGCTTCCAGCAGAAGTGGTGGAGGCAGGATCCATTTTAACATTTAAAAGTAAAGTGGATAGGTATATGGACGTGAAGGGAATGGAGGGGTATGGTCTGAGTGCAGGTAGATGGGACTAGGGGAACACAAATGGTCGGCACGGACTGGAAGGGCCGAGAGGGCCTGTTTCCGTGCTGTAATTGTTATATGGTTTATATGGTTAATTGCTAGCACCACTCGGGAAACTGGAACAATTTAGAAAATCATCATAAATATCATAAACTGGGTAAATATCATAAACTGGGTATTCAAATGACGTCACGCGCTCCAGACGGCTGTGCTGACGCATGAAGATGCATGATGACGCGCGCGACTGTCACGACCGGCCTGTCGCATAAATGACGGCCAAGTGGGACAGGCCCTTAGATGTTTCCAACAGTGTTAATTAAATAGGAGAATTATGTTTAGCGCAACGCTTTATCACAACAGAAGCACTTACTTGCATGTTCTCGTGTTAATTGCTTTTGTTGTGGTTCAATGAGAAGAGTTACATGATAATGAATAGATGTTTTTTTTTTTAAGTTTTGGAGATACAGCACAGAAACAGGCCCCACCAAATCCACATTGATCATTGAGCACCCGTTCATATGAGTTCAATGTTATCCTACTTCCTCATTCACTCCCTACACACGAAAGACAATTTTACAGAGGCCAATGAACCGACAAACCCACAAATCTTTCTGGAAGAAACTGCAGCTCCCGGAGGGAACCCATGTGGTCACAGGGAGAACATGCAACTTCCACAAACACAGCAGCTGAAATCAGGATCAAGCCTGGATCCTTGGTGCTGGAGTCAGCAGCTTCATCATCATTGTGTTACCCATGGTGATGGGGTTGAATGAAAGAGAGAAAGACTTTGTGTATCTACAAAATGTTTGGCTCAATAACCTAATCCTATGCAATAAATTGCATGTAATTCTGATAGGAATGTTGGTCAATGTTACAAGCCTCAAATTAATGTCAGCAAAGCTACCCCTCCATCATTCTCCATTGACAAAGTTAGATTAAATGGATCTTAAAACCCAGAGATCCTTTCATGTGTAGCTGGCTGCTGACTAAGATTGCATATTGCTATTCAGAACTCTATTAAATATTTGTTTTAATATTCAATGTGACAAATTCAGAAGCAAAGGAATTTAGATCATTTCTTGAATGGCAAATCTTATGGTGTTGCTCCATCTTTTGGAACTCCCTACACTCTCGCCAATAGTGGATAAGTCTTTAGCTGAGAACTCTTCACATAAGGATATGTAAACTCAAAACATGTTACCTGTACATTTATGAAAGATCAGTCGTAAAGACAATTAACTGAGTTAAAAGACAGAATTCTATTAAATAAAAAGTTCAGCTCACAGTAGTTGTGTGTGACCAGATGATATAAAGATGTTAAAGAAGGAACTGCAGATGCTGGAGAATCGAGGGTACACAAAAGGCTGGAGAAACTCAGCGGGTGCAGCCGCATCTAAGGAGCGAAGGAGATAGGCGACGTTTCGGGTCAAGACCCTTCTTCAGATATAAAGATGTGACCCTTTGTAATTCACCCTTTGATCCAAGATAACTTACAATTATATTATCCCTTTGATATCTAAAACATATTTCAGGCAGTGATGTACTTATTGAAGTTAGGCATGATTGTAATATTGGCAAATGCAACAGTCAATTTATTTACACTAGATAGACAAAAAGTGTTGGAGTAACACAGGAGGCTCTTCTTCAGACGGTTCCAACCTGAAATGTCACCTATTCCTTTTCTCCAGATATGGTGCCTGACCCGCTGAGTTACTTCAGTATTTTGTGTCTATCTTCGGTGTAAACCAGCATCTGCAGTTCCTTCCTACACATTTATATACACTATGGAGACAATGATAAGGTCACGTGATGTTGGTTACAGGCAAATATTGGCCAGGAAATCTTATGTTGTAGTGCGAGTGATATTCTGATTTCACAGTCCTGGAAGCTCTAATGGAGTCTTGGTTTGCCATCTCATCTAAAAGGTAGGACCTTCAATAGCGCAGCGCTCTCTTGGGAATGTGCTTGTTGTATCAGTGTGGTCTCGTGTCTCTTGAGTGGAGTTTGAGCCCAAAATATTATTACTCAGGCACACGATTACAATAGATATTAGAAACCATTTGGGCCATCGTCCACGCTGGTGTTTAAGCTTCATTTGAGTCTCCACTTTACTTTAGACTTTAGAATTTAGAGATACAGCATGGAAACAGTCCTTCAGCCGACCAGCGTTCATCCTCATACACGAGCACTACCCTACATGCTAGGGAAAATGTACAGAAGCTAATTAACCTACAAACCTGCACGTATTTGAAGTGTGGGAGGAAACCGAGCACCCGGAGAAAACCTATGCGGTCACAGGCAGAACGTACAAACTCTGTACAGACCCCACCCATAGTTCAGGATCGAACCCGGGTCCCTGGCATTGCAAGGCAGCAACTCTACCACTGTGCCACCATGCTTCCTTAATTGAATCCATCAATGTGACCCTTTATTTCCTTAGCCTGATATATTAAAGGGGAGGCTAGATTAATATAACCATATTTTGGTTTTACAGTGACTGCCAAATACTGAAAAAATAATCAATAATGTAAACAGAGGCGCAATCTTCATGATATGAGAAATTAATGTCCGTGTTGCAGTTTTTATTTTTCTGTTGGAAAGTGTTGATTTCTTTAGCTCTGTTTTCTCTCTGGTTTCTAATGCAATCCCCTCAGGTTCCTCTCATTATTCAATTATAAGGTCCTTTGCTGTTTGTCAAACACTTATCTTTTATTTCATTTTCAGCATATCAACTCGTTTTCTATCTTTCTCTGCCAGGAGACAAAAATGAACTGTCAAAAACGATTTAACAGAGTCTTGCAGTTGAGTGACTGATGGGGCAGAATCTCTTTGGAGACACTTGCAGCTGTTAGCTCAGTAATGACAGGGAATGGGCTGAGAATGTAAAACAAGCACAACAAAGATGCTCAAAAACAAAACACATCCACCATGATTGAAATTGAGTAATTCCTTGTCATTTTTCCTTCCACCAGAGATATTAGATTTACATCATCCTTCATCGACCCCACTGGCTCATTTATTTAAAGATAGTTGTCAGTTTCTCAATTTGGTTTCCAAAAGGTGCTTCAGTACTAACAAATGGACAACATTGGAACTCACACTAGCAATTAGGGGAGTCACAGGTCAGGCCTGTCAACAAATAGAATAAATGGATACAGCATAAAAATAGAGCAGCAAATCTGTATGTTCAAACCTTTCCATTATCATCTGTTCTTTTAAAGGCAGCAATGCGCAGTTTATAGGCAATGTAGGCCCAAGGGCCTGTTTCTCTACTGCATGACTGAGGGCTATAAAACAATGACTGTCTATGATTTAGTTTGGAATTGAATATATATTTTCATTGTTGCGCAGGATATCAACTTTCATCAGTTATCCGGATCAGTAAATCAAAAGACCGAGTGGATTTCACATCAGTTGGAGAAATTGGGATTAAATTAATGTTCATGATTTGCAAATGCAAAGGAGGTGAATGCAACTAAATTACTCATCTACCTGAACAGAAAAATGTAATGATTCAAGGCCAACCGGTCCCTGGTCAAAGCTAGGTTCATACCCTTAGTATCCTTCACCTCCCAGTCATCTTCTGTTTAAAATTTGACAGAAATGTAATTTCTGCAATAAGTTAAATTGTTTCTGAAAATACAGTTAGATCTCAAAATATGTTTTGTAAAACGGTGGCCATCATAGTAAACATGTTTATTCGGATGTTAGAAATTTGGACATTTAAAGTTTTGAGTCTTACGAATGACAAATCCAATATATCATTCATTATGAAAAAAAACAACACTTTGTCGTGACTTCGCTGGGTGGCTTCAAGCTCCATGGCAAAGGTATTCTTTTGGACCATTTTGGGTCCAATCCCAAAGCTGCTGTCAAACTCTCCTTTTGGTGCCTGAGTTGTAGCAAGAGGCTAGCAATAGGAAACCATCAGGAAGGAGGGTCGAGTGAGAGAAGGGGATGAACACTGATTTCCGTCAGCCCATCCATGCATTCTTATGGGATATGGAACAGTCTTTGCTCTCCAGAGTCCGGAAGTGTTTCCTCCCCATTAGATCTCTCCCCAGACCACCTTTGGAAACCATCTGTTTCCTAATCCATAGTTGAACTGCCCACTGTCATGTGTCCACTATTTCTCTGGTTGGGGTTGGGTTGTGTGGGGAAGCCTGTGTATTGTGGATGGTCTGATTGTGTGGGATGGAATTCTGCTGGAGCTCGAGAGCTATTGCATTCTCTGGGAAGTTCTTGACCTGTTTTTGATACTCTACGAAACTGCAAGTCTTGGTGGCAATCGCAATTACATTCTTGCCAATAAATATGGTCGAGACCCGACTGTCTCGGAACAGTAACATGTTGATCGCCCGGATGAATATCGTGACTACGTTGATGGTTACTAAGCTCAAAACAGGATAGAGCATCATCTTCTGCGGGGCTATGTGCTCGCCTTGCATGCTGATCTCGCTGAGAGAGACACATGGCAGAATGAGCAAGAGAATATAGCAGTAGAAAAACATGAGGCCTTCCGCCCACATCGGAAGGCCAGACTTGTGAGGCTCCCACAGGTTGGCTTGGATATCCAAAATATCCAGCAAATCCAAGGCCACCCAGAAGAGACGTCCTCTTAGATCCTCCTTCTTCTTGAAAGTCTTGACATAGTCCATGCTGTCCAATGCGATCAAGATGAGGTATAGCCCGGGGACGCATATGGAGAGCAGTAAGGTCAGTGCCTTTCGAGCCACTATGTCCGTGTTTTTCTTCTCGGCCTTATAGTTCTGAAAAATAAAGTAGAGCTTGATCTCCAGGACGAATATGTAGAGAAACCAGAGGATCATGGCGTAGCCTCGCTTGGCGGTCTTCACCTCAGCTCCGACCCAGACAGCCACGTACCGGAGCACAATGAGGAAGCAGATGTCTCCCACCAGCACGATGATGCAGACCCCGATCTTCCGCGGCCCTTGGTTCTGCTCCACCAGGTAGGCGTCCATGAAGGCCATGCTGCTCATGATGATGATGGTGGAGAGACACACGTGCCGCCGGTCTGGTGCTGGCAGGACCATGTTCGTGGTCAAGGAGCACCCTGAGGCCGACCTGTCGGGACTGAAGAGATAGGGCAACTTGGCTGAAGATTGCTGAAGGGTCACGCGTCTTATTAAATGAAGACAAGTATAATAGCCCCCATTATTTTAATCTGCTTCAAAATGTGGTCGCCTATTGCCCTCGTCCTCCAATAATAAATCTAGATAATCTGCTCGATTCCTGCTGGCAATCTCTTCCCATCTGTGCTCTTGTAATGGGTGCAATGATGTCTGAGGTGCTTTGTGTCTCATGAAAGACAATGAGGTAACTCTTCATCAAATGGAGAAAGGCCGACATATCTCTGGAAATCATGATTCCCTGAGAATGCCTGACATGCCTGAGATATGGAGTCTTGAGTAAAGGTTCATCATTTGGATCGCTGTAGGGGTCTCGGTGGCGATAGCAGTGGTGCAGGTGTGGACAGCCTGAGGTGTGAATGCATGATAGTGCATTCAATCAATTGCAAATCTTCCAGTCGATGGACCCGACGGCTTGGGCACATTCATCAGCTGCTTTTCATGGATTGGAGCTGGATTCATCATACACCTCATATCAGCCATTGTATCTATCCAGAGCATCCACCTTCTCCCTGGAATCCTTACGCTGGTTTTCGCTTCAGATCCATGAGATCTGGGGTGTAGAGAGGGGGAGAAGAAAGAAGAGAGGAACGTTAGTGTTGAAAGCCTACAATCATGTTATTTTCTGCTGAAGGCTGCATATTAATCCTTTACAAACTGGTGTACATTGGGGGAAAAAAATCCAGAATCTAACATATTTTGGAGCATGAGTTTCTAACAGCAAACTATTCTCTACAGGCAACAGCATTTGCAAAGGTTCACAGGATGAGCTTAATGCCTGCACAAGGAACCATGCAAGGACATGCTGTACTGCATAGTCATGACAATAGTGGAACCATGGAGCATTATGCATAACCAGAAGGCCAAGTCTGTAGTTAATTCCCTTTAGTGAGAATAAACAGGGCTGACCATGACTCAGGAAAAACAAGTAAGAACAGGAAGATAAAACATACTAGACCAAGTGGGACCCTTTGCGTCCCATTGACACACAGGAGGCCTGGTCCCCCAACGCAATATTCCACCACTCACCCATAGCCCCCAACTGCGCAGGTGCGGCTGACAGGTTCCAGTTGTGATGCCCCTGATCCTCCCCATCCACTTACTTTCCCCTCACTCCACCCCTTGCCCATCCCCCCCCCACTCACTCCATTCCCGCATTCCCCCTCCACTCTTAGCGGCTCTCCAGCGGCGCAGCCTTTCCCGCCCATTGGGTTCCCATTGTGACGTAGAACACGCAGGCATTACTGCGCAGGCGCAGCTGACAGGCACGGCAAGTGGAAAAGGGATTTATTAAAGCTTAAAATGTGAATAATTCTTAAAATATAACAACAATTTAAATGTTAAAGATGAGATTTATTCAGTTCAGTTCTTTCTTGTTGCATCTCTTATTGCGTTCTGCTGCTCACTGCGTCTCGATGTCTCTTTGCTGTTGATGAAAAAAAAGACACACAATTTTAATATAGAGACATTATTGAGTGGTCAAACTTTAACTTAAAGAAAATTTGAGAATTCACCTCTGAAGTAATCGCACAACCAAGCACACTTTTATGACACCATTCTTGGTCGATGTTCCATCCTTCAGGAAAACGTTGACATTTTCCTTCCCTTTCCTTGGCTAAGCCACATATAGTTATCCATGTTGAAATACCGGTTTCTCGAGGTATATCAACACATTCTCTATGGTTTGTTCTTGCGCTTTATGGTTCGTCATAGCAAAACTTGACTGAATCCTGAATTAGCTCAGCTGAAAGGGAATGTCTTCTCCTTCTGTCAAATTGAGTGCTATCCTAGAAATGAGAACAATGTCATCTTTGAAGGCTCCCATGTTGATTTGTGTAACAATAATATTATTGTGTAGCTCTTCCACAATCATCCTCGTTCCATTGCTTAGCTTTGGGGGTTCCAAGTTTCTCATTAACATGATCGGAGATCATTTTTTCAACTATAATTTGTGTGGCGGTAAACTAGAGATGTCCAGTGAATCGAGGAATTCTGTTGGGAAGTGAGTAGCATCAGTTCCCTCGGTGACAGCATTGAAAGAAAAGTACTACTTAATGATTCCAGGGAAGTGTCTGATACATGGAGAATTGATGCTTCTCATCGTATCGTTGTGCGGAACCAAGACACAAATTGTCGGAGAATAATTCTGCAGGATTTTAAAATGCGGGATAGATGAAATCAATACAATCCTCCAGTGTTTTTGCTGATAGAACCATGTCTTCTGGCATTTCAATTTAATTATCCTCATTCTTTAAAATCTCATCTTCTCCAACTTTCAACAAAGTCTGAGAATAGTCTCCTTCTCTTGAAAGATCCTCTTTCAATCGCATATTCGTCTGTAATTGAAACTTGGTGAAAAGTCTCCACAAGTAGGATTTCTTGATGCAGGAATTTTCAATATCAGCATCATTTCCCTGCAGGAAGGAGTTGTCGAAAATCGCCACAACAAATGGTAAGAATGAAACCAAAAGGCTTAGTGTTGGTGCATATATCTTGAAGAGTTCTATCCACCGCTTCAAAGCTCTCCCTCCTAATCATTGGACATTCATCCCAAACAATGAGTTTCACTTGCCTCATCAAACGTGCCGTGTTAGAGTTCTGTCAGTGTTGCATAATGTATCCTGGGTCACTTGGATGGGTACCTTGAATCGAGAATGTGCAGTTCTTCTACCAGCCATTAATTTAACTGCTATCCCAGAGGATGCTGCAGCAATAGCCACATCACCTTGACCTCTAACTTTGGAGAGGATCAAATTGGTGATAAATGTTCTTTCCGTTCCTCCTGATGAATCAATGAAAAACATTGAAGGAAGCTTCCTTTTCAAGCAGTTGCTCACCTGGTCACACACTGCTCTCAGCTCAGCATTCAGCAGAGGCTCATTCTCTTCAACAAATTGCTGTTGTTCATTTCTATTGTGTTGCAATTCCTGCAGCAATTCTTGATTGTCATCATCAAGGTGCATCCTTCCATTTCTTGGTCGTGGCAAATTAAAGAATTCCATTGTTTTGTTGAAATTCTCAAGCCTGGCTTGAATACACAACAGAGCCTGATCAATGTTGCTTCTCCTCAATCATGGTATTAGGATCACTCATTGTTCCCTGTTCTTTGTACTTGAGGTGAAGGCTGTCGTGGGGGAGGGGGCAAGCGTCTGGCAGCTGGGGTAGGGGGTCGGCTTGAGGCAGGGGCTGTGGGGGTGAGCGTCCCTGCAGCCGGGGGAGAGGGGTTCGGCTTCAGGCGGGGGCTGGAGGTGGTGGGGGGGGGGGGTGAACGTCCTCAGGCGGGGGAAAAGGGATGGCTTCAGGTGGGAGCTGTTGGGGGGGGTGGGGGGGGGGGGGGTGGCATCCTGCAGCTGGGGCGGGGGCGTCCTGCAGCTGGGGAGGGGGACAGCTTGAGGCAGGGGCTGTCAGGGCATAGATCAGCCGGGGGAGGGGCACAGCTTCAGGCAGGGGGCTGGTGGAGGGTGGTGGGTTAACATCCTCCAGGCGGGGGAGAGGGATAGCTTCACGCGGGGGCTGTCAGCGAGGGGAGCGTCCTGCAGCCAGGGGAGGGGGACGGCTTCAGTCGGGGACTGTCGGGACCGGTGGGGGGGGAGGGAGAAGGGTCGTTCTGCAGCCAGGGAAGGGGGATGACTTCAGGCGGGAGTAGTCAGGGCCGGTGAGCCACTTTCTCCTAAACTAGCCTTGCATATATCCATTAAACTTTCCCCGTATCACCTTAGGTTTAGTTATAATTTCCACTCTGGGACAAAGGTTCTGACTGTTAAGCATGACCATGGAGTATTAGACAATACTTCTGTCTCAAAATTGGTGAACTGTCATTATCGAGGACTTAACTCATTGTGGTTCTGTTTGCAGGTTCGTGAGATGCGAAAGCATTCAAGTTATCAGCCGCAACTCCTTACATAAACCACGTCTGATGTTCATCCTATAATTTAATTAATCGCTTGATTGCAAGATGACACTGAGTAAAATCTAAATGAGATCTTCCCATCAGATTGAACTATTTTCAATACTACCTTACTTGGAACAATTGGATTCACTATTTTACTATCTTTGTTTCTTTTTTCATATTAAATTACTTTGCAGTGAGGGTGAATTCTGAGTAAGAATCCCTGCAAGTCTGAGGATTGCCGGAAGGCAGCTCAGAGTTGGAGGTACACAAAGAAATCAGCAGGGGCAAATAACCAGGGTGTTTCACCAGCTTGCAGTGCGAGGGGGAGAGATGTACTATTCCCTGCCTGTTGGGAATAGTACATCGTGAGTGGGAGGGAATGAGGGCTTGGTAAAATGTTCTCGGTTTAGCAGACAGTGGAATGAGAGATTGCTGCCAAAGTGCGCATCACTTTCAATTCCTTGGAAGAATTATTTAGCGGGGATAACACAAACACCTCAGTGGTGCAGTGGTAGATTTGCTGTCTTACAGTGCTTGCAGCACCGAAGACCCGGGTTCAATCCTGACTAAGGGTGCTGTCTGTAAGGAGTTTGTACATTTTCCCCATGACCGGCGTGGGTTTTCTCAGAGCTTTTCACCTCCCACACTCCAAAGATGTTCAGGTGTGAAGGTAAATTGGGTTGGTATAAGTGTAAATTGTCCCTAGTGTTTGTAGGATTGTGTTAATGTGCGGGGATCGCTGGTCAGTGTGGACTCGGTGGGCCGAAGGGCCTGTTTGTGCGCTGTATATCTCCAAACTAAAACTAAAGGGCCTCTCCCACTTGCATGTGATTGCGTGCGTTTGGCGCGACCAAACGAAAGTGGAGTTGACGCGAAGTTCGCGCTAAGTACGCACGTGACGTTATTTGCGTCATGCGTACCAATCAGCTGGGCAGGAGGCGGGCCGACTGAATTTGGACGTCGCACAGCATCGGGCGGTGACGTCATCATGCAACGTCACAGTGGGCGGTGACGTCATCGCGCAATGCCACACGCTAGGCGTACGCTGTTAAGACGTTGCGTATGCCATCAAGACGCTGCGTAGGACCGCAATGCGCCTACATGCCAACAGGCCGTTGACGCGCGAAGATTTCGGCCACTGCAAGAATTTCGGAGCCCTGCGCGATGTTGGGACCATCCCCGCACAACTCTGCGCTTCTAAGTGGGACCGGCCCCGCGCGGCCATACGGTGCCCGTACTCCTCAAGCGACCACGAGGTCGCGTAATTTGAGAGTCAAGTGGGACAGGCCCTTAAACTCTTCATCCTCAGGAGACCAAGAGGAGGAAAATGAGGCTAACCCAAAGCCACAAGTGGGTGCAGCAATTTTCCCCTTTGCTGCCTGACTTGCCTCCCTTGCTCTGCATCTGGCTCTACAGTCTGGCCATCTAAACTTCCAGGTACTGAACAGCTCAAAGCTTGAGTCAAAGTGAGGATGGAAACAAGGCCTTCAGCCCACCGAGTCCACATCAACCACTCATTTGCATTCATCCTATATAAATAATATTTTTATTCTCTCCATATTCTCACCAATTACCCCTTACTACTGGCCTGCAGGCTAGGGGCAATTTTACAAAGGCCATTTAACATAGGCCATTAAACCTACCATCCTGGACGTGTCTGGGATGCAGGTGGAAACCGGAGCACCCAGAGGAAAACCATACAGTCAAAGGATAAATGTGCAAACTCCACACAGGCAACACCCGAGGTCAGGATCGAACCCAGATCTCTGGCACTGTGAGGTATGTGGCTCCACTAACTGTGCCATTCCCGTGCTCTTTGAAACATCAAGCTGTCTTGACTTTTTAGTGTTGGAACAAGTGGAGTTCATTCCAAGGAACCCAGCACCACATCGATAAGTGTTGTCTCCACTTATCACCTCCCATTCTCTGTTACTATTGTCACCCTTCCCTCCCCCACCTAACTCCTTCTGCTAATCAAACCTCTATTTGTTTCTCCAGCCTTTTGTGTACCCTCTATTCAGCTGCACCTACCCATCACTTGCCAGCTCTTGCACCTCCCCACACACACCTTGCACTAAATCCCCTATATTCTTTCAGTAAGAATGAAGGAGCTTAACTCGAAATGTCATTAAGTCGTGTGCTTTGCCGTTTCCTTATTTTAGTTCCCTTCCCTTTTAATATCCTGGCAAAAAAAATCAATCCATGCAAGGTCTGACATTTTCAATTCACCCAGCCTTTCAGAACCTTCATTAGTTCTTGGTACTTGGCATGCCTTCTTGCTGTTCCAGTCCAAGTGAAGCATTCTGTGAGACCATTTGGCCTCTGGACATGTGAAATAAGAAAGCACTGCTATTCCTTCACCAGGTTCCTTGCACCTGAAGGCTGAGGATCACGGCAGGTTATTAATTAGCTGTTGTAAACAGCAGGGGTTAACGTCTGTTTTATTATAGCAAGCAGGAGACTGTTTACCCTAAGTGCCTATTCTACCATTCAACCAGGTCATGATGTATCTATATTGTGGCTCCTTCCTCCCTCCTTGGCTCTAAACCCCTCAGGGTGGCTCATACATCACCCTGTCTCCATTTGGAAACTTGCAATTGTGCCTCAGCCTCTCAGAAAGCATGTCTTCCACAACTTCCTGAACTCCAAGTCTATTCCCATGTACAGAACTCTGTGAATTGAAACCGTTGCTTCTTGCTATCAAGTCCACAATCTTAAATGCTGTAATCCCTTAATCTTTAAATCAGAAGTGAGTACAAGACTAGTCCCATTGAACCTGGACGCTTTCATGAACTCATTCAATTTGGATTTCATGCCGGTGAATTTTCTCAGCATGGTTTCCAATGCCAACAGATCCTCCTTTATGTCAGTAACTCGCCTTGGTTATATCTGAGATTCACAATCCTTGGCCCTATGAACCCAGAACGGGGATAAAAAACATAAATACAACATAACCTGTCAATCTGAAGTGATTATATACGTACACACATATATTTATGTAGAACTGTACAGCACAGGAACAGTTGCTTTGGTACACAATGTTTGTGTCAAACATGATGCCAAGTTAAACTAATCACCTTAGCCTGCACAAGATCCACTCCCTCCATCCCTGGCATTTCCACTATTTTCCTATCTCTCTCTCCCATTCCTCTTTCCTTTCTCTCCTTCCACTCTCCCTCGTCCCCTCTGCCCCTCTGCCATCCTTCCCTTCCCCTCTTTGTGGGTTAAGTGCATGGATAGTAGGTAAACTAAAAAAGGGAAAGAAAATATCCTGCATTGATCTCATTGAGACTGCCTATTTGCCTTTCAATTATATGGGATGTTCCACTTAACACAGGACTTTAGACAACCCAACTTCCAAGTGCAGACTTTGGTCACATGTTCCATTTTGTGGTCTCACCAGAATTTTGTGCAGCTGAAATGTGTCTTTCACTCACTTACCCTCCAGTACATTAACTTCCATTACTCTTTCAAATTTATTTTGACGATATAATGATTTGCGAAACTGCCTTTCTTTTCTAGCTCTATAGCATTTTAAAAGAACCATCCAATTTTCAGTTCCAGAATGGATGACTTCACAGTTGTCTATGTTGAAAATAATTTGCCTGTCTTGCTTGTTTTATTTTAGTTGACTAAGTGCTCTGTAATTTAGTGCTTCCATCTGCGCTGCCTACAATGCTACCAATCATCACATCATTAGGAGAATGATGTGAAAATCAGGGTGGTCCCAAGACAAATTTTGATGGCACACCAGAAGTTACATCCTGACAAAATGTGGTAACCACAGTTTAATAATTTTCACAGTTCTTCAGCCAGTCTCTAAATCATCTCAATAAACTTCCTTCAATTTTGCAACATTTGATTTTAGCTAAGTGGGACTATATGCAATTCCTCTTCGAGGTCCATACAAATGTCATGTTGAGAGATGCAAGGAACTGCAGATGCTGGAATCTTGAGCAAAACACAATGTGCTTGAGTAACTCTGCGAGTCAGGTAGGTTGTGTGAAGGGAATGGATAGGAGATATTTCGGGTCAAGACCCTTTTTTTTACTTCAATAATATGTCTAGACAATCTGCAACCTTGGGTGGCACAGTGGCGTAGCTAGTGGAGGTGCCGCCGCAAAGCTCTAGTGGCATGTGTTAATTCCCAACCTCTGGTACTCTGTGTGGAGTGTACACAATCTGCCTGTGACCATGTGGGTTTCTCCTGCGTGCTCCAGTTTTGCTCTCGAGTCCTAATGACTTGCTGTTTAGTGGGTTAATTGGCCACTGTAAATTGTCCCTATAGTGTCGTTAAATGGTAGAATCTGGGAGGACTAGATGAGACCATGAGGAGAATAAAATACGATTAGTATAAATGGATGGCTAATGATTGGCACAGACTTGTTGTGCTGAATGGAGAGATTAAAACAGTATGTTACAGGAAAAGTAGTTTATTCCCAATGCCAAGCATGGTGTTTCCCAAATCCCTTACTGATGACTCTAAGCATCTTTGAGACTAAGTGTTAATGAATTCCGTTTTTATGGAACAATTCTGGTTCAATAGTTAAAGTGATTTAAATTGCTGTTGAAAAAAGCACCATGGGGAATACAAGTATTAGGCAATCATTACCGATTAAAAGCTGTTTCCCTCCTATATGACTCAATGACTCTGTGACCTCTTCAAAATATTCAATCAGTTTTGACAAGGATGACCTACCCTTTCAGGATTTATGCTATATCTTTGATTAGTTGACAATTTTCAAGGGGTTCAATATCTCTGTCTTTATTAAAGGCTCTAATAATTTCTCGACAATACATGTTTGGCTAGCTGGTTTTGCCTCTCTCAACTTTTCTAAATGGCAGAGTGTCACATGTAATTTTCTAAACCAGAGGAACAGTTTGTGTATTGAGAGAATTTTGGAAAATTTGGAATTACGCAATCCTGGGCAAAAAAAAATTATTAATGGGGTATGCTCATTTGCAGATTAAATATTTTATGTGCAAAGTGAAGGATTACATTGAGGGAGGAGGACGGGCAATGCAGATCACACAAGGGCAACTTAATCCAAATGGAAAGATGCATAACATTTCCCCAGATCTCTGACTGGCGATTCTAAGTGTCTTTCAGACCAAGTGTTAATGAGTTCATTTATTTTGATGGAACGATCTTGGTTCAACAGTTAAGGCAAATTAAACTGCTGCTGAAAAAGGACCATGGGGACACGTCTATTAGGTAGTCATTACTCACCAATTAAAAGCGATTTGTAACTCTTGTACCCAAAGCAAATCTACATGATCCTTTTATTAATTATGCCTTTGTGAGGGCATTAATGCTGATTCCCTCTCCTTATCCATATTGACACAGTGCCTACAGTTAATGGAGAACAGGGAAGCTGAGATTGCTCTCCTGGTTAAAATAAATTTAATATAAGGTTTCAAAACTCAGAAGTGTTTTGGCAAAGTATATATGGGTGGGTGGGGGCAGAAGGATGAAATAATTGGCTGAGGAACCACTAAGTAGATGACAATTTATTTTAACTGCACAGTTTGCAGTGATTCTGAATGCTTTGTCTGTAAGGATGGTGGAGCCAAGTTCAAAATAAAGTTACATAAATAGAAACATAGAAACATAGAAATTAGGTGCAGGAGTAGGCCATTCAGCCCTTCGAGCCTGCACCGCCATTCAATATGATCATGGCTGATCATCCAACTCAGTATCCCGTACCTGCCTTCTCTCCATACCCTCTGATCCCCTTAGCCACAAGGGCCACATCCAACTCACTCTTAAATATAGCCAATGAACTGGCCTCAACTACCCTCTGTGGCAGAGAGTTCCAGAGACTCACCACTCTCTGTGTGAAAAAAGTCTTTCTCATCTCGGTCTTAAAGGATTTCCCCCTTATCCTTAAGCTGTGACCCCTTGTCCTGGACTTCCCCAACATCGGGAACAATCTTTCTGCATCTAGCCTGTCCAACCCCTTAAGAATTTTGTAAGTTTCTATAAGATCCCCTCTTAATCTCCTAAATTCCAGAGAGTATAAACCGAGTATAAACGAGAGTATAAATACTTGAGATTGACAATTAGGAACAGATAAATTCCTGATCTTGAAAAAATTGCAGGTCTATGGGGAAGAGCAGGACTTCTGTGAAGGAGATGATTGTGCTCAGTGGAATGGCTTCCTTCTCTCCAGCAGATAATCACTGTAACTTACTGTGACTATGCTGTGATTTACTATTTTACTTCGGAGTCACGTGAGTGACTACGTGAAGAGCCCGCCTCCGCTGGTAACGGCATGACGTCAACGCTGACGGCGAAAGGAGGAGCTGCGGTAAGGAGCAGCTCCTCGCAGCGGTCGGAACGGCCCGCAGGTAAGTGAAGTTACATCGGCGCGGTTTTGAAGTTACGCTGGATGGTTCCAGCATCGAAACTAAAAGTAAAAATTTAGACGTTAACGTGCTGATTGAGCACAAGATAAATTTTAACAAAAATGGAGAAATCGAGAAAGAAGGTTTCGCGGGTGAAGAGAGCCTCCGGGGTGAAAGTAAATATACGGGACGCGAAGCTAGAGTGGACCCGGTTCCGATACCGCTGGCCACTGATTTACCCGATATAGAATTTCCAGATTCTCCGGAAATTATAACCACGGAGGAAAATGCTCCTAAGAAATGCAAAAAGAAAACTGTGAGGCCCGTGGTTTCTGATGATTTCTGATTTTGAAAGACCTCCAGACAATAAAAACTATGTGGCTAAAAATGGAGCATATGGAGAAAGTTCTCCAAACTATTATGAGACAAGGGTCACAGTACCCACATGAATCCCAAAAAATCCCTGAGGGGTTTGAATTATGAATGAATATGGCTGTGGGCCAAGTTGGGAATATGATACTCCAGACCCACGATTTGGGCTGGAAGAAGTCTCATGGGATAATATCCCGATGGAATTAGGGCTGCAGAAGGCAGACCCTGCTGAAGTTGAAATGGCTTTTGAAAGCACGCCACAAAGTAAAAAGAAAAGCTTGATCTGCCTGGGATAGCACAAGGTTTTGCTATACCCGAAGGAAGTGGTGAGCTATGGAAGAAAGCCTAGCTGCCAATATAAATTATATGGTATCTCACCAGCTTCATAATACTGTGATGAATGAATTATCAGAATTATATAAAGCACCAGGCAATTGTGCCTCATTGGAAGTGCCTACGGTGAATCGATGGTATGGGCGTCTATGACTCCAAGTATGAGAGCCCAAGAAGTGAAATTTCAAAAGGTGCTAAAATTATTTTCGGCTGCCATCACGGCATTTGGCAGGCAAATGGAGAATCTGGAAATGGACAAGATTCAAAAAGATACTTTGGGCTTATTGTTGCAATTCGTTTTTATGAGATCAATTGCATGAGGAAAATGGCGATTCGGCCCATATTTCACCTAGATATGCAAGCTGTGTCAAGAAAGTGGAGTTCAAGCTCCTGGGTATTTGTTTGGAGAAAATCTGCCGAAACAGCTGAAACAGTTGATGAAGAAGCTAAATATTTTAGCACTATTAAGCCTTTTGTCTCTGGACAAAGAAAAGGGTTTTCGGCCGAAGGGGTTTTGATTTTCGTTATAGAGGCAGAAATTTGTCACGAAAGTATTATCGTGCTGCACAGGCCACTGCTTCCCTGCATTCGGGAAAGAGGAGACCATCACGCTCCTATGGAGAGGTATTAAAGACTTCTATCCTTAAAGAAACTGTGGATGAATCTCCAGTTGGAGGGAGATTGCAAAAATTTTATAATGCCTGGCTTAATATTACTTCTGATCGATTTATATTACAAGCAGTTTCAGGAGCTATTATTATTTTAAAGAAGGGGTCAATCCTCCTGTACAGAAATAAACCTGCTTATGCTTATGTGTTTTTCTCCAGAAGAAAGAATGGAGATTAATGTGGAAATTGACAAATTATCCGAAAAGGGGTAATTGAAAAAACTTGTGAACATAAGCATCAATTTGTCTCTAATATATTTCGCAGAGATAAGAAAGATGGTGGTTGTAGAATTATTCTAGACCTTACAGATCTAAATAAGTTTGTAGAATACAAAACATTTTAAGATGGAGACATTCAATACTGCAAAATATTTGATTTCAGCAGGTTCTTATATGGCTAAGATTGATTTGAAAGACGCCTATTATTCTGTACCAATTCATCATCTTTTTCGGAGATACTTAAAGTTTTATTGGCAGGGGCAATTATGGCAGTTCAAAGCTTTACCAAATGGATTAAGTTCGGCTCCTAGACTCTTTACAAAACTGTTGAAACCAGTTTTAGCTCAATTAAGAGTACAGAAACACATTGTAATGGCTTATCTGGATGATATTCTGATTATTAACGATAGTCAAGAGTCAGCTGAGCACTCAATTTCAGTTACTAAAGCTTTGTTTAAAGAGCTTGGATTCTTAATTCATCCAATTAAATCCCAGCTGCAGCCAGTTCAATCAATTGATTTTCTGGGGTTTGTAATTAACTCAGTGGACTATGTTAGTTACTTTGCCAGCAAAGAAGACAAATGATATTTTGCAAATGTGTAATTACCTCATTCACAAACCTTATCCTCCATCCGAGAAGTGGCAAAAGTCATTGGTACACTGGTGGCAGCATTTCCGGCAGTGGAATTTGGGCCATTACATTATCAAAATCTTCAAAGGGACAAAGTAAGGGCTCTTAAGATAAGGCAGGTCACTTTGACAGGCCTATGCAATTAACAAGGAAAGCAGTATTGGAATTGCAATGGTGGGTTGAAAATGTCCCACAAGCTGCTAAGAAGATCATGATTAAACAGCCTGAAATGGTTTTACAAACAGATGCTAGTGCTCTCGGATGGGGGGCCACAGATTTATCCTCCAGTTGTGGAGGTAGATGGAAAACTGAAGAACAAGTGTTTCTCCAAGAGTATGGTATTAACTATTTGGAATTATTGGGGGCCTTTTATGGGCTTAAAAGCATATTGTTGTGCTAAACAAGGTCTGCATGTGTTAATACAATTAGACAATAAAACGGCTGTGGTTTACATTAATCACATGGGGGGAGTTAGATCAGTATCATGTGATTGTCTGGTCAATGAGATATGGCAATGGTGTATTGCTCGGCAGATATGGATTTCAGCAAGCTATATTCCAGGTAAAGACAATGTGGTAGCAGATGAAAGGTCCAGGATTTTTAAAGATAATACGGAATGGATGCTTAAGCCAGCAATATTTAAGAATATTGTTAGACGATTTGGGTTGCCAGAAATTGATTTGTTTGCATCCAGGCTTAATCATCAATTGCCTCATTATGTGTCTTGGGAACACGATCCAGACGCAGTTGCAGTAGATGCATTTTCATTACACTGGGGAAAAATGTTCTTTTATGCTTTTCCACCATTTGCTCTGATCCAGAGATGCTTGAAGAAAATAGAGCAAGATTCAGCTTCCGGATTGTTGGTAGTGCCAAATTGGCCAACTCAACCTTGGTTCCCAGTTATGCTGAATATGATTAAAGAACCGTATATGCAGATTCCTAACTGTAGTGATATCTTGACTAATCCAGTAACAAATGAAGGTTACCCATTATATGCATATATGAATTTGTTATCTGCAGGTTTTGAAGACCACTACAGGAAACTGGGATTGTCGGACCAAACTTTGACAGTTATTGGCGCATCATGGCGAGATAGCACACAGAAAACAATATATGACACATATTAAGAAATGGGAAGAATTTAGCACACAGTCAAATATTTCTGATGATTCTGTGAATGTTACTCATGTTTTGGAATTCCTTGCCAATTTGCACTTTGGGCAAACATTTAAGTTACAGTGCCATTAACCACTGCACGCAGTGCCTTGTCGTTCCTTATTAGCGACTTATGACTGGTGAGAAATTCAAATTGCCCTTTTCCCCCCCCCCCCCCCCCCCTCCCTTTCGGTTCGCATCCATTTATATCACGATTCATGAAAGGAATTTTTCACATGAATCCGCCAAAACCTAGAATACAGAGATTGGGGTTGGGGTGTGGCGAGCTATAGTATTGCTCTCTACTTAGAGAATGACGACGCCAATTGAAGGGTTGCCATTGGATGGTTAACATTGAAAATTGGTCATGTTAATGTCACTGGTCTCAGCCCAAAAAAAAAAGAGTTGCAAACGTTACAACATGTTGCGTTTGACTGTATGCATATGTGAACTACAGATAACGTTGTATTCTATGTTTACGATCTGTATCAAACAATGTGTACCAGGGAGATCTGGAACAAAGGTAACCTTTCAAGCTTTTCATATTGAGCCTGCTTTGTGTGTGGTTAGACATTTTTGAACCAATATATTAAGTTACGGACACTTTTCGAGGAAACCGAAAGAGACAATTGCTGCTTACGCACAAAAAGCAACACACAAAAAGCTTCAGTTCTAAATCTATCTCAAAATGGTTGAAACAGGTGTTGGTTTTTTTAGCGGTGAGTAGACACTGATGTCTTCAAATATCACTTCCACCAGGGGCGGCTCTGATACGTCCGCGGCGAAGGGGCGGGACCGTACCTCTCTGAATATTTTAAAAAATCGCAGGGTGGAGTTAAAGAGAAGAACTTTTTTCGTAAGGTTCTACAACAAATCCTGTTCAACACTATGTCAAGCTTTGGAATACGCGGTCGTTGGGCGCACTAGTTAGTATCCACTGCTTTGTTTGCTATTAATTGCTTAATCAGTTGTATGTAGTCCACTGATATCTTTTGTACACTTGTATCATTTTTTTTTCCCTCAAATATAAAGGAGGGTATTATTATGGTCCTTTCAACATTAAACTAAAAATTTTTGAAATTGAAATGATCTAAACATTTGTATGCTTTCTCATGTATGTGTTTGACTTAGCGGAGGAACTGTCGTACGGATTAATTCTACGACATAAAAACACAGAAAGCTTTTAAAAAAATCTCCTTCACGTAGGTACACATCACCGTGCTACTCCGAAGTAAAATTAGTGTACGATTAAACGAGAGAAATCACCTGTTCGAAGTTTTTGATCGTTATTTTACGAGGAGTTCACGATGAGGGATTAACGCCCTTGCCCTCACGCTCCCCTACCCTCGTTAAAATAAATGATCCAAATGGTGGTTCTAAGTCTTTTTTATGTGCCTTACTCTGTTACTCCGGCTTTGGTGTTCTGTGTTTTTCATGCCGTTGCTGATTGAAGTATGCCGTTACCAAGCGTGAGGCGGGGCTCTCCTTCACGTATATCCATCGATCGTAAACCTCTCGTAAAATAACGATCAAATTCGAAACAGGTGAGTTCTCGTTTTAATCTTACTATTCTATGAGAATCCATTCTCCAAGTACCCTCGCTACTGCACAGGGAGTCTTGAGGCTTGTTTCTTCTACATTTTTCCTCTTGTTGGACAATACATCATTATTCACATCTTGTTGTTGAACTGCGATTAGGGTGTAATCATCATTGGGGAAAGACTTTAGCGATACTCGCAATTGATCTTTCTGTTTCTCTCTGTTGAGAAAAAGAAAGGTACAGTGGTTAATTATGGCTCTGCAGTGTGGCGCGTTCTTTTAATCTGATGTTTACACGGTTGGAAGCTTAGGTATTTGGCTCCAAGAGATTTGGACACATATGCAACACAAGAAGGATTGACCATCATTCAGGTGGACAATGAAATCAAGGCATCGTACGGAAGGATATGCTGGTGTAAAAGAGATACTCCAGTTTTTGTGTCTACTGTAATCAACTGGACAGGGATGCATTCTGGTGGGAGAAGTAGGAATGGGTGTGGTTTGGGGTCGAGGACCTTTTCAAGACCACCAAACCTCCGCTCTCTCATGCATTATTTGGAAGATAAATACAATGTACATTATGTCGGGGGGTCTCAGCATCAGATCAATCCATTTATAACATTCTCCTGTTACCTATATCTGATCAAGCCTAATAACTCCATCCAATTCTCCTGCATACCACTCCTGCACCAGGGTGTGATTTACATCTGATCAATGCATATACCAAAAACTTGCTTTGATTTGGTTGTGGTTGGACAACTGGAGCAGGCCCCGGGGGAACATTACAAGTACACAGTTTTGACAACTCCACACAATAGGCAAAGGTCTGGATTGATCTAGTCGCGCTGAACTGAAGTGGTGCAGTTAGCATTATGGAAACATAGAACCCATAGGTGCAGGAGAAGGGCCATTCAGCCTTCAAGCCTGCACACCACATTTAATTGATCATGGTTGGATCATCCTGTTCCCTACTTACTCCCACTATATTCTCTTGCATTCCATTAGCCCTAAGAGCTAAATCTTAACTCTTGAAAACATCCAGTGTGAATTGGTCTCATACAATCATATGAAAAAAAAAAGCAAACAACATATAAGTTAACATAAACATCCATTCACAGCAGATTTCCACATTTCCCTCACTGTGATTGAAAGGCAAAAAAATGTCCAATCTTCTTCCTCTTTATACTCCGCGGTCGGGGCAGTCGAACCATCCGCCAGTCGGAAGCGATCGAATCTCCAACAGACGGCGTTTGTTGAAGCCCCCACAACGGGCGATCGAGAGTTTCCGCGTGTCGGGGCGGTCAAAGATCTCCACATCAAGGCGGTTGTGAAGTTTTTTTTTCCCGCGTCAGGGCGATTGTGAGGTCCCGTGTCGGGGTGATCAAAACTCCCGCGTTGGGCGGTCGAAGATCTCTGCAGCTTGGAGGTCCCGGAAGGCAGTCTCTGATCGACGCGAGTTCGTGATGTTAAGTCCTCTGGTTCATGATCGCGGATAGCTCTCCGCGTTCCAGCAAAGTCCAGCTCTTTCTCCAGTGACGTAATCGATACTCGGAGGTATTAGAAAAAAGTCCCCCACCCATCCCCCCCATGGTTAGGAGAACATACATTTCCGACGACACTGTCAGATTCTGTGGTAAATTTTTTGTACTGCTATATTGGTTAATGCTACTGTATATTTCACTGCTCTATTGTGGGAGATACATAACACATTGTAATAAGGGTTAATCTACAGTGAGACTGGTGGGAGAACTGGGAAGTTAAAAATGCTGCCACAAACAGCAATGTGATTATCAGCTCTTAAGTGAATTCTGTCACCAGGATGCAGTGCTGCCCATCTCCCTGTCTCCAAAGGCACTTCCAGTTAACTCTTTCACCCCTGGTGTTTTCCAGGTATGGCAAAGTGTGTTGAATCAAACAACGTTTAAACTTCCTAGCACGGAAGGAGGCTATTGTGACTACTGAGTCCGGACTAATAGAAAATAAGTTCATAGGTTCATGCGATAGGAGTAGAATTAGGCCATTCAGCCCAACCAGTCTACTCTGCTATTCAATCATGGCTGATCTTTGCCTCCTAATCCCATTTCCCTGCCTTCTCCCCACAACCCATGACACCAATTCTAATCAAGAATGTGTCGATCTCTACCTTAAACATATCCACTGACTTAGCCTCCGCATTCCTCTTTGGCAATGAGTTCCACAGATTAACTACCTCTGACTAAAGATGTTGGTTGACGCAACTCTCCTGGTTCTTGATCAGACTTCAGGCTTCTGTACCCTCTCCTCAATCCAGCAGTGAGAAGAGGATTTTCCCAGATGTTTGGGATATCCTTGATGACAGCACAGTGGCGCAGTGGTAAAGCCTTAAGCGCTAGAGACTTGGCTTTGATCCTAACTACGGGCGTTGTTTGTACCTTTTCTCTGTGACAGCGTGGGTTTTCTCTGGAAGCTCCAATTTCCCCCCATACTCCAAAGATGCACAGGTTTGTAGGTTAAGTGGCTTTGATGAAAACATTGTAAATTGTCCCGAGTGTGTAGGATAGTGCTGGTCTACAAGGTGTTCTCTGGTCAGTGGGCTGAAGAGCCTGTTTCCACGCTGTCTCTCTAAATTCTGAAGCTGCTATCTGCTTGAGGAAGGATGGGACTGTGATGGACTGAGATGAGTCCACCGTTCTCAGCAGCCTCTTACATTCCAGTGCATATGAATTGCCGCATCAGCTCAAAATGCAACCAGTCAGGATACTTTCTACACTGCATCTGTAGAGGGTTTTTGTTTAGTATTCAGTGACATACAACATTTCTTTGAACGTCTCAAAAAGTAGAAGCGCTGGTTCCTTAACTTTATTATTCCATCCATGTGCTGGGCCCATGACAAGTCATGCAAGGTGTAAACGCCATTGAATTTGAAGCTGTCAATTCTCACTACTGCTGATGTCATTCAATACAACCAAATGTCATATCATGCATGTCTTACACAAGATTAAACCACTTTTATCGGAATATAACATGGATGGCCATACATTGCTTGCTGTCGAACATCACCCATATCTAGGAGTCGAATTAAGCAAAGATTTAAGTTGGGCAACGCATATTGGTCAAGTGTCTAACAATGCAAATAGAACTCTCGGCCTACTCAAAATAAATGATCACGCATGTAGTACATCCGTCAAAGAGAATGCCGACAAGTCCTTGGTCAGGCCCAAATTGGAGTATTGTGGAGCCTTATGGGATCCTTTCAACAATAACAACAAGATCACCCTGGAGAAAGTACAACGTCGAGCAGCCCGCTTTGTACGTAATGACTACAAGCATAAATCAAGCGGGAATAATATGCTGACTTCTCTTGGATGGGATACCCTAGAGCTCCGCAGAATCAGGCTAAGACATTGTAATTTACAAGGAGATTCACAAAATCACGGCATCAAATCTTCCCTCATCCCAGAGCACCAACTACCATGAAACAAGACAAAATAACGGTCCCTACATCATCAACTCGCTAAATTTCAATAAACTTTGCTACCAATATTCTCTTTACCCAAGGACGAAAAGGGAATGGAATATGTTACCACCCAACACACATGCTGCTCCCAATGTTAAGTCATTTAAAAAGGGGATTGAGCAAATAGATCTCCTCAACTTGGTCAAAAAGGCCCACTTCAAAATGTAATCGCCACTCTACTCACTCCAACCTGCGCAAAATAACCACTGACAAGGTGTTTGCGCAGTAATCAACCAGAACCAGAACTGTCAATGAAACACTTCCCTCAGTTTTGCACTGGCGTACCAAGTTACAGGTAGGTTCAGTTTAGTTTAGTGATACAGCGCAGAAACAGGCCCTTCAGCCCACCGAGTCCACACTGACCAGCGATCCCCACATATTAACAACATCCTACACACACCAGAGACAATTTATGCTTATATCAAGTATACAAACTCAAGCTAATTAACCTACAAACCTGTACGACTTTGGCGAGTGGAAACCGAAGATCTCTGAGAAAACCCACGCGGTCATGGGGGGAACGTACAAACCCCATGCAGACAGTACCTGTAGTCGGGATTGAACTCGGGTCTCCAGCACTGCAAGCGCTGTAAGGCAGCAACTCTACTGCAGCACCACCCCCTTTTTTTGTTATTTTGTGCTGAAATCTCAGGAGTGCCACTTAACCCCACAAACCCAAGGGAGTATGTTGCCAACCCAGCTGGCTGTGCAGTGTTCTCTAGTCAGTATTCATGCCTCAAATAAACACTGATCTATTCCGTTATCCCACCACTGTCCACGGACCCTTGATTGTACATAAACCGGTTGCCGCATTTCTGACATGATGACTGATTGCACATTCCTAGTAATTAATTGTCTGTCAAATGTTTTCAGGACATTTTAAAATAATGAAAGGTGTTATATAAATGGTAATTCTTTCAGTACTTCTTTAAATATTGAATAGACCACCTTGCCTCTGGGAACTGGGAAAGTTCATTTAAGGAAATTGAATGAGAAACAAACCTTGCATGGCTCTGTCTTGTTAATCAAGATTATGTCCGTTCCTTTGGCACATTTCCCAATTCCCATATCCTTTGAATCCCTTGATGTCCATATCTCTATTAATTTGAACCTTCAGGGTTTCAGTTCAGTTGAGTTTAGAGATACAGCGCAGAAACAAGTCCTTTGCCCCACCGAGTCCGCACTGATCACCGTATCCCGCACATTAACACTATCCTACACACACTAGGGACAATTTACATTTACACCAAGCCAATTAACTTACAAACCTGTACGTCTTTGGAATGTGGGAGGAAACCAAAAATCCCAGAGAAAGCCCAAGCAGGTCACGGGGAGAACATACTAACTCCATACAGACAAGCACCCATAGTCAGGATCGAACCTGGGTCTCTGGCGCTGTAGGGCAGCAGCTCCACCGCTGCATCACCGTGCTGCCCTTAATGTACAACCTTTGCATAAAGAAGCTACATCTCATGTAAATTTAAAATGGCTGATCCCTTAGTTCAAATTGATCTCCTCTAGTTTTAAACTCTCCAGCTGGAAAAAGCAACCTCTTAGCATCCGCAGTGACCATCCCTCTTGGAACCTTAAGGGCCTGTCCCAATTACACAACCTTTACAGGCGACTGCAGTTGCATAGGCTCTCCTTGGGGGGGGTGGGGGGGGTGTTTGGTGGGGGGGGTTGGGGGGGGGGGGGTGTGGGTTGGTGGGGGGTTTTTGTTTTTAAAAATTTTTTTTGTGAGGGGGGGGTGGGGGGGGGGGGGGGGGGGGGTTTTTGGGGACCACATACTGGGAGTTTGTGTACAGTTTTGTTCTCCTATTTTGTGGAATGAACATCCTTTGTGATTGAAGTGCAGCGCATGCGTTAGGGTTCACGAGATTGAATCCCGGGGATGGCGGACTCGTCATATGAGGTAAGATTGAAAAGACTAGGCTTGTATTCACTGGAGTTTAGAAGGTATGAGGGGGGATCTTATAGAAAACATATAAAATTATAAAAGGACTGGACAAGCTAGATGCAGGAAACATTTTTTTCAATGTTGGTTGGTGAGTTCAGTAATCCAGGGGCCACAGTCTTAGAAATAAAAAGGGAGTTTCCATTTTACGACTGAGGTGAGAAAAATTTTTCTACCCAGAGTTGTGAATTTATGGAATATTCCCTGCCACAGAGGGCAGTGGAGGCCAAATCACTGGATGGATTTAAGAGAGTGTTGGATAGAGCTGTTAGGGGCTAGTGGAAGTCAAGGGATATTTTGGGGAGAAAGCAGGCACAGGTTAATTGATAGCGGCGATCAGCCATGATCACAATGGAATGGCTGGTGAAGGCTCAAAAGGGCCGAATGGCCTCCTCGGCCTGCACCTTATGTTTTCTAATGGTTTCTATGTTTCTGACTGCCTGGCACGGATAGGGTCGCACGAAATTTATCAAACGTGTTGAAAATTAAGCTGCGACCAGAAAGACGATGCAGGCTGTATGGTCGTGAGAGGTTTCTATTGGTCGTGGGGGGGGGGGGGGGAGAGGTCCACCTCGGACATGTCGCCCATAGGGGTCGCCTGTGTGTTCGTGAGTGAGGGTCTACTAAAGTTAGTTAGCGTATTTCTACTGGTGGTCGCCGTTCCTGAAAGTGTTCAAACTTGTTGATAATTATTTGGTCGACAGGCGTGCCCCTATTCATGGGTGCTCCGGCAGTTCATCTGCAAAGGCTTCTCGCGGTAGAGTGGGGACAGCTTTTAGTATCCTTGTTGAGATCAACTTCTCCTATCTTACACTTATAGAGATTCCAAGCCAAATTACTTTCCATTAGTTGTAATGAAACCACATATTGGGAAGTTATTGGTTGGATACCCTGCCTAAATCATTGTTTTTTCTCAAATATTGTTAGGGCAATTGGAGTTATAGTTCTGACTAGATTGGATAATGAATCATCAAAGATCATAAAAACAAGTGAACGTTGAGAGAGTGTCGATTGTGGCCAATCTAATCAATGATTCCCGAAGACCATTTTCACATCTTCAGACGCCAGGGTTGAATGATCTATTCCACGCCAAGTTTTGTGGGTTCTGAAGGGGACTCAATGAGGATTTTTGTTGTTGGAACCTGGCTAGGCAAGTCCACACTGATGAAGTCAGGGAGTGATGATGGGAGATTGGAGGCCAGTAACTTGTTTGCTGCGGGGGGGGGGGAGGTGGGGGACGCACTCCTATTGCTTATTGAGGTGCTCTGTGCGCTCCCGAAGCATTGAAGAAAAGCCACCACCACAGTTGTCCTCACCTGGATTTTTACAAGGGCGAGAGAGATATTTGCCAAGTCACTCGTGCAATTTCTTACCTAGTGGACATTGATTCTTCACATCACCATTATGTAGTTTCTAGAGAGTAAGGGCAGGTATCACGGTCTCATCTAAATTCATAGCTTGGCTGATGCATTATCCTGAATTTAGTTCCCTAGTTCTACGCCATTAGATTACCATCGGTCCCTGAAACATGTCTTAATGAATTAATCAGTTTGCTTGATGCCCGACTCTTTCTTCCACTTATTTTGAACTGTAGATCTTCAGTTTCTGTGCTTAAAAAGATTTAGAATTACTGTCACCCCTCTTCCAAACTGGGGAGAAAGTGCACAGAAGTTCACCATGTCAGGGCTTTTACTTTAGAAAATATAGCACGGAAAGAAAGCCTTTTGGCCCACCATAGTCCATGGCGACGGCAGTGATCACACTGTACATTAGACACCATCACTACACATTAGGCGACAATATAATATTCTCTAACCGTACGATAGTCAAGTCAACCTACAGAACCTGTAGGTCTTTGGGATGTGAGACGAGAAAACCGGTAGCACCCGGAGACAATACCAACCTGTGCCTACTGGTTCAGGGACTGGACCTGTGCAGGGACTCCATAGTCGGGATCGAACCTGGGTCTGGCTTACTGTTAAGAAATGCCACGCAGCGCTGCGTCTTATGGCAACCATGTTTGAGCTTTCGTTAATTCAAAAGGAGCAACTGAATTGCAGTTTTCAACCAATCTGGACAAAGAGAATCGTATTTACCTGCTTTCATCTGGAATTGAACTGTTTAGGCCATCGAGGATGTTTTATGTGTGGCAGTTTCACCTTTGCTAGTTTTCACAATAAGCCAGCTCAAGAGCTTGCAGAACAATTACTCACCAAATGTTCAGGATTGATCCCAACACATCTTTTGATCAGGCATCAATCTGAGACTCTCTTGCTCCATCAGGTAGATGTAAGTTGTAAATAACACAAAAAGAAATGCTTTCAGAGAAGTGTAGCGGAGTTCTCCTGTGTATTTGCTGATCCCTTAATGCTATCTAAAGCACATGCACTTGTCATTTATCAGATGTGGGCAACTTGCTATGTGTGAACTCACTTGCCATTTATCCAGAAATTGCAACAACCACTACAACAGCCAGAGAAACTACTTTGGCCCGTTATGTAATTCTATTGAGGAGCCAGTGCTGCTAGAATAATGGGAGCCTTTGGGCGGCGTAGGTTACCACAGTGTACAGCTGATGTTATAAAAGCAATTTTCCAAGTAGGAGGCAGGGAGTGGCAAAACCTCCCCTATCTCCGCAATCGCCTCCTATTAAATCACTTCTAGGCCACTCTTATTCCTTTTTCAACTCAGGCATCCCCAGGGGGGGGGGGGATACGTCTATCAGACTCAAACAGTGGTGGGTTGTTGGGGGTTTGTAAATGATGATTGAATTCCACTAGGGTTACCCTTATTCATCGCCTTATGCAATGGGATAACTCTCCTCATATGCCATACTAACCCAACTTGATATAACCAACTTTATTCCCCACGTTTTCCAATCCTGATGAACGGATTATTGACATGAAAGCATTCTCCCGCTGCTGGTTGTTTTTGGCAGCATTCGCAGGTTGGCATTCCTCGTTTAATGGTCGCGGCGCGACTCCTGGAAGTTCGGCCCTCTTACAAACGGCCATTACGGCAAAGTAAGGAAGATTGTATCTTACTGCAAAATACCACAGATAACTGGAAACCTGAAGTAAAAACCAGTAAACTTGGATGGACAATTATGTAAAAGGTAACAGGGCAGCATCTGAGAAGTGGGATAGTTAGTTTGTGTTCATGGGGGCAATGGCCTTTCATCCAGGTGGAGCTGAGCATTTCAGCAGCATATTTCTGGTTTTTAGTCCTGTCAAAACTTTTTCTGTAACGTTTTATTACCATTCAGGGGGTGTACACATGTACATGGCAACAATAAACCAAAACTGGAAACTAAAGAACTGTGTTAGTGGCTGCGGAGCTAGGCACGTGTGTAGTTTCTTCTAGTGAGTGAAAAGACAAGAATGTAACCCACACAAAGTGGTTCAACAAGTTGTTAGATACTGAGACAAATAAGGCATGTGCGGAAATAGCCTTTGTCTCAGTAGTGGGTACAGGGTCTCAGGTCACCGTTTGTGTGACTGATGCTGCCTTTACCACGTGCAGGGAAGTCCTCCCGGTTATGACAGGGTTCCGTGCCTGAGAACATGTTTTTCAAGTTTGGAAACGATCACACAAAACTGCGTGTGGGGGGGATCACAGGAAACAAACTGTGACAGGAGGAGTGAAGCCAGATGGGGGGGGGGGAAGATTGTGGTGCAAATTGTGCGAGCTCAGTCAGTTCAGCGCTCCCAGACCTGCTCAGCTCACCCAGACCCTGTTCCTGAGTATGCTGTGGGTTAGGCCGCCTGAAATCGGGGAGGGATGACTTATTCATGGCGGAGTGGGGGGGGGGGGGGTGTTGGGGGGGGGGGGGGGGGGGGGGGGGGGGGGGACATGTCCCCTTTACCACCTGGGGGAAGATGGACTGAAAGCACAGATAGTAGCCGCTAAATCTATTCCCTTCTATCCTGCGCTCTCTTGCAATGGGAAGTGTTCATACACTTAAATGTTATGGCACTAAGTATAAAGCAGTTGGAATAGTGTCCATAAGTCCAGACTTACGGAGGACCTGTATTAGGACAACACTGACTTGCCTCTATACAGCGGGATCACATGAAGATGGTCGTGCTAGCATGTTTAGTGAATGGAAGGTTCGTACTGACATGAGGAGAGCTTCCGGGGAACCCAATGGTGTTCGTGGGTCGAGGAGAAAATACAATGCTGTTAAAGACAGCACCCACAGTCAGGATCAAACCTGGGTCTTCTTTTGGTGCTGGGACTGTGTAGAGACTCTAAAGGGCCCTGTACATCAGCATGCTACTGCATGCGGGCTAGGCGCGGGGGGGGGTGGGGGAACGGACTAACCTGGTCGCTTGAGCGTACAGCTCTCGCTGGGATTTCCTGCCGGTCCCACTTTCGATCGGCGGAGGCGTTATATAGAGTAGTGGGGGCTGGTCCTGACAATCGTCGGGCTCCGAAAACTTGACACTGTCCCAATGATTAGCGCCGCCAATCGGCCTGGCAGGGACCACGACGCTTTGAGAAACGTTAACGCAGCGTCTCGACGTGTACGCATCGTCTCAACACATAGTATGCAGCGTCTTTTGGCTTACGCATAGCGCGTTGGCATGCGCGGCGAATGAAATCAAGCCCCAACGTGAGCGTTTGAGGTTGTCATCAACCGTCAAGATCGCGTGCGACTGTCCAAATTCAGTCGGGCCGCCTCCGCCCCAGCTGATGGGTTGGAGTTGATTGTATGACTAGTCGCGGGTACTGCCGTCGCAACACATTTCACGCCCCGGGGTTCTGAATTGGGACCGGCTCCGGTCTGAGGCCGTACGCCTTAAGCGACAACGTTTTTGGTCGCGCTAGTCGCATGCAAATCACATGCTGGTGGGGACAGACTCTGTGCCACCGTGCACTGCTTTGTGGTACATGATTCATTGGGAGCTGCTCAGAGGGCAGCCTAATTATTGTAGTAAATTCTACAGCCCTGTGTGTACTTCCCAGTGGAAGTTGATTATGATGCTTCTATAAGTAGGTTTGTTTGGATGAATTCCGTTTAATTGGTTTTCCCCTTTGTTCAGTTGACTGACGTTCTCAGTTATTACCTGCTTCTGGTGCTGTTTCATTTTCTCTGATGCCTCTAATCCACTGATATTACATTGTGACCCAATAGTAGAGCATCTTATGATTTTTGGTCGTCTGTACCTAATCAGTAAATAGTTCTTTGGAACCATTATATCCAAGGAGATGAGATTTGTTCTTGTACCCAATTCATCTCCTCAATCAACCAGCTCCAAAAAACAATTTTGATCGAGATTCGTCTGCCTGCGTGCACTTGCATGTGTTAATATCTGAACAGGAAGTCATGCCTGTAAAGTTAAAGGGCCTTATCTATTTGTGGAATAGAAATGAAATGCGGATTGAGTCAGCAAAGTCATTTGCGGCATTTCTCATGGAGTGATACAGATTGAAACTGGCCGTTCGGCCCAACCGGTCTGTGCCGACCATCAAGCGCCCTGTACACGAATCCTGTTTCATTGTATCCACATTCCATCAGAATGTTCTTCTGTGGGAAGAGGAAGTAGAAGCAAAGGTTTGGAGGGCAGAGAATTTGCCAGAATTAATGACGGCGTAGTGGTTCTGTTCTGATGGGCTGTGGCAGAACTGTGGATCGTTTCGTGCATTGCCTCTTTCCTGCCATCGACTTTCCTCCTGATTTGATCATTTATTCAGTTTCATTTTATTAAAGCGTTTAATCAGCATTCATAAAGGGGCTGTCTCCCTGAGCTGAGTTAAGTGTTAAGTTTTTAAACATGCTGTAACTAGTGTGCTTGCAGAGAGCAGTGCATGAGGTTCGTGTCTGGAATGCTAGTTTACCTCACAAGGCTCCAGCTCAGGTGCACACTCTTTTTCTTGCTTTATTTTAGCTTCTTTCTCCTGTGTGCATCCTGCTCATTTGAGTTCATACCATATGGTAGTTGTTAATTCATAGCCTCGCTTCTGTTGAAGCTGAAAAAATCGTGTGGTGTTGTGATTGAATTCAGAGTTGTAAAGTAATGGTGGCAATGGTGGTGATTCAGCTCACTTTGCCATCCAGCTCTGTGAAAACCTGTTGCTTTGCCCAACGCTTCCATTGATTTGGGGAAATATACACTGTCTAGCTCAACCCCAACATTTTTTTTTTTTTTTTTTTGGTTTTCTTTTTTGGGGTCTCAGGGCTATACTGATGATGACTTGTCTTGAATTGAAGTGAATCCACATTGGTGAGTATAGTTGGTATACACATGAAACAGTTGGGAAATGTAAATTATAAATTGAATTGAATTTATTTGTCTATTCACCAAATATAAAACAAAATGTCCATGACCATTACAACATAAAACAATAAAAAATAAACCAAAACACCAAAAATAATTTAAATATAACATCCATCACAGAGTGAATCTTCTACAGGCCATACTCCTCACTGTGATGGTAAGGTTAAAAAAAGTCTTATCACTTCCGTGCTTCTCCTGCAGTCAGGCCAGTCAAACTGCTGCGTTGAGGCAATGCGAGGCTCCGGTATTTTGATGCACCGGGGTGGTGACGAAAGGTCCTGGATCGAAGCGATACAAGACTTGCGATTTGGGACGGAGCAGTTGCTGTGGCTGGAGCTCCCGAATATTCAGTCTCCAACCAGGGACTGCGATCTCCCGATGTTACAAGACAGAGCCCTTGCGGCCGAAGCATCCGAAGGTAGAGTAAGCAGCCGCAGTCGCAGAGGCGCCACCCTCAGCCTCCGAAAGCCAGCCAGTTCCTCGAGCCCACAGGCACTGCAGACGGAGTCATCAAGGTTGACTCCCAGCTTGGAGGACGCCAGCTGCTTCAGCGCGACTCGGAGATATGACATGGAAACAAAAGTTGCATCTCCGTTGAAAGAAAGATATTTAAAAAAGGTTTTCCCAACCCCCCCCCCCACCCCCCTAAAATAATATACAATCTAAATAAAAGACTTATAATGACATCTAACATTAACGCTAAGACAAAAAAGGAAGAAAGACAGACAGAGACGCAGGGCACACACACACACACACACACACACAGCGCACCACAACACACTCACACACACACACACACACACACACACACACACACGCCTGGTACCATTAATGGCGCTTTTCAGCGACGGTCTTCGAATCCGTCAGCGATTTGAAACCACGAGGCCGGAAGACCGTCTGCGCATACACACACAAAAACACCATCAACAAAAAGCGGGGGGCCAGGGGAAAGCGGGAGAAGCACTGTCCTGAAATTCACACCTGTGATGGACTGGGAAGATAAAACCTGATGCACAGTTAACGGTAAGTCATTAGAGAGAAGGGGAGAGAAGGGGGGGAGAAGGTGTGGAGGCACTCTTAAGATAAGCAGATACTTTTAATAAAGTTTTAGCGGGCATTTAACCATTACCGGTCGGCTTTACTTTCCATTTTTTTCTCAACATGCTTTACCTTCGTTTATCTTCGATTGCCTTTGATTACCTACAATAGCATTACGACCTACTATGACCTACCTCAACTAAACCTACGAGTAAAAAAATATAGATTTTTTCCATGGCGACCTTTTTTTACTCGCGGGCGTTTTTCAACTTGCTAAAAAAAAACATCGCAACCTATCTGAGGCCTCGAGTACGTGGGGACTGCTCTTGAGCATGAAGGAGAGTTACAAAGACCTCCTAGGACCTTGTGTCAACCATGCTGCGAGTATAGAAACATAGAAACATAGAAAATAGGTGCAGGAGTAGGCCATTCAGCCCTTCGAGTCTGCGCCGTCATTCAATAGTATCATGGCTGATCATCCAACTCAGTATCCTGTGCCTGCCTTCTTTCCATACCCACTGATCCCTTTAGCCACATGGGCCACATCTAACTCCCTCTTAAATATAGCCAATGAACTGGCCTCAACTACCTTCTGTTGCAGAGACATTCCACAGATTCACATCTTTCTGTTGTGAAAAATGTTTTTCTCATCTCGGTCTAAAAGACTTCCCCTTATCCTTAAACTGTGACCCTTGTTCTGGGACTTCCCCAACATCGGGGGAAACTATCTTCGCCTGCTTCAAGCCTGTCATCCCATTAATGAATTTTGTAAGCTTTCAATTAAGATCTCCCCTCAATCTTCCATTAATTCTAGCCATAAAGTACAAGCCGAGGTCGATCCAGTCTTTCTTCATATGAAAGTCCTAGACATCCCAGCAATCAATTCTGGTGAACCTTCTCTGTACTCCCTCTATGGCAGAATGTATTCCCTCAGATTAGGGAGACCAAAACCTGCACACAATACTCCTGGTTTGGTGCATACCAAGAACCCTGTAACAACTGCAGTTTAGTACCTCCCTTCTCCTATACTCAATGCTTTCTGCCCTGTATTGAAATACTAACATTCATTTGTAACATTGGACTGGTGTACGAGGACATCAGGTCTTGTTTGCATCTTACTCTTTCCTTACATCGGCCACCATTCAGGATATAGTGTTCCACTCTTTCCTGTTTTGCCCACCAAATGGATAATCCTCACATTTATCCACATTTTACAGCATCTGCCATGCATTGCCACTCACCCAAACTATCCAAGTCCTTGCTTCTCCTTGCATCCTCCTCAAGCTAACACTGCCCCCAGCTTCATGTCATCGCCAAACTAGGGAGATGTTTGCATTCAATTCCCTAGTCCAGATCCTTAATATATATTGTAAAATAGCTTGGGGGTCACAGCATGAGCCTTGCCGGGCGTTTTACCCCATCTATAGGTCACTGCCTACATTTGTCGAAAAGGTCGTTTCACTCCGACTCTTTGCGTCCTGTTATGCGCCTGGCCAGATCTTTCTTCAACATCTTACTGAACACCCAATACCGTCATCCTTGTGCTTTAAGTTTGCATACGAATAATCTTATGTGGGAACCTTCGTCTAAAGGCCTCTGAATGTCCAGATAGACGTTACCATCCCACTGGTTTCCCTTATCCACTCTACTTGTTAACATCACGAAATATTAGTCTTAATGTTTCGTAAGACTTGATTACCTTTCCATCGTTGACTTTGTTTAATGATTTCACCACTTTCAAATGTGGTTGCTTCCCATCTTTAAATAACTGTCGCTGCATTTTCCCCAATCCGTTGTTAGACTAAATGGTTCTGTATTTCCCCGTATTCTCGCTCACTCCTTTTTAAAGAGCTTGTTTTTTTTAGGGTTCTTTTACTTACCCTACAATCGCTAGGAACTACTCCAGAATCTTAAAGTTCTTTTATTTATCACTATGAATGCATCCATATTTCTGGGGCTATTCCTTATGTACTCTGGGATGCTAGACCTATCTGGTCTGGGGATTTATCGGCCTTTAATCCTTTCAATTACCCCAACAAACCACTGCCAGGCTAACTGGATTCACTCAGTTTCCTCCATCTCATTTGACCGGGTCGCCAAAGAGTCGAGAGCAAACTCTTCTATAACTCGCCAATTAGCGCGCTGTGGGACAAGGCCCTACAAACACACACAACACACCGCTGATGTATCAATAGGATGCCTGTGTAATGGCAGACAGTATTAGCTTTTATTACAGTGGCTTGCAAAGTTTCATTACCCCTTGAAACTTTTCCACATGTGTCTCGTCTTAACAACCACAAAACGTAAATGTATTTGTTTATGGGAGATTCTGTGAATAGGACCAAACAAACAGTGCGCCATAATTTGAAGAGGAAGGAAAATGATACATATGTTTTCAATTTTTTTAACAAATAAAAAATTTTTGGCGTGCTAAGGTATTCAGCCCCCATTTACTCTGAACCCTAAATAAAACCAGTGCAACCAATTGCCTTCAGAAGTACTAATTAGTATTGAGTCCTCTTTGGTGTGTCGTAATCTATCTCTCAGTATACATACAGGCTGTCTGTGAGGCCCTCAGTAGGGTTGTGGAAGAAACATTAGTGAAACAAAACAGGTTCATGAAGCCCTGGAAAACACACCAGGGACAAGTTCAAGGGATAAGGGGTGGAGAAGTTTAAAAGCAGGGGTTAGGTATAAAAATATCCCCAAGCTTTTTGAAACATCACGTGCACTGTTCAATCCATCATCCGAAAATGGAAAGTGTATGGCACAACTGCAAGCCGACCAAAGACTTGGCCGTCCAACCTAAAACTGCAGGCCGGACAGGGATTGCATTGATCATGGAGAAGCTGCCAAGTGGCCATGGTAAACCTCTGGAGTATAGCGGCCAGAGATCCACCAGAGCCAGGTGAGGGGAGAATGTCCTCAGGGACAAAACCTATTTAGTCGTGCACTCCACTAATCAGGCCTTTATGGAAAGTGTGCCAAGAAGATAGCCATTGTTGAAACAAAGCATGCTTGAGTTGCTATCCAGATTTGTTACAAAAGCCACTACTAATGTCAAAGAAATACAAAGTGCAGAATATTATGTATAGCTACAGAGTAGAAAGTGCAGATTACAAAGAAATGTTCAAAGGCCTCATATGGAGGTAAATGTGAGAGATCAAGAATACTTCCTGGTTTATGAGAAGTTATTTGTGTTCTGGGAAAGGTGGGTGAGTTTCAGTCCCTGGTGTTAATCCACTATTTAATATAACTGTGTGCTTAAAAATTTCGTAAACAGAAAACTATCTGTGTTTGACGAAGGGTCTGAAGAAGAAAGGTCCCAGACCTGAAATAAGTACTCCTATCCATTCCCTCCACAGATGGGAATAGGACTTAGTGAGATATGGCTTACGTGGGGGTAAATTTTGGGACTCAGCTTACATTGGGACACCGTTACGTCGGCGCATGAATGAGATGGGTTCAAATGGCCAATTGGGCCCTGTTTTCCATGCGTTTGATGATGGGTTCGGATGACTGTGAGAATGGGAAACTGAGGATGAGAAGGAGTTTCTGCCCAGTGGCCAAGGAACATGTAAACTCCTATCTCTCCAGGGACTAACTTTTACTGTACCAATTTACTGTTTGTGGGTGTGATGTACTTTTTAAAATTGCTGTTTTTTCCTTATTCCTCCTCACAATATGCAATATATGTATATTCTGTTTGTAGTTTGTTTGGTTTGTATGTTTGTTTTTTGCACACAAAGTCCGCTGAGCATTGCCACTTCTCATTTCACACTGCACATTTGTCTGTGTATGTGCGAATAAACTGATTGACAATGTGAAAAAACAGGCCTTTTATCCCATATGGAAATGTAACTTCAACCATCCATTGACACTAATCCCTTCATTCAAGCTCCAATTTTTCCATATTCTCGACATTCCCATTAACTACCACCAAGGTTCTACCACTCTCGACGTAAACTGATCGGGCAATTAACTACCAACACATATTATTTGGGATGTGGGAAGGAAGGAAACCAGGGCACCTGAGAAATAACTTGGTTCATGGGGCGAGAAATTGTGGGAAACTTCACACAAGATGCAATGATTGGAAACTGTGGACTCCGTCACATTGAGGTAGTTAGCTATATTTAGCAGTGCCTGTGCAGCCCTTTCGGTTATAGCAAACTATCCAGTTAACATTGAAGGATAGGACAAAAATGCTGAGTAACTCAGTGGGACAAGGCGCATCTCTAGCGAGGAAGGATTGGGTGGAAGTTTCGGTCGTCGAGACCCTCTTCGGGACCCTGAGAGTCAGGGGTGGGAGCGGGGACTTGACGGTATGGAAGGGTGAGGTGCGAAAAGGATGATCAAGAAACGAGTTCATGGTAAATGTAGAAATTGGATCACCCAGTCCATTCTTTCCAGAGATGCTTGCTGGTCCCGCTGAGTTTACTCCAGCACTTTATTGTACCTATTCTTCGTTGCATACCAGAACCTGCACGTTCCATTACTAACACATTTAAAAAAAAAAAAATATTTTTTTTTTTTTTTTTTCTTATGACATTGTATTGTTTGGCAAAAACTGGTCACGGTATGTTTATATGTGTACAAGGAATAAACAACACTTTTCTAGTGTACTTCAATGGCCATAGATCCATCTTTGGGACATTCTGTCAGGAAATTAGCTCTATACAAATGCAAATTACCTTTTTCAATTAATTGATCTGATCCTAAACCTCAGTCAAACTGCAGAAGGAGACCTTCCCTATATACTGGATGTGTGCCAGCAAATTTCCCGTTCTCATTGCTTACACCCTGCAAAAACTATTCTCTCTCAATTCACTTTTCATTCTTTATTGCTATTTTGTCCTACACTAAGGCAGTAAATTTTACAGGCCCATTTAATTTACCCTACAAGTCTTTGGGGAAAAATTCAGCATCCAAAAGAAATCCATATGGTCACAAGAATGAACAGGCAACTATCCGCACACGGAGCCCTTGAAATTCATGATCGTTCCAGAGTCTTCAGGCTGCTTCATGTGAAAGCGCATTTGATGTGACCGGCAGTCATCAAGGAATAGACAAAAAATGTGTTTGGAAAGGAGCTGCAGATTGCTGGTTTACACAGAAGATAGACAAAATAAATGGCTGGAGTAGCTCGCAGCATCTCGGGATAGAGAAATTGATGAGGCTTCTGGTTGAGCTTCTGACTCATCAGAAAAAATGGCGTTTGACCCTGAAACATCACACATTCCCTTCTTTCAAGTGATGCTTGCCTCCTGTCCGCGCTGTAGTTACTCCAGATTTTTTTGTCTATCCTCAAGCATTCTTTCAATAAACATCAAGGAACCCGAAAAGCTTTAGTGTTTAAGTAATTTTTATGAATTGCAGATGTTTGAAATTACAAAGCAATTTGCACTGCTGCACTGCCATTACCTTTCCAGGGTATCTTAAGGTAAGTCTGTACATCATCTCTATCTGATTGCACTTCGATAAAAAAAAACCAAGTTACAACGTATACAAGGCGTTTTTCCCTTTCCTTCCATTTTATTTCGGATTCTTGATGAGATGAACTTCGTCATGACCCGACACTATCGTCAGCACACATTTGGACAACGAAGCTGGGGGGGGACGGTAGGTGCTGCTATCTTCTCCACGGCTCCTTAAACAACAGATGCAGTACAAGGTAGTACACTAAGCCTTTTCGGTTGGTTGCAGCAGATGGAATGGCAACGGGACAACGGGCAAGGGCAAAGGTATAAAACTTCCAAGAGAACCGCGGGACGCGACAGGGCCAGCGGCCACTTTCACGGGTAGCCGCGGAGAGAAACCAACCGTGGCAATAACGGCACCTCGGTGCGGAAGAAAATTGGTCTGCGGATGTGGATAGTTCGCGCATCTGTGACACCCGCGCGCCCGCTTTCATACTCCAGACGTCCGCACTGGGAGCTGGATTCCCGAGATCCTGACTTCATTCCCCCCATCTCAACAGGACAAGGGGGAGCAAGGTACGTTGGGATCGGCCCTCGCACACCACGGCGGCATCCACCCAGTTCTCGGGTCCAGCCGAACGTCCGGGTGTACCGCCTTCGCTCTGGGGAGCCACCGCTGCCGCGGCTCGTCTATACGTACAGCGACCGGTAGACTTGGTGTTCGGCCTCTAGGCCGGGGGGGGGGCCGTGGGGGGGGGTGGTGGGGGGAGTGGGGTGGTGGGAGGTGAGCGTGGGTGGCCCGCAGGGGGGGGGGGGGGGGATGGGGTGTGGGCGCTCGGGGGGGGGGTGGGGGAGGTAGGGGCGGTGGAGCGGACCGCTGGCGGTTGGTTAGTGATTTGGTGGTTAGTTTATACTGTGCTAACATATGTTATAGTGTGTTGTGTTGTAGTGGTTGAGCCCCGTGAGCCGGTTGGTTGGTACGTCAGTTTTTTTTTTGTTTTTTTGTGACATTTTTTGCTAGTGGTTGTGGGGTGTGGGAGTTTTTTTAGGGAGTTTTGTTCGTACGGCTTTTTGTGGGTTTAGAGGGTGTTTTTTAGGTTTAGGTGGGTTTTTTTTGTTTAGGCCGGTAGAGCTACTGCTGAGTTCTTTTTTTTTTTTTTTTTTTTAGTGTTTCTGCTGCGTCGACGCAGCCCTGCGGGAGCAGGGGCTGCCGAACAACGCCGCGGTCAGGCTGCAGGTCAGGGCGACGGGTTGGCAGCAGTAGGTGGTCTCGACCAGCTTAGCTTGGCAGCTGCCGACATGACCTCCACGGAGATATATGTTCAAGAAGTGGTGGTAAGCCTGCACGGGACTTCGGGGTGCCTAGGTACCGGGGGGTTGCCGGCGCCGACAAATTATCTCCACTGCCTTCCTACCAGGCAGGTGGACCGCCACAGTCAGCTCGAAGGCGGAAACCAGCGTAATGTGAGGTGCTGGAGTTGTTATGGGCCTGCAGGAACAGTTGGCCCACGATGACCTAACCCACCGGAATCCTAGTATACACCTGATGGGGGTTGTTGGTCCGCTGGTGGAAGCCCCGGAGAAAAATTGCAGAGCCTGGGGAAAGTCGGCTTGGTCCTGCCGCAAGTAGCGGGGTCTACGGGTCGCATTGCTGAACCTGGTGTGGAGTCTTGGTGGAAGCAACTCGGTCAAAGGGATATGGGACGGGTGAATGAACAGCAGTCTCAGGCCTCCACAAGTCACACAGGAGGGACCGCCCCCTAGCATATCGTCTTCTCCAGCCAGCCATTACCAGAAGGCTGCCGGGATTCTGACTTCGGATGTCGAACCAGAGTTTGACGGAGGCCGTAGATCCAGTTCTAGCTGCGGACCTGCTGGATGTCGTGGGGAAAATTTGCCATCAGCTACCCAACAACTGGGGAGCCGCTGCACCCAAAACTGGCGGGAACCATTGACTATCTGACCAACTCACCAGCTTCTGGGTCAGGTAGTCACTGACACCATGGACAAATTCAAACCGCCCGACAACTGCATCACTTTAAGTGTGCCCACGGTGAATGCTCCACTTTGGGGGACTTTGAGTACTACCACCGAGATGCAGGACGTCCGCCTACAGCGCATCCTCAAACTCCTATCCGATGGCATTACAGCATTTGCCAGGACCCTCGATGGGGATAATGTGACCAGCGAGCAGCAGGATGCCCTGGCACTTCTCTGCAACGTGCAGTTCGAAATTAACTGCCTTCGTAAGAGCTTCATCCGGCCGACACTCCACCCGAACTTTGCAGGGTTGTGCCATACCTCCACCACTCCGCCATCTCATCAGCTGTTCGGGAATGATCTCGGGGTAAACAGTCAAAGACATGGATGAGGAGGCCAAGCCCGTTGGCCTTATGAAACCCACCACCGGCTAAAGTTTACCCATACAACGACAACAGCCGTATCCTACCAGGAAACCACGCCAGCGGATAGACCTTCCAGGACTATCCACCTCCACTTCCTCAACAACAGCGGCCTTTTTTAGGCCAAGGCCTGCAGACCCGCATGGAAGATGCGGCCACAGCCACGACCAGCTACACCACGTCCCCCCACAACGCCATACACCAAGACCCGCCATTGACCATGGAGGTAAGGGGGTCTGGTTCATCTCAGGGCATAGCAATTGTAACCTCACAAGTAGGAGGATGGCTGCGGGCATTTCATGGTGCTTGGGATGCACTAACCACAGACACATTTATTCTACTTTTGTACAATGTACCCATTTGAAAATGGAAACCTTTGAAACAGCTATGCAGCTGCTTTACCCGGGGTACTTTATGGCTTGCATCGATTTAAAAGATACGTACTATACAGTTCCCATCATAGAATCTCACAGGAAGTTCCTAAAATTTGGCTGGAAGGGACAGTTATGGCAATACAAAGCCTTACCCACTGGATTAACCACAGCCCAGACTATTTACCAAATTAGTAAAACCAATATTGGCACTCCTCCGACAACAGCATATCGTCATGTCATATTTGCACGATATCCTTATCGTGGGACAGCCCTCCAATTGGCAACGCTGGCAGGTCCAGCGACCAAATCTTTATTCGATACGTTAGAGTTTGTGACCCATCCAGACAAATCTACACTAAACCCCTCTCAAGTTATGGACTACCTGGGTTTCACCATTGACACAACCCTCATGATCCGTTGTGGTGGCAGATGGGACCCACACGAGTCTACCCTCCTCCGGACCCAAGGGATAAACTATCTGGACATGTTAGGGGCTTTCCATGGACTGCGGGCTTACTGCACTACCTCACAGCATTTACATGTCCATCTACAAATAGATAACACAACGGTGGTGGCTTATATAAATCATATGGGTGGTATCAGGTCATTATCTTGAGACGAATTGGCAAACACAATCTGGCACTGGTGCATTGAGAGAAATATTTAGATCACAGCGACCTATTTACCAGGGAAGCTCAATACAGTGGCGGACACCAGGCCACGAGTGTTCAATGATAACATCGAGTGGATGTTGAACCCCACAAATTTTTGCTGAAATTATAGCTAACTTTGGCACACCAGATATAAAACTCTTCGCGTCCAGGTTGAACCATCAGATACCAACGTATGTGTCTTGGGAACCAGACCCTGGGGCAGTAGCTATGGATGCTTTATCTCTCCATTGGGGGGAAATGGTTTTGCTACGCATTTCCCCCATTCTGCCTCATCAGTTGGGTATTGCAGAAAATTCAACTGGATTCTGCTACAGGCATCTTGATCCTACCCGACTGGCCTACACGGCCATGGTACCCGGTGGTCCTCCAAATCTTGAAACGTCCGTGGGTCCAAATTGATAAAACCCCAATTACGGGGGAAAGTCAACCCGTGCCATGGTCACCTACACCTGGGCTGCAGTTGGAATTTCGGGCATACCCCACAGTGCAGACTATCGCAAGGTGGCTCAGGGCGGTGTTGGCTTGCAGGTTCGTAAGACGCCGCTTGTCAAGGCCGGCATATCACCCAGAGCCATTAACCTCATCTCAGCGTCGTGCCGAGCATCAACCAGGAGGCAGTCCCTCACCCAGGTCAGGAAGTGGGAGGCATTCTGCTCCTGTACCAACACGACCTACAACTCGGCCACGATCCCTGATGTCCTGGGATTCCTAGCGGGCCTTCATTATGATGAGGGCCTCAGCTACAGTGCCATCAACAGCGCCAGGAGTGCGCTGTCCTCATACCTGGACATAGGTATAGGCTCAAACCACCTGGTGTCCAAATTCATGAGGAGAGTGTTCAACACCAACCCTCCACGCCCCAGATACAACATCACCTGGGACATAGGGATAGTACTGACCCTACTGAGGAGCTGGTCCCCTATGGCAGAGTTACCACTCAATAAGCTCACCCTCCAAGTGGTGATGCTGATGGCACTGACTACAGCTCAATGAGTCGAGGGCTTACAGAAGCTGCGGCTGGATAGCATGGTCTCCACCCCTGCTAAGATAACTTTCTTTGTAGAGGACCTACTGAAGCAGCACAGACCTGGGGCTCATGGGCTGCATTTGGAATTTCGGGCATACCCCATAGTGCAGACTATCGCAAGGTGGCTCAGGGAGTCAGATACTAACATTTTTAAATCTCACTCTACCAGGGCTGCGTCCACATCAGCGGCGAGGGCCATAGAGGTGCCTATGGACCACAACCTCGCCACAGCGGGTCTGTAAAAAACCGCTGGTCGCCCCCGCAACGTTCGCAGAAGCTGTGCTGGGAGCCGCTCCGTGAATGTTTGTCCCCGTTAGGGGTTTTGTTTTGTTATTATTTGTTTTCTAAATATGTATTATTTTTCAGCCTGTTCAGTCTGGAATGCATTAACAGCCTTCTGCCATCAGTATTGTGGCAGTGTGATAGCATGGACGATGTCCAGGGCGTGAAATCACAGAGCTTTGAAATCTTCACAAAGTCACTCACGTGACTCCGAAATAAAATAGTAAGATTAAACGAGAACTTACCAAGTTCGAAGGTTGATCTTTATTTTATGAGGAGTTGCGGTGAGGGATTTCGTGCCCTCCGCTCCCACCCTCTATCATAAGGTCAACTGGTATGTTCTATGTTCTTAATCTTACTATTTCCAGTCATGGAGCGTTCTGTGATTCCACACCGCTGCTTTGAAGAATGTCGCGCATGCGTGCTGGCGGGGTCTTCACGAAATCCCTCACCGCAACTCCTCATAAAATAAAGATCAACCTTCGAAGTTGGTAAGTTCTCGTTTAATCTCACTATCATATGCGGGTCCACATATGCGTTTTTATCATTCTGATGGCAATTTTCTGTTGACTTCATGATAGCTTCACCATCTGTCCATCGGGTGGCACAGTAGAGCAGCTTTTAGCCAAATCTCAGTCAAATTTGTCTTTTTGCTTTCTCACCACAAATCTTTGTTTCCAAAATAAATAAGAGATTCAACAAAAGAAAAATCAAAGAACCACACACCTGATCGTAATGGTTGCTTTTGTCCATCTATTTATTTGGCTTGCTAAAAACTCTGGTGTATATCTGGATCTTTCTCACCAACAATCATAGAACATAGAACAAACAGTGCAGCACAAGAACAGCCCCTTTGCCCCACAATGTCTGTGCCAAACATGATGCCAAGACCACCAATTACCTATCTGCACCTTACCCTTATCCTTCTATTCCCTACATAGGAAGGAACTGCAGATGCTGGTTTGTACACAAAATGACACAAAATGCTGGAGTAACTCAGCGGGTCAGGCAGCATCCCTGGAGAAAAGGAATAGGTGATGTTTCTGGTCGGAACCAGACTCCTTTTTGTGTCTATCCTCTCCATTCCCTGCATATCCATATGTCTGTCCAAAAGTATTTTCAATGCCACCAATAAACATTCTTCAACCACTAGCCCTGGCAGCGCGTTGCAGGCACTCACCACCCTCAGTATGAAAAAAAAAACTTGTCCTGCGTATCTCCATTAAACTTTGCCCCTCTCAATTTAAAGCTATGCCCTTCATTCTTGTGATGTGAGGATCCGCAGAGTACAATGTATTTTATGCAGAGCCATGAGTTCTGAAAGTGATGTGTGCCTCTCATCGGGAAACACAGAGGTTTTGAACTAGTCATGAAAGTAATTGGAGCAGGGATTTATTCATTCATGTGTAGTATTTGGCAGAACACGTTATTGGGCAAGTTTTGGGGATCATTTGTGTTCCCCAGCTACTTATTATTGGGAACCATTGGACGGTGGCAGGATAACTTAGTTTGCACTTGATACTTTGACTTTGCAGGCTCCTCAAACCCTTCAATTATCACCCTCAGTTTTAGAAGTTTTACAAGTTTTAGAACTCTAATGTCTAAAGTCTAAAACTCGGGTCAGAAGCTGCAGCTTATGTCAGCAATGGGGAAAATGCATGCAGGTTGTTTTGTGATTTCAATGAAAAGGTAAAAAGGATCTGAGATAAAACAGAAAAAGTTGGAAAGATCCTGCAAGTCAAGATCCTGCACCATTTAAGAAGTAGAATTAACGTCTAAGGTTGTTGAGTTTTAATCTGAGGTGTGTGATCAATGCAGAGAAACATAGAAACATAGAAACTATGTGCAGGAGTAGGCCATTCAGCCCTTCGACCCAGCACCGCCATTTAATATCATCATGGCTGATTATTCAGAATCAGTACCCTGTTCCTGCTTTTCCCCATATCCCTTAATTTTGTTAGCCCTAAGAGCTATATCTAACTCTCTCTTGAATACATCCAGTGAATCGGCCTCCTCTGCCTTCTGTGGCAGAAAACCTGGGGTGAAAATGCATGGGGCAATGTCACGGTGGGTATGATTTCTCCTGGAAATGGCTGTGAGTGTAATCTACCCTTGCTTTTGTGTTTGTGACATGGGCATGGAAAACGGGCCCAAACACTAGACCCATTGCTAGGTTTCCCTGCACACTCTTTGGACTTTGGAAAGTGCCTGAGCTTTGCAGCTGCTCAGCCTGACCACGTGAGAGCTCTGTTTCTTATCACTTTCCAAGAATCTAATCTCTGGCTTACATCATGTTTATTTTCAGGACATTGATGTTGAGAGATCCAACGGGTGTAGAAAGGAGCTGCTGATGCTGGTTTACACTGAAGATAGACACAAAACGCTGGAGTAACTCAGCTGGTTAGGCAGCTCGCTGGTAAAAAGGAATAGGTCACGCTTCGGGTCGAGACCCTTCATCAGGCTGGTTGCACACAATGTCATAAGTACTCTCCAAGAGTCCAGTGTATTTTATTGTCATTATGTACCAAAACGGGAAAAATAAATTCTTACTTCTGCAAGATTCTGCAAGATTTAGTTTAGTGTCTTGTCATGTGTGCCGAGGTACAGTGAAAGGCTTTTGTTGCATGCTATCCAGTCAGCAGAAAGACAAAACGTGATTACAATTGAGCCATTTACAGTGTATAGACACATGATAAGGGAACAACTTTTAGTGCAAGATAAAGCCAGCAAAGTCCGATCAAGGATAGTCCAAGAATCACCAAAGAGGTAGATAGTAGTTCAGCACTGCTCTCTGGTTGTGGTAGGATGATTCAGTTGCCTGATAACAACTGGGAAGAAACTGTTTCTGAATCTGGAGGTGTGCGTTTTCACTCTTTTATACCTTTTGCCCAATGTAGCGGCACAACGGGTTTGTTAACTTGGTACTCAATATAATAAATATTTTAAAAGTTCAATAAATAAAACAACAATATAGTGCAAAAAACAAAATAAAACAGGAAGTTCCCAATGCAACCAAGGCCGTATGTAAGTTGGAGTTTTGTTAGAGTTTGCAGTGTTTAATAGCCTGATGGACGTTGTGAAAAATGCTATTCCTGAACCTGGACATTACATTTTTCTGACCTATACATTCTTCCCGTTTGCAGGAGTGAAATGAGAGCTCGGCCTGGGTGATGCGGGTCCTTGATGATGCTGGCTGCCACGGAGTGAGATAAATGTAAGGTTTACCAAGATGAGCAGGACTGCTGTCTGAGGACCTGTTAGGCTGCCTACCTTTATGTTTACATTAAGAAAACAAGAGATCAAATGATTGAACAAAGGGGTGGTCAAAAAAGGGGACATAGTTACGAGATTAGAGCATCTTCTCATTGAGGGTGGTGAACTCCTGGAAATCTCTGTTGTGAAGGCTGGATCCATTGGGTGTTTAACCTGTTCAGTGCCACCCTTGAGTAGACTCGGGTCATGACCAATAGTGGAAAAAATAACCTGGTAGTGAAAAGGTTAAAGTAGATGCTTTTTGAAAGATCGGGGAACTGAGGACTGTGTGGTACTGGCACAGAAGGTATGAGGCCCGATGGTCTGTGGATCATCCATGGTCGTACTGACGGCAGGACAGGCTGAGGGGCAGAGTGGCCTACTCCTGCTCCTATTTCTGTATGTATTATTCCATGCCGCTTTGAAAAAGAAAATCAAGAAAACTAGTCGATTTGGGTTGGGTACCAGTGTACTGACTGTCATAACATGGGCGCGAGTGAAATTTCTCCTGTAAGGAACAAACATAGAACGTAGAACAGTACAGAATAGGAACAGGCCCTTCAGCCCACAATATCTGTGCCAAACATGATGCCAAGTTAAATTAATGTCCCCTGGTACATGATCCATATATCTGTATTCCCTGCATGTGCCTACAAACACTTGCCTGGCATTTGTCCTATAAACTTTCCCTGAACATCTCCTATAAACTTCCCCTCTCTGGCTTTAAGCTATGCACTCTGGACTTAGACCATAGACAATAGACAATAGACAATAGGTATAGGAGTAGGCCATTCCGCCCTTCGAGCCAGCGTCGCCATTCACTATGATCACAAGAGCTCTATCCAGCTCTCTCTTGAAAGCATAGAGAGAATTGGCCTCCACTGCCTTCTGAGGCAGAGAATTCCACAGAATTCCACAGATTCACAACTCTCTGTGTGAAAATTATTTTCCTCATCTTCCCTTAATTCTTAAACTGTGGCCCCTGGATCTGGACTCCCCCAACATCGGGAAAATGTTTCCTGCTCTAGCGTGTCCAAACCGTTAATAATCTTATGTTTCAATAAGATATCCTCTCATCCTTCTAAATTCCAGAGTATACAAGCCCAGCCATTCCATTCTATCAACATATGATAGTCCGGCCATTCCAGGAATTAACCTTGTGAACCTATGCTGCACTCCCTACACATTTCTACCCTGAGAAAAGGGTTGTGACTGTCTACCCTATCTATGCCTCTTATAATTTGATATACTTCTATTGTCACCGATCAACTTCTCATGCTCCAGAGAAAACAGTTCAAGTTTGTCCAAACTATCTTCATATCTAATACCTTCAAATTAAGGAAGCATTCTGCTAAACCTCTTCTGCACCCTCCCTAAAGCCATCACATCCTTCTTGTGCCCAGAACTGCACACAATAATCCAAATGTGGCCTAACCAATGTTTTATAAATCTGCAACCAGGGTTGGCCTTAAGCCGATTGGACCGATTGCTCCCAATTGTGCCCCGCGCCTAAGTGGGCCCCGTACAAATTTTCCGTATTTCATACGAAAATACGAATTCACATTGTTTTATACAGGTTTTTAAAAAATATATATTTGCCTTGTTAAATACAGAATTTTTAAAAACGAACATGGATAAATACCGCTGCAACAGCCATTAGACAAAAACGATTTGTTAACTACCACTGTTAGCACTTGTTAACAGCCAATAGTTAACACGTAGTTATACAATGTCATCAATGCATCGATCCACATTCCTCAGTAAATGTAATTGTGTTTTGACCAAGTATTAATGTTGCCGCATTCATAGAAACATTGAAACATAGAAATTAGGTGCAGGAGTAGGCCATTCGACCCTTCGAGCCTGCACCGCCATTCAATATGATCCTGGCTGATCATCCAACTCAGGATCTTGTACCTGCCTTCTCTCCATACCCCCTGATCCCCTTAGCTACAAGGGCCACATCTAATTCCCTCTTAAATATAGCCAATGAACTGGCCTCAACTACCCTCTGTGGCAGAGAGTTCCAGAGACTCACCACTCTTTGTGTGAAAATAGTCTTTCTCATCTCGGTCTTAAAGGATTTCCCCCTTATCCTTAAGCTGTGACCCCTTGTCCTGGACTTCCCCAACATCGGGAACAATCTTCCTGCATCTAGCCTGTCCAACCTCTTAAGAATTTTGTAAGTTTCTGTAAGATCCCCTCTCAATCTCCTATATTCTAGAGAGTATAAACCAAGTCTATCCAGTCTTTCTTCATAAGACAGTCCTGACGGGTCTCCTGTGAATTTTATTCAAAGGAACGCGGCATCATTAATACCTGGTCAAAACACAATTACATTTACTGAGGAATGTAGATCGATGTATTGATGACACATTGAGAATTTCTTAAACTCACTGTCATTATTTTTTTTAATCTGTTGTCTAGAATTAATCGATACCCATCCTATGTACCTTATATCAGATTTAAATCGGAATTACGATTTTTTTGTTTCCCTATTTGTCCATTTTTATGTGCCCGATTGTTTGGCGGCCAATCAACCGCTGTCTCTAAGGGGGTTGCATCCAGTCACTGACCAGCTTGCCTTAAAATTCCCGTCCAATCAACAAAACGGTCTCCTCCCATCCAATCAGCCGCTGTCTCCAAGGACATTGTGTCCAATCACATAATGCAGTTTAATGGTAATTAGCAGCTATGGTAATGGTTGTAAGCCAGCAGAGGTACTGTCAGTCAGATGGGAGCAGGAGAGATTAAGACAGTGTATAATCCATAGCACCTTAGTGTACAATTTCATAATATATACTAAATAATGGAGCTGACAGACCTTGGCTGGGAACCTGGGGCTCACCAAAATTGTTCCCAATTGGGCCCCGCACCTCCTAAGGCCGGCCCTGGCTGCAACATTCCTGTTTCTTATGCTTCATGCCCCGACCGACGAAGGCAAGCTTATCTTCTGCCTTCTTTACCACTCTATCTACTTGTGTTGCCACTTTCAGGGAGCTATGAACTTGGACCCCATCATCCCTCTGTACATCAATTCTATCAAAAGGTGTATCCATGAACTGCGTACTTTCCATTAATATTTTTTCAGAAATTCACCTGATCATTCAGCTTTCTGATCTGACTTTGCTGCAAACATTGCCCAGAGGGAAGAGCTTGATAAAAGTTTAAAAGCTTTTCTTCAGCTGCCTGCCAAATAACGTTACACTTCGAAGTCCACAAATATTTAATTTGTATGGAATTTGGAGTCTTCTCCTGCACCACTCCCAATGAAGATATATGACAATATTGATAAATAGCTGAGGTGAAGGAATACAAGCTGTATATCAATGATTACTGATGACTAGAGCAGATGGGAATCAATATTTGCAAAGGGTCATGGATAGGTTAAGGGAGTGCTGAAAATTGGTGGGTAAGGTTGAAAGTGCTGAAGAATGTGAACTGCACCCAAGATACATCTTATGATTTTCTAAATAGAGAGAAGCTAGCAATCAGAGAGAAGGACTCGCTAAAAGCTAATAGATAGGTGCAAATAAAAATGGAAGGTTCTCTATCATAAGAGGGATGGAATATAGAGGGATGGAAACTAATTTATGATTGTATCTGATCTGGATACTGCATTCATTTATGAGAGCCTGGAGAAAAGACGGGGGAAGAGCCATGGAGGAGAGGGGGTATCACGGGGGAGGGGGGCAGGAGGCAGCAAGGGGGACCAGAGGGGAAGGGGATGGAGCTGGCGGTGCGATGGGGACTCACAACGGGCACTGGTCGCCGGTCGTTCTCCTCCGCCGGGATCAGAGTCTCCGCTTTCCGTTTGGCGACATCTCCGACATCTCCGACATCTCCGACATCTCCGACATCTCCGACATCTCCGACTCCACGCAGCGCCGCTTCCGGTCCCTCCGAAAACTGTGTCCGTTTGGAGACCTCCTCTGGCCTCCCTCAGCTCCAGTAAAGATGCGATGGCGCAGGAAGGGGCGGACCATCCCAGGGAGTGGCAGGAGAAAAGACCAATCCACGCGGCGCTGACTGGCAGGAGAGGAGATCGATCTGTGCACGCGTGGTTTTTAAGATTTTTAAACCTTGCTAACTTTTACAATATTCCACCGATCGGAACAAAACTTGTACTCGCAACATAAGTTTGTGCACGTACCATTTTTGAGCAAATAGAAAAACCCCGCAAACCAGAAGGGCATAAGACCAGAGTTTATTTATATAGATAGATAGATAGATAGATAGATAGATAGATAGGTAGATAGATAGATGGATGGATGGATGGATGGATGGATGGATGGATGGATGGATGGATGGATGGATGGATGGATGGATGGATGGATGGATGGATGGATGGATAGATGGATGGATAGATAGATGGATAGATAGATAGATAGATGGATGGATGGATGGATGGACGGACGGACGGACGGACGGACGGACGGACAGAACTCTAAATGTGGTAGAAGCTCCGCATGGTCCTGTACAGGTGGAGGGGCGGCATAATGGCACAGCATTGAGTTGCTGCCTTACAGCGCCAGAGACCGTGTTAGATCCTGACTACAGGTGCTGTGTGTACGGAGTTTATACGTTGTCTTTGTGACCGCATGGATTTCCACCGGGTGCTCTGGTTTCCTCCCACACTCCAAAGACCTGCAGGTTTATAGGTTAATTGGCTTTGGTAAGTTATAAGATTGTCTCAATTCTGTAGGATAGCTTTTGGTGTACAGGGTGATCACTGGTTGGTGCGGACTCTGTGAGCTGAAGGGCCTGTTTCCGCGCTGTATCTCCAAAGTCTAAAGTGACAATTCATGCCAGGTCAATGGATGCTTTTAAATCAGAAATTGATAGGCTTTTGTTAAATAAAGATATTCTCGAACAAAGACAGGTTTATGTAATTAGGTCACTGATCTGCCATTATTACACTGAATGATGGAATAGGCTCAATGGACTAATTGAATCAGAAACAAAATAAGAAAATGCTTTCTGACCGGCTGAATATTTTCAAGGTTTTCTGTTTTTGTTTAATATCCATTAAATCCATTACCTAGCCATAATTTATAATATCGTTAGAAATGTTTTTTGTGACCTAATTACTATCAGCTTCTAGCAATATAGAAGTAGAACTAGACACTGGATGTCCAGGAGCCTCTTTCATGGTTCCGCACGGCTCACCTGCTCTGGTCAGGAGGCTGGGGCCTGATGTTCTTCTCAAGAGCTTCGATCAAATAATCTAGCCCTTCTAAGTCTATGGCGCTGAAGTAAAGATGGTTGAAAGCTTCAAATTCCTAAGAGTCAATATCACCAACAATTTCTCCTGGGCCACCCACATTGAAACAATGGCCAAGAAAGCGCACCAACACCTCGACTTCCTTAGTAGGCTTAGGAAGTTTGGCATGTCCCCAACAACTCTCACCCTTGCACAGATGCACAATAGAATTACATGTACTACCTTGTACTAAAGGTTATTCCCTGATCACATATCTGTACACTGTAAATGGTTCAATTGTAAACATGTATTAACTTTCCGCTGACTGATTAGCACAGAGCACTAGCTTTTCACTGTACCTCGGCACAGGTGACTATAAACTGAAGTGAAATTGTGCAATACCCAGGGAACACAGACTAAGGTGTCCCATTGAAATGAATGATTAAACTGCTCTCCCAGATGGTTGTAAATGGTTCCCTGGCACAGTTTGATTTGGCAACACCACTGTGGTAGACCGGTTCACGAACAATGACAAGATGGAGTATAGGAAGGAGATAGAGAAATTAGTGACATGGTGACAGAATAATAACCTCTCCATCAATGTCAACAAGCCGAAGAAACTAGTTATCAACTTCAGGAAGCATGGTGGAGTACATGCCCCAATCACTGTCAATGGTGGCGAACTGCAAGTGTTTGAGAGTTTCAGGTTCCTTGGCATTAATATTACCAATGATCTGTCGATGACCAACTACATTGATGCGATGGCCAAGAAAGCACAACAACAAGTCCACTTCCTCAGGATACTCTTACAAACGACTTACAAACTTGCGGATGCACCATAGAAAGCATACTGTTGGGTTGCATCCCAGCGTAGTTTGGAAACAGCTGTGCCCAAGACCTCGAGAAATTGCAGATAAAATCCCACCATTGACTCCATCTGCACTTCACCCTGCCTCAGAAAAGCAGCGAACATAATTGAACACTTGTTCCACTCTGGTCATTGCTTCTTTCTCCCTGCTCCTGTCCGCCAGAAAGTACAGACGTCTGAAAGCGTGTACCACCAGACTTGGGTACAGCCTCTTCCCCTTTGTCATCAGGCTTCTAAAGGGTCCCTCGATTCCATAAGCTTGGGGAATGTCCAATTTACCTCTTTAGACTATGGTCCTGATGCTCTACAATGATGAGAACTATATTCCGTGCTCCGTATCTTCCCCTTTTCCTTATTGTACTTGAGTTTGAACTGATTGTATCTGTGTATGGTTTAGGGGCTGAACGGTGGCGCAGTGGTAGAATTGCTGCCTTACAGCGCCAGACACCGGGGTTTGATCCTGACTACGGGTGCTATCTGTACGGAGTTTGTACATTCTCCCCGTGACCACGTGGATTTACTCCGGATGCTCCACTTTCCTCCCACACTCCAAAAATATAGGTTAATTGGCTTCCATAGAAATTGTAAGTTATCCCTCGTGTGTGTAGGATACGGAGGTGTACAGGGATTACTGATTGACGCGGACTCTGTGAGCCAAAGGCTAAGCTAAAATCTGATCTGCTTGGATAGCCTGCAAAACAAAGCTTTTTACTGTACCTTGGTACACGCGTCAATAATAAACCTAAACATAGACCAGAACATTTTGAATCACTTTGCAGTCACTTCACAGATTCTTTATCAGTCATAATGTGATCCCAGGAAACATGTTGATATTAGGATTGATGGATGCAAGTGAAGAGTGAAAAAGAGTAATTAATTATAGAGCACAGAAACGGACCCTTCAGCCCAACCCACTCCTGCCAACCAAGATGCCTGAATAAGATAGTCCTATCTATCTGTATTAGGTCTATGTCCCTTTAAACAGTTCCTATTAAATATTGTAATTAGATCAGCTTCTAGCACCTCCTCTGGCAGCTTGTTCCATTTACCCACCACTCTCATTGGAAAATTTGCCCCTCAGATCCCCTTTAATTTTTCCCCATTCACCTTAAATGCCCTCTTGTTTTAGATTCCCCCACCATGGAAAAAAAGATTATCAACCTTAACTACTGTATGTCCTCATGATTTCATAACCTCTAAAATCTAAGGAGCATCTTACAGGAGTGGAGAGGTGTCGGGAGTACATTTTCAGAGCACCAGCTCATATACGGCAGTAGGAAAGAAGAAAACAGGGTTTGAAGCAGCTGAAATAGTTTGCTGATGAAGCCATCACTGAGAGCACAGAGAGCTTGATGAGTTGACGCGAGAATCTGCAGATGCTGATATCTTGAGCAAAATACAAATTGCTATAGGGACACAGTGTGTCAGGCAGCAGCTGTGGAGGAAAGTTGACAGATGATGTTTGGAGTCAGGACCTTTTTTCAGACTGGTTGTAGAGTTGAAATATGTCACTGAGATGGGAGGAATGAGATCACAGAGGATAAAACCAAAGTACTAGCCTGATCTGCTAAGGTCAGTGGTTCTCAACCTTGTTTGCCCCATGCACCTCTTTCACCATATGTCAGAATGTCATTCCCCCCCTTTCCAAGATTGTTTGCCTCAAAAAGTGCATTCCAAATAATATGCATATAATACTGAAAATCCTTTATTTCTAACAGTTTGAGTTTGCTAATCTGAGGTCCCACTTCCCCCCCTGAAAACCTGAAATTCCCCCCCTGGGGTGAATTCCCCCCTGGTTGAGAACCCCTGTGCTAAGTGGTCTCAACATTTTCTGTTTTCATTTCAGATTTCCAGCATCTGCAGTTCATTTTTGAATTTCATTCACTGGGGTAATGGGGGAAATTTCAAAATCCGGTTCGGAATTGTGAACTCAAGGGGCTGGTAGGGCAGTGAGTGAGGACCGAGCAGGATTTTTGTGTAAAGTAGGACAAAGTCGGTAGAATTTTGTACTTGCCTGAAGATAAACAAGAGAAGTGTATGTTCTTTTGGAAGAACAAAGGCTCATAAGAACTGAAAAGCTCAAATACACTTGGGAGATTTTTCAGCTTCAAGGTACAATCTCACCAAATACCTGCTAACATAAAGTACAGAGCACATAGGAATCACACCATACTTCATTCTGTCTGCATCACGTTACATATTGTACATGACAAGCTGGAGCTGAACATTGCCATTGACTCAGACTGTTACTTTCTAGCCTGTGTATCAGGAAGCCAGTTTCAAAGCCCCCTCCATGGCCTTGACTCCTTTATCCAGGTCCATACTGACAGAGGTGTTATTCTCTTCATATGAAATGCTAAGTCAAAGCCATGTCTTCCTTCTCAGGATAATAGCCCTTTATATTTCTTCATGCTTGGTGTCTAAGGTTACAGTGGGACATAGATCAGTGGACAAGTTGGCAGAATGGTGGCAGGTGGAATTTAATGCCGACATGGGTGAGGTAATGCACTAAGGGATGTCGAATTCTGGTGGGACATATATGGAAAATAGGCCAGTGAGCATTAATGTAGAGAGGTCTCAGGATGTAAGTTCAGCTGTTGTCAGGCAATTGAATCACCCTACCACACCAAGTGAGCAGTCCTGAACTACTATCTACCTCACTGGAGACGCTCAGACTATCTTTGATCGGACTTTACTGGCTTTACCTTGCACTAAACGTTATTCCCTAATGGCCATAAGGTCATAAGTGATAGGAGTAGAATAAGGCCATTTGGCCCATCATGTCTACTCGGCCATTCAATCATGACTGATCTATCTCCCCCTCCTAACCCCATTCTCCTGCCTTCTTTCATGTCCTCTGACACCTGTACTAATCTATCCATCTCTGCCTTAGAAATATCCACTGATTTGGCCTCCACAGCCTTATGCGGCAAATAATTCCACAGATTCACCACCCTCTGACTCAGTTATGGCTGGATTGAAATCACGTATTGTCTTTCCACTGACTAGATAGCACGTAATAAAACCTTTTCTCTGTACCTCAGTTCATGTGACAATAAACTAAACTGAGCTGAACTGAATATAGCTGGCAGAAAGTGGTGACACTGGTGTAGAGGGTAGTGAAAGGGTTATTTGGTTTGCTTGCTTTCATTGACTGAGTGTTGAGTACATGAGTGGCAAAGTCATGTTCCAGTCGTACAAAACATTGGTTAGACCGCACCTAGACTATTCGGCACACTTCCGGTTGCCAAACTGGACAAAGGATGTGGAAACAACAGAGAGAGTGCTGAACAGATTAATCAGAATAGATACAAAAAGCTGAAATAACTCAGCGGGAGAGGCAGCAACTCTGAAGAGAAGGAATGGGTGATGTTTCGGGTCGAGCACAGACTGGTTAGGGATAAGGGAAATGAGCGATATAGACGATGATGTAGAGAGATAAAGAACAATGAATGAAAGATATGCAAAAAAGTAATGATGATAAAGGAAACAGGCCATTATTAGCTGTTTGTTGGGTGAAAATGAGAAACTAGTGCGATTTGGGTGGGGGAGGGATAGAGAGAGAGAGGGAATGTCAAGGTTACTTGAAGTTAGAGAAATCAATGTTCATACCATATCATTTCAGGTTGTTGCCTACAATTAAGATATATAGGTTTAAGGAGAGATTGGACAGGGTTTATTTTACTTCGGAGTCAAGTTACCAGCGGTAAGTTTTAAACCTGGAAGGTAAGTTTAAACTTATTTCTAGGAATGTTTTTTGTTTTGCAGGAAGCTCCTCACAGAGTTTACCTGCTGGATTTGGGGCGAAGTTGGACGGGCCGCGGGAAACCGGCTATGGACCGTGGGTAAATCCCGGACCAGACCGCGGGTAACCGGCGGCCGTCAGGTTCGCTCCAAAGTCGCTGACAAGGTGGTCAGCGACACCCAGAAGGGGAATGCGAGTGCGGGTTTTCTCCCAGTATGGGCTCCCAGACCGCTGTGGCTCCCCAGAGAAAGGGGTTAGACTGGCAGTTAGCATGTCTTGCTACCCCAGTCACTCACTATGGGGCCCGCAGCTCCCACCCCATTATGGCCCCACAGAAATAGGGGTTAGACTGGCAGTAAGCAGGTCTTGCTACCCCAGTCGCGAACAATGGGGTCAACAACCCCCAGACTGCTTAGGTCTTCCGAGATAAAGCGGTTAGACTGGCAGTACACCGGTCTCGTTACCCCCGTTGCGGACAATGGGGTCAGCAGCCCCAGACCGCTTAGGTCTTCCGAGATAAAGCGGTCAGACTGGCAGTAACCTGGTCTCGCTACCCCAATCTGTCAATGGGGTCAGCAGCTCCCAGACCGCTTAGGGCTTCCCAGATAGGGGTTAGACTGGCAGTAAACCGGTCTCGCTACCCCAGTCGCTGACAATGGGGTTAGCAGCTCCCAGACCGCTAAGGTCTCCCCAAATAAGGGGAAAACTGGCAGTAAGCTGGTCTTGAGACCCAGTCACTCACTCTGGGGCCAACAACTCACAGACCGCTACGGTTCCCCCAGGAAAGGGGTTAAACCACGAGGAAGCCGGTCAGGCCTTGGGACTCGGTCGAGTCGGGCCAGGAGGTTCCCCCCCTCCTTCTATGGGTAGCGTCTGTGAACACCTAAAACCCATCTGGAGAACCTGATGGAGAGCTTGCTCCAGAGAGATATGCTCCAGAAGAGAACTATCTGAGCCCGGGTATTATGAAAAACCCGCTGGCAGCGGCACCTGTGTCAGGTCTGCACAATGTTTTCACTCTGGCCCAGAGTCATATCCTGATATAGGTCCAAGGGGCCATGTCAGTGCAGGTATCCTCAGGGGCCTGCGGCAGCACCTGTCTACGAGTCTCCCTCTCGGTGGAGGGGAGTGCGAGGATATACTCGCAAGGGAAGAGGCAGAAAACCCGGAAGGGGCCAGATTTCCCTCACGCCAGCAGTGAACAGAGCTATCAAATGAAACCATTGTGTCGGCGATGACACCCCCACGCCTCATCGGCAGTAAGCAGTTCACTGAAGTTGATGGGCACTTGAAAGCTAGGCCAAGCCGGTCTCAGGAATGTGGAATTCACATACACTACCATTCCTACTCTCCAATCAAGGATGGGAATAGAACTCACATCAGGGGCCTTTGGGCTTACGATAAGACCACTGGTAACCATGGAGGTAGGTGGGTCTGGTTCTTTCGAAACATGGGGTAAGTGGACCATTTACAAGTTGGTAATATTTACACTTGTTTTGTACAAATGAAAATGATAACATGTGATGGGTAATTTTTACACAATATACAAGGGTACCAAGCATGGCTTGGAACTGGAGCCAGAGTTGTCTTTCGAGGCAGGCTCAGAATTACGGCCAGGATTGCCTTCCGCGACAAGCTCGGTAATATGGCCAGAGTTGTCTTTCGAGGCAGGCTCAGAATTACGGCCGGAGCAGTTTTAAGGCAGGCCAGTAGTATGGCCAGAGTTGCATTCAAGGCAGGCACAGAATTATGGCAGATGTGGCCTATTCATTGTGAAAGATGGAGGATGTTGGTTCATATTTCATTTAACTCCCATGTGCAACATAGCTTTTCAGTATATGGAATCTCTCTACAGTCTAACTACTGATTTCCTTAGGATCTTTATGGCATTCATCGATCTCAAAGATGCATACTATTTAGGTCCCATTCACAGGAGATCACCGGAGACATTTGAAATTGATCTGGAGGTTATCTCTAACGCTGTGTTGTTGCTTAAATCAAGTGTTTTCAGCCATCCAGTCAAATTTATGTTGATACCAACTGGAAGTTATTGTTTATTGGATTTACCTTTAACTATTAATTTACCTTTGACTCTGCCCTGGGGCAACAGATTGGAATCAATTGAAGCCTGTAACAACCTTGTCATCAAGCAGTTTTCTGTTTATCAAGTGTAATTGGCAATATAGCAGCTGTGTTTCAGCTGTACAATTGGGCCTTGCATTATCAGAACTTTCAGTAACCTCTCAAGTGCCATATAGGTCATTGTTAACAGACCTATGCTATTATCAGCTGAAGCTACCAAAGTCACAATGGTGGTCGAACTATATTCAGCATTGCTCCAGTAGTTTTGGTCAAATAATCTTCAGTTATATTACTTACAGATGCTAGAGCTCAAAGATAGAAAATCCCAAATGCCATCTCTAGTAACGAAGGTGGATGGGATTTGCATGAGTCACCAATTCTTCAGTTATTTGTATCAACTACCTATAGACACTAGGTGCATACTATGGGTTAAAGGGTTATTGTGCGAATATGCAAAACCTGCATGCTTAGTTCCAAGTTGATACACTGTGGTGGTGGCATATGTTAGTCACATGGATGCAATCAAGTCAAAGTATCCTGTCATAATTTACCCAACCTCTTTTGGCACTGGTGTATCATCCTGCAAAGTCAATGACAACACAGGATGTTGGATCACGAAGCATTTTAGGATCTATGGCTCGATGGCACCCAATATCGATATGTTTGTATGCAGGCTCATTCTCGCTACACAGGGGAGGAATGTTCTTTTATGTGGTTTCTCCATTTTGCCTCATCAGTCGGCGCTTGCAATAATTCAGCAAGATCCCGCATTCAGGGTTCTCATACTGTCTGACTGGCCTACGCAGCCATGGTTTCCCGCAAATGTTGGAATAATAATGGAACCCTATATGGGGTTCTAAACATATAACATTGCTGGTTCTGCCTGGGATTCAGGGAACCAGCCTCTACATGACTAATCAATTAATTGCTTTACAGAATCTGAGAAGACTGCTCCTGCAGCTCGGGCTGTCAGACAGATCCATGTTTGTCTCACTGCAGAGTGCAGGGATAGCACCAAAAAACAGTACTTTGCCTCTTCAGGAGATGGAAAGCATTTTCTGTCTAAATGTTATGTTACATATAATATGGCATGGACACTGATGTCTTAAGAGTTAATTTTCTATGGGTCTTTGACAATAAATTAAGTTATAGTCCCATTAACTGTACCCAACGTGCTTCTCATCATAGTTGCTGCAGCAAGTGGGACACACTCTCTCGGGTTTCACCCTCTGGTGTCCAGTATTTAGGATATCATTAACACAAGTCCTTCCAGACCCAAGTACACAGAAGTATGGGATATTGACATTGTGTTAACATTTATTCACCATATCTCTATCTTTGGTTCGGCTCTCATTGGTAGGTTATTCCCTGGCGCTGCCCTCAGTGCATGGGTCCAGTCGTTACAAAAATTGTGAATGGACAGGATTGTTACACCTGCGATATCATAATTCATGTTTACATACCCCATGCACTTTCGGTTACATGTGGTTACACATTTACAACATTATGTCAAGGTCATCTAGAGTCTTAGAGGCTCTGATACTAGTTCAGACCATCTACAGGTGGTTATGCAAGGTTTTTGACTTACACAGGAGTAGATACTGATTTCTAGTCTCACTCCACCAGGGCTGCTACAACACCAGCAGCAAGGGTTATGTACAGTCCGCTGGACCACATCCTGTCAACTGCAGGATGGTCTAACGAACGGGGTATCCAACATTTTATTTTAACCCATTGCCAGACCAGGGGTATTTGCCATTTCTATTTTCGAGCCTATTTTATAGTTTCCCCTCGGATGAGAGGGGTTACTGTTATTATTGTTTGTTCATTTATCAGCATCAGCATGTTTTTAAATCTATGTCATATATGTATGCATTATGAATGTTTTCCCTTATCTGTGGTCAACTGATGCAGTCGTGCTTGTGTGGACTCGTTTTTTTCCACGGCATGAAATCACAGAGCTTCAAAATCTTCACGTAATCACTCACGTGACTCCGACGTAAAATAGTAAGATTAAACGAGAACTTACCAGTTTGTAGTTTGATCATTATTTTATGAGGAGTTACGATGAGCGATTACGCGCCTTCCGCTCTCGACCCTCGTAACATAACAATCTTTCTGTAAGATCTAGTCAACTCCAATCTTACTATTTTAGTTCAACAACTCTTTTCTGTGATTTCACACCGCTGCTTTGAAGATTGCGTGGGGACGGCCTTCTTCACGTAATCGCTCATCGTAACTCCTCATAAAATAACGATCAAACTTCAAACTGGTAAGTTCTCGTTTAATCTTACTATTCTCACTGCAACAGTGGAGGGTGAGTGGTGGCCTAATAGAGGCATATAAAATTATGAGGGACATAAGGATATTCTTTTTCCAGGGAAGAAGAGTCCAGAACTAGAGGGCACAAGCTGAACACAAGAGGGGAGATATTTAAAGGAGATCTGAAGGTTTTTCACACAGAGGGTGGTGAATATCTGGAAGGAGCCAGCAGAAGAGATGATAGAGGCAGATGCAATCACAATGTTTACAAGGCACCCAGACAGGTACTTGGATAGGAAATGCATAGTATAATATCGGCCTAATGTGGGTAAGTGGGATTAGCGCAATTAGGCAACATAATCATCATGGGCCAAAGGGCCCCATCTCTGTGCTGCACAAATCCATGAATCTTGGTGAGAATTTTCTCCTGTGACCAGATCAATGTTTATCAATATTATTCTACCAGCCACTAGATACAGAGGAGTGAATCAGTCATTATTATATTGTCTTTGTGAGATCTTGTTGTAGTGCTTCCTGGTGGTCATGATTACAAAGTATAACAGTACTTCAAAGGTACTTAATTAACTGTGACGTTCATTAAGAGGTTGTGAGCACTGCAAATGGATGTAAGGTCAACCTTACTATAGAAAATTCAATGCACCTCTTATCCCTAGGGATGAGTCTGTGCTTCCACTCTACAAATGCTCGGGTGTTGCTTTTCCCATCAAATAGTCCAAAGGTATTTGTTGTGTTCGACCTAATTTTATGGTGAGAGGTGAAAGTTTAAAGGACTGTTGTTCACACAGAAGGTAGTGAGTGCCAGGTGCACACTGCCAGTGGTGATGGAGGAGGAGGCAGACATGATTGTGGCATTTAAGCGATTTTTGGATAGGCATATGCAAGGGAATAGACGTGGATTATGTGCAGCAGATAAGAGTTGGTCTTGGCACCATGTTTGGCACAGACATTGTGGGCTGAAGAGCCTGTTCTTGTGCTGTACAGTTCTATGTTCCAGACCGCTAAATTATTCTGAATTATAAAAGTGGCAACAGCATTCCTTGGTGCCAACCTGTGCACTTCCTCCTCATGTCTTCGGAAACATGTTCAAGACTGCACAACAATTAAACAGACACTATGAGCTGTTAAAACCCTTTCAAGTCATCTTTGAGGCTTTACTGCTGTTGTCCAATGTTTGAATTCCATCCCGTCACTAAATAAGGAAACAAGGCTTAGCTCACTCAGCCTAGGTACAGTCCAGGACAGATTATCTTGTCTACGTCTGCTGTTTGAAGGTGTCCTGAAACTTTTGTTCCCCTCTTCCATCCCATCACCTCAATACATTGTTCTGAAAATTACTATTGAATATGGACAAAGTCAGCATGGATTTATGAAAGGTAAATCATGTCTGACGAATCTTATAGAATTTTTTGAGGATGTAGCTAGTAGATAAGGGATAACCTGTGGATGTGTTATATCTGGACTTTCAGAAGGCTTTCGACAAGGTCCCACATAAGAGATTAGTATGCAAACTTAAAGCACGCAGTATTGGGGGTTCAGCATTGATGTGGATAGAGAACTGACTGGCAGACAGGAAGCAAAGAGTAGGAGTAAACGGGTCATTTTCAGAATGGAAGGCAGTGACTAGTGGGGTACCGCAAGGCTCAGTGCTGGGACCCCAGCTATTTACAATATATATTAATGATCTGGATGAGGTAATTGAATGCAACATCTCCAGGTTTGCAGAGGACACGAAGCTGGGGGGCAGTGTTAGCCGTGAGGAGGATGCTAGGAGGCTGCAAGGTGACTTGGATAGGCTGGGTGAGTGGACAAATGCATGGCAGATGCAGTATAATGTGGATAAATGTGAGGTTATCCACTTTGGTGGCAAAAACAGGGAATTAGACTATTATCTGAATGGTGGCCGATTAGGAAAAGGGGAGATGCAACGAGACCTGGGTGTCATGGTACACCAGTCATTGAAAGTAGGCATGCAGGTGCAGCAGGCAGTGAAGAAAGCGAATGGTATGTTGGCATTCATAGCAAAAGGATTTGAGTACAAGAGCAGGGAAGTTCTACTTCAGTTGTACTTGGTGAGGCCACACCTGGAGTATTGTGTACAGTTTTAGTCTCCTAATCTGAGGAAAGACATTCTTGCCATAGAGGGAGTACAGAGAAGGTTCACCAGACTGATTCCTGGGATGGCAGGACTTCCATATGAAGAAAGACTGGATAGACTCAGCTTGTACTCACTGGAATTTAGAAGATTGAGGGGGGGATCTTATAGAGACTTACAAAATTCTTAAGGGATTGGACAGGCTAGATGCAGGAAGATTGTTCCTGATGTTGGGGAAGTCCAGAACAAGGGGTCACAGTTTAAGGATAAGGGGGAAGTCTTTTAGGACCGAGATGAGAAAATCATTTTTCACACAGAGAGTGGTGAATCTGTGGAATTCTCTGCCACAGAAGGTAGTTGAGGCCAGTTCATTGGCTATATTTAAGAGGGAATTAGTTGTGGCCCTTGTGGCTAAAGGGATCAGGGGGTATGGAGAGAAGGCAGTTACAGGACACTGAGTTGGATGATCAGCCATATTGAACGGCGGTGTAGGCTCGAAGGGCCGAATGGCCTTCCTGCACCTATTTTCTATGTTTCTATGTTTCTAATATGCTACAATCATGGCCTTTCAGGTAGAGCTTTCTAATTCCAAACATCAGGTCAAACAACTTGGAAGCAGGCTCTTTGGTCTATCACATTTCACCAACAATATACAGTAACTTCCACTTTATTCTCTCATCCCCATCAACACTTCCTCACCTATTCTCCTGCCACCCACACCGGGTAACTTACTGCAGCTTAACAACCAGTGGTAGGGCGGCACAGCGCCAGAGACCCGGGTTTGATCCTGACTACGGGTGCTGTCTATACGGAGTTTGTGACTCCTTGTGACTGCATGGGTTTTCCTCCCACACTCCAAAGACGTACAGGTTTGTAGGTTTCGAATAATTGGTTTCGAAAAAATCGTAAATTGTATAGGATAGTGCTTGTGTACCAGGTGATCGCTGGTCAACGTGGACTTTTCACACTGTACCTCTAAGGTCTGAACCAGCAGCTATGGGCAGGATTGGTCCCTGACAGGTGTTGACCTCACCACCAACAAATTTATCTTTGACCTGCACTATCATTAATTTTGATGGAACTATCAACAAGAAGGTACAGGAGCCCATGAACCATTACCTCCCGGTTCAAGAAATTGTGAACAATTTTGGGCACCATATCTGAGGAAGGATGTGCTGGCTCTGGAGAGGGTCCAAAGGAGGTTAACAAGAATGATCCCAGGAATGAGTTGGTTAACCTAGGTTGGTTTGTTGGTACTGGGCATGTACTTGCTGGAGTTTAGAAGAATGAGGAGGTACCTCATTGAAATATACAGAATAGTGAAAGGCTTGGATAGAATGGATGTGGAGAGGATATTTTGACTGGTGGGAAAGTCTAGGAATAGATGTCAGAGACTCAGAATTAAAGGACATTCTTTTAGGAAGGAGATGAGGAGAAATTTCATTGTCAGAGGCTGGTGAATCTGTGGAATTCTTTACCACAGAGGGCTGTGGGGGCCAATTCAGTGGATATTTTTAAGGCAGAGATAAATAGATTCTTGATTAGTACAGGCGTCATAGGTTATGGGGAGAAGGCAGGAGGATGGGGTTAGGAGGGGGAGATAGATCAGCCATGATTGAATGGCAGAATAGACTTGATGGCCATATTCAACATATGACCAAGAACAGCTTCTTCCCATCAAGGCTCTTGTACCACCCTGCACAACCCAACCTCAGAACTGAACTACTATGGTCTCTCAATTACTAAAATTACACAACATACTTTGACTGCACTATCATGGTCTGGTTTACCTAGAAAATGTACTGATTAGTTTATGGTGTTGTTACATTTAATGTGTCTGTAAATCTGTAGCAAATAAGAATGTCATTGTTCTGTTCCCTGTGTATTTGACAATTAAATACTCTTGAACTCGGGTCTCTGGAGCTGTGAGGCAGCAATGCTAATGTGTTTGCCATCCATCACTGGCTAAACACCTACTTCACCTGGTTCCGCCATCTCCTTCCTTTCTCCTTTATCAATGTCCTGTATCAATTCGAGCATCGCTGCTAAGTGTTAGCCCTGAACGTCCTCCACTCAGTGGAGAAAACACCAGTTTATCTGGATTCCTTTGAAGAAAGAAGTCTGAGAATCAACTCAGCTATTGAGCAATGGAAATTATGAAAACTGCGGATGCTGGAAATCTGAAATACAAACAGAAAACACTCAGCGGGCCAGGCACAAACGGTTCGACAATCTTCTTGTAACTTTGTCAGCGCCAGAAATATGGTGACACTTGTGTTCTGCCTAGGTGAGGTCTGATATATCATTTGACCGGGTTGAACGCAAAGCATTTCACTGTCCCTATGTACATGTGACATTACAGTATTATTAAATCATTTAAGAAAAAGTATAATTAAATCATTGAATTGAATAATTGAATCATTGAATCACATCTGTGAAAATAGAAGCAGTTGATGTTTACGATCCAGGATCCTTCGTTAGGCCAAATGGCCTGTTTCCAAACTGCATGACTTGATGTTCAGAATTTAAAGGGTTACAGACTTGAAGCGTTCACTGCTTCAGATGCTGCCTGACCACTGCGTGTTTCCAGTGTTTTTTGTTTTTATTTCAGCAGACAGAGGGTTTGCTTTGAATTATCTCGGCAGTGTGCTTAGAATGTTTAGTTAGTTCAGTTTTGGAAGTGGACACCAGGTGAGACCTCTATGGATATTTTACATCTCCAGAGCTTCACTGCATCTACTGGGGCTGTTAGAAATCACACGTATTGGCAGGTGGCAGTTATCAGCTCAGCTAAGTCAGAAGTTGAGGTTGGACATCCCACACCAAGAAGATAAAGAATGACCTGAGGTCATTATTATAAGATGACCTCAGCTAAGCTGGGTAGCCTGCCAGGATTTAGGGCCAGATATTTCACATGGATTCAGTGAATGAATCCTGTTTGCAACTGGAGCTATGAAACAGGGCTACTGTCAGTCCAGCACCTCGTTAGTCTTATGTTGTCATGCCAACAGTGTTAAATGGGTTCAGACCCTCAGGAATTTGATTCAATGATTTTCTGACTAACGGATCAGGTTACATTATATTGTTTGTAAACAGCTCGTATCTGCAGAGATGGGATGGTTTTATCAGCAGAAAGTCCCATATTGAGGTACATTTGAAGGCTGCAAGTCAATTGAATTCAACTTTCAGTGCTGGAACGAACAGTCTTGTGATGGGGGTTGGGGATTCAAGAGCATTGCAGTTATCTGTAATAGAACAGCTTTCATTATCTATGCAACACATAAGATGGATAATCAAGCAAAGGGCTTCTATAGACACTTGTGTTTGCCTGAATCAATTTTCATTATTATTTGAGCTACTAATCTGCAATGAACCAATAGTTTGGGAATGGATATTATTGCAGGTTTTAATAGATAAGATACCACTTTGAGCCAAATCAAATGTGTTTAATTTTGAGATAAAAGAATGATTAGTTACTGTAATTGAGTTAAGAATTGGAATTCTACGCCATTTTTGTCTTCCAATCCCATACACTGTGCAAATCTGCATCTCCACAGATTGGAGAGGTTGACAGATATTTTGCACATTTTCATTGTTCTTCTTCCCATCCCATACTTCCTTACAACAAAAATACCTCGCACTTATGTGGTGCCATCAAAGTTAAGATACTCTACAGTGGCCAACAGACCAAAGTGCATGACAAGGTGGAGAAGCAGCTAAAATGAGGAGGGATTTAAATCTTGCAGTGAGTGAGATCTTTGAAGGAGGGCAGAGAGGTGGGAGTAGGTTTGGGAGGAGATTCCTGACTTTTGGACTCAAGCAACTGAAGTAGCATCCGGGACATAGTGAGATACATGGATAGAAGAAAACTGCAGATGCTGGTTTACAAAAAAAGACACAAAGTACAGGGATATCTCAGCAGATCATGCAGCATCAACACAGAGACAGGCTTTATGACAGATATTAAGGTTTATCAGCTCATGATAAAATAGGGCTGAGATTATAAATGCTTTGGATCAGCTTGAGACAGGGACTGATGAGAAAGGCGGAATAAACTTGTTGCAACAGTGCTAGTTAAATGGCACAGATTTATAGCAATTGTTGAACAATAGTGCGTACTGTGCATTAATATAGTAACTGATACAGGTTCGTTCTTTATTAGTTGGATGAAAAACGTGGACTGGCAGATGCTAATACTAAACTGAATGTTCAGTAGACTTATCATGTTGGATTTCTTTGTAATATATTTTATTTTTTATACATGATGTCAGCCTCATCTCCTCATGTTCAGTTACTGCTTGAACAAACCTTCTGCTATTCATTGTGAGCAAGTCAGTGGGTGTGGGCTGGCCACATTGAAACTAGACACCTAACAAACAAATCCAATATTTTCTCATTCTCAAACCAAGTCTTGACCTGAAATGTCACCTATCTCTGTTCTCCAGAGATGCTGCCTGACCTGCTGAATTACTCCTGCACTTTTTGACCAATAGTTATTAGACAGGGTTGAGTACAAGGAATCAAATTGCACACCGGTTTGTAGCAGGGAGGCAGTGAGTGATGGTAACTACACTGGGGCAAGAACTTAGCAGCTTTTCACAGAAGGGTACTTGGTAGGCGATAACACCTTGTGTCATGTTGTGTGCAGAATGGTTGGGCAATGGTGTAGAGGTTGCTGTGTTGGCATAGTTTCCTGTTTTCTACGATGGCCATTTTCAATGCACTGAGAATTCAGCTATTTGGGATGTGGCCCGTTGTGTTAAAAGGCCAATTTGTTTTGCAAATCAATTTGGTCTCCTGCAGTATAGAACTGTTGAAGCACTTTGTGAGCTGGAGATGGACTCTGGAAATCAGATTTTTATTTCAGACCTGGTTATCTGCTTACACTGAATGTAGAAATGTAGAAACAATATAGAATGTAGAAACAAGGATGCTGATTTATACCAAAGATAGACACAAATTGCTGGAGTAACTCATAGGCCGTGGGCCGAGGTGCCAAAAGGGCTCTAGATTTTACACTTCGTGACCCATGTCTGGTATCTACTTGAAATTTGGCACAGATTTAGATAAAACATCATTGATAAGGAATTCATAACTTGTCAGTGGAAAATGTTGCACACTAATTAATTAAGCTAATTAGAAAAAGTAACAGCACCCTCTTGTGCTCAATAATATATAGCTGTATATGGGAACATTGAATATGGGACTGCCGCAGAGGTCCCAGGTTTCACCGGCTCCTAGTTAATGGGTGAGGGCAGATCCTGTGCGCTTCCCAGTTTACTGAACCCCACTGACTGCCAGTGTGCAGAGTGGGGGTCACGGCCATAGTGGGACTGGGCAGTGCCAGGCTGGGGGAAGGCTAAGGCATCTTCCACTGACAGGAAAATACCTAACCCTAACTCGCCCCCCTTCCAGAGCTGCCTACAGCTGGAGCTGGAGCCGCTTTGAGACGCTCAGTGCGTCCACCTCGGCCAGCATGCCCTTCTGGATCAACAGCAGCAGCCCACCCGACGCCACAATTGCACCAAATGTCAACATGGTGGGGAGCAGCACTGCCCTGCACGCCGCCCAGGCCACCTTCAGCACCCCCATAACACAGGCTCCGTCAGGCCACCCGCTCGCTCACTGCAACACTGGCCGGCCGACAGCCCGACCGACCCCTCAGTGCACCCACCAGCCGGCCAACAGCCTGACCGACTGTCTGACCCACTCTCTTCCCCTCTGGTGCCCAGCTCAGCCCAGGGCCACCTTCAGCACCCCCATAGCTCCGGCTCCGTCACGGAAGTCCTCAGAAATAAATATATGCCTGCGGGCTGGTTGTTTTCAGGTTAAGGGCAGGATCTGGGCCATAGGTTGCGGTCCCCTGCCCTAACCCTAACCCTAACCCTAACCCTCTTCCTCTTCCACTGTGAGGAAAATACCTAACCATAACCCTGACCCTAATCCTAGCCCTCACCCTGACTCTAACCCAAACCCAAACCCTCTTCCACTGAGAGAAAAATGCCTAACCCTAACCCTAACCCTGACCCTGACACTAACCCTAGCCCTAGCCCTAACCCTGACTCTAACCCTAACCCTAGCTCTACATTTTTATTGATCATTTTTATTTCACAGTTCACAACATCATAACTTTACAAAGATAAATCAGTTGTAAAACAAAATTATCAGCAAGTGGTTACTTTACCTTTATTCCTTCGAAACCTTGCTATTGTTGTGATGTTATTAGGAGACAGCCATGATCCCAGTGGGCTCACTGCCTGGCTAGCATGAAACAAAGCATGTGATTGGTCATCCGACTCAATGTCAAACGTGTTTTGATTGGACATTTACTACTCAGAAAATTGGAGGTTTTTCTCATATTTTAATAACATGTGCAGGTTTTGTTCTTGACGATTTTCAGGTATGAATTCTATGATAATTTAACACAATATGTTATAAATACAGGTAGGTACGTGATTTGGATCACAAAATGAAATGAGAAAGCACCTCGGCCCACGGTCTATCAGCGGGTCAGTCAGCATCTCTGGAGAAAAAGGCTGGTTGACGTTTCGAGTCAGGACTTTTCATCAGATTGAAGGTGGGGAGGGGGGTGAAGTGCTGAAGACAAGAAAAGCACAGAGGGGGAGCAGCGAATGAGGGTGTTGCAGAAACAGTTATCTTTTTTCTCCAGAAATGCTGCCTGACCCGTTGAGTTACACCAGCACTTTGTGTCTCTCTGTTTATCCAGTTCCGTCGAAGGGTCAGCAATCTGAAATATTAACTCTGGTTCTCTTTCCACAGATGCTGCCTGGCCTGCTAAGTGTTTGCAGCATGCCCCATTTCTATTTCAGATTTCCAAGCTGTCCAGATTTCAGATTTCCAAGCTGACTTTATACTTTTTAAATCTGGTGCAAGGCCAGGCTCTAATGGTTTCTGTTATTGCAATTTTTATTTTGCATCGCCACCATTAACTTAGACATCCATTTTACAAGTTACAAGTCACAACCGAGCTGCCAAAGATACTTGAAAATGAATTAATTGTGCAACTCAGTAAATTCAGTGATCCTTTATCTTAAATACTAAAACACAGGACAATTTTGACAATATGGGGAATAAACAAATTGGTCTGAAAGACAAAATCACAGCTTTCTTATCCTCTTTCCTATAAAATGTCCTGTAACTCTAGTTCCGGAGGTTTTAACTGTTGTATTGACAAAGCAAGGGGACAAAATGTTATTTAAGTGTCGGGTATTGTTAAAGGGATTTTTGCCTTCATTGAAATGACAGGCAAGCTGTGACACTGAAACGCCAATTACCAATTAGTTACCATCATTTTTTTAACGGTGAGGCTTTATAACCACGAGAAAGGGGAACAAGATGCATGAACACCAGGGGATTATACGTGAGTGCCTATCATACATTTGAATTTGTAAGAGAGAACTAACCTTTACAATTATTTCGTGCAAGAAGGAATCACTCAATGTTGATGCTTATTGAATGGATAGTGTGGACGTAAATGTGGCCTTCCTCACTCATACCAATGTGCCCACCTCTTATTGCCTCAGCTTCTGCCTTTCAATTCCATTAACTTGACTGGCACTGATTCTCTTGCATGTGCTTAGTGCTGGTGAAGAAGCTGGATTTCTGCCTTGTAGCTTATTATCAGCACTCTATCAAAGTAAGCAACTTCATTGTGATGGCCCTCTCATGGTTAACATTAACATTACGTGGCATACAAAGAAGGGTCCCAACCTGAAACGTCATCCAATTTCTTTTTCACCAGTGATGAAGCCTGACCTGCTGAGTTATGCCAGCACTTTGTGTCTATCTGAAGCAACATGCCAATTGGCTTGATCGTTCATGCAATTTTTACATTCCACGCTGCCCTACTTAGTTTAGTTTAGAGATACAGCGCAGAAACAGGCCCTTCGGCCCACCATGTCCACACCGACCAGCAATCCCCGCACCGGTTCTACAAGGCAGAACCGAAGTTCTCGGAGAAAACCCACGCAGGTCACGGGGAGAACATATAAACTCTGTAAAGACAGCATCCATAGTCGGGATTGAACCCGTATCTCCGGCGCTGGATTCACTGTAAAGTAACAACTCTACCACTGCGCCACCGTGACCGCCGTGACTTCATTTCCCTCCACAAATCCATCCAAGTATTTCTTGTTAGGCATGGTGGAGTTGGACCTTAGTTCTGTGCTGTATGGCTGTTTGTGATATATAAATGCTTTCATATGTTTGCCTTAACCACAACTTTACACAAAGATAGGGACGTTATGCATTAGTTATACAAGATATTGATTAGAGTACTTCTGGAAGAATACGAAATACATAAATTAAATGTGAGCAATTCTGAGAAGGCTTGTTAGACTGGTACCAGGAATTGATAGACACAAGGAACTGGTGTTTGGTGCTGGTTTACAAAATGCTGGTTTACAAAAAAAAGTCTCAGTGTCTCACCTCCCTATAGAAACACTGGAATTTAGAAGGATGAGAGGGGATCTTATCGAAACATACGTTTTTTAAAGGATTGGAAAGGCTAGATGCAGGAAAAATGTCCCTACTACCCACCTAATGTGCGCGGACCGCAATCACCCATATACTAGTTCTACCCGCTAAACCTGCGCATCTTTTGAATGTGGGAGGAAACCAGAGCACCTGGAGAAAACCCACATGGTCGCAGGGAGAATGCGCAAACTCCATATAGGCTGCACCCATGGTCTGGAACGAACCCGGGTCCCTGGCGCTGCAAGGCAGCAACTCTATCGATGCACTCCTATCCTGCCCTAAGTCTTCAATATCTTTATGGCAGAGATCGAAGGTTACTGCATTAACGAGGGGATGAAAGATTGCTGTAGATAAAGGGACTGTGGGATGAAGATTATATTGAGATCAGCCATAAACATGTTGAATGGCAAAGCAGGCTTATGGGACTAAGTATCCTACTCCTGCTAATGCTCATACTGTATGTGTTAGTGAGTCTCTTGTCACCAGTTTCTGGACAAAGTACCTCTCTTAAAAATCATTACTTCTGGAGGTTTTCCTCAATATTTTCATCATCATGAATAATGCTGGGATTGAATAACTTGTTTACTGAGATCTACATAAACAGCAGCAGTTGGGAAACAAAAACAGCAACCCGAATATTTCTATATGCCACTTATAAATAATTAGGTACATTTCTGATAAGAAGGGTCTCGACCCGAAACGTCATCTCATTCCTTCTCTCCAGAGATGCTGCCTGTCCCGCTGAGTTACTTCAGCATATTGTGTCTATCTTTGGTTTAACCAGCATCTGCAGTTCCATTCCTGTACATTTCTGATATATTCCCATTGCTTGTTCATGTGACTAAAGGGCTCAATGTAAAAGTATCTTGAGAGTGCCTATGAGGTAAATTAATTAACGGATCGGTTACTGCTGTAGGTGGGGTACGAAGGCCATTCAGCCCCGTGAAGCTGTTCTAGTAATTTATTGAAGAATTAGATAATAATGATCTGCGGCTCAAACTATTTTCCTGCCTTCATTCCATTTTGTTCAACACATTTTACCTAACAAAAATCTATTGACCTTCTTGAAAGAATGGTGCAGAAGGCTGCCCACATTTCTATCCACATTTGTTTGATTAAGTGCTGCTAAAATTCACTTCTAATGATCGGTGGTGCATCTAAAGATGACGTGTCTATCTAAAGATTATGTTTTCCTTCTTCTAAATTCTCCCCACCAGAGGAAATATGCACCAGACCTGGATTTCACTTATTTTACATGCGCTAAAACACAGTTATGTTTAGCAAAAATGACCAATCCCAATTTTAAAAAAAACATTCCCCAAATTGGCCAAAATACAGTGTGGAACCAAGTCATGATGTTTTAAACCAAAACCAAAAAATTCAAACTGATTTGAGATGGGATCTCACCCAATTTTATATATTTTCTGATCTTTTGCTGTTTGGTGATCAGACAATTGGGTATCCCTTGAGACTTGCTGGCTGTGTTCGCCATAGGGCAGCACTATGCACTTTGTCTTGAGGGGAAAAAGAGGGCACCCACATTTACTGAAGGATACACAAGTCCTGGTTATGGATCAATATGCCAGGTGGTAGATCCTATACTTTAGGGAATGTACTAATAATGCCCAGTGCCAACACAAGCTGAACCTGAAGTCAGTATCTTTCATGAAGTGACACCCCACACACAATGCGGCAATGCCTTAAGATACACACATCTGCCTACACCTATATATACAGGTGTATATGTATATGTGGTGGTATACACACCCACACATATATATTCACACACACATATATATATAAATACACACACATTATACTAACATTATATGTGTGTGTTAGTATATGTATATGTATGTGCATGTGTATGCATATACGTGTGTGTGTATATATGTATATGTGTGTATCCAGTATGTATATGCGATGTGGATACACACATGCACATATATATACTGTTTTAATCAAAATTGTCGCTCACTGTACTTGTGCATGTGTGTCTGCCTTAATATATATATAAAGATAGAGGCCTGAAAGAAAAGATTCACTGGAATGTTGCCAGAACTGGAGCATTGAGTTTTAAGGAGAGATTATGTAGGATGGAATTGTTTTCTCTGGAACAAAGGATAAGATGATCTTATGGAGATCTCTAAAAATCACGAGTGGCATAGATAAGGTAGATAATCACAGTCTTTTACCCTGAGTAGGGGAATCTACAATGCCATGGGTTTAGGTGTGAGGAGAACATTTTAAAGGGTACCCAAGGAGCAAGTTTTTCACACAGAGGCTCATGGGTATATGGATTAAGCTGCCAGAGTACATGCTAGAGGCAGATACAATTTAGCTGCTTAAAAGATATTTGTGCACATGGGTAGCAGATATTTTGAGATATGGATCAAAATTCAGGAAAATGGGACTAGCTCAGGAAGGCCCATGGAAGACACCTTAGTTGGGCTGAACTTAGTTTCCATGTTGTCCAAGTCAACTTCAGTTAATTATCAGACACACAAGTATGGTGAGGACAATGAAAATCTTGATTCTGCAGCGGTATTACAAGTGCATGATACACATGAAGATATATGAAAGCATAAATTATACAAAAATGATGCATAGGTTCTACAAGATAGGGACAATACCCTGGAAGCCTCTCCCTTCCTCCTGCTTCTCTTGCTCCTGCTATTCTCAAGGACCTGACAATGGCCCATAGACTCCTGGTCCCCAGCCTCTGACACTAACATTTACCTGCTGTCTCCATCAGGCAGCATTCTGCTGCTTTGCTTGGGCTGCATTGCACAATGCCTCTGAGCTGGTGCAGGAGACAAAGTCGCCTCTTCAGGAGTCTTGAGGAATTTCCCACAGTGATCCTAAGATTCATTGCATCTGCCCTCCCAGGATCAATATTGGGCAGTGCAAGATGCTGAACGTGTTCGGCAATGCAGTGCAGACTCTCTCGGGATGAAGGAGTCGTGAAACACAATACCGTAAACCCTCCTTATAATGGACAGTAGAAGGGGGAATGGTTTCCATTATTGCCAATTGCCCGCTTTAACCGAGTGTAATACAATGTGGCATTTCATGCGTTGAGACCCGACAATAACATTTAAGCTGAGCAAGAACTGCACTGACATAGGTACCTTTTATCAGCGGCAACATTAAACCTAAAGCCTTATATGTCCCAAACTACCAAGCTCCAAGGTTTCAATACAGCAATACAGGTGGTGGTGGTGGCAGTGGCAGTCATGGCCAAAGTAGCTGTGTGGGCCGGCGGTGTCTTCGGAAAGCCCAGCCAAGTCTAGCATGGCGGTGATGTTCGGTAGCACCATCCGCTATAACCGGGACCCGTTATAAAGTAGTCTGTAAACACAAGGCATTACTATACACGCCTTCAGCAATTTCTTAAATCCGTGACAGAGCGCACATGGGGATATTTTTCCTGTGCTGTTCTGTTCTATGTTTTGGGAGGAGCAGGCTACATGGAACCTTTTCATCTCAAATCTCAAGGTCACTGAGTTTTATTTCATCCCACATCTGAGCCTCTCTTGCAGATATATATGGGAAAATAAGTCACAACTCTTCACTATTGCAGTAGACAACCAGAATGATAGACGATGAACAAGATGGACTTTGCTCTTTGCCTTGATCGTTAGTTCCCATCATGGACCGGTATCCTTTTCAAGTAATGGAAGGATTAAATGCATCAAATCCCAAGAGAAGCGTGTGCAATGTCCTCTTCACATTTAGCTGCCATAAGCACATTTTAAGCCAGATCATATCACATTATGTGAAAAGGCGGCCACTTAATAAAGTACAATGGTTATTGATTTTTCATTATTAAATCAATTGAACTGAAATATTAAAGCAGACTCTTTGCCAGGTTCATTTGACATATTTGCGAAAGTGTTCAATAAAAGGCTTACAGGGAAGGGGACAATATTTAACGAGGCTCTCCTGCAACATGTTTGGCAGAAGATTAGTGAAAATGTTGGGAAACTGGGGAAGCCTAGACCTTGACTCTTAATTGGGAAATTGTATAATTTGGAAGGAACTGCAGATGCTGGCTTAAACCGAAGATAGTCACAAAAAGCTGGAGTTACTCAGCGGGACATGCAGCATCTCTGGAGAAAATGAATAGGTAATGTTTTGGGTCAAGACCTTTCGTTAGACTGAAAGTCAGGGGAAAAGGAAACAAGAGCTATAGACAGCAAAAGAGAGATATAGAACAAATGAATGAAAGATATGCAAAAAAGTAATGATGATAAAAGAAACAGGCTATTGTTAGCTGTGTGCTAGGAGAAAATGAGTTGCAGACAATGAGGCTCAACAAGACAACTTAAATCTTGTCTTGATCTCAACATGCCACCAGTGTGAAACAATGTAGGGGTAGACATTAGTCATTGAATGCACTACCTCTGTTCAAGCATTTTTGCCATATTTATCTCATCCCT